>JACAXG010000107.1:52905-705405 GCA_018881555.1 Amblyornis subalaris
AAAAAAAGCAGTAACTCAGTAGTTTGGACATTTTTAGTGTTCAGGCAGAGTAAAATGCAGAAATCTGTGAAGCAGCTTGTCTTGTAAAGTAGACTTAAACTCAGTTGTAAAAACCATGAAGATTTTGTTCGTTCTTCCTTGAAACATTTTCCTTTAAGCTGAGCACAATTGAGCTGGGTGTAGTGGACTTTAATATTCAGGATCATTTACCTATAACTGAGCAGCTTAATCCAGGCCTGCACTGTGTGTGCTCCCCAGGAATGGGACAGAGGTGTATCAGGAATACCCACCACCCATGCATGGAACTTAGARGGAACAAGGGCAGATGCTGCATTTGCTTGGATTGAATTTCTGTCTTGCAAATAGCTGTGTTGCAGTCTGTGAGCTTGCTGTCCTTGCAATGAGCTCTGTACATGCCCCRTAACGGGAGTGGGGAGCCAGGAGTGGTGTCCTGGCTGCTGTCTCTGCTTTTGTAGGCTCTGGAGGCACGTGCCACCCCACAGTTCATTAATTCACCAGCCACGCTGAGTRTTTTGGTGGAGGGAGTCAGAGGAGGGTGATACGAGTCTCATCAAAGAGCCTGGCAGGGTTGCGTGGGGCTAAACCCCTGGGAGGGCTCCAAGACTCTCTGCTTCCCCAGCCCTGACCCATCTCAGCGAGTACACATTGCTGGGAAGCTCCTGGAAAGGCAGAAGGCACGAGGTGTGGGGCAGGTGGGGCTGAGCACCGAGCCCAGGCGAGGAGCAGGAGTTCGGCTGCTCCTGCTAAACAGCTTAGTCCGAGACTTCGCTGCCGCTCCCCTCCCAATCCACCACCGCATTCCTGCGGCAGCCAGGGCGAATCGCTCGGAGGAACATGTTCAAAGGAAACAAGGCAGGAGCGGCGTCCCTGCGCCTCAGAGTGCCGGGGAAAAGCAGCGGGCTGGCTCTTGCTGTGCTTCCCTTGCTGACCGAGTGGTCAGTGAGCAGAGGAAAGGAGCTTGGAGATGCCTCAGAGTGAGGTCGTACCCTCTTGATTTATTTTTCTCTTCCTGGAGACCTTCTGTCTCCCACTGCCTGGGCAGGGAATTTAGGGATTTACTGTCAGGACTGACTTATCTGCTCACTTGGCACGGGTGAGGTGCCTGTGGTAGGCAGTCTGGCTCATACCCTACACCTYTTTTTTTCCCTTTCTTGTCTTCTTGATTAGTGTGGTTTCTATTCTTGCTAAACTATTGCCTTTTTTTTCCTTCACAAGTATAGAGAATAAGGTGTTGATCCCTTCCTGGGTACTGGCAGTGGCTGTAGAGACASGTTTCCACCTCCATTTCCAATCCTGGAAGAGGTGACTTGTTGTGACTGTCACTTAGTATCTTTGTTTCCTCCCTCTCAGCAGCCTCCCAGGCTTTAGGGCTCAAAGTGCTGGGGGAAAGCAATGCCCCAGGACATGCTGTAGGCATGGGTTTGGGGCCAGGGACCTCTCTTCAAGTACCTCCAGGGCTGAGGGTCTTATCACCAGTCCTCAAGTGCCTCCTAATTACCCTGCATCCTCTAAAACCACCTCCAGCCAGAGCAGGGGTGCAAAGGCTGTGAGTTTGAAGGTGAAGTGTGGGGTTTTGAAATGGATGCCTGCGACACCCACTGCAGGTGAGAGCCACCAGCAGTTCAGATACCTTCACACCAAGCAGTGGTTTGCTGCAGATCAGAACAAAGCTCTTTTTAAAGACCCTCAAGTGCCTATGGACATGGATTTGGGTCTGTTTTCAGGGCAAGTTTCTCCAAACTCCAAGAAAACTATCTGTATCCTGCCCTTGCAGCCTGCCCTGGGTAGTCAGTGATGCCAGCTGCCATTTCCTGGGAGTCACAGTGGGATCCATCCCAGTCTGAGATAGTTATTTAGGCAGGAGTCCCCAGAGGTGGTCCACAGAAGGAAAGTGTCTGAGGTAGGCAASAAGTCTCCTCTTGGATGTGGCCGTTCCTCTCCGATGACTGTGGGGAAAGGTGATTTCCCTTGACCAGCTGCATCCAAGGAGCATAAAGTGAAAATTGCTCTTAGTGAGGAGTGAACGAGGAAGAAAACAAGAGCAGAGACACCTCGGGGTGGCTGTGGGCTGACAGAGGCTTCCTGTAGGCAGTGCTTCATACCCCAAAGAAAACCCCATTTTTAATATTTCCAATGAACTGAAGAGTTGTGCTACAAACRCTTCCCGTGGCAAATGCTGGCCCAGCATTCAGTAAGAGAAGAACAGACACAATCATTTCTTTCTCCATCCAGGTCCTGTATATCTTGGTGATTCATATGAGGTCCTAGGGTARAATCCCAGCTCATCTTCATTAAAGCCAGTGATGCTGGATATGCCCTTGGGACCCCAATTCTGTACCTCTGAAAGGTGTGGTTCTTGCAGCAAGCAAAGGTGGTTTAACTCAGCACTGCCATGCCCCCACCACTTCACCCAACACGATGCTTTAACAGTGCTGACAGGGACTTTTCCACACTTCAGCACGAGTGTTAGTCTTGGCTGAAAAATCCCAGTAACTGGAGGTTAAGTCACTCCATCCCAAACCCAATAGTCTCCGCTGCCAGACCCCTCCTGCTATTCTTTGTCTCACCAGCTTTCTTTCCATGCAACATGCTCACTCCCACAGGAAAGACTTTTAGGTAGAGGGCCTCCAGTGGTTTTTTGAAGTGTTACTATAAGGAGCATGCATGAGGAGCTAGCTAGGACTCAACATCTCTCCCTTTGGTAGGTGAAGGGCAAGACTTGGGTGCCACTGCTGAGTTTTGAGTGACTTGAGTCCTGTAACACTGACTTCAATGATTCATGGACATTTTGTGGTGAATGAACACTACCATCACACCTTTATCCATGCACCATTTTCTAGGCACTGTCCCATTCAAATCAAGCTTGTAGAAGGCAGATGTGTGTCTGTCAATCAGCCAAAAGGATATATACATCAGTTCGGGGGTAAAGGGTTTGCATGCCTATAAAGTGATGCTCCAAAAATAAGTTTGTTAGGTTAATGATTGGACTCTATGATCTTGGAGGTTTTTTCTCAACCTTAATGATTCTATGATTCTATTCTATTCATTACAGTGCTGATTTCTTCGGCAAACTGACCGATTTTGTAAATCTCTTAGATGTAGTGAAACTTTAAACTGGGTATATTTGTGATACAGTCTCTCAGATGAATATTCAAATATATTTAATRTGCAGTTTCACATCTGTAAGCTGTCTGGGATAAATCCTCAGGGTCTGTATGGTTCTTGTGCCACCTTTCTCATTATATCTCCTGGTACTGCTCTGAACTTGAGTGCACCACTGCTGAGGATGCCTTCCTAACAAAACTGTGGAACAAGCAGACATGCAGACAGATCTCCAGAACAAATAACAACTCTTCTGAACTGTGGGTCACTAGGGAATGCAAATTTTGAAGGAAATTTGGAAAATACCCTCTAGGTTTGCCTAAGCAGACAGACATTTTCTGGTCCTTCTCTTTATTTCCCAAGCATCCAAATAACAGCATGGACTGGTTAACTTCTCACCTGCTTGTTCAGCAGCTGGGTTGGTTATCCAGGCTGTGCTGAGCTCACAACTGCCACAGTTGCACAGTTCTCAGCACTAGTTAAAAATAATTTATTTGCAGCCATGTGAACCACGGCCCCAGCAGTAATAGCAAGGACAGGACAGCACTCACACTTAAACATCATTATCATCCCCACTGCAGAGCCCAGTAAAAAATGCTGGTTTTAACCAGCCAGTGAGAATGAGAGGACTCCACCTTATTTTTCCCCATGTAGAAGGAACAAAGTGTTTATTTTCCRGCTGGTAGCCTTGCAATTGCAGGCAGGCATCCAGTTATCAAGCTGGGCTCTTCCTATCACCTACCCTGTTGGCAAACAAAGCTGTGCATGTCCAATAGTACCTCAGTTTTTTATAACTGTGTTGTTCCCGTGATGTCTCTGGATATCTCCAGATAATTTAAGCACTAAACTGTGYGTTTCAAACCAGAGACTGAGGACCTTGCAGAGAAACAGCATAAGCAAATGAGCTGGCTCACTTTTTGAAGGTGTTTGAGAAGTTTCTGAGGTGCTCTGTAAAGCTGGTCTACCTCTGCTGACAGAGGACCAGCCTGTAAAGGTTTGRGACTGTCTCTGGGATGAGGCAAAAACCATCCCTGATGTCTGCTATCAGACATTACCATTCCCCCACCAGCCAGCCCAGASAGATGAGACACACTTGGGTTCACACAACCTCTCACTTCAGCTGCATGAAGTGTTTGTTCCTCTGCATTGGACTCCAGCATAGGCCACGCCTATCACTGCATCCATGGAAAATGCAGGAAATCCCTCATGAAGTAGAGTTTCCACCTCATGTCTTCCCAACAAACATATTTCCCTAACTCAGTGTCCTCCTTTATGGGGATTTAAATTCAAGAACTGTTCTGCTTGGGGTTTTGCAAGGGTTTGGCAAACACAAAAGCCAAGATGTGCTGGCTCTTTTCAAGGAGCACTTGGAAAGAGCTGTGGTCAAAACCAAGTTCCCTACTCTCCAGCACAATTTCTGGCCCTCTATCTGTGAGTTCCCCATCTTCCTGGCATGCATTTATAAAAGAGTCCCAGTGAGAGAACAGCCRGGGCAAGCATTTGCCTTACAGCAAAGCCCCACAGTGCTGCTGCACAAGGAACAAGAGCTTCCAAGGGACTGGAAGCAGTTGCTGTGTTTGTGTTGACTGGCCATGGTTTCCCACTGCTGGGGGTTTCCAAAGTAAATGAAAYGTTATTCATCAAGGCGGGCTCCCGCCCCAACTTCCAGTTGTTGAAAATACTACAAAGCAAGATGGAAAGAAACATGTAATCCTTCATCATCACAGTGAGGATTTACTTGTTTATTTAGATTCCGTCTCTGTTCCAAATGTTCTGCCAGAGAARGCCCATCCAGACTCCAGGAGTGCTTGACACACATTAAAAAATTTCTAGATGTATTTAGAAGATAAATCCAGCAGAAGACACTGCCTGTCCTCACAGTGCAGCAACAAGATGAATGTCCCATACGCACAATAAAATATGTCAGGATGCTTTTTGTAGGAAAAAAAAAGAAAGGAAGGAAGGACATGACTCTGGGCAGAAATAGATTTCAATGTGGCTCCTCTAAATCAGAAACTTCTTGGTGGAGCTGTCCTTGAGCTCCAGATRCCTCCTCTTTTTCTGCCTGGAAAATGTGGCTCAGGTAGAAAAAAATGGAACTTGGAGTGCTTTTGTGGTCAGTAAAACAAGAGTGTTGTGTTCAGAGGGTGATTCCTCCCTCTGCCCTAGGAGGTGGAGATCAGCCCCTGGAAGGGTGTCTCTCCCTGCAGACGTTACAACAGAAAGAGAGGAGCCCAGAACTGAGTCTCCCTTTTAGCTGCTTAAGAGAAGGCACCTGAATCCCATCCCGAGTGAGGCTGTGTGTCAGGAACCGAACTCCTTTGCATTGAAATCACTCAGCAACCCTTGTAGCCAGTATTTGTCACCCTCTTCCTGYTGCTGCACCTACAAACAGGAAACAAGTGAGAAACAGGAGACCATAAACATGCCAATCACATACCCCTGAGAGATGAGATAGACCTCTTGGGTCATCCTGTCCAACAGATGTTTTGCATCTGGACCATCATCCAACCCAGCGGATTTGAAAATGCCCTGTGAGCTGCTCTTCTAGTGATGCCTTGGGGGCAGCACATTTGAAACCATCTCTTTTTTTATTTCCTATCCAAGAGCCACTGGCATGAGTGAACATCAAGAGCTTGATGTCCCTGCTGGGGCACTATTGCAGTAAGTTGTTGTTGAGAGGGGCAGTTTTCAGCTGATGACCCCCTAAATTATAACTTCTGTTAAAGTTTTGGGATTGTGGATGCTCCTAGAGACTGCTAGATTTTACCCTTTAGGGTTTTATCTTAAAGAAGCCCATATAATGAGGTGTTCAAGACACCTCTCTTCTTGGAAAGGCAAAATAACCAGTTCTGTGTTTGGCAGGTGCTGTCCTTATTTCACATGTTGACATAGAGAGCAAGAGGCTGGCTCTYATCAGAGTTTGGGGTTTCTAAAGGGCTGCTAAGCCAAATCAAAACCAGAGATTTCCAAAAGTGACACCTGGACTCTGGTTTCATACAAGAAATAAGGCAGCTTTCCTCCATAAACTCAATGTAGACTCAGTGGGCTGGAGAGGTCTGACAAAACAGTTCATAAAAGTAATTGTGAATCACTGGTATCATTGAGATCTACAGTTTTGGGTCTTAGCTGAATACAGAAGTGAAAGAGAGGATTTTACTTAAAAATATGTGAAAAAAGAATAAAAGTTCCCCCAAAAAAGCCTGAATTAACCCTTGCTTTGATAACCTTTTGTGTAAAGCTCACCTGCTGCTGTCCCCACAGCTCATGTGCTCCTCGGTGCAGAAGGCCCTGTTTGAGGAGGAGGACAGAGTGAAGAAGCTGCAGCAGAAAGTGGCGGCGCTGGAGAAGCGYAACCAGCAGCTGCGAGATCGAGTGAAGAAAGTCAAGAGGTCTCTCCGGCAAGCCAGGAAGAACTCCAGGCACATGGAGCTGGTGAACCGAAAGCTCAGTGAGAAACTTTCCTCTGCAGGTGGTCAAATCCCCTATATTAACTCTCTGAAGCAGGAGAACTCCCATGCTACCTACCTTAAAGTATAATGCAAGGGTAAGTGCTCAGGCCAATGGTAGTGGTGAATTTTGCCTGCATTAGATCAGGATCTGGCCCTCACACCTTGTCTGTGCTGTGCTTCAAACCTCGCATGGAAAATGAATCTGAACTTGCTTTAGACACAGTGCTTGGTTAAACAGGAATGCCAACYGGATTTGGCACAGCCAAAAGCTGTGTCCTCACTGTCCTCAGTGGACACCGGGCCAGACAGTCATCTGTGCTTCTCCTCCCTCWCCCACCTCCACCTTCATCACCAGTTTTAGGTTGTCTTTGATGAAAATGCCAGCCCAGCCCCCTGGGACATTGCAGGCCCTTGACATGGCAGCTCTTCATGCCAGTTTACCTCCTCCCCGTGGGCTGGGCAAGGAAGGCTTGGGATATAGAGATGGATGCTGTGGGAAGGATGCAGGCATGAATGCCCTCTGCTCCCTCATCACCCCCAAGCTCTCAACCTTGCTTAAGCTTGACTAAAGTCTACATCCAGTGCCTGAACAAAGGCTATGTCTGAGACACAGTCAGTTTGTACCTCTCTTCAGCATGAAATGTAGATGTGCTGTTTCTATATATCCCTAAATATTCTAAAAAAAAATCTAGTAATTTTTCTTTTACCATGAAGTGCCTCAAGGCTCTCAGTAACTCCCTCAGGTGCCTTTATCATTGGTCAGCCAACCGGGTTGGAAACCACATCATTTTGGGACTGTGTCTATGATCTGATCCAGCTCCTGCAGTCAGGAGTGGACTTACTCTGTTAGTGGGTGTTGGATCAGGCCCAGCAGGCAATTTCAGATCCCATTTTCAAGCAGGTTTAATTGACAGTGTGGACAAAGCTTCAAGTTTTGTAGTCACTGTTTGAGGTATAATGGAGGTTGCTGGGCAGCCTCACTTAGTTACACTTAGAGACTGTAGAGACCACATCAATATCAACAGGGCATTAAAAATTTGGGTATTTTATATATGTATATATTTTAAAATCCTATAGAAAATATTTTTATTACACATTTGATATAGTCTAATTTCTTAAAATATGAAGTAAAACCTCTTTCTTGGTTATCTTGTAAAAAAAAAGGTCCATCATACCCTTTATTAGACATTTACAAACTGACTTCTGCTCAGGCAGTGTGAGTTAACGCATCAGTATCCGTGGCTGATAATGTTAATGTTAACTATCCCTGCACTTGGAAAAGCCCATATCAGCTTTCAAACACGAGCTTCAGTCCAGGCAGAACTGAGAAGCTGACTCTCATTACCTTCCAGTTTTGCTCTTTTTGGAAATACATATCTTTTTTTTTTCCTCTTGAAATAATATTGGCATTTCTTAAGATTCTGACTCCTCCACAAGCTCCACTGGTTTCAAAGGCTCCACCTACCACATCAGCACAATTTGAGTTGTTTTCTGCTGGAGTCAGCAATGCTGTTTCCTGAGAATTACTACAGAACTAAGGCTTCCCTAGAAGCCATCAAGAGATTTTAACCCCAAAATTTAAATCCATAGAAAAGTAACTATTTTTTAATTGGTTTTCTTTTTCTGGTTTCTAAACTGCTGTTCAAATAAATGAACTGGTTTTCCTGGGGTAGGTATTAAAAGCTTGTGTTTTAATTTTTCGTTAAGAAAAACATTCCCTCTGGTATTCATTCATGTTTTATAAGTGTTTGTATAAAGCTGAGAAAGTATAATTAATATAGCTACACCTTTGCTATTCTTACAGATTTTCCAAACACAGTGTTGAATATGTTTTTCTTTTGGCTGATATTTTTGTTGCTTGATAAAAAGATTGGAATTTTCTTCCTACTTCTCTCTTTGTCTAGCTTTAAAAAAAAGTAAAACATTTTGTTCTCCTTGTAAGTTTTGTGAGAATTTTGTTACTTTGCAAAGAAAAAAAAAAGAACCCCCCACCCAAATGCAAAGTCCAAATGCAACCCAAAATTCCCTCACTGGGTACAAACCCCAGAAAGGTTGTTTCCTTGTGAGTTTTTTTCCCTTTTATTCCTGCTTGGGTTGGGATCATTTCCAGAGATAAGGACTAGCAGTCAGACCAGATCACAAGTTAACCCTCTTGACAAGTAACAGGGGATGTCAAGGCTAAATAAAAATGCTATTAAAGTGTCAGCACTGATTGCCTGTCCCTGCTGGTGACAGTATCCAGAGAGTGGCCAGGAAGGCTGTACATGCAGGAAACACCAGTGGGACGAGGAATTTGGGCTATGTCTATCCAGGCTGGTACACGTCACRCAGGGCCTGACACATGCTGTAATATTTAGACCCACTCCGTAGCAATTTCAGAGATCAGCTAATCTGGAAACCTGCAAAAAGGGCAAAATCTCATGCCATTTCCAAGAGTAATGGGAAAGGCATGATTGAGTATGTTCCTCTTAAAGAGCTATGAGGGAGGGACTAAGGTGCAGAAATGCAGAGGTCAGCATAGCTGGATGGGTTAGCAAGGGATGGTGTAGAAACCCAAAAAATATCCTGATTTAAAAAAAGAAAGACAAAACCCCCCCAGTTGGTTAGAAACAACACCAAATGTGTCAGCCCACCATGAGAAGTTCAAAGATGCTTTACAAATTAGTAACATCTACTTTTGCAAAACATATCAGGAGCTYGAAGGCTGCCAGAACATCTGCAGGACCAGTGCTAGGGATTTCCAGAGCAGATGGACACAACTGGAGACAAGGATGGGATTTTCGGCATCTGTGTTCACTGTGGGGAAGTTTTAGTGGATAAATTACTTTTTCATGATGGATCCAGAGGATGACAAGAAGTGAAAGAACAAAATTAATAATAACAAGACGGAGTAATAGTAACAAGGACAGAGAGAAAAGAGAAGAGAAGAGAAGAGAAGAGAAGAGAAGAGAAGAGAAGAGAAGAGAAGAGAAGAGAAGAGAAGAGAAGAGAAGAGAAGAGAAGAGAAGANAAGAGAAGAGAAGAGAAGAGAAGAGAAGAGAAGAGAAGAGAAGAGAAGAGAAGAGAAGAGAAGAGAAGAGAAGAGAAGAGAAGAGAAGAGAAGACAGAAGGAAACAGGAGAGGGGAAATTGTGTTTGGGATTGTCCTCTTTACACCACTACCAGGTCTCTCTCATACTACTTCAGTCACAATTTTTGCTGGGTTTGTGTGTCTCACCAGAGTGTAAGTGGATTATTCAGATGCTGATCTGCACCCAAAACCACCTTGTGTTTTTAGAACTTTCAACTTAATTCTCTGGGTTTTTTGAAAGTGGATGTTTATAAAACAAAGTGCATCRAATAAACTATTCTCATAAATCCCAACATCACCCTGATCTAACAACCCTACCCGGGTAGCTGGGGAAGAACCACATAGTAAAGGATGATTTATGGAGAGCAGRCAATGTTAGCAGCTTTCTTTGCTCCTTAACACCAAAACAATTGAGAAAAAAATTACTTCCATATGTTTGAACTATAATTTAGGGAAATAGCCATGTTATTYTGTTTGGGTTTTAGCAGAAGGGGGTTTTGGAACCAAAGAACACATCAGTGTTTCAGAGCTGTATCAGTAAAGCCCATTTCTAATACACAAAATCTCTCACCAAGCTAGGTAATCTCCCATTAATGAGGCAAAGGAGCCCAAATTAATTTCTAAAAGTAGGAGAAAAAAAATAAAGGGAAAACTGTAGAAAGCAGATAAAACTGAAAACGTGTGTCATTCTTTCATATAACAAATCCAAGTAATTGCAAGGAAATTTCATTTTCCTCCCCATTTAACCCCAATTATTTTCATTTAATCACAGAAATGTACCTATTTCCCTCCAAACCAGACTGCTTTGCGTGTGAAACATCATTTCCAGCATGCACTTGGGTTCAGGCATGTTCCTAATCCCCTAAAATAAACACAGTGAGCAGGACAGCATGTCTCAGCAGATGTGGCACTGCTGGGAGGGCCCATTGGCTCTGGTTGCATTGGCTGTGCAGGAAACCAGGACAAGCCATCCCAACAGGATTTTCCAGGTGGTGTCTGGGAAGGCAGGCACAACATGGGTTCAGTGGGGCAAGAGCAATGCTGTCTTTGTGAGGAATCATCTTTTGTGGGATCAGGATTTGGCGCAGATGACACCAAGTTGGGTGAGAGTGTTGATCTGCTTGAGGGTGGTGCTCCCTACAGTGGGAGCTGGACCGGCTGGTTCGATGGGCTGAGGCCAATTGAATGATTAAATAAGGTGAAATCCTGCACTTCAATCACAACAACCCCGTGCAGCACCACAGGCAGAGCGGCTGGAAAGCTTCCCAGTGGAAAAGAACCTGGGCGTGMTGGTGACAGCRGCTGAACATGAGCCAACTGTGCCCAGATGGCCAAGAGGGTCAGTGGCTTCCTGGCTTGTACCAGCAATAGCRTGGCCAGCATAACCAGGGCAGTGACCAYCCCCCTGCACYCAGCACTGGTGAGGCCACACCTTGAATCCTGGGGTCAGTTTTGGGTCTCTCACTCMCAGAAAGACAYTGAGGTGCTGGAGTGTGTCCGGAGAAAGRAATGGAGCTGTTGAAGGGTCTGGAGCACAGGTCTGATGAGGAGAAGCTGAGGGAGCTGGGGGGCCTCAGTCTGGAGAAAAGAAGGTTCAGGGGAGAACTTATGGTTCTCTACAACATCCTGAAAGGAGGGTGTAGAAAGGCTCTTGCAGGAAACAAATGAAAGTACAAATGGAAAACAGGCTCAAGTTGTGCCAGGGGAGGTTTGGCTTGGATATAAGCAAAAATTTTTTCACCACCATGKTTATCAAACCCTGGAGCAGGCTGCCAGGGAAGTGGTGGAGTCACCATCCCCAGAGGTGTGTGGATGTGTAGATGTGGCACTCGGGGACATGGTTTAGTGGTGAGCATGGCAGTGCTGGGTTAACTGTTGAGCTCAGTAATTTTAAAGGTCTTTTCCAACCTCAATGATTCAGTGATTCTATGACTTGGTTGGTTTTCCATTAGATGGGCTTGGTGGCATCACACCACTCCTGAGCTGCCTGGTGGTTTCTTCTGGTGAGAGTGCCCTAGCAATTGTTTGCTGCTTTGTTTAATGCTGATTGCACGCAATGGCATCTCCCCCTTTGGTTATGTGCCTTGTGGWTAATAATTTTTCATTTTACTGAAGTTTTCCACAAACAAAGAGCCATTTCTCAGACCAAGTTGTTGCTGGTGAGTAATTGTTTTGCAATGTTAAAATATAATCAGTGAAGTGACATTTTCTTTGGCAAACTCCCACTTTGGAGTCATGACAAAATTTATGCACTCCTTGCCCCAACAAAAATCAGCAGGAAGCCTTTGAAATGTTTAGAGTTTGCAATGCACACATGCTCAGAAAAGTCTTTGTAGTGCTGCATGGCTAAACCCACAGCAAATGCAATAAATGAACCTGCTACAGATGGTAGCACAGACAGCAATGCCAGGACTGATAAAAGCAGATTTTTTATTGCATCTCCAGCTCCCAGATGCCTGTGCAGTTCCCAGGAGTGGTGTATGTGCTGGGGGAGGTGCCATAAGGAATGAGGATGCTCCAATAAGCTCAGAAAGGAGAAGAGGAGTAGCTGCAGGAGAGACACTGGAGCTGCAGCACTCACAGGGCCAGAATTGCTTTTACAGAAGTGGCCACCAGTACCTGGATTGGAGACCTGGAAAAGGTCCTGGAAAAGGAAGAGCCATTTGCTATACACTGTCCACCAAGAATCTGTGTAAGGGAGCCCAAAGGTCCCCACTGGAAAGAGACAGCCTCTGTCACACGTGTTTTGTATCAGCAGATGGCCAGGAGCTGCACAGCTCAGCTTTAGCTCCAGGTAAAGAACCAGACTGGAGGGCAATGGATAAGTAATTCCTTCTGTGGAGGGAGTGACCCAGGCAAGCTGCTGACCTGGAGACACTGGTTGGAGCCAACCTGGCAGCTTGGTGAAGAGTAGAGGTGAGCTCAAGCCATTGCTGTCAAAATCCAGAGCACATAAAGTGGCCTGACTCCTTTTTTTTTTTTTTTCTAATTGCTCTTACAGACTCTGGAGATCTTTTCTGCAAGAAAAGCAGTCAAAAGGAAACCAAAACCCACACGGTTTTGGAGGGACACCAGCTGCCAAAGTGCAGCCCATATATCACAGTCTGGGAACAAATGCAACAAAATACTTCACCTTTCCACTGACTACACTGAGTCCTTGAAATGCTTTAAGCAAGGCTTTGCATGATCCCCTTCCACTCAAAGTCTAGCAAAGGCACCAAGATGCATGTGAATCACTTAATTCATAGAGCAGTTCAGTGGCAGGTCTGCATGAGAGAATTCAGGGGTCCTTGGCTTTTGGCACCTGCTCCAGTTTCTAGAACTGTGACCTGCTTGAGTGGGGCAGGGAGGGGAGGTGCCAGCACAACAGAGGTGTAGATCTTTGCAGAGTGTGAATCAGAGCAATCTGCATTAGGTGCCAAAATTCGAATTGCTTATTCAAACAGGAAAACACCTATCTCAACTAAAGTGGGGGACAAAAATGTACTCTTGGCTGGTGCAAAGCCCAGAGACATCTCTTCTGCTTTTCAGTGTCAAGAGCTCTTTTGACAGCCTTTGACTATTGAAGGTCTTTACACAGTCCCCACACAAAACCTGGGTCCTTCACTAGGACTGCCATGATTTGGCACTTCTTACACACCCAGGCTGCCTGACAGGAGGCAAACTGGGAAATCCTTCCTGACAGGAACCATGGGGACTTCACCTTTGCTGTGGCTGTGCACAGAGGACGAGCAGCATTTGGGCAGGTAAAGCAGGCAGGTAAACCACCAACTGCAGCATCTCCCCCATCGGCTCTCCCAGTGCTCCCCACACAAGCAGAGGTTTGAAACCCACTGCATTTTCACAGTGTTTCCCTGCAGAGTCGACATGCTCTGCAGAGAGCAGAGAGGATTGCTGACACTTCCATTCTCCTGTTCTGTTCTGTTTGCTCTAGCAGATAGGCCATAACCCAAACCCTCATTTTTACAGGATTCAGTCAGTCCTGTCTCTRAAGTTTCTAAGTGTCTGCCCTGTCATCTGCTCTGTTCCCTCTGCCCATGCACACATCCCACAGGCTCCAAAGGAAGTGTTTGCTTCTGCCAGGGCTTTGCTCAGTTGAGTYAGTGTTGGAGCCCACATGTTCAGGATTTTCCTCTCTGCCCACAGCTTCCCTGGCAGCCCTGGAACTGCAGCTGGAAGGAGATCTTTACACTGCTGGTTGCTCAGTAAAGCAAATCTGAGACCATGGGCAGAAAAATGGCATCAAAGGTGTTTGATTGTCTGCCCTTCCTGCAGAGCAATGAGGGAGCTTGTGGGTTGTCTCATTAATTCAGAGATGAGGGGGGCAGCTGCGGCCTGATTGAAAGGTATTTCAGTTCATTCATAGAATCACAGAGTAGTTTGGGTTGGAAGGGACCTTAAAGATCATCTTGTTCCAACCCCTTGCCATGGGCAGGGACACCTTCCACTTCCTTTTCTCCTCTGGTTTARACAACCCCAAGTCTCAGATTGTCCACATAGGGGAGGTGCTCCAGTCTCTGAGCATTTCCACAGCCCTCTTCTGGACAGGCTCAAGCAGATCTATGACTTTCTTATGCTGGGAACACCAGAGCTGGATGCATTACTCCAGGTGGAGTCTCAGGACAGCTAACTAGAGGGGCAAAATAACTTCTTTTAACCGTCATAGCCCAATTTCTTCATCTCTTTCTCACCCAGGAGGTAAGAGTGAGACTGAKGGGCAGAGATGCTCGTGTGGGGTCACTGGTGGCTTGGGAGGAGGACAGAAGGACCCTCGTGCTGAGCTGTGCCAGGGCACACCAGGGAAGGGCTGGACCAGCCAAGAAGGGAGGAGGAAAGTGCAGACCAGCAGGTTGTCTCAGATGACATTTCTGTTCCACTTCCCCTGCCCAGAGRAAAGCAGAGAGCACGGAGATTTATTTATCTGCCACGCCAGTAAACCCCAGGCAGGTTGTGGAGAGGAGCTGCCTGATCCCTGCTCACCGTCCGAGGACAAACACATGACTGCAGCAGAAGGGGTGCTYGCTGGAACCCTTCCCATGCATTTCCATGGGAACGGGGCAACTGTTTTGTTTTCCTCTTTTTAATTTTTCTCTTATGATTATTTCTGAAATGCCCTGCTTGCTGGAGACTTGGCCTAAAGAGATAAGGAAGAGAAAATGTCACAGACTGTTGTTGATAAATTATTTTTCCCATTTCTTGATGCCAGGAAAAGCAGCTCTTGCTGGAAGAAAACAGATCATGTGTTATGCTGTCTTCAAATTATTTGTTTCAGAGATATTAGAAATTGCAATATGCACCTATAGGTACAGTGTATTAGTTGGAAGCTGGCAGCAATGAAAACCTTTTCTGTAGTAAAAACAAAACATCTTATAATCTGATCTCTATTTTCTTGTCCATACATAGGTGATTCAGGCTCATTTCAGGATTACAGTTTATTCTTTTTCACATATGTAAAATGAGGCTTCATTTTGCTTCCCATGAACACAAGATGAAGAGCTAACTCCTGCCTTAGGAAATGCATCCTATAATTGTGTCTGGAAGCGGCACTGCTCACCAGGAGAGCAGGGCAGTTGTGACTTTACAACGCTTGCAMTATCTGTATTGACACTATTCAGGTTGAAAGTTTCTGTGCTAGTGCTGGTTCCTGCCTCAGTGCATGGAAAAAGTAGTTTCCAAACTGTCAACTGTTTGCAACTGAAAAACATTTTCTTTTTCTCTAAATATTTTTGCTGACTTTTTTACCATCACTGTCTTTGGAGCAAAGAGCTGGAGTCTGATRAGGACATTTTTATGTCTAGTCTGTTATCTCTCTGAAAAATCCACACAAGTTGCCCAGAGAAACTGTGGATGCCCCATCCTTGGAAGCGTTGAAGGCCAGGTTGGATGGAAGTTTGAGCAACCTGSTCTAGTGGAAGGTGTCCCTGCACATGCCAGAGGGGTTAGTCCCTTCCCACCCCAACCACTCTATGATTCTATGACACTSTGAATCCAGATGCAGCCACCTCAGGACAGCTGACTTCTACTGACCTCATGGCACTGCAGTCAGAGCTGTGGTCAGCCTGGAGACAGGTATCAGGGTTCCAGATSCAGCCCTGGTGAACAGAATGTGGTTAGTGCTGCACTCAGAGCACCTGTGACAGGGATTTTGTTCTGTGCACTGACAGGGGCCAAACAGGCTGGAGAAAGGAAAATGTAATCACACTGTTTAATTAAAAGATAATGGAAGCTTTCCAACCACATCATTACAGCCCATGCAGAGACAAAAATCCCTGTTCTCCTGGAGGGATAAAATAAAATGCATTGTCACGCTGGGGATCAAGCTGATCTGAACTTCGTATTCCTCATCTGCTGTATTCTTAATTCTCATTGCTTTTAATTGACTGCAGATTTTCTTTGGTTTCGCAACTTCATTTCTGAAGCAGATTCTTTGTATTCTTTATAAAATAGGCTCTGGGGTATAGGAGCAGGGCTGGCAGGGGGCTTTGCACTGCTGGTAAGTAATGATATTTTATCTGCAGCAGGAGCCAGGGTCAAGTGAGACGCGAAGTACGGTGTTCACTGATGAGCAGGGAGTGGGAGGAAGCAGCATATTTCCAGCCATAAAACAGGGGGACATTAAGAAGTTACAGGCAGCCTTGGCAACACGGAGCTCATTAGCCCAGTGGGTAGAAAATGCATTGCAGATGCTGCAGCCTTGGTGGAAATCCAGTGGGGAAGAGGTGGAAAGGAACCGTGCAGGCGACAGGCAGCACCCAGTGGTGATGGAGGGCAGCCATGATGGCCAAGGCTGCTTGTCATGGATGTCATAACACACAGCAGGGAGAAAATGCTGAGTCCTCTGCCTAAATTGTTCATCTGGGCACCAAACTGACAGCAAAGAGAAGGGGGGATGAGTCAAACTTTTGGGGACGTTATGAAAGACCTCAAAACCCACAGAGATTTGGGCTCCTAGAGCAGGAGGGATTCTCAGGGTGTACTTTAGCCACTGGGCTGAAGTTCAGTTTTGGGATATAAGTAGGTTTTTAGGTCTCCTCTAAAATGACTTGCATGCAAAGTTAAAGGAAACCTGTGAACTGGGAACYGGAACTCAGATTTTTAGCTTCACATTTTTCTGTTTTCTTCCATCCATTCTTCTTCTGTGGGGATGTTTGCTGAGGTGCTAAGTTTTCTCTTTCTGAGGACACATATTCGGAGGAAGAGCCAAGGACACTGCAGATTGATTTTCTTAGTTCCACTCAGACTACATAATACAAGTGGCAATTTAGTAGGATAAGCTCATTCCTTTTTTCACTTTTATGGATTTCATTAAGAAGCATGAACAGGCAAGAATTCCTCTAAGCAATCATATTACCAGCCTAATTTGCTAGACTTTCATTAAAGCAATTAAAGATAGAATGATGCAATGACCCAGTTCAGGACCCAATTAAGACTGAATCAATAAATCAGTAGGTTTAAATCACCACCATAAGGCCACAGATAATCAAAACAAGTTATGAGGCTGAAGCTAAACAGAATTACTGTATTACATCGCCACAGGAGAATTTAAAGAATTAAATACTTTGCAGTTGAGGTGCTCAGCTCATCTTACTACAACCAGCTTAGTGTAGATGGGCACAAGCTGGTACAGGTCCATCAGCTGCTGGGGACCATGGCCTGGGTGCACAGCAGAACAGCCCTGCCAGGCCATCCACAGCGGTAGGTATCCCCGGACACGGTGACTTCCAGGAGCAGGTGACAGGACGCCATCCATCTGTTCAGCCACACTTGGAGCTAAATCATCTCATCAGTGTCACCACTTTCTTTGCACAAATAAGTGAACCTCTCAGGTGTCCTGCCAACAAGCCCATCTTAACTGCAGCTGTTGGCTCTTTCCTGAAGGTCTCTGACTTTCTTCCAGAGAAACTGCTGAGCAGTTTGTTCTATCCATAGATTTAATGGGAACCATTGGTAAACTCAAGCGCAAGGTGCCCTCTGCATACTGCAAATACTTAGGGAGAGAAGAGGAGCTGGAAGTCCCTCAATTCGAGCCTCCAAGGTGATCATCAGTGGACTCAGCAGTGAACTTGATGTTTGGTGGCAGTGAAACTGCACATTGTCTTCAGAATTCTGCCCTAGCCTGATCATAGGTTCTTTCTCTCTATAGATACTGTGACCAAAAAGTAATTGAAATACATGATAAAATCCTATCATTTGAGTATTGTTGAGGCATATCAACCTAGTCCCAAGCATTCAATTTATGTCATGTTTCCCTCTGCTTTGGTCTGATAAAGACACTGTAATAATATAATATTGTATAATACAGATAATATAACATAATATTGCATTGTATTGTATTACATGTATGACAACTCCAAGTGTGTGTCCACCTGTGTTCTATTTGTTCAGAATAGGAGTTTATCTGCCAACTTCCACTGAAGATTAGTATGGGCTCACCGTGACTATAATTTTGGGTTTTGCCCATGGTGGAACAGGGATCTGATCCACTTAGGTGCTACAATGAGCTGCAGTGGATCAAAGACTTGGAGGGAAAGTTACATTTCAGATGCTACTTTGAGCAAATGGAAACTTGAAGATGTCATATCCTATTCTTTAGTATGGTGGGTACCTGCCCAGCTGGCCTGCAACAATAAGAAACATTAGTTTGAGATTTATTATGCACTTATGCGTTTATTTCTGGTCACTGTTAGACTGCAAGCTGAGGCACAGATGTGAACACAACTCTTACTTCTGCCCTAAAGAAAGAAAATGAAAAACATACAAGAGTCTATATGGCGCCAAAGAAAGCACAAAGTTCGTGAGTTTGATGGGAACAACAAATTGCCTCTCAGCTCTATTATTATTAATTTCTCTAAACAAAACACTTTTGTGAAGAAGGTAAACGAATCATTAATTGACCATAACTTTATCAGAATATTGCAATTATGAAAAGAAAAACCCCAAAGATTAAAAAAGAAAAGAAACTTTTGAATTCAGGATACATAAACATAGCTTGGAAGTCGGGAATTTATCCCAATGTAATCCAGAAAGCCCAAACACCAAACAATCTGGAAATACTTAACTGAATACTTGCAGTGATGATCCAGATGGTCCTTCTTCCCCACCCCCACAGCTACAAAATTGGTTATCATCACAATAATTCAGCGTGGTTGAGAGGGCCCACCAAACAGGGACTCAGATGTGGTGGGCAGGGCACATACCCATGGTGATGCAGGTGGATGTTCTCCCTCAGGGATGTCCAGAGCTGGGTGGAAGAATAACATGGTGGGAACAGCATGTTCTCTTATCCCTACAACAGCTTAGTGTCCTGGGATTGCTTTTGGGCTGCTGTCTCCTCATGGGAAGATCCCCAAAGGGATCCTCACAAGACCAATGTGGTTTTATGGATTCACAGACAAGCTGGGAAGGTTTGGCCTGAAGGAGGAGATTCAGTGTAGGCATAACCAGAGAGGGTAGGACTGTCTACACTGCACACAGGCTGTAGTTGAAGGCCCTGTGCACAATGTCTCTTCCTCAGCACCACCTGCTCCTGAACCACAGGGTTCTATCCCTGCTCAGGTTGGATGGTTTTCAGAGTTGGGCACCTGCACTTGCTCTGCTTCAACAGACATCACTCATTCCAAACTCCTCCTGGCTGCCRAAGAAGAGCTGCCCACAGCCACTGGAGCCCTGGTTCTGCAAAGGGACAGTGCTGGACAGCAGAGGAGCTGAGGAATGGGCCTGGTGTAGCATGAAGAAAGGCTGATGTAGGRCATAAGCCAGACCCTCAGTGCATACCAACACTCTGAAAGCCTTCAAAGTAAGGACAGTCCTGTTCCCTCCAAWGCAAACATGGCTGTGGATTTTGGCAAGGTTGCAAACAAAATATTTTCTACAGCTGCATCTTGGTCCTGTCCCTCTGGCTTCTCCCTACTGATGTTTTATCTCATTTGTTACAAACAGCCAGGAATTTGTGGCTGAGCACATAGCAACAAAGAAAATGTACAAAGAACAAGTAAATACTGACATGACATCATCAAGATGTTGGGTATCAGGATTTCAGTGGTCCTGGGGTGATCCTCTGCCCTAGTCTCACTGCAAGCCAGGAAAAGCTTGGTGCACACTGAGTGACCACTGAGCCTACAGAGGAACCCATGACTTTAAAACCAAAACATGAGAAGGTTTTCCCGGCTGAGATTTCAATGCCATGGTGAAATGTGGGATAGACCTTCACCTATTTAAAGTCTGCAGAATTTGAGCCAAATCCAGCTAACTCATATACAGGTGGGAGCATGGTCCTCAGTATGAAAGGAATGTCAGAGTTCAGGCTTATGTCACCTGGGAGGACTGTACAGTCTTTCTACAGGATCTGCTGCTTCCCCTGACACTGCAAATCACGTCTTTGTGCCTCAGTGTCACACACCACCTCCAAYACACTTCCAGACAGCATTTTTGTACATGGATGTACTTTTACAAAGATGTACCTTGGCATGGATGTGCTTTTTCCAGAGCACAAATCAGAGGCCATCTCATCTGTCCTGGTACRACCCATCATCAAATCCTAATTCTGAGGACACAGTTGCATACCACAGCTCTCAAATACTTATCAGGTTGGTTCTGTGGGTTGTTCCTTCAGTCACAATATAAAAGCTTTGTAAATAATTTGCCTTTCTCTTCACATTGCTATGAACTGGCCATTGTCATTGCTATTTTTTTCAGCTCTGTTACTGAACCAGATGTCTAAAACCACCTGGCTTTGACCTGAAACACAAGTCCACTTCCCTGCTGGGTGTGTTGGTTTGGCCACTTATTTTAAGGAGGGAGCAATTCTTGTGTGCCAGTGAGTGAAAACCAGAAAAGAAGAAATAACAGTGGAGAAAATTAAGAGGAAAAAGTAAAAAAGCAAGTCATAACACACCCCAGGAACACGGTCTGGAAGAAAATTAAGCCAATGATGGAGCTCAGGCAACAGTCTTTAGAGACCATTGCTGACTGCAAAGGCACTCAGAAATTCTCACTGGTGAAAATCCTGTGTCCCTTGATGATTCCCACCACAGAGTGTGTAAGTGACCAGGATCAGCTCAAAGGTGCAGCATTCTCCAACAAGCACGTGTCCTTTCCCCAGCCCTACACAGATATTCTCAGTGCCCAGGAGACAGCCATGTCTCCACATGTTGACATTCAACATCATTTCCATCGACAGCTTTAAGAAACATCTGAAGGACAAACCATCCTTTTTATCCATTTCCCTATGGAGCGGACTGGGGAGAAAGAAAATCTCACTGTTCTCCTTTTGGGACATAAAGGAACATCATCGCATAAAACACAACGGAGCAGTGGAGCAACCACAGAAATGATTCACTCCCTTTCTTGCGTGTGGGTGGAGACTCATGCACTCAAAAACATCAGACTGCACATCAGGGTGATTTAATTGGATTTATTGGAGGAAAACAATTAGTCATCCCTTTAAATTGTCATTATGATAGAAATCTCGATATGTATACATGATTGTCAAGGCAGAGAACCACTTGCGATGTAGCCCCATTAACAATTTGCAGTACTGCAAACTCATTGCGCAGATAAAACTTTTGCGATGCCTTAATACATGCATGGAGTAAATACACATTCTCCCTTCTTTTTGGACATGGATGCTGTTATGAACTTGTATCAATCACAAGACCTGCAATATTAGGCACACTGACATTCCTTGGTTAAGATTTAAGCCTTTGTAGAAAACATGCTTGCATTTTCATTAGAAGTCAACCGAGGGATGTTTTGCAGTTGGGGATATTTGGGGAGTCACTATTCTGGGCAGACTAGGCTTTTTTTTCATTGTTTGCTGACTCAAATAAAATATCTATCTAAAAAAAAGGCCCAAACAGACCAAAATGTTGTTTCTCAACTAGAGGTCAATGTACAGCAGGTCACTGGCATTGTGTCGACCAGAAACATGAGTCGCATCGACTGAGCTGCAACCTTCCACACTCTTCACTTTGGGGTCATGCTGCAGCTTGATCTAACAAGACTCAGCATGTGTGATGCCATGTTGGGCTCAGGGGATGCAAGATGAGAGATGGAAAAACTCTTTGATCAACCCCCTAGAAGCTCCCACCCACCTGGAACCACAGCACACATCCACCTCCGCATGGAGTCTTGCCCCAGGTGCTGCCTCAGCAATCTGAACTCAGGCTGATTTACAAGCATTATTGATGATTTTTTGTGCTGCCATACAGTGCTTCAGCAATGGCACAACCTGGCTGAGCACCAGCCTTGAAGGTGGGCTCAAGACTTTTTGGT
This sequence comes from Amblyornis subalaris, assembly GCA_018881555.1. Lineage (NCBI taxonomy): Eukaryota > Metazoa > Chordata > Aves > Passeriformes > Ptilonorhynchidae > Amblyornis > Amblyornis subalaris. The sequence goes on from JACAXG010000107.1 coordinate 74,823, forward strand.
GCTTTTGGCCACCACGGAGCAAAATTTCCAACGACTATGTCACCAGCATGGTACTTGCTCTCCAGCCCTGATGCTTGGCATGTTCTTCCCAGGAACCCACAGCACTTTCCCAGTCCTTTCAGATGGCTCTGCTTTGAATGTCGGGAACTTGAGTATCTTCCACACAGCAGCCACTCAGGAGCTGGGACCAATGCCCTGCTGACGCACACAAGAGGTCTGGGCTGGAGCTAACACAAGTACCATGGAGCCATCCCGTACCCTAACTTGAAAAGACCAGCACAGATGAAAATGGGTCAGTGACTAAGGGAAGAGAAGGCAAGGGCATGATTTCCATGTGGAAGGAGGAAAAGTACCACACCAAACTCTTCCATGGATAAATGGTGGTACTACTTGGATGTTCAAGAATTAAATGCCAATATTGAGGTGGTGATACTTTGGAAAGGGTGGGATAGTTTAGCTCAGCTCTCTGCCCTGTTCTGTGCAGGCAAAGAATCACAGCATCTTGGTCCCCAAAATGCAGTTCATTCTGCAACAGGTGAGAAAGAACTATCTTGTAGGAAGAGAAAAATGCTAAGAATTGAGTGAACCAACCTGAATTTTCACTAGGAACAACAGGCCAAAAGAAAAAAGAAAAAACGAAGAAGACACACCAACATGTTTCTTGGTAGCTCTGAGTGTTAGTGACCGAGGGAAGGAATTTTTGATGCAGATCGAATTTGCAAGTGTTGTATTAAAAAAGGGATTCTCACCTCCCCGGCTACCTGTTTCTAGACCTGTGTATGTGACTGCTGCATAATTTTAAGCTGCTCTGGATGGTGACTCTTCCTGTACATGCTGCAGAGCATTCAACAGAAAGACAAAATACATTACCAGGCTTTGCAGTATCATGTTTACAAAACATCAGCTTTTGCATTTACTCAAACTTAACAATGGATTCCGAGTTACAGATACACTGAGTCATTTAAAAGCAATACATAGAAGTAATCCCCTCAGAGAGAAGGTTGGGTTGAATGTGCATAAAGAAAAGGCTTGGGAAATACAGAAACAGTGAACAGCAGTTTAATACATGCAGTGCAGTATCATGCATTTATTGGACAGTTGATGTCATCACTAGTTCAGCAGTGTTTTTTTCACAACACTTGAGAGCGCACATGCCCTGGTTCCACTTCAGAGTATGGAAAAACTGTAAGAGCATTTCTACTGACCTTAGCATTCATGAAGAGGAGGGGGGRAAAAAAAAAGCTACCTGGACAGATAAGTGGCACGGATTGTGGTGGGGAAGGAGGTCTTGAAAACCAGAGTCTGGGCTGAAGAGCCTCTATCCTCCACTACAAACACTATTTACACAGCTTTGACCCAACCATGCAAAGTCAGACCAAAAAACCTGGACCAGCTCCTGATCTCCCACTGGTGGGATCTGTGATCCCTGGGGCCACAATGTGCACGTGCACACACAAACACACACGTGTGTCACAGAGACCAGACCACCCCGCAGGCAGGACGGGAAGGTAGGACCCAGCTCTGGGGACGTGAGGGAAAACAAAAGGGATTGTGTAAAACTTGTTGCTGGGCATGAAATATGGGATGATGTACTAGGGGAAATTCTTGTTCATGCAATGTTTGTGAGGAGGTTGCTGTTCCCTCACTCAGCCATTGCTGACAGTGATTTGCTAGCTAATCCTCCACTCTTGCTCTTGATGCTGTTTTCCTTGGATACTGTAGTCTCTGTGTGTGTTTCTGCTTTTTGCCTGAATGAGTGTAACTTGAGTTTCTGGTGCAAATAACCATGATAAGGAAAACTCCCTTCCCATGAATAACTTCTGGGATGCATTCAGGCCCCAGTTCAGACAGGTAAATACGCATGGGAGCAAGAACACAAGTAATCGCATCAAATGAGAATTTCCATTTGCTGAATGGAAGCTACTTCTGTACTTCGGGGCTCAGCCTAGAAACTGTTTTTTTGCCAGTAGATGAATCCCCTGATTCTTTGGAAAGAGCAAAAGGAACAGGCTACAGCCTGCATGATCTTGTTGGCAAAGTCAATCTGGTGTTTTCATCTGGTGCTCAGCCAGTGCTGCTCAGGGCTGGAGCTGTTATCACAGGAGGAAGTAATAGCATAGGTTTCCCTAGAGCTGATCTAGTTAATGCCAAGTTCACATCAAAGGGCAATATTCTCTCTGCTTGCCAATGGCTGAAAGCTATCTGACTTTCTCTGGGGGTTTGTTTCCCCAAAATAGGAAGAGGACAGCCTTGGGGCCATCTGTAACTGCATTTCATGGGCACCCTGGAGGCCCATGTTCTGGTTTACAGCGGATTTGGGGAGAAAAGCCTGAGATCAGGGATTATGCTGGCTCCTGGGACAGAAAATACCTTACGACAAGACTTAAATTCCCTCAGAACCAGGCAGGGTCCAAAAGAAGATCTGGTAATAAAAGAAATACTGTCAATAGCCATGGAGGTATGCAGGACATATGCACAGCAGAAACCCCTATCCAATGCCTGTGGCAGAACTACATGGAGATGTCTACCAGTGGGCTCACACCCCTTTTTGTGGTTTGATTCATAGCAGGAATGAAGCTCTATCATTGCTTGGTTTTATTCTGGCACCACAACCATAACAGACACACAAGGCATACGTAAAATCCTACTTTTTTTTTTCTGTACCCACTACTCTAATGGCACCTGTACAACAGCAACCAAGACAGAAGAGACATCAGCAGCAGAGTGACACAGTCTCAGGAAAGCAACACTGCCAGGTTTCCCCCACACTGCTACTTCCCCACTAGCCGTGCTGCAGGGCCAATATCCATTTCGCGCTGCAGAAGGGGTGATCCAGCAGAGAGGTAAGATGCACTGGGAATGAAGTCACATGCAAAATCAGCAGCAGAAGCCCCTGCCACTGCAATACTGACTTTCAGCTCGCAGAGTTCATGGGCAGCCTGTCCTCACAACTTCTTCTGCAGGCTAAGGGGCCAGCTGGAGCTTTTCTGGATTTTTTGTTTTGTTTTGTTTTCCCAGCAAGAGCACTGCTGTTGGCATCAGAGATGGCCTCTGTGACTCTGGAGGTAAAAATCAACAATCAAAGCTGCAAGCAAAGAAAAAGAAGGGGAAGGAGCCGAGGAAAACAAGTTACGAAGGAAAAACACATTGGTACCAGTAAAGTAAAGCAGAAAAGGGTAACAGACAGAGTCCAGGCTGAAGTCCTCATGCAAGCAGCAAATCACGATTGTTTAGTAGGACGGTTCATTGGAAAAGAGCCCAGAGTGATTTTTCTACCTAGTCCTTCATGGCAAGGCCAGCTGGGGATTTGTTTTGAATCTCCTACTGTGGGGCTATTAGGCCTTTCCCCGCGTGCCCACATTGTTTACTCCACCTTTGCCTTCTCCTGTGAGAGTGGCTGAGCAGAGGCTGGGCAGGGGAAGGACATGCAATGGCACTGGAGCATCCCTGGCAAGCAATGCCGGAGTGTTTGCCCTACCAGGCTGTGCTGCCAAGGGGCAAATGTCTCCAGCCACCTCCATAGACCTGGCCTGGGTGCTGCCAAGCCATCCCAGTTAACAGATTTACCCAGATTTAAACAGAAGTTTTAAGCAAGTGATACTTCAGRAGAGATCTCTAAGCATTTGGTCAACCCTGGTCAGGTCTCCAGCTGTGTTTTACTGATACAAAAGAAGAGCTCACCACCACCAAAACTGTAGCAGAAAGAACCAATTTTGCTGTTAAGTACTTTTGGTTTTTTGTCTTAAGATCCCAGCAGTTGATAGCAAGCCAAAGAGAATGATGATAAATTACACAACTAAGGCAGAATATTACTTGCGGAAATGAAAACAAATCACACTAATTCCAATAGTGGAAGGAAAGAATACCCCTCCCAACAAAAAAAACCACAGAAAGCATCCAGCAAGGAGGAGCAGCCAGCACATGGGAACCCCCCAGCTGTGGGACAGCATGTCTGCCTTTGCTCCCRTCACTGCTCTTTGTTTTGGAGATGGAAATCCACTTCTTTTTTCTTTTTTCTGCAAGATACAATTGGATGCTGTATTTTGATCAGTGCCCACAGCAGCCACTGAGGTCAAGTTCAACCCAGACCTCAGATTTTAGAAGAGGAGGCGCAGAGGGAACACTTGAACCCTAACCTTTAAAACCACTCTGCAAAGACAAAATTATTCCCTAACCAAATCCCGCTTTTGGTTGCACGTGTGTAAACGTGACGAACTCCACGGATGCCAGACTGGGAGACTGTCTATTTACAACCTGCAACTGGAGCAGAATAAGGCCAGCTGGGCTTACGGAATCAGGGGAGTTCAAAAYACCTTGAATTTCTTGGGGTTCGAATCTCTCAAAACTAAAACTTCCTTACTCGGGCTGGTAAAATAAAGTGGTCTTAGAATGAGTTTAAATTGTATTGTGGTCATTTTTTGATGCTTTTGCAGCAAGACATAAAGAGCTCCAATGTAAATGCTGATAGTGTACGGTGGCAGCAGCCAGGGGATGAGGACAGGAGGGTGACTTGCAGAAAGGAGATTSCCTGCTCTTCAGTCTGCCCAAATCTTGGTCAGAAATCTTCACTGGGAAAATTATATGGAGTTTTGCTATGAGTCCCCAACAGCTCAGTATCTGTTATCTTTCCTAAAATGAGAAATTGAAGTTGAAGCTTTTTCTGTGTGAGCATCCATGCCAGCTGCAACATGGTGGGATGCACCGGGGGCTGCTCAGGTGTGCCACAGCACTCTGAAAACAGGGAGCAGCTCAATACAGAGGTAACTAGAGATCTGGTGCAACAGCTCTAAGTGCCACCGAAGGAGTGGCTATTTCAAACAGTGTCAGCACTTACTGCCACCTGCTTTCCCAGACTTTTTTTCCCCAGCTTTTTTTTTTTTAGTACAATGGGTGAAATCCCAGCTCTGCCAGTTGAAGCCAACCAACTAAAGCTGGAGCAGGACATAGAAGTCTCAATGAAAAATACATATGTTACGGCTTTTGCCAGCACAGGCATTATTGCCTGATACATTCAGCTCTGTCCGTGACCGGCTTTCACAATTTCTTGTGCAGGATAAATGAGGCAAGTGTGGCAACAGAGCACGCTGCAGGGAATTGTGCCTCTGGCAGGGATGGACCTGTCTGGGATGGGAGAAGCTCACAGTGGCCAGTGAAGGGTGTCTGCCTCTGCCACCTGCCTCCCTTCCCACCTCCTTGAAGTAAAATCGCAGATGGGAATGGCACTGAAGTAACCTGGAGCCCTTCAGAAAATCTGGGCAAACTTGCTCTCCTCTCTWTTTCAAGCTGCTTTAATGCACAGTGGCGCAACAGTCGTGGTGGCTGCTCCTGAATGATGCACCAGTACAAAGAGCCTGGGAAGTGCATGCATTCAGTAACTAAAAATGGGTAAACTGAGCTTGCTTGGGTACATGAGCTTCTGGYGAGGAGGCAGAGCCTGCTTTACCTGAGGTCCTGCTTTCCCAGCTCAGCAGTCCTTGTCAGACCCGAGCATGATGGAGCTATACTACACCAGACCCTGCACTTTGCACCCAAGAACCTGTCAGTCCTTCAAGCATCACTCCTCTCCATAGTTTTGGCCACTCTGGGAGGTGCTGAGCATCAGCAATGCCAGGCAAAGCCTCAGGGAGCTGGCTGCTCAGCATCTCTGTCATGGAGCCCTTGGGCTGGATACACCCCAGGTGAATGAAATGTCTTGCTCGAAGGCAGCACAGCAAGTCAGTGGCAGAGGACAATGATTCCCAGCCTCACATCTTCCTTTTCTTTCATTCTGCTCGTAACASACAGTGACTCGAAGGAGATGGGAGCTGCAGGATGAGACCAAGCTCTGTCATGTTCTTTGCTCAGCTCTGGTCAGCTCCTGCCTGACACCGTGTGCCTGCCTCTCCTCTGAAACAAGGGTGCTGATCCCCAGCACCACAGGAATGAGGCCAAGGATGAGATGACTCCCAGCTGGTGGCAACTTAATTCTCCCCATGGCTTTCAAGGAGGAGGAYGGGAGGGAAAGCAGCAGCTTCTTAATCTGAGCAGTAACAGCTCTGCTAAAGCCAGACAGACTTGCAGTCCAATCTGAGGAGCGAGAAATGGCATGCCATTGAAATCCTCCCATGTTGCAAAGTTAAYGTCAATTCCTACCTACAGAAATAGCCTATCCCCCAGCAAACTGGAAGAGGGACATTACTGGAAGTAATTTTTAAAAGAAAAAAAAATAATGCTCAGAAAAGTATCYCTATTTAAATAATCCAGTTGAGATGTTCATAGTTAATGGAAAAAATACAACATATACTGTTACCTACACTGAGAAAAGAGTAAATCACTGGGGAAAAGAATGAGTGTTCATTAGTTAGAACATTGCTAGACTCACATACATATATATATTTATATATTTATATATATATGTATATATATGTACAGCACCAGAGACTGTTAGATTCCGTTCCTCCTGGAGTCATTTGCAGTTTGTGATAAATGAAACATTTCAGAATTGCAGTATAAAATATGGCCATAAAAAAATCTTCTTTCTTCTAGTCCTTCGCCGCGCAGGGCGGGACGGCGCCGAGGCCGCCTGCCAGCCCCGCCGCCCGCCCGCTCCTCGCTGCCCCGGCGCTCACTTGCTCCCTGTGTGCACTGTGGTCACTGTGGTGGGTCTGGGTCTCCGGTCCCCTCCTACCGCAGAAACGCCTGAAGAAGCAGATGAAACAAAACTACAGAGAGTGGATGGAGACATACCTAAAAGGAAAGCCAGAAACACAGTTAGAAATGTTATTTTTGGAGGCRGGAATGTGGGCAGAGCTCCGTTTCTTTCGTAGCACACTACAGAGCGGAGAGGACTGAAGCTGGAGAAGGGGCTGCTGCTCTTCCTGCAGTGGTGGGTTGGCTGGGTACCTCCATGGAGCATCTTCTGCCCATGGTCATTACCTCCTCCCACCAGCAGTGCACAAACATCCCACAGTGACTCAAATGTCCAGCTTTGTACAGAGTCAGCCACATCAATTCCACATTTCCAGGGCTCAAGACAAAGAGTTGTGGGATTCAAAAATCCCTCCAGCATCGTACTTGCTCAGAGTAATTTCCTCCTGGGCATGTTAGAGATGATTAAATGTCTCATCATGGCCATCTAGCTAAACGAACAGACTGTGCACCTGGACTACACACAGCTCCTTGGGCATCCTGGAAAGCTGCTGATAAAGAAGCACAGTGGATAAAATTTGTTGCTGAGTTCCAGTAAACCTAGCGGGAATGTAAATTTGTGTGACTTGGACATCACTCTAGCGACAGCTCATGTCACTCCAGGCTTTGCTGGGATGTCTCCAGGACTGCCAGCTGAGAAAGAGATTGWCGTGGGTTGAGTATCTCCTGAGTACCATTATTCTGGTGCAAGAGAAGTTGTTGAGTGGGGACCTGGCATGGTCACCTTGCTCTGACAAGATGCAGGCTCAGAGTGATTAGAAATACAGTTAATTTTTCCAGACTAGTGAATAAAGGATGGATGAAACCTATATTAATGTATTCTCAGACTGGAGTATGATAAGGCCTTGTGATTCCTAAGGATCTTTTTGGTACTTGTTAGGACTTTTAACCACTTTTCCATTGTTCAAGGTGGCATTTCAACCTCAAGAATGACTATGCTGTACCTATAATTGGCCACATCCCATTTCCCATTGACATTTGACACCTTGGCTTCATGCTGAAATTCATCTCTTACCTTAAAAATAGGAACTGTAATTAATCTAGGAAGTCCAATCATCACTAAACTGAATAAACCAGCCATGGACTGAGAATCAGGCCAATACAGTTTAGAAATCCAAACTGATTCCCTTAGGAATCCCTTCCTGTCTCCTRACAGGTAGCATAATCCAGCCTAATGCCTGATGTCTGCTCTGCCCTACTACAGAGATTTTGGATGCAGCCTGACATAAGCTACTCTCAGGCAGAGGCTGTACTTAATTGTCTTCAGTGATGTGAAATTGCTGCATTTGAAACTATTTGGAGAGCTCATTAAATCTCTATTAATAGCATCAGGCAGCATTCTATTGTGTAATGGTGGCACAGCTGGATCATGTAACTTGCTGCATGGGATTTTTCTTGTGCAAGGAATCTGTCCTCAGAGAAAACCACCGAGAAAGAAAGATGCAGGACAGAGACCTCAAAAGTGTCCTTTTTCCTATCAGGAGGTATTTAGTGGAATGCATTTGATATCTCAGCTCCCTCTTAAGTCCTCGTATTTGCTGCTGGCTCTCCTCATTGGTTCTCTGGGGTTCCAGCATCTCCCAACTCTTTAAATGATTTCTTTGAGGACGGAAAGCTCTTCTGCATTGTCTGCCAAGCTGGACTTAACCTAGGATGCTTGGAAATCTTCCAGTATCTTTCTACTTCATATTTCTGGCATGTAAAAACTCATCTTAACACATCTGGTTTAATCCTTTGTGTCCCGACTGACTTCTCCACCACTGCAAAATATGGTTGGATTCTGTACAGGAGCATGCTGGGTTCAGTAGTGGTTAAACAGATTTCTTTCTCTTCTCACCCTTCCTGTTCACACATGTTTTAACACCATTCAGACTACTCAATGCCATTAATTAACACCATTTGAGATTAATCAAATGGATGGATGGAGATTAATCCCCCACCAGTTTAACAGCATTAATCACCCACCAGTTTAGCAGCAAAGCATGCATCAGATGCTCGAAACCTGAGTGGGGTCCAGCCTTGCCATGCTGCAGCAGGAACCAAAATTAAGACACATTTCTCCCCTGTAAGGGGTTTTCTACATTGCTGCTTGGCCAGTGCATGGTTGGAAGTGCTTTGAGGATGGTCAGCACCGCTCCTTTGCAGGTGCCAGGTCTGTGCCAGGAGCACGGTGATGTTTTTTGGCAGCAGCTGCAGGATTTGGCAAACTGGACAACCGGGTATGAGTCCCCATCAGACCCAGGATGCAGAGGGAAGGGGCTCTCCCCTGGCTCAGTGACAGCACAGGCTGGAAAAAACATCTCACACAGCACCCAGAAGGCAGAACCCAACCCAGCCGTGGGGAAAACCCTGCCCATGACAGCAAGAGGAAACAGCTTCCACACAGAGCCATGGGGACTCTGGCTGGTGGCATGTCCTCGTCAAGGAGCAGAGGGTGGCAAGCAGGGGTGGCAGAAGCAGAGAGCAGCACTATCCAAAATACATCCTGAATAAAAAGTGCTTTCAGGTCCAGAATAGTGCGGGGTATGGTCTAGAAATGACCAGTCCACAGCGAAGCACTGACCAAAAGCCATTAGCACTCCTTTTTTGGTGTTGCACTTTAAAATAATCTCTCCTAATCATAAAGTCCATATCCCTCTATTTCATGATAGAAAACCTCTACAGATGGACAGAAGGGAATAAAAGAAATGCTCAGAAGCCAGAGAATAAACAGGCTTCATTGCAAAGGATGCATTTCTGTCATCCAAATAATCCCTTTGCTGCCACGTCCCCTTCCTTGGCATTCAGAAAAAAATATATATCCCAAACATCTGAGTCCATTGGGCAGCTTGTAAATCTCAATTATAGCACACAACAAACACGGCAGAGGGCCAAATCCCACTGTGGTGCACAGAGCCTGAGTCCTGCTCAGACAAATGAGCCTCTTCGTGCAGGAGTTTAATTTGGCCCAGGAAGAGGGAAGCTGGGTCCGATTGGCAGGACCAGTCTTCTCCATGGAAAATGGAAACGGAAAGTAAGCCAATTTTTACAGAAAAATGCCCTATCATAATACTGGAAACTCAAACATAAACAGTTTGAATAAACTTTTTCAGATTTCAACCTAATACAAAACTTCGTTGCTGTGGGGGTCTGGGTCTTTTTCCCAAGCGAAAGCCCTTTTTCTCCACAAAAAACAGTGTTTTTCTCTCAAAAATGCACCAAGCTAAAATCTCTTTTTTTTTTTAGCGCATAAACTTTTCCAGTTGAAACGCTGTTTTTTCGGGCAGCCAAAAATGGCAGCCTAGGTCCATTTCAAGTCCTTATTTTGAACACCTGCTTGCACAAAGCCAAACCTACGGGCAGCGAGGACTGCAGCCTGGGGGTGAAGGAGAAGAGGGGGATCCCGCGGATTTGCTCGGCTGCTGCGGCGGGAGCTTTCCCAGGATGTTGGCTACTCACAATCTTTCCGTGTGGCTGCGTCGGGGAGCGGCGTGGCGAGGCTGAGGGTGCTGGACACGCCGGCGCTGGCGCTGTCCAGGCTGCTGCCGAGGTGTAGCCGCCTCATGTGCCGCACGACCGCCGTGGCATTGAACGCTTGCTGGGGAAAAACGGCAAGAAAGAGAGAGAGAATAAAAAAATCATAGGTGGAATGGTGACTTCTGCTCCTCTCCTGGCTGTTCAGTGTTAGAAGCGAATAAGCCTGTTATCTTTAAAATTTTTCCTAAATACTAAGCTAGAAAGAGCATTATCAAACCTTCGTTCTCCTAGTGCTCAGCTGGGATGTGGCAGCCCACAAGGAAAGTCATATATGACACATCCTTCCCTGCCCCAACAGGCATTTCTTCATGTCCCCCCTGCAGTGCTGACCCCAACTCCACATATAACCACAGATGCTTTAGCTATGAGCAGCCCCAGCCCCACTCCTCACTCTCATTACATTTGGCACTCAGCAAACACCATCCTGTACAAAGGGCACTGCAGGGTCATGTAACCTAAGTTCGGACTGACTATTTGGACCAAAATTTTGAGCCACAAAAGCACTACCAAGCCGAAAGGGTGGCCACGCAGCCCCTGTGTTAGCAGAGCTGTGTGTTGGTGCCATCCCTCAGGACAGGTCACTTACTCTCCATTTGCTTTTCGCAAAGTTCTTCCGGATCTGGGCGCTGACCGACTCGTGGATGTTTTTGTTGAGTGCTGTATCACCAGCGATCCTGAAATGGACAGAGCAGGCACGTTTTAAGAGATCTTTTCCTCCCCTTGAATACTCTTTCTCCTCAGCAGAGTGGCTGCTCCCAGGTGTGACTGCACCTGCAGCGATGACGAATTCATTCACACAAGAGCTCAAACTTCCCATGGCTGCCTCTGCTGGCAGCAGTGCTGGAAAATCTGGGGCAATAAAAGCCAGTGTAGATAAGGCTTGTAGGTCTGGCAGATACAAAGAGGTACGGCCTTGGTGCACGGCTGCTTTCTATCACCATTACAGCCCCACRTGAAAACATTCTACCTTTTTTTTTTTCTTCTTTACATCCAAAGATTTAACATCAACAGGCTGAGACTACTTTTAGCCTCAGATATGCAAAAGCTTCCAGAGCCACTCCAACCTGTCTGATTTCTGTTTGCACTGGAGATTTTCCTGCCACCCTGCAAGGTACATAGTCATTCATCATGATTAATGTAGATTTACAGTAAAGCAGATACATGGACATTCACTAAAGCAGCACAGGCTGCACAAAGAGCTTAAGCTGAACAACACTTAACCTAAAAAATTTGATTGATCCTGCATAGTTTCTTTAACAGATACATTCAAATCTTCACTAAGCTCAATTATTTCAAGGGGATTTTACTGACTCATTTAACTCCTCAGGGCATGAGATCTGTTGGAAGAGCAGGCACCACAGTGAACTGATGTTGGGCCATGTGTTGGGGTGATTAGTGCTATCTAACATAGGGAATGCAAGGAGGCAAAGATTGCCTTCTATGTTGTGATGCTTTCAGAAATCAATTTTTTAGCCACAGTGTATAAATACTATGTCCATTGGCAATAAAAAATTGTAAGAAATTGAATAAATCCATCAGGACTAGAATCTCACAGTCTAGGGGAGCTCCAATGAGATAATCAGAGGGTCTGGRGATCTCAGCAGTCATCTAGTCCTTCTCCCACCCCAGCTTTCTCAAAATAATTTTGATAAATATTTGGCTAACCAGTCCCTAAAGATCTAAGCATGGAGACTCCTCAGGCAACCTATTCCACTGCCTCACCATCTCCCAGAAGACATGGAAAATAGTTTATTCCCTTTGTCTTTGAAGCATCCTTTCACATATTTGAAGACTGTTATCATGACTTCTCTCCGTCTTCTCTTCTCTAGACTAAACAAACCGATTCTTTCACTGTTTCTTCATAACTCATGTTTTCTAATCCTCTGATCTAGTGAGCTCCTCTGGCCTTTCTCCAACCAGTCCACATCTTCCTTAGAGGGCGGCACCCGAACTGTTCTCTGTTTTCCAACTAAGGCAGCAGAATGGCAGCATTGCTTTGTGTTTCTTAAAAGATGAAACTCTGCTTACATACCCCAGCCTGCTGCTTCCATTTATGTGTCCTGTGAACTGGAGACATCCCTTTCATTTTGCCCAGATCATTCCAAACTGTAACTCTGTTCTTCTAAGGACATGCTGCTTTCTCTGCCTTCATGTTCCTGGCACATGTAAGAAGTGATCCCTGAGACCAGCCTTCTCCAAATTGCTGCCCTCCTTCCTGCTGGCAGCAATCACCCAGGATCATCATTAGAGAGATGAGAGGAATGACTTACTCTTGGGAGCAAGGACTAAACCCTCATTTCCCATCTTCCTCAACAGAGACCCACCAATCTCACCCTGTTGCAATGGAGCTCATCCATATTGGGTTATAAGAGTGCTGGAGCCTGCAGGATTGTGGGCAGAGAGRAGCAGGGCTCCCATTCAGGGTAGTTCTCTTCCAGCTGGGAAGGGCCCTGTCTCACTGCCACTGCCATGTAGCCTCTGTCTCAAGCAGACAGAAGAAYGGAGCAAAGCACAGCTCCCAAATGGCACCTGACTTCCCCTCCTGGGTCCCTGTGCTGTTGGTGGAGAATGGGAGGTGTTTGGCTGAGAACTGGATAATACTCAGGTCTTCCTTTGAATACGATTCCTTCTGATTGCCTCTCCCACTGACAGGGAGGCAAGTTGGATCTCCTGGACTTCCCACTGGGGCCAGGTGACTAAAAGCTTGGTGAGGCACTATCTGGATTAAGCATCATGTTCACTGTTCCATCCTCTGGCCTGCACAGTATTGCCAGGCTCAGCACAGAACCAGATGGATCCCAGGCAGAACACACTCCCAGATAGGTGCTAGCAGAGTTTCCTGGTGGGAACGCAAACTGCCAGAGTCACTCCAAAATGTCATGAGCACTCTGCTCTGTCCAAGAACACCTCCTTGGTGAAGGCAGGTGCCCTCAACACACACCAGCCGGGAGCACTGGCCATCACACTGCAGATCTCAGAAGAAACTACAAGCCAAACCACCCATTCAGTAACTGATAAAAAAGACCAAAACAGAAAATTCACTTACACTTGCAAGGAACATTTTTCCTCCAAAGCTAATGACTCATTTTGCTTCATGAACAAGTTGGTTAACAAACTCTATAAGAACAGATTCTGTTTCCCACTTGTCAAATCTTATTTTGGAAACATGGACGGGACAAGTTCTTGGGGCATGATACCCTTGCCAGCTGTTCCATAAGATCATTCTTGTCAGTCTCTACAAGGACTTGAAAATACATTTTTGCCATATGAAGCTTCTGATTGAGGGTGTAGCTCCAATACAAGATATATATATATATTTTTTTTTTTCTTAGTTTAGAGATCATTTTCTGAAATGCTAGTGGTTTCAATAAGAAACTGCTGGTTCCAATAGCTCGCAAACTGCCTTCTACTACCCCTATGTTCACTATGCAATTCTTGTAATTCCAGGAAAAAGGTCTTGGTATTTGGGTGTTTTCCAGACAGGCAGAATAGCATTTGTTTACTTCACAAGGGGATGGACAGACATCCTGTGAAGCCCTCAGATGCTACAGCGGTGGGTCCATCCTACATCTAAGCTCTCTTCAGCAACATTAGCACCTCGCAGATGATAATTTTTAATCAGAGCAAAACACCAGCACTGCTGGGGCTAATTTAGAGCAGYGGGATCTGTTCAAACACATGCTGGTATGCTGAACGGTGCAGCTCAAAACACAGCCCCAGTTGCCAAAGTCGGGAGTAGGACTGTTCTCCAAGCTGCCTTTGAAGAACTACCCTGCTAATCCTGCGATGCTGTAACATGAGCACTGTGCTTTCAGACTGTATTTTGCACTTGGAGGATTTGGTAACTTTTATAAAATACTCGTGGTGTTACAGTGTTTATAGTATAGTTTTACTTCTAGGAAAATAAGAGCAGTGTTAACACCCATTCGCTGTTGGTGCTTTCCTGGAGATGTGGGGGTTTAAGGACACAAGAGGTGGAGACGAGTAGGGAGATGTCATATCTTTTATACTCTCAACTGGTACATATGAAAAATGAGATAAGCTTTTGGGCACACAGACCTACACAGGGGTGGGTATCATGAGCATCCTCACATCTATACTGAATGCACTTACTCGTGAACTTTAGTTCCCTTGCTGACAAGAGAATGAGTGAAATTTAACAGATACTGGTTTTATGTGCATGTTATAATTACCCTTCTACCCTTCCCTAAGTCTCCAAATCCACAGGATATAAACCATCTTGCTTTTCCTTTCAGGACAAAAATACCTTAGTATCTTTCTTGCTACCTCCCTCTCCAGCACAACATATCCTTCGCCTGCAGGAATTAGCTCCATTTTCCCTGAGAAACAGTAATCAACTTGAGCTGATCAGACTGATGCTTATCTAGTCCTGAGCAATAGTTCCTGGCTTTGCAGTTAACTTTGAAGTTAACTGTGTCAGCACTGAAGTTTGTTTTTACCAACTGTACTGGCTGGCCCGGTAAAAGACATTGCTTCTACCTACCACGCACATATACAAAAATAAAATTAAACAAATCAGAATAATGCATCATCTGTTATCAGTGCTGAGCATCACCCAGCACCCAGCAAGGACTGATTAGTCTAAGTGGAACATGGATTTTCTCTCATGATTCCCATTTTGCTGCACCTGAAAGCAGCTACATCCCAACAATGGTTTGAGGAACTTGAAGCTGGCCTCACATCCAGTCGTAACTTGATGTATGTAACTGTCTCAATGCACAGAATTGGATACCAAGAAACACAGTCTGATGACTCTCCATCCCAAACATGTCCACTGAAGCTAAGAAGGGTATTTCTCATGAATAACCATAACAAATCTAATTGTGCACGAGAGGAATCTAATCTAATGATCAAATATTATTTCATAGTATCTAATTTATTTTAGCTCTCTAGCTGACTTCAAACTTATCACACCGATTTATCTGGCCATACCACTTCTAAGCTTTGAGAGGAAGCTCCAGCAAAGACAAAACCAGCAAATTTCCTTTTGGACAGTTCTTCATTAGCACGCTACAAGCAAATGTCTCTCTCTCCTCCCTGCCCACGATGGCAGAGTCTTTCATCTACCATTATTTTCTGAACCTTTCTTCTGAAGGCAGCCAACTCAAACGCTGTGCTGGCCAAACAGTGCTTGGAAATCATCCTGAGTATGATGACAGGAAACATGGAGTTAGCTGTAGTGGATTACGCTGAGGGATCATAACTGCTGTATGTACACACACACACACACACACACACATGCATGTGTATAAATACACACCCACACACACACCCACGCTGTATCAATGATGTTCCAAAATAGATAGAGTGCAGGGATGAACTCGATAAGAGTTTAATTTAACGTTGTAAACATCAGCAGTTCCCTTCAAGAAGGTCTTTTCACACTTCAAACAATATTGTCTGAGAACTGAGCTCTTTGTAAACCACGTCCTTTCCCTGGGTGGAAATTATTATCTGGCTTGTGCTCTCTGGCACATTATAAACACTCAGGGTCATGGTCACAATTTGCATGGGCTCAGTCCTTGCCAGAGCTCTGCACTTCCTCAGTGTGGGCATGGATGGACGTCAGCACATCCCAAGGATCCTCTCTCCCTTCGCACAAGCAATGGGAAAAGTCCAGGACCACACTCCTACCTGCAAACACTGGTGTCTAACTGGTGCCACAACCTCCTTCTTCCTTCTACAGTCTATGTATCTACAGCCTCTATATGGAGGCCATACATACATCACCCTTTAATTTAGGTGTCACAAATTGCCTTTGATGCCATAACTGTCTTCAGCACACAGCTCTAAATCCCACTTAAGTCCACTTAAGTCCACTTGGTTAATGCATGACAGAGTAAATAAATTCACAGCGCCCCTTCCAAGTTCTGTACTAGCTTCCTAGCTGTTGGACCTTGTCCTCGCCCTCTGAACACTGTTTTCTTTCCCTCTGATCCCAGCTTGGAGGCTGAATTCGGCTCTGCAGGACCTAGTTTGACCTGATGGGGAGCACGCTTCGATAATCCTTGTGGGTCCCTTCCAACTCAGGATAGCCTACGTTTCTGTGAGCCTATAGCTGCAAAAAACAGTCCTCAGGTGCTGCTAGCCCTTAATCACTCCAGACTGAGTCACTGCCCTAAACAGGATGTGGACTCTGACATGGCAATATATTTAATAAACTTAATTGCTGTCTTTAATATGATCCAGGGAAACATAAAAATGTATCAGGCTGCAGCAAAATTACCCCACTCTTTTGTTACCTTCATTTTCCATGTCCTTTTCGAAAAGTCACAGTGGGAACAACTAAGCAGAACATTGCACCTTTGCAACACACCATAAACAGTGCAAATCTCACTGAATGATACACTATAAAATAAATAACTTTCCCAGTGGAAAGCATAAGTCACCTGTATATTAAACAGGAGAAATCTGTACAAATGGACAGATCGTACAGGCTGGGGTGGAGTCATTACACCAACAAGTCCCACATATTGTACTGTTTCAGCTACCATACTCCACTGCAATTATTAGCCTCTTTTTCTGCCAGCTCCAAGTTTAACATACCATCCCCCTGCCAAGGCCATTTGATTATAAATAGCAAAACATCACGTAAATGCAGGCATGTGGTGAGCAGATACAGCACAGAAAAGTGGGCCATTGGGAAGAATTATTTACTTTTTTTAGGGTCTGATCCTGTGCAAACATTTAGTCATGCAAATAGCTGTCTGTTCTAGAGCAGTTTCCCAAAATTCAAAGATATTATTAACCTTAAAGGCACAAATGTAATATCTTGCAAGATCCAGTTCTTGCAAGCACTGTTTGGAAGATTTTAATGAAAACATGGTGATTAAAATAAAAGGTATATTTTGCCATCGGTTTGTTCTTCACGAATACTACATATTGAAACAACAAAATCTCATGGCCAGGTAGCCATGCCATGCACAGTTAATTACTTTTGTCATAATCAGATTATAAAGTAAGTCTTAAGTACTCATGATTTGATAGATTTCTTCCTAATTTGCGGCAGATCCCAATGATCTGATACTGCAGAGGATGATTTCACAGGAGGAAGAAAAAGGGAAAGCTGGAAAATGTTATTACATGGAGCCACCTCTTGTATACATTAATCATCTACCACTTGCACAGTACCAGTGACTCAGGTAGGTCTGTATTCCACTAGTGAGACAAGGAGACAAACCCCAATCTCACTGAAGTCTGGCATAACTCCCATTTACCTCAGTGGAATCATGATTTCACTTCATGAGAATTCTAGGGTTCAAAGATGTTTCTCCAGTTAGTTGCTTGTGCAGAAAAAATACATTTTATGAGATGCCATTAAGGACTACTTGCAGTGCAAGCACTCTGCAAAAGCAAATCATTTATGGGACTACTTCAGTCATCTCTTCCCACTAAGCCAACAGCCTTATGTACYTCTCTACTGTTGATAACACACAGAAGATGCTCTGTTGGCTCTGTGCAAGGTGATGTGGCCAAAGGGGATGTACACTGAAAAATCCATGCTCATCTGAAAAGGTGGTGTGGGATGCCCCTGTTCTAAAAGGTCTGGTACCCTCTTCTCTGTTGGCTGAACATGTGCACCCCTGTCTCCAACTGCTGCAAACACTGAATGCAACCATGAGGGAGAGAACTCAAGCCTGGAGTTTTTGGAAACTTAAATATGCCCAGGTTGAGAGAAGGACACAGCTGACCATTGAGAGGAAGCACAAAGCTCTCCTTCTCCTCCGCTGGAAAGATCTTTCCTCCCTTCCAAGAAAAGGAGAGGATGTCATTGCAACAGATGCAATGGCTAGAATGAGAAAAGGAACAGCAAAAACCTCACTATTTCCTGACATAAGGAATCTGGGTGGAAAATGCTCCTTGAGCAATGCTTTGGCAAAAGGAGATCCTATTAGTAACTCTGAAATAACAGATAATATCTGGGTGAGTAGCCACGATTATCCAAAAAGGCATTTATCACTGCAGGATCCAAACCCTCCAAAACAATCATTGCACCTCTCTCCAGAGAGATCCATAACAGCAACATCTATGTTACAGGAAGCTTTTCGGAGCAAGGGGGAATGAAACATGGAGTGCTGCTCACGAGCACACTGGGGAGGACAGAGGTACATCTGAAGCCACAGCTTTGGACACCTCCATGCTTTCCTTTCAGTAAAACTGTCCTGTTGTCCCCTGGGACATACTGCCACTGTGCCAAAGGGAGGTGGATTCGGGATGTGGGGTGGGAACATGGTGACTATTTTCAGCCTCCCTGCTGCAGTGCCATTTGCATGTGTGACATTTCGGAGGCTGACCCTGAGCTGTGCTTTACACAGCTGGGAGTCATGCAAAAACTTAAAGCMTTGAAAATGAACCACTGGATGGCAAAGTCGGCCTGGCAGAAGAAGACCCCCTGCCACAGAAATGGGGAAAAACCCTTTTGGGGGGTTGTTTTTTAAATGGAAGATTGGATTCTGTGGAAAATAGTACGAATTATGGAGCMGTCTGTGAGTTTCCATTGGCCCTTGGCCATGACATGCAAGAGAAAAAAAAACCACACAAAAAAAGGAATGAAAACACTTTTTATCATTTTGTTCCTTTCAGAGGGCCCAGAAGCTGTGTGTGTTACAAGTGCCACGTTTCTTTGTTGCACTCCAGCAACCAACACAGATGTAGCAGGGCTAGGAGCTGGATGCTTATGTTTTGTGTATCTTGGATGTAAGGCTTTGGGAAATKTGTCTCTGAGTTGCACAAATGGTCACCTCACTCTCTGCTGGGAGTTGCATTCCCATTGTTTATTCTGCATTTCTAATATTGACTTGTGTAACATGTTTAATTTCCCGAGGCTCAGGTCACTATCATTTAGAAACAGTTTGGGATTTTTTTTCATCTCAMGAAAGCTGGATTTCATTTCTCAAATTTCCTTTTTGTCACACAGGCAACGCAAAAGAAAGTGGTATTTGGGGCAATTGTGATGGTATAAAAACAGAGCCTAATGCACACCTGGGGTGAAAATGTCATGCCATTGACTCTTTTTTATTGTAACAATAAGTATAATATCTCACTTCATATATAATGTTCCCTACCCTAAAAGACTTAGATCTAGAGCCCATGTGTGGGTGCAGCTGGTGGTGTGGGATGATGCTCTCAGTCACTCAGGGCTGGGCAAAAGTACATGAGTCACCCTTGTTCCAGCTACACAGACCTTGGGTAATGTTGGTGAAGTCACCCATATGCAAAGGCAACATCTACCTTAAAGCACCTTATTCATTTTGGCACATCCCACTGCTGCACTACAGTCAACATACAGAGTTCAGCATTTTACTAATCCTTACACAGGTGGGGCATGAGATTAAAGCCCATTACAGCTTTCCAGGAAAATCCRGAGGACAAAGTCGGGGGTTGCAAGAATAAAAGCACAGAGCTATTTAGTAGAGGTTAGTACAGTGTGTGCCAGAAAAACCACTTCCACCCAGGAATGTAAAATGGTGTTCTCTGTCCTGAGGGCTCCACACAGCAATGAGTACTGCTTACCAAGGGTGCCGTGCTGCTTGCTCACAGGTGTATCTTTTATTAGGATCCTTCTCCATCAAATTCCGAATGAAGTCTTTAGCTGCAAAAAAAAAAAAGAATAATTGAAAGAAATAGAGTTGACACCCAGTTCTGCTGCCAGATGATCAGCCAACAGCACTGATCAGGCCACCAAGTGCCATCTGGCCACAGCACAAGAAAACAGCCCTAGGTCATTTGTCATTAATTAGTATAGGTATAACCAAAGGGACCTAGGACCAAACCCAAGCCATTTAGTACAGCAGATAAAGCTGAAGGCATCTACTCCTGCAGGTGTGTTTAGGAGTGGGATGGATAATCCAGAGTCAGCTCCTGGATGCCTGGTCAGCCATGTGCTGCATCATCATAGTGGTCTGAATGTGGCCACATCCACTGGAGGTGCTGGTCAGCTGAGTGGAGAGGGAGGATGCCACAGTAGGAGGAGCTTCATGTTGCTCACTCCAAGCAGTCACACCCATGGACAGCTGTGAGGACAAGTTGAATATTTAAAAGGAATTTAGCAAGGAAAATGGGCTCCCTGGAGCAGGAGGCAGTGTGTTTTTAATTGACACTATAATGGAAGGAAGGGAGATTGCAGCATGGCGTGCATCCAGCAGCTTCAGGACAGCACAGCTGAAGGAGCCACAACAAAGCCAAATATGGCAGGAAAATCTTTGTGCTGATTTAGGTGATGGACTTTCCCCCACAAGGCAGAAGGGTCTGCCAGCAGACCTTCATATTTTCTSTGAAAATCCTTATTAGTTTAAAAAAAACTTCTCATCACATATATTTTTAAGCAATCCATCACAACGATATCTGGACTGCAGATGTAAGCAGCATAAAATGTTGCTCTATGTGGAGATAAGAGCATATATAATCATCTTTATAATAAAAACACTCAATTTTTATCGCCCCGCCTCAATCAGTAGCACTAATAAATCAGAAAACTGCAYTTATAGGGATATTTTTACATGTTAAAATATTCGTAGAATTCATTTCTTCTCCTGCATGAAATGGCAGATGTTTCCCTGGGTTGGACAGAGCAAGGACACTGAGCTTGGGTGACCTCTTGGAGACCACACAGTGTGTCAGGGGCACATGCAGGTGCAAGGTTGAATGTGCCCTGCTGTCGCCCCTAGACAGGGATGCTGGCAGACCAGGTGGTCTCCACACCGGAGCCAGAAGCCCTCAGGCACATCTGCCTGTAACACATTGGTGTATCTGCCCCTCTGCCAGACTGATTAGAGCAGGGACAGGAGGGAACTATGGGTTAAAAGTCTTCTGCACTGGGTGGGGAACATCCACCCACAAGGACAATTCTCCCAGTTTCCAGATCTGCTCACCTGCCTCATCTGAAAGCCATTAATTCCTTGGGATCTTTGCTGTACTCACTGCAGACCTGGTTTGGAGATGCAGTGCAGCGAAAGCAACAGAGCCAAACTCGTTTGTCACCTTATTATTGACACATAAACAATCTGCTTTTCTTTGGATACAATGCAGAAATTAAACTGCTTTTTCTTCTTGGGACAGTCTTCTGCCATCTTCACCTTCTGTTTGAGCTATGTTTTAGTTTGTGTTTGGCTGGACAAAACAGTACTTAATTTGTCTCCCGCAGAAACAAACTCCCGTAACTATTTTAACCAAAAGAAATGCATGTTCCCATCGGTTTTCAGTTAAAAGGATCTCTGCACATGATGGAGGGTACATTCTCATGCCCAGAGGGGGAGATATGCAATAGGCATACATGCATGCATGGTGGTTGCAATTAAAAAAGCAGAGCTGCTTACCAGACTCAGAGATGTCATCCCAGTACGGAGAGTCAAACTCATACTCTGCCTTAAGGATCTGCTCAAAGAGTTTGGAGTCGTTCTCATCATAGAAAGGGGGATATCCACAGAGCCTAATGGAGAACGAGAAAAGAGAGATGCGACCACTGGACTCATCTCTGTCAAGAAGGTGAGAAAGAGGAAGGGAGGACAAGGAGAAACCCTTGCTTAAGACTTGCCCCAGTAAGTTTTCAAGCAGGCAAGTGCTACCATGAGAGAAGCTTGCTCAGGGACACCACTTTTGAAGACTGTCCCTGYCCTGGACAAAGAGGAATTCTGCATGGAAACCTGGTGCTGTTGATCCCACGCTGACTCATGCAGATATCTTGGCCTATCTCTGCATGCCTTTTTTTGTAACCAGAGGAATAGTTTTATTACACAGACATGATCCCTTCCATCCTCTCCTATACATGAGGTAAGAGATTTCATGAGCTACACCCTACATCCACAGAACATCAGTCCCTCCTCCCTCAGCACATCCAGAAGACCTGSTGCAAAGCAGGAAAGGAGCCCTGCAGAGCTGTCAGGCGGAGGGCAAAATGCATCTGCATGTTGTGCAGGGCTCTGTGTCCCCAGGCAGAGTGAGAAGGATGTCTGGGAGCCCTTCCACCTCTTGCAGGTGGACCTGCTGCTGCWGCAGACACAGGGAGAGCCTCTCCCTTTCTCACTCCTGCAAGTGATTTTGCTGACCACATCCAGTTGCCTGCCTTGCCTAAGGCTAACAGTCCTGTCCTGGTTTTCAGTGCTTATAATCAGACTTCTCAGAAAACCTAGCCCCAGGACAAGCAGGACATTGAACATTATTTGCCTAGTTTGAGCTCATATATTCAGGGTGCACCCTCCCAGAGCTGCAGAGAGCAGGGCAGCCACTATGCCGAGGCAGGGCTCCTCCAACCCTGAAGACGTGGGAAAAGCACATCCAGCACTGCAGTGAGCAACTGCACTGATAAAACTCGTGTGTCAGGGATCCCTCACACCCAGCTGGTACTGCAGGCAGTTGTCTGTCCCACTCTGCACAGACATGTCAGCAGAGACACCCCTTCTTCAAATTTTAATACCAATGTTGCAAAATGCCAGATTTACCTGTGAGGATGGTTCAAGGTTTTAGCAAACCCATCCTGCTCACAGTTAAACAGCCCTTCCTGCCTCTATAGTCTGTATAGAGATGATACTTTTTTTTCTCTTATCGCTGGTTTATGGTCTAAATTAGTCTTTCACATATTTTGCTGGTATTGAAATTATTTTTTTCCTACAGTTTTCTTCAACCCTGAGTCAATCAACCTCAATAAAGCATTTAACTGGAGAGAGCCAGCCATTAAAAACAGACTGTAGATCTAGCTCAGAAACTACATTGCAGCAACAACAGAGAAAGGGGGGGAATTGTAAGAAATTAAATACTTCAGTTATTTATAGCCCAAAGCCAGCCGGCTGCCCTGGAGGTTATTTGAACGAACTCAACGCTTGAGGGTGAAGGGAGCAATGTTTTGCTAGCTCTGAAGAGCCAGTGTGCTTGATAAATAATTTAAATACTGAGTGAGATGTTGATCTGCATCACATCCATGTTGACCTGGGAGAACTCTACTGAAATTTGCAGCATGATAATGAACCCGCTGTGGTTCAGCTGAACCAGAAATCTCTCTGTATCTTGGACAGCAGAAGAGCCAGTCCTCATTTGGGTCCCACTGGAWGACTGCCATTATCAAAAGCAGTAAGATAACCTCATGCCAGACAAGCATGTACGTCCAGAGCAGGACTGTGCACCCACTTAATGGGCACGTGCTGTTGTATGGGGCTGGGTGCTCCCGTGTGAAACCCCGTGGTGCAGGTGGAGTATGGGAAGGGCCATTAAAAATGCTGCATTTAAGCAAATGCCAAACAGCCGCTATGTACATGGACAACGAAGGAAAAGCATCTGGTAGCTTAATGCAAAACCTAGATCCACAACCAGGGTCCCTCTCTACCAGGTATCTCTGAAGAATTCTTAAAGAACTTGTTTTAGTGTAATAATTATCAGTGCTTACACCCCCCAGTCTTGGGGTGGGATGCACACAAASTGATTTTCACCTTCCTCTTCTTTTGTCACAATTCTAAAGATTTTGGGTATTTTACTGGGGGAAAGTGATGGAGCTGACASCAGCAGCACTGCCACTGGTAGGATGAGCACTGGGGTAGAGATGCCCAGGATGGAGCAAAAGGAAAAAAAAAAAAAAGGCACTTGCAGCCATTGCTCTGTCCCCTCTTCCCTGGGAGACTCAGGGGGTTCCATGTAAGAAGCCTGACAGCCCTTCATTAATTTCTTGCCTTCCTCAGCACTTTCCTTAAACAAACCCAAAGTGCTCTGATAAAGCATTTCAAGGCGAGCAGACAGCGCTGTGCATGCTGAGGCACTGGCAGGCTGCTCTGGAGAGAGAAATAACTCTCTTCAAATGTGCACTGTACTAATTACCTTGGCAAAGGTACAAGAGCACAAGTTAGGACTGCTGTGATTTATACACGCTTGTGGCAGCAAGAGGTAGGAGCAAACTGCTGAGCAGCACAGAGCTGGAGGGCTACAGCCCTGCAAAGGGGGAGCACAGAGACAGGAGTCCCAGAAAGAGCCCCAKCCTCTCCAGAGCCTTTTAATCCAGCTCCTCTGCATGGCTTGAGAACCTACACACCCGGGGMATCTACCTCTGTGTCCAGGAGGTCGCTGCAGCCCATATTGATGCAAAAGGAGAGACAGGGTCATGCAGGAGGGGACCAGGACTGCTGGGAGCTGGGCACAGGGCAGAAAACAGCCTCTTTTGGCACAGCTTCTCCCTTGCTAGGGAGAGGCTGAGAAATGTTAGTTGCTATTACAGGTCATAAGCAGGGACCGCCAAACCAGCCCCTTGCCTGAGAGCAAGCTGAGTGCAGGGCAAGGGCTGATCCTGACTTGGCCAGGGATGGGATGAATCTCCTGCATAGGGAGACCCAAGAATGTTCCTCTGGGAGGCAAATCAGTCAGAAGAGTTGGCATTGTGGGAGGGGAACAGGCACAGGGACATGCTGAGAGCCAAATTATAGGCAGTCTTGCTGTCCTTTCCTTTAAAAACAGAGTTTAGGAAGACACAGAAGTTTGAATGTCACTTTAATGTTTAACATTATTGGCTTTGCAGAAGGGATGGGAAAGCCCCAGCAAATTAGCCTATCATGCAATTTATGGCTGGAGGAAATCYTGTTGGACTTCCAGCAACTGGGCAACTTTCCAAAGTCCATAATGAGTTTTTGGTTAATTCTTACAGAATCAAAATCCCACCGACTTCATTTCCATCTGCTGGGACATTTCTGTGTGAAAAAAATGACCTCACTATCAGAGGTTCTGCTGCTTTCCTTCAGATATGCAGAAATGCAAAAATAACCCCTCTGTCTTCGATGTGAAAAAATCMTGCACTGTCCTGGGGGAGTTTCATGCAGCTATTAGTTGTCATCATTTTCCTGCAGTTTCACCAAATAAAAGGTTTCCAGAATTATTTAGCAACCTTATCASATCAGCAACAGATTTTCCCCTAAACCCCTATTCCCAGTCTTGCCTTAAAAATAATGGGATGCAGATAAGAAAAACACAGGTGGAGGTACAAGAGAAAGATATTGCCAGAAGTAATTTCTAAAAGTAATCATGAGAGCACAAGAGGACTAGCAGGAATATCTTGTCCTCACCAGGCAGACAAAGMAAACCCCTGAAAGCTCTCGTTACATATTCGGGGTGATACCAAAGGCTAAGTAACTCATTCACACAGTCCGTGTCCAGCCTGTAACACAGGAGGCCCCAGGGTTAGTTTTACAAACAATTTTATAGTTAGATTAGAACAAAGAATTCAGTTAGTGCTCAAAGACCTGAGATGTATGGTGTGGGAAGTCATCCAAGTGCTATTTATAGGGATAAACATATGTATTTCTTCTGTGTATTTTGGGAACGGTCCCTCATCCTGGCTGACACTGGTGCTATCACAGAGCTGTGGACAAGGACGTATCAGCACAGAGAATCAAAGACCAATTAAGAAGCAAGCAATGAGGAACAATCATTTGAGGTTGTCTTCCCAATGTTTAGCTGAGTTTTCCTGAACAATCCAACACACTTGTGTACTCTGCCACCACTATTTCTCCTTCCAGTGCCAAACAAGTAAGTTATTCCTCACTTTCTTGCTTAGATTTAYGTGTGATGCCAAGCAGAGAAGATGACTGACTACTTTTTCCCAATGTATGACCCCAGGGTGATGGTGGAAACTTCTTTTGGCATAATATACTCTGTACTGTCCCTGGTTAATCCTTCCATACAAACATCACTGATGATTCATGCACATCTACTTGAAAATCAAAAGCCGCTTAGCAGCAAAGTGTGAAAGCATGATCCAAGATTTATCTCCAGATACTTAATTGTTTATAAACAACAAAAATAAACCAGTAATTCTCTTGTCCTAAGAGTGAACAGAATCACAAGAAAATTCAAGGCAAAATGTGTTCCACCTAGTGCAGAGGAGTATGAACAACCAGGGGCTGAGGCAGAGCATTCTGTGGCCCCAGGCTCTTTTCTAGCTTTGAAACACAATTTTCTATTTTTTGCATAAATTATCTTAATCTTCTCTATATAAGGTATGCATGTGATCAGTATTTTAGTTCCCCAAACTTTTATAATCCCCTATGTGACCCAGAAAGATCCAAAATCCAGTTGCTGGGAATCCAGTGAAGTCTCTCACTCTTCTTACGCTTTATATTTTTAAGCTGGACACATAATCAAAACTACCTTGTGATAAGTGGAAAGCCGAGCTCAACACTGAGGCTGTTTCAAATTGAGAAATACTGCAACCAGAATAACAGGAAATTTCAGGCTCTAAAATTAGTTTTTGTGAATAATGACTTCTCATGCAAAACAGGTTTTGACAAAAACTCCACTGGTGCGGCCTCTGCAATCTGGCTGTCATTAACGAGGAGCATTAGAGACTGGCACTGAAACAAAGGTATCCTTTCCCAAGACATCCTTGCCTATCACGGAAACAAATACTTCTCTACAGCATCAGTGCCACAGAAACAGTTTGTTCTTCCAGTGTCATAAACTGAGGGCTCTCAAGCGAGACTGAGCTTGTGTCTGGAGGCACTCAAACCACTTGCACTAATATTAGCTCGAAGCATCTTTAATTTATGCCTGGCTTCTGTGTTGGTTTCCCCAGAGTTTCCATCTTCTTAAATGACAACAGTCTGTCCAGAGTGGCAGTGAGGAGCTGTAGGAGAGGAGAGGAAGTGGGGCAGGATGCTGTGCTTGGATTGCCTTATGCAAAAATGCATSTCCAACTGGTTTAGGCATGTGCAACTACCTCCAACTGTGCTGATTGTGAAGCTGGAAATGGCATATCTGGATGGGTGCAGCGATATACTGGAATTAGTAACTACTGCTCAGGGCAGGATTAACTCCCAGCATTGCACCAGGATGGTTATGCTGCTGGTGCTTGTGCCATGTCACACTGGGAGCCTGCTGGCTCTGCCACCTCCAGTGGTGTGGCACTGCTGAGACCACAAACCTACGTGTCAAACCTGTGCCCATCGCTGGTGGTATCAGACACCCCAGCAGGGCTAATTCCTTCCACCTTAGGGAAGGACCCTCTTCCTCTCTCTCTTTGCTGCATCCCAGACATCCACTTTCTTAAGAGACCACATCTGCAACCTGTGGCTATGAGACCACATCTGCAACTTCTGGCAATTCCTGGAAGCAACGATGAGATCCAGACCAAGACTAAGATGTGGGATGTGGGCTGGGTTTCTAAGATCACATTGCACTCAACAGAGATGGAGTCAAGGGAGGCTGGAGAGTGATGTAAATGTACCATAAAGCAGATGAATCCACACTGTGAAAGCAGGGGTCTGAGCARGGTGTGATCCAGTCACCTCAGCATCTGGTGCTATTCAACACGGTCCATGGTTTCCATCTTGGATCCATCTGCCATTCCAGAAGGAAGGTCTCTGCAATGTGTTATGTTTGCCACATCCATGTGGCTGTCCTGGACAYCCCAGCGTGGCACTGAATGTGCAAGTTTAGGCAACTGAATGGCACACTCTGGTGAAATGACTGCTTGTACCCACCCAGGCTGGGCTGAGGCGCCCAGTGCCTCTGGAGAAGCTGAAGTGCACAGTCCTTGATGCCATGGGCTGTGGGGGGCGAACCAAAGGGAGCCCTGGAATGCTGCTGAATGTTACAGGAGCTGAAGGATGTGGCTCACATATTAAAGGAGCTGGTCTGGTCTCAGACCAAATCCCACCCAAGCTGTAACAGTCTGGCAAAGACATTAACAGGCTCCTTCTACAGCAATGCATTATTGCCACTCAYTTGGACTGTGCATAATACAAATCAAGACCTTATTGCCTGAAGCACAGAAATGCTGAAAAGKTTTCCTTGTCCTGCAAACAGGAATTCATAGGGGCTCATTCTTACTGAGATGATTTAAGCCTTCTGGGTTGGGAATTCCTCACGTGGCAAATAGGGAATTTACATTTGAGGACTGTGCATGCCTTGCTTGACAAGCTGAGCACACATTGATTTGGAAAACAGAGCAGGAAACAGAGCTGAACCTTTCAGAAAGAGCAGCCTTGCCTAGGAAGGGGGAAGGATTACGGATGAGATTAGAATCTTCCACCTGTTGAAGATGTGTTCATAAACTGGGTGTGGAGGACACATGATTTAGCACTGTCTCATCCCTATTYCTCAGCAAGACACATGAAAGCAACAAGTGAAATTACAAGAGGTCTGCCAGCAAAAATTACCTTTGGTGCATGAGCCATTGATGCATGGGACTGACAGCCTGGAGGAAAGCAGGGCCAGGTTTATCTCCAGGTAGCCAGATGCAACAGTTCACAGCCCTCCCATGGGCTGCTGGATGGACACATATTTTCACGGTGGATATTTGGCAATAAACTGAACAAAGGCAGCGGCTGAGCCTGGAAGTGAGGCAGCATAGTGCTGTCTTCCCACCTGCATCCTCCTTCTTCCCACTCCCTGAAGCTGGTACTCAGCAAAGTGCTAAAAAAGCATCAGAAAAGGCTCTAACTGTGTCCTGCCACRGCTGGCAAGGACTGACAGTGTCAAAGATCCCAACACCTAGGACTTCCCTGCTCAGGTTTCCTTGTGAAAAATGGTATCTTTGAGTCAGAATACACCATGCTCATCTAAAAGAGCACTAGGGAATGATTTGTGAAGCAGTATTTGAGGTATTTTGGCATGTCTGTGCTTTTCCTCACTGCTATAGCATGTCCCACTGGGCTTTCAAACAAAGTCAGAATCAGCATTGTTGCTTTTCGCTTTGTTTAGTAAAAATTTTTGCATCCTGCTATTGATGGCTGCTCCAAGAGAAATCCATTCCCATGTAAGTTTTGTACTCAACAAGTTTTCAAATATTCATGCAGATGAGAAAGTCAGTCTTAAAACTAAATGTTTTCAGGCAGGACTTTGGTCTAAATAAATAAACACACATGCAATAAATAAAGCCTTCCTATATTATTTAACATAAAACCCCCTATTTTTGGTAGCATAATAATTTATGCAAATGTAATGCAAATATAAAGAATGAACATTGCACAGAGTGGATAGCACAGCAATGAGGTACATCCTGGCAAAAATAGTTCTGCAACACCATCAAAAAGTTATTCGTGTTGACAAGCCATGAAATGTCTACATAAGGAAAAAGAGAACAAAGTAAGAATGCTTTAATGCTGTGCCTCATTGGAACTGCTTTTTCCTTCAGTCTTGTATAACTCTGACAGCTGTGTAAAAGGGAAAAGTAAAAAAAAATAAAGCACTGGTAATGCTGGCAGGAAAAGACATTTGTTTCTGTGGCAGCTCTGTGGACGCAGCCAGATTTGTTTCTCCTCAAAGCTAGTCTGAGCAGGGGACACAATAACTTCAATAATGCCACAACCTGGACAAGCCCACACTACTGCACACAGCATAGTTCAGGTGGGAGCAAGGATTTTGCCATTTGAAGGGTACTGGTTCATTTCATACCACTTCCGCCCAAATTTCAGCCTTTATGCAACTGGGAGGTATTCAGGATATATGTTACCCTGGGTCACAAGTGTGAGAGATTAGCTATTTTGGCCCAGGCTAAGTGGGTAACTCTGTGGTGAGAGAGCAAGCTGCAGGTCCCAAAGGTGCCAGCACTGGAAACCCAGGAGGTACTCACAGGATGTAGGCGATGACCCCGATGGACCAGCAGTCCACGGCTTTGCTGTAGGGCTTCTGGGCCAGCACTTCAGGAGCTGAGAATAAAAAGCCAAACAAGCACATGTTGTAAGACCAAACATTTGAATATGGTCAAGAGGCAGGACCCTGAAACTTGAAGCTCCCCAAGACCTTGTTTTCCTCTCCACATACAGCCCTTGTGTTTGCAAATGTCCTGAGGTTTTTGAAGGTCATATTCTCACGAAGAAGGAGGACTCCTAAAGTGGGGCAAATTCACCATTTTTTGTCTCCAGGCACAGAAAACAAAACAAAGCACAGAAAAATGCATGAGAGGCAGAGGGCCATCACCTCCCTGCTTAGGAGGAAAACGAGGCCAAGCTGTGCACGGGTGCAGAGATGCACATTGACCCTGACAGCATCGCAGCTCCACTGCGCCGCGCTGCTGGACCGGGATGTTCCAGAGGCAGCTCAGAAAGGGCAGCGAGTCAGGCAAGAGATAAGTTACATCTGCAGGAGAGGAAGGAGACCAGTCATCATTTCTTCCAGCTGCTGCCTTCCAAAGCTTGCTGGATGTCAGAGTCAGAGGGAGTCATTTGTCCTGCTTCTGGGAACACAGACACCTCAGAGGGAGAGATGAAAAGCAGCAGGAATTGAACACATGCACAAAGAAACTGCGCCTTCTGCCTCTATAGCTTTCAGCTACAGTATCTGAATCTTGCCAGAAGCGAGAGCCTGGGCACTTATTGAAAGTCTTTGTAGATCTGCTTTCCTATCTTACACTACTTAGAGTTAAAAAGGTGTATTTTTCATTTGGGATCCTGGAGTATTATGGTTTCCCTGTTGGGACCTTGCAGTGCAAATGCTCAAACCTAAATTTTAAAACCCTGTGACCCTAATCTTTTTCATGTAAAGAAGCTTTTTCTTTTTTCAAAGCAAAATGTCCACAATAATGCAAGAAATCACTGATTGTGGCATTCCTAAAGCAGATCTGCCACACTGGGTTTTAAAAAGCACAGTATTTCCTTTGAGTAATTTGGAGTTCAAATGCTGGAAAAGAGTAATGAAGCGGCAAGTCCCAACAAAAATATTTCTTGGGAGTCACACCTTCCTCTGCTAGGAGTCTCACCAACATCAAAGCACTTACTTACTTGAAGAACAGCAGAAAACAAATTGTGAAGCACAGAGATGTATTAAAACTTGAGCCYCACATTTATGCTCTGGTGTACTGGTCTCTTCAAAGACTTATCTTCTTAAGCCAGACAAGCCAACAAAACCAAGGTCAAAACTGCCAGCAAGGAATAGAGCAGGAAGAAATAATGAGWAACAGAAAAGACTTTCTGGTGCTTYGGCATGAGGGCTTATAGAGGGAATTGAAGGAAGACAGTGCCCAAGGCAGATGAGGGGATCCAGGCTGCATTTCCACAAGCAGAAGGATGGAAAAGGTAAAATTTCACCAGGGACATGTTGCAAAAATGAAAGAAATCCAGAGGAATGTGGGTAAAAATATAGCTGGCAGCCAGAYTAGGAAGACTCTTGAAGACCGGGATATGCCCCAATCTGCAGCATGGGTTAAATACTACCCCAATCTTCAAGTCCTTCAGCAAATTGGGACCACTGCATGGATAAGAAATTAAAAGGATGATTATGTTCATACATTTTTAATCCTAATACACCTGCAAAGTGTGAATACTCCAACACCTATCAACCACATGCCAAAGGAAGTTTCTTTCCACTGTCCCAAGCATGAACAGCTCCTCACCTGGACCCAGGTGCTTGGTAGACCTGCATCTCAATTCCTGAGAAGCCCCTGGCCTCCTTCCAGGACATGGGCATGCTGCTGGAGTCTAAGATAAGGGTTAAAATGTTCTTACTTCAATAGGGGACAGAGCTATGGAAATACAGACAAAATCTACAGATGGTGCCCAAAATTTAAGTCCTTTCCCAACAGTTGGGTCAGGGTCTTTCTGTTGGCTCAGCCCAGCAMGGCAGAATTTGAAGGCAAACTTGRGATAAAAAAATAAAGGACTAGAGAATCGTCCTACTTGGCCTGTCACTGCCCCACAGATAACCTGGCAAGCTGGAAAATGGCAAATTTACATTTCACTTGAATAAAACTGTTGTTCCTCAAAGCTGCTCAAGACCAATTTTCCAAGACAATTCTCATGTTCCTTAATCTCTTTCCTTTGTGATCTTTCAAAATTTGCCTCCAAGTTTACCTCTAAAAAGAACATGCTTTTCAAAATATGCATCAAATAGGGTTTGTGAGACTCAATTTCCTGTTTTGTTTCATTGCTTGTAACTGAATTTTGTGACAAAATATGAGGAAGAAGAGAGCTAATGTTCTCCCATCTTTATGTGCTTAGATGTCTTCCAACTCTCCAGCCCTTCCGAATTCCCAATATTTTATTCACATTCTCTTCTACCTTTGAGTGTCTGCTTCTGTTTACATAATTTTCAAGACTAGTAAACATTATACATCTCATAGCTCCCAAAGAAAATATTATGCAAATGGCTCCTGAGCACCAGTGAGCTCCTGACATTATACAGATATGCCACATTAACATAACAGAAAACAATTCTGAGATAAGAGGATGTGAACTATATAAAGATTCTCCCTCTTAAAACATCAAAGCTGTGTTGGGGTATTTCTCTCTGTTTTTAAGGAGTGACAGGTATGGATAGCACTTGCTGCTGTGGATGGCAGATGTRAAACAGGTATGAACAACACAGGAGCAAGCCCAAAGCAAGTGTGAGGCTATTACCTCTCCTTTGGTAAACATTAATGAAGAAAGGCAGGAGGTTTAAATACTTCTTTTAAGGCCAAATGGCTGCTTTTGATTTCTGCTCCAATGAGCAGACATGCAGCAGGAGCAGGAGGACACAGCTCAGCATCATCTGTCTCTGATATACGGAAAAGACGGAAATATTTAAACAAGTCAGAGGAGCTCTCAGGAACGATGGCAGATCAGTGCCAAGAGGCAAAAGCAGGAGATGCAAGGAAAAAAATTCAGGAGCTGACTGTATTAAAGGATCAACACAGACAGCTGGAGAGACAAAACAGCAGAAAGGAGAAGGGGAAAGCCAAATCTCCCATTTCTGGCGCTGGGGAGATGCCGGCTGAGCAAAGACTTCCGCTATCACACCTCCCCCGGGAATCCCTGTGGGCTCAAATGCTATAGAATGGTCATCCAGACAGGGAAGTCAATGGAGCAAACCTGGACCCTTCCTTCACATCCAGGAAAGTGTTTCAGGCTGAATCAGCATTGCTACCAGCAACATGTGTCAGGTACCAGGGAGGGTAATGGCCTTAGAGCCTCATTCCACCTGCAGGTACATGAAGATGTGCTTCCAGGCCAGATGATCCTCCTGCCTTACAGCTAGGGTTTCTTTGCTAAATCATGTTCTGCTTTCAATAAGAGAAAAAATTCAGAGGCTTGTTTCAAATGGAGGTTTTAAGAAAAGGTACAGACCAGGAACATTTGGAACCCTTTCAGAACACTGTGCCTTTACCCTCAGAGAGCACAGCTATGCTAATAAGCTCCCTAAAAATGCAGCTGCTGGATGCCAAAAACAGCAATCTATGTTCTTGCAAAGAGCTCAGGTGATGGGGATTGCTCTGATACTTTAAGCCTGTTGATCACACTGTACAAGTCATGAGGATGCCTGTTCTTCATAACAGCCTGTACTTCACACAAAGGGCCAACCCAGCCCCTTCCCTGAAGTCAAAACCTGCAAGAGCTGTTCCTCTGCTGTCCTACAAAGTACCCTCCTCACAGTGCAAACAGGTTGAGATGCACATGAAGCAGCTTCACCACAAGACCAGTCCTTCTACCTCTGACACCTTGGATGAAAACAACTTCTCTCCATTTTTCACACTTTCCTCCAGTGTTCATCTTGTTCTGGTTGGCCAAGACTTTGAAGTTTGAGGCTGTTTCTGAAGGACAGCAGGGTGTTTCAGTGCAGTATTGCTGGCTTTCTGTGCTCTTGTTGTCCCTACTTCATGTTGCTGAGTCAGATTTAGATCTCTGCCATGAGTCATAATGCAGTTTATGTTTAGCAAAGGGTAACACAAGGAAATTCCATGTCAGGATATGGCAAGAGAGCTGAGAAATTGCCCTGTCACGTGCTTGTGACCGAGCAAACGTTGGTCAGGGCAGTTCCCATGCTTTATTTTTACTTTATTACTCAAGTTACTGCCTAAACAGCTCCTTCGGTAGCTTTTTGTTAATAAGGATATTCCAAAGGCTTATAGAATATTTTCCAACCTTTGACTCCAAGTATACCAAACAGGTCAAAATTCAACATGGAAATCTATTGTTTACTCAAATGCTGTGGTCTTGCAAAGGGCTAAGAGGAACTCGTGGCTTTGGCGTGATCTGAAATTGCTACTGAATTTCTGGCAAAGCAGAGCTGAAAGTTTGAAATGACCTTTCATAAAAGCACTACAGAAAAAAAAAACAGTGAGTGAGGTGGCGGGTACAGGGAGCAACCACATATCCAGTGTCTAGCTCAATTTGTACGACAGGAAAGTAGAAGAAAATTTTACTTTAAGCTGGATTGGGACTCAGAGCAAGAATTTTAAATCTCAGTAGGATTAAGATATTAGTCAGCCACAAACACAGCTCATAATTCAGCGTTTCTGCAAAAGGAGATCAGATTGCCTCAGACAAGCTTTCTAACCTTTTTTTCAAACTTTTCAACTGTCTTGAAAGTCTAAGTCCCATCTGCAAAAGCAAGCAAAGATTTTGAGGCACCACCTCCCATGGAAAGTCAATCAGTGAGACCTAATTCCCAAACATCCAAAATCTCTCTAGACGAATTTACTGAGTGACTGAAGTCACCTCCTGGTGGGTGCCCAACTTGACACACCTCAGGGATGGCTCATTTCTAGGCAGGTTTGAACGGCTCCTCCATCGAAATTGAGTTATTATTAATGGTCACAAGCTGACCAGCCCAAATCCATGATGTTTAAAATGATACATCACTAATGGTTTGTTGGGATCTTGCCCATAATCACACACATCACTCAGGGTTTTGAAAACACCACTTCTTCTCCACATGAGGTGATGGGGTAGGATCCATGCAGGCCAGTCCTCACCCCTCAGTTGCAATGAAATGAGCCACAAAAGCTGCCTCATCTTTCCCAATTTAGGTGCTATCTGAAAGTTGGGTGTCTAGTCCCAGCTCATCACTCAGACTCTTTCCATAAGAAATGGAGATATAAGAGTGGTGAGCAGATAAGAAAATGCAAGACCTTCTTAGAAGAGTTTGTATTGTCAGATCCTCTTTCCAGTAAGTAAACATTTAGATTGGCCTCTTAACAAAAGTGGCTCAACTAATTGGGTTAAATTATCCTAACCATCATCTTTTCACCACAGGACCAAAATCTCTGACAAAACTCCTGAAAAAATAAGATCTCAGAACTGTTGACAGTAATTTAATCTGTAAGGCTGAGCTTTAAAAGCTAAAGTACTAATGCACTATTGGTCATGCACATTTTAGATACAATCTAATTTGATTAGAAGTATTCTGATTTTCAGAAAGAAAACTGATATTTGTTAAGGAATTTAATTATAATTACACCCTTCCTTATTCAGTAAGTTTCCAAACCACATAAACAGGAATTTAGTGTTTTGGATACTACTGTTCTTTGTAGATGAAAATAAGAAAAGTGGAGATAAAAACTGAAACACAAAGAGTTGAAACTATATCCTGGTCACAGAAATCAGACAGAAATGACAGGGGGGTTGCATACTTGCAAATACTTAGGCAGCAGACGTGAATTAAGGTCAGGTCTGCTTCCAAGTCAGAAGCTTGTCCAGCACTTTGCATAGTGGGATCTGACTGCATCCATTTCTGGTGATGAAATATAAATAGTAGCAGATGCCAATGACTTCTTAACAGAGCCCTGGGTGCCATTGACATGCCATATGTGCCTAATTCTCTTCCAGTAATTCAAAAGCAAAGTGGTTAAGCTGACAAAAATAATCAATTCCTATTAAAATCTTAGAAGACGTAGTGTTCTACGTATCTTTGAAGAAATGCACCCAGAAATGAATTTTACGTAATGGATTAATGAATGTTACTTAGCCCTAGGTAAAATATGTGGGAAAGCAAAAGCAAAACACAAAAAGAGGTGGCAGACAGGGCAGTTGATGGGTCGGGACTGTGGCATTTGTCTGCCCAGCCCATCTGAAGACATGTATTCATGTTGTGCCATCAGGAGGAACGGCTCTTACATTGATTTGAGGGCAGTAGGCAGACGCCCTCAATTGGAGTGACACTGGAAGCTGAAAGCTTGAAAGCTTTTGGATGTGGGCAAATTGCAGACCACCTATGCAGAAGCCACGTCATCAAGTGTAACAATCATGGAGGACCATTCGTGGGCATCACCACAAAGACTGGCAACAAAAATGTTCTGTTCTTGGAAAATGTTGTCTGAGCAACCTATTACATTTAAAAGAAAGTACAGCACTAAAGAGGAGATGCTACTGTGAAAAAAAAAAAAAAAAAAAGAAAAAAAGGAATAGAACAAATATTTAAAGATGTTTTCTTTGTGAAGGAGGGGAAAAAGTCCTGTCAGCACTTCAGAAATAAGCGGCTGTGACCTCTTGAACTGAGATGAGTAAATCCTGCACTCAGTCAGGTAACAACAAGCCTGGAGGCACTTGTGCAGCTATCAGAGCCCAGACCACGAGTAATGAGAGCTCTCAAACCTCTCTCAAAGCACTACAGTTTGTGTCACAGGCTCTGAGAGCTTCCTCTCCAAAACTGCAAGTTTTCTTATGTAAATGGCTACGCTGAGAGGCTGTATGAGATCACTCGGTGACCAAGCGGAGTTGAATTCCCCCATCAGCACTTCAGCAAACATCATCTGAGCTTCCTCATGTCTTGAGACCCATTCCAGAGCAAAATAAACCATGTTCATTAAGGACAGAAGAGCTGACAGCAAAAGTTATGAAAACTGCTGTCCCAGCTCAATTCCTGCTACTGCTTAGGAAGATTTCCAGTCTGGTGTGATTACACAAGACTGCTACTCAGACTGCATCCTGGCCCATGTCTTAAAATAAAACAATGATGGGCTGATGGCCTCATGATGGGAAGGCACAGAAATCTGCTCCTTTTCCTGATGCAACTGGGATAGAGTGTGTCTGTGCAGTGTGAAGATAATGCCTGGGAAAAGGTACCTGGGACAAATCTGTATCACTGTGTCATAATCATATAACCTGAGTTCCTGTACCATGGTACCATCAGAACTATGAAAACAGGTGAGGTGGCAGCTACAAAGTAAAAAGAGCTTCTGACAGCTGGAAAACATCCAGTCTTTCCTGCTGGAAAGATCTAAGACAAATCTATCCCTATCCACTCTCAGTTTCACGGATTTCATTGATACCCCAGAGTTTAATTTAGCCACCTCAGCTGATGATCTTGGAATGCCAAGAGGCGTAGGCTTGCTGGATGCCTCATGCACAAAGGGAGCCTTTTAAACAGTGTTTGCCCAAATAGACCTCATCATCACCTGTCATTTAATGCTCACTTTCAGCTACTTTAACTGTTTTTAAAGGCTGCTGGTAAACATGCTGCTAATAGGCAGCCTTGTACAATCACTACCAAGTGGACAGAAGAGCAAAGAACAAATGACAGAAAACAATTTGAGGATGTCCAGGAAAGCCCAAGGATCTAAAGAGCTTTTGCATATCTGAGTCAGTAACTTAATGTGGTTGTAACAGAGGATTACTGAACATATCTGAATAAATGCAGCTCTTTCATTTTACTGTCTCCTATCAGAGGAATCTGGCAAACGCTATCCTTTATGATTAAAATAATACATTACATTAGGTAAAGCTGCTTGGTTTTATAGGTGCTTGCAGAATCAATACATTTGAGGTTATTCCTCACACGCTCCTGGTTTAGCTACAAGCACTGTCTTTGAGAAGACTCATTTGGCAAAAGATTGAAAATATGAAAGTGAATCCCACAAACCCAGAGCTGGATTGCAGGATCACACCCCAAAGGGGATGAGCACACAAGACAGAGCACAAGCAAATGCTAAAATCTAACTAATATCTGTAAAATTCCATGTGCAGCATGTAGCATCACTAGAAAACAAGTATTGTTTCATTTTCACTAAAATACAGCCAAACCTCTTACCGACATAGCCAGGAGTTCCGCAGGCTGTGGACATCACATCTCCTTTACCCTCCATCTTTGACAATCCAAAGTCACTGATCATGATTTTTGATTCTTCATCCTGGCTGTAGTAAAGTAGGTTCTCAGGCTAGAAAGGAGAACAAGCACAGTGATTTTTGAATATGTAAGTTCAGTAACAATACCTGTTGACTCACACATTGCATTTAATACAATCCTTAATTACATCATACACAAATATAATTTGGTTGCCCTAAGCATAAAGAGTTGCTCTTATAACCTATATGGAGGTCCTCTCCAGACTCCTGTATGGCAACAAATGGAAGAAATTGACACCCTGAGCTTTGAGCTTTTCTGGGATAAGAAACTTCTCCTTTGACACCTCAAATAAGATCTAAGCCTTACTTGTCAGACGTGTCTGACATATTATCACTTCAGAGTGATATAACAGATGGGTTCATTTGAAAGCAAGTAAATATAGCAAATCCAGGTAGTGTAATGAAAATTTTTATACAGCATTTGGAAAAAGAAAAAGGAAAACAGGAGGTATTAGAGAATTTTTGTATCTTCTCCACTGGAAACAAACTGTTTTGAGAGAGGAAATGCCTTTACAGTTAATAGTCTTGCAGCAAGGATGTTTTAGCTAGAGCTGATTAGGAAAAAATGCTACAGCACTAAGCACAGCAACTTGTTTATGGCAAGAGAAAACAAGAATCACTCCACAAAGCCCTGTGATTTTTTTTATACCAGTGTCAGGCGGCTTGGAGAGCCCAACCAGCCTCCATCTGCTCCAGACAGTCCTGCATCCACGTGTTTTGAATGTGCTGCTGCTACACATCAAAGCTCTTGCTGGGTGCTGTGAGAGCCCAATTCTTCCCYTACCTAATATCTGGGCTCACAAAAGGGTCCAGCCCCTGCAGCACTCAGACAGGCTGGCGGCAACAGGCCCTGGAMCTTGGGGTCTTCAGCTATAAAAGTGATGGGTACCCAATGTTTCCAAATAGCCTCGGTGGAGTCTCTGGCCCAGAGCTGGCACAAATGCTGACCCACAGCCTGCCGTGTGCTCCAGGAAATGGTGAGGAGCAGCTGCGGCCACACAACATCCTCAAACTCCTTGGGACACGTCCAAGCTTGGATTTGTAAGGAGGAGAAATTGCAGTGCAGCAGCACCAGCATCCATCTTCCCTTGTCCATCTGCTCTGGGGAAAGGGGGAATGAAGAAGTGCCGGAGGGCGATGTCCCAGTTCAGGAGGTTAAAGCATTTTTTGGCTTCTCAGCCCTGGCATAAAGTGATGGCTTTGTCCACRGGACACAACGGCCATGAGAGGATCTACAAGCTACATCCACAGCTGTGGGCCAGCTGGGCTGAGGTAAAAAGGGAAACAGCTCAGTTCCTAAAAATAAATATGAAGCTGTACCATTTATGTTTCTTTCTCATGGTACCTCACAAGTCCAGTGCTTTAACTGGACATGATAGTGCTAACATTGTTTTAGGGACTGCAGTTTTATGTCATGTTCTGCCCTACTCTGGAGCCACTCCTGATTTTTACTGCTGCACTTCTGATTTGCTGGGGTGTTGGTAGACTTGGAATTAAGGGAAAAGCAGTTATTTCCTAACAATTTCTGCTAACTCACCTCAGGTTCCCACTTACTCRCATTTAGTAGGGCCAAGAAACCCAAGCATTTAAAACTTTAAATTGTTTAAAAGAATTCTGTTTCTTCAAGCTGCTTAATTCAAAAAGCATTAACAAGGTGGCTCTGTACCAAGTGGAGCTGCTYGAGCCTTTCAGTCTTTTTGTGCATCCTGGACTTCCCTTGGACATCATCTGCTGTCATCTCTTCTAATCTGCTRTTGCATTACTTAGATTAGAGACTTGGAGCCCAGATCTGGTTTTCCTGACTATAGCAAGTACTATTTTGGTATCTGAATAAACACATAATTACAATAAGTAACTGTTATGGATGTTTCAGTGGTTGTATTTCTGTAGAGCGGATTCTTTTCCAGAGTTTCATCTTGCTATTCTGAARTCATAAAAAGCCTTATTATATCCCTATTTTTCTCATCATACTATGTTTGTGCTAACAGAAATTCACAGCAGGTATTTCTCATATATTGTATTTTATGAGTCATTTTAACAACTGATATGGTACTGACAAAAACTTCCAAACAAAAGAAAGAAAAAGAAAAAGAGCTAGTTTTTGCCCCAAAATACCACTGGAGAAGGCTGGTTTGATCTAAATTCAGCATGGCCTTACACAAAGTCTGAAAGTAATTTGTACATGGATTCACTTCCCAATCACCAGATCTCAGGTTTTATTACAGGAACTTTAAAATAAGATTATTTTTTTAAAGTGAGAGCTATAGAACTGCTTTAGATTATAAAAACAGGAATATTAAGAGCTTGTACAATGGAATATCTGAATTAWGAGGACTCAGACTTCACTCCGAAAATGGTGGTGGCAGAAAGAAGCCTGAAGTTATTTCCTAAAAATTGAATTTGGGAGCAAGCTGGTCATGTTAAAATACTAAACAATACTTCCATAATGGAATGCTGTAGAGCTCTAATAAATATGAGAATATTTGTATGTACTTGACCATAAGAGCACAAAATGAACAGGAACCGAGGGCAACATGTGGAGACTGTAGGAGATGGAAGCCTAACCAGAGCCTCCTMACAAGAAACCCTTTATTTGGGACTGCTTGGACTAAACTGCACAACATAGAGGAGGAAACATTATTTGAGGGTAACAGTGTATATTTTCCTTCAGTGGATTTGTCTTACAAATGTGCTAAACCAATACATAAAAAAAATCATTTCTATTTTCTATCGTTCCCCTCTATCTGCTGAAGTGAAGATCATTCTGGATCTTCATCTTCTGGAGGAGGTGTACAAGACTGAGGCATGTCCYTTGCAGCAGTAAGGTGTGGAAAAGGTTGCAATTCTACAGGAATGGCCCACACACAGTTAAAAGATTCACATCTGGAGCCAAAGGTTGGCAGAAGGAAATGGCTGCATTGAGACTGTCACAAAAGAAGGCCATGTCTGCCTGTCCTGGGCACTGCTGCACCTCGGAGACCYCTGGTGCTGGTGGTTACAGCAGTAATTGGCTCTGTTTTGCCCCACTGCACTTGGGAACAAGACTGTCATTTATTATTTTACACCACACAGCATTTCACATCAGCACTGATTTTGGAGAAGACAAAAAGCAAACAAAGAGTATCTCTCATAACCACAGTTTTTCATCCACCTGAAGGCATAACAGCAACATCACATTCCCAGCACTACAACCTTTGCTAAGAGGAGTAGTCCAAAATTGCAAACATGCAATTTAATATTAGATTATATTAAAAAAATTRAGAATACATAGTATAAAGACTTACTGTATTTAAGAAGCAAAAAAGGAAAAAAAAATCCCTTCTTTATGCCTCTAGACTCCATTAATGTTCATTAAGCCTTTTTATAAGGCTTAYATAAGGCTTCTAACATTTAGCCAAATTCCACTCTCTTTACAGGGGGAAAATTCAAGCTCTGTGACATCCAAGGAAACTCCTTGGATGTTCAGAGTATCCYTCCAAAACACAACCAGAGGTGTTATTTCAATCACCGAATTCTTCATTTTTGGCAGTAAACTTTGGTAGAATT
Source organism: Amblyornis subalaris (assembly GCA_018881555.1). Classification (NCBI taxonomy): domain Eukaryota; kingdom Metazoa; phylum Chordata; class Aves; order Passeriformes; family Ptilonorhynchidae; genus Amblyornis; species Amblyornis subalaris. The sequence goes on from JACAXG010000107.1 coordinate 116,378, forward strand.
AACCAGCTCAAAAACTGAACCCCTAGTTTTCTTTTGAAATTTGTATCTTTTTCTAGTATCTTCTGCTAATTTACTATTTAAGATACTAAAGATGAGGCAGTTTAGCCTTTCTGCTTGTCTTAATGACAGTTTAAGATATTGGAAGGAAACAATAAAGAAACAATGTCTAAGGTTTTTTTACCTGAAAAGCTGAGAGGTTTTGATGTGACAATATGGTACAGCTGAAAGGAAAATTATCTAAATCTCACAAAATTGGCACACAACGGTCCTTAGAAGAACCCTTGCTGTTAGCAGTGTCTCCAAAAACACTGGTCCAAATAGCATGATAGGAAATCACTCAACTTTCCCACACTGATGTGACTAGTTCTTATTAACTAAAAGTAAATAGAGCACAGCAAACCTGCAAAATACTTCATAGCAGTAAACACACSCCAACTGAGAGGAGTTTTCTGCCTTTATGTAACATTTCAGGTCTTAATGAACAGCCTTTCCCCATATCACATGTGCATACTCCCATTGTAGCTGCCCTGATTGCAGAGTCCTCATTAAAACCAATTACACGGGGAGGCTTTGGAGCATCTCTGCTGTGGTAAAATCCTGCTGAAACAGCCAGTCCAGGGGTCCAGGTGTTTCTTAAACTCATATACTTACACAGCCTTCGTTAACACTGCCCAGAGGACGGAACGGTGCTGTGGCCATACCTTGAGGTCCCTGTGCACGATGCCCATCCTGTGCAGGTAGTACACAGCGTCCAGGACCTGCCGGATCAGGGTGCTGGCGTCCTTCTCTGTGTAGAACCCTTTCTCGACGATTCGGTCAAAGAGCTCTCCCCCAGACACTCTGGAAAACACAATGGGAAGCAGAAGCGTGAGGATGTGCTTTTTATTTGAGCATAGTCTATGATCCTATGATTTGGGTTTGGTTTTCTCCAAGGACTGGTCAGGCTATAATGGAAAATAAAATCCATCGCACATCAGGGAGTGGTCAAAGACTTGCTAGCACTTGCAGAGGGAATCACATCCCTACCCCAGCAGGAGCCAGGGCAGCAGACCCTGCTTTCCATGCTGTCCCACCCTGGCGAACTCTGCACAGGCAGTTCCATCCGCTGGTGCTGGCACACTCAGGCTGTAAGGCTCCCTTCTCATATGATCCCTTGGGSTTCACTTTTCACTCCACTGACCAAGGCCTGGAGGAATGGTCCCATTCTTTCCCCACCAGCAAGTGAAATGCAATAGGGAGTTGCTGCCAGTATCTATGGAGCGTAAGTTTGTTAAAGTATCCCGCACCTCTGGCCATTTTAAATGCTCTCAGAGGTGCCCTCCTTCACTCATACACRTACGTTCATTTATCTGCAGCCACAAGCCCTTTCAGGCAGAGCACGGCCTCTGCCTGGCACTGGTAGGAGACAGTTATTGATGAGGAGCACAGATYATCAGTGCAATTAATCACCAGATGACACAAATGAGGAAAGGATTCCACAACTCGAAAGAAAATAAAACCCTGACATCCCACTATTTAATGTCTGCTATATTGCACTTTCTCCTTGCCTTGCTAGAAATAACACATTCTGAACCCAATCTTAAATAAAGAATGGCACATTAAAACTCCCTGGAGGAGTATCCGAGGAAACAAAAGAGGGAAGAAATGTCTGAGTAACTGAAATAATAAAACTGTCAGCAAAAAAACTGCCCTACTAGGGTAAATAAAATATTTCCATTTTAGCAAGCAAAACCTATTAAAAAATAAAATGTATGCAGTATGTTTCTTCAGCAAGTTGCACCATTTAGCATATCATAAATAGCACAGTAAAACTTTCTTTAAAAACAAACCTAGTAAAGGGAAAATAACAAATGATTACAGTCATTAAATACATATGGACTGAGAGTTTGCCATTACACAAACACTAGGTAATTCAGCCACTCCAGGCAATAATCTGCTTGAATAATGCCATGAAGTCACTTCCTAGGGAAGTTTGGAGCCTGAAGGGGAGAGAATGCTACTGCTAAAAATGAACACATTCAGCTTTGAAAATGAAAAGCAACCTTGGAAGAAAAAAAAATAAGAAACGAGATAATCCTCCTATTAAGTTCTAGGCAAACAAACCAAATAGCTTGCTAAAATATTGGCACTAAACTGAAACTGCAGGAGAGGTGAAGTTCACCCAGGGTCTGAAGTATACCAGCACCCTCAATTAAATCTCTTTCTTTCCTAGTTTCTCAAAATAGGAGTTGCATTTCTCACATATACATATTTATATACACATATGTATGTATACACAGAGTGTTGCTCCAAGCCCCTCTTGGCCCCACACCCACTGCCCAGCCCATCCTGTGCCTTGCCAAGGGAGAACAGGCACACCTCACCCTCACTGTTCACTGAAGGCAGATACAATTTTATTGAATCTGGCTCCTATTAGCTGACTGTCTTTTTATATTTCCCTTGCAGTCCCTTTGTTTCCTGTGGATTGATTGCACTGAAAATTGAGCCCACACAGTAATTAATATCACTGAATACAGCACATTTCCTCCTGAAAATGCAGTGTGTGCTGTTTTGCAGTTTCWTACAGTTACTTTTGTTATACTCAAGCAATGGAGTGCTTTAGTAGATACCAATTTACATCACGTGCTTTCCTGCACTAGGAAACTCTCTTTCGATCTTTGCAGAGAGTATACTTCCACAAAACTTTTTTCACTAAATTGACAGAATTCTCCTCCATGCCAGCTCACTTCCCACCCCTCTTAAGCCTCATTCTTTAATTGAAAGCTTTTCCTAGCCAGATTTAGTCCAGTGGATCTACTGTACCCGGGCTCAATCTGTTCATAATTTTATTTCAACACATGGAAAATATTTGCAACCTCTTAAATGATGCACTGCAAACCAAAGCTTAATCCAAGCACTCAAGAGGAACAGCCCTTACATTTGCAGCCACTTGCTTATTCAGAGTGTCAACAGCATCCAGGTACATGCAGAGAGTCAAGGGACTCGTGCTCCTATTTATTAGTGTGGTGACTCCATGTTATGGTGCATTACACGTTTGCATTCACCTCTAGAGTCTCCCTGCTGTGGGCAAGATTCCTGGCTGAGGTTCACCTCTCCAGGACGCTCTTCAACTCAGTGCCCAAGGCCATGGCTACTTTCCATATGGAGCTTATGTCCATATGGCTTTTCTCCTCCAAAATAGGGTTAACTCAACCGTAATGTCATTGGGAATGCTACTCCCTGTGCAGTGCCCAAGGACTGACATAAGTCAATGCCCTTACAGGAGCAAACCAGCAAAGGCAGCTATGGGAAAACATCTGAGCTCTAAACCCATGGTGGAGATGTGGTCTGTTTGCTGGTCTTCATCCCAACCCCCTCTGTCCTGCTGAGATGGGACTTGGCATCTGCTCTGGGCACTCAACAGACCTGGGCACTCACAAAGCACTGCTGCAATTTGTTCCAGTCTCTAAAATTCTGGAATAATTATTTTCTTTTTAATGGCAGCATCCAGCTTTGCCCTCTCTACGGCAATTTTGAGGCAGAGTTGAAACTGCAGGCAGTAAGAGCAGMATAAGGTCTTTGTCTTGAAGAAATTTAAGACAAAATTTTCTGTCCAGAAAGAGAGGGTAGTAGGGATTTCTCATTAGTGGAAATTAGAGGACTGCTCCTGTCTTGCAGCTGGCACTGGTTCATGAAGCTGGACACACAAACAACAGCAAAAGGAGCCTTTTCCCTCTGCTGATTTCAATCTTGGTTCCCAGCAAAGAAAAAGTCAAAGGAGGACTAGCCAAGTTCAGTTACCTGAAAAGCATTTAACCCTGGAGCAGCTCAAGTGTCACGCTGCGATCCAGAGTAACATCAGACCTGCCTGGGGACTCMGAGTTGGGCAAAACTCAGCAAAGTAGCCACAACCGCACCTTCTGCATGGATGTGTCTGCAGGGACTGCCTGGATGGAGCACGTGTGGCTCCCTCCCTTGGTCCTTGCTTGGCCACCAAACAGTGGCTCTYCCCTGGTTCTCCAAGCAGCATGGTGAAAGCCCCAGCACCTGGAGAAGGAGCTGATCTAAGAGTCCATATCACACATGGACACCCCAGCACACGCCTTGCTGATCCCCAGCAATAAAGGCAACAATAACCAGAAGATTCATTAGTTTAGAATGAAGAAAACCCCACCAAAGCCAGCGATAAGTATGAATACTTGACCTTTCTACCACATCTTTTACCTGAGGCTACATGCCTTTAGCACATATCACTGACTAGCCACATGAGGAAGGCCAGAACAAACAGTTGAGGTGAAAGGAAACAGGATTCGAYGTGAGGCCTCCCTAGTGCCCAGTACAGAGGAACAGTCACTGCCCTGGTCCTCCTGGCCACACTATTGCTGGTACAGGCCAGGATGTAATGCCATTAACACCCWGTTTGAGGAGGGTCAGTAGAACACAACTTGACCATATGATAAAAGGGTCATTATCTGCAATTCCGCTGGGGAAACATAGATTGCACTCAGTTTCCAGGGGTTCCTGAGATAAAAGCTTCTGGATCTAGTGTTTCATTAAGGRGACTTCACATATCGATCACGCAGATGATACAAATCTTTCAGAGGATCTGGCCTGGTGCTGGAGTTTGCAGTAAATTCCTACCATTATATTTTTAATCTTTTATTTTCCTGACTGGATTTGGGGATTTTGCTTCTTGTTTCTTCCCGATTTGATGTTTAAATGCAGATCTAAACCCCTAGCACATGCTGCCACACTGAGTGGCTCAGTTTAGGACAGGTTTCAAAAACTTTCAAAATACCAATGGTTTTGTGTACATGGACAAGCTACCTCGCTAACTGGGCTCTCAGTGTGTACACTGTTGGCTGAACACCCTGCATAGACAGTAAAAAAGGACCCTGAAAGACCCTGTAATGCTCATTAGAGGCAAAGGAGAGGCCACTCTAAGAGTGTCCTAGTAATTACTCAGGCTGTGTTCAAGGGTTGGTGTCAGTCCTCATCACTACAGCTTCCATATTTGYGCAATTTCTAATTTGCAGATGTAACTTGGGAGAGATGAAGAAATGTTTCAGCATTACTATTACACCTTCACTTTAGATTAACTCATTTCACCATCAGTTCATCAGGAAAGAACCAAACTGAAACCAAAAGAAAACAGACCTTGCTGCAGGTAAGGAGAAAGGGCATTATCAACTTTTTTCCAAAGCATCCAATTCCTTTGCAGCACCACCAGGAAAGCAAACGTGCAAAGTTTCAAAGAAGTACTTTGATGAAAAATGAGAACCAAAAAAACCCTGCCTCGTAATTTAGGGYTCCTAAACTCATGAACGCAAAGCAAGAGCCAATCTCTCTGAATTTCTGGTGGTTTTTCCAGCAGTGTGAAACCTGCACCCACATGTTGCAGCTCACTCTACCAGATTCCTGCCAGACTCTCTCCTCAGAGAGGCTGCCTGGTGGGGGGACACCCCTACATATGTTAGCCTTCAAGTGAATAAATACATGAATAAAACAACATAAAAATGCTGGAATTAAAAATAYGTTAGTCATACTAATGTAATCATGTTAACCATTCTTTCTCTTGGTGGAACCGTCTGTGTGTACAGACAGATCCTCTCATTTCTTCATCCCTGCATTGCCCACTGTTACCAAGTGTAGAAACCTTTCTGCCTGTTTTAGGAGCTTGAAAAATAACACCCTTTGAAATATCWCTTTGACTTCTTTGCCATTTGGCAAAACATTGATGTTTTTCTTTTCTGCCTCTTTTGTAGTACAGGCTGGAATTGCTTTGGATCATTTACTGCTTGACAGTTTAATTGCTTTTTATCAGGAGTCTTATTGATGAACTCATCAGTGGTGGATTTACATGAAGAATCCCAACAAGGCTGTTCAGAGCTTGTCAGCTTTTCCCTCCAGAAGAGTGTTAAGTTCACCTGATGCTTCACTGTAGTTCAAGGCATGATCCATTCTGCATTAGATAAGTCACCAAAGCACCATACATCATGCTGGCTTAGAAGAACCCTCGTGGAAAGGCAGATACATCCCTAGGGATTCACTAATACTGTTTAAGCCTGCAGATGAGGGATGCTTAAAAAAAGAGGACTGATTTCAGAAATCTGGAGTAGGAGGCCTCCCAGGACAATATGAAAAGTTAAATATGAGCGTTACCCTGTAACTGTGAACAGCTTATCAAYCAAAAGTTACACATTTGCAGTTTCCTACAATATAAATCAGAAAAGGCACAGAACTCAGCATGAAGCTGAAGTGTAAGGGGAGATAAGAAAGACTGAAGGGACTATTCCTGAGAAGTTCTGGCTTTGAGTATTACATTTCTCTAATAAAGGAATTCTTATTAATACAAATATTTCCATTTTCAAAATKTATTTATTTTGTTTTTAATAAAGGGCTTTTCTGTTTGGCTTTAAACTTCCTCTGCATTGTGAAAATGCATGAGAACCAGAAAGCAAACCTGGCCAATGTGCTGTTTGAAAGGAAAGAGAAATTGGCCGCCCTCATCTCATTGTTCAAACRAAGCAACACATAAAAGGAAAATGAGTAAACAGATTAATAGATTTTAGACCCAGAAAGGAACATTATGATTATTCAGTCTGTCCTCTTGCAAATAGAAGTACAGGATGAAAATTCTCCTTGTACCAATAATCTAAGGTGTTAATCAGGCAGGGACAGATATTGCTATAGAATTACTGTATGGCCTACAGAGATTTGCCTTATTCAGTAAATATCTCAGAAAACTGCCCTGGCTTTCTCATTTGCAGCACATCATAAAATATACAGCTTGAACAAGGCGAGGACTTTCCCTGTTATTGTATCTTTAAATCACCCAGATTAAAATCTGCTGGTAACATAAATATATGCTCCAAGGCCACCTAAGAAAGGACACAGCACTAGTTTTGGTTTATTCTTCTAGAATGCGCGTGTGTGCATGTGGCAGAGAAGGATGGATAGATGTTAGCACCCTCTCCTTTGATAGTGCTGTTCAATCCCAGAGTCGTAGACTCATTCAGGTTGGAAAAGACCTCCAAGATCATCAAGTCCAACCTTTGACTGAAAACCACCATGCCCACTAAAATATACCCTSAAGTGCTACAGCTACTCCCTTTTCAAACACTTTCTGGGATGGCAACTCCACCACTTCACTGGACAGCCTGTTCCAGTGCTTGAYCACTCTTTGAGTGAAGATTTTCCTCACATCCAATCTGAACCTCCCCTAGTGCAACATGAGGCCATTTCCTCTTGTGCTATCAGTAGTTTCCTGGGAGAAGAGAACAACCCCCATCTCACTACAACCTCCTTCCAGGCTGTGTAGAGAAAATGCAATGCAACATTGCCATGGTGTTTATTCTGTTTTATCAGCCCTTTCACCACTGTGATGGTGGCTGCTCYAAAGGGCCGCTTCCCACTCTGAGGGGTTGTTTGGGAAAAAATTGGGCAAAAATGTTGTGGCCATTTTTCTGAATCAAACTGAGCAGGCTGAAAGTTTTTTCCCTGCATTAAAGTTTCATGTGACCTTTGCTGAGCAGCTGCAGTGAGGCTGTGCTTTGGAGAACAGACCTCTGTTTCCACTGGGGCAAGACTGTTACGTCTCTGGAAAGCTCTGCTCAGGGATGTAATGTAGTTTGGCAGTTAAAATCTTTGGAGACAGCATTTTCCTTCACAGAATCCCTACTGTGGAGATCTTTTGAGGTCCATGATTCTTCAAGGTCAACGCTGTCTTGTTTTATTAAAAATTTTATTCCATATTCAAAGCTCCAACATTATTTTCAAAATTCTCCCTGGTCCCATCAGCTGTAAAAAGTGTGACTGAACCAAGAGCAACCAAATGACAAAGGACATCAGGTTTTTAAGTCTCTTGCAATTACAGTTTTGTAAGTGACAGCTTACGACAGCCCTTCAAATGCCAGCAGCCCACTTGCCCCCATCTATGCTCATCCCCCCAGGCAGAGGTGCATGGAGGAGATGTGGGACCTGCCAGTGACAGCAACACTCCCCCAGTGCTGCCATCATTATGAGGCACAGGAAAGCAATCATTGCTTCCACTGATAACCCCACCACGCAATCAAATCCTAAGGAATATCGTAGCAAAATTTCACGTTTCTAGTACTCTGCTAGAGGTCTGTAAACACCAGGAGGGCTAGAAGATGGGCACATCTTTTTTTCCATTCTTCTGAGCTCCTATAGTTTGATTGGCACCTCCACAGGAGCCAAGGAATCATCCTAATATCAGCAGGTGGATCATGCTCAAGTGGGCTCCTTGCCAYTGGAACAAAGGACTTTTGGAGGGTGATGAAACACTGGCACAGGTTGCCCAGAGAGGTGGTGGATGTCCCATCCCTGGAAACATTAAAGGTCGTGTTGGACAGGGCTCTGAGCAACCTGGTCTACTTGAAGCTCTCCCTGCTCATTGCAGAGGGGTTGGACAGGGTGACCTTTGAGGTCCCTCTGATTCTATGACAGAGGCTGGTGTTTTAGCCTGTTTTTCTTCATGGCTCTGCATTAAATGGAAAGGCAAAGCTGGTGCTCAGCAGTGGTTAGTTTTACCTGTGACCACTGTGCCAGTCAACAGTTCGGTGTCAGCACATGTGAATCCATGCAAACAATGTGTTTCACAGCAGGGAGAAAAAGAGTATTTCAAAAAGTGTCATTAAAATATACACAGTATGCACTAAATAACTCAAAGGTTTAGCTTTTAAAGAAGAAATTGGTCACTGGTTTATTCACTTCCTCCTGTGGGACGTCAGTAAATCAGCCCAATCACCCTTGCTCATTGTGCATGCATATACATATATATGTGATTTTGTTGCCTCAATCTTTTTCACTTTGCTTCTAGAAAACAGAAAAGTACAGCTCTGTAGACAAACCACCACTCAAAATGCATTTTCCAGTATCCAAGAGCTGGAACAATGTATTTCCTAACTGCTGTCCTATTTCGCCATCCCTCCATAAAATAAGCGGATAGTTAAAACCTGGAGGAGATTCCTCACCTGACAACAATTTAAAACTAGGTCATGTTTCAGCACTAATAGGTTTGGTTTATTTTCCTTTTGACTTGTTTTCCAATGGAAACCAACCTCGATGTCCTGCCAGCATTAACTAGGAAGAACAGACCTAAAAATAATGAAAACTGATGCAACTGAAAACAGATACTGTAAATTACGCAATGTATAGTAAACAATTTTGAAATATAAGGTGAATGCAGCACTAAGAATTGTCTTAAATAACAAAAAGGAGCACAGAAAAGTGTAGTAAAGTCATTCTCAGCTGGAGCTTAAACAGCCCAGCTTTTCTGTGAATTACTTTTAATAGAAATTTGGGGTTGTGTGTATATTCCTTTTTCTGAGACATACTTGTTTTCCACTTGCTTTCTCACAAGTAAGTTTGCAGGCAGATGTCATCACAGAAATAACCAATGTACAGAAAATACTGAGTAATACTTGCCTCAGTGCAAAAAGAGCTTTGAAGCTCCTAAAATCCCCTGTCTCTCACATAAATTCTTCTTTTTTTTCACCTTTTCTCTAGGATTTACTACATTAAACCATCCCTTTGTCCTGGACCACAACCCTGCAAAATTTATTTTGAACCAAAAAAAAAGGAGAAATACAGTCAACTTGTCAGGATATGTTGCTGCAAATATCAATTTGCCAAGCAGTTTGTAGAAACAATAAATTGGGAGCTAAACATTAAAACCAAACAGACCAATTTAACTCTAAGTTATATAGGTATCTTGTTTTATCAAACCGCTGCAACAAATATATACACATTTAGGTCATTAATATGCTCCCCAACTTTTGAGTAAGTGTCAAGAAACTTGCAGAGAATTGATATAGAAGTCCCAAAATTCTAGTTGCTTATAATGAAGTATTTCTTAAGAAATGTGCACATAGCTCAAGTACAAGGAAAAACCCATTTTATTCTATATGCACCATTTTGGGATATWCAATTGCTGCAAAAATGAGGAAATACACATTGGAGTTGAAATATATGTTGGAGTTATCAAGGACAGTTCCCTGAAATACTCTGTGGCCATGAAAAATCAAGCAGGAGGTTTAGGAGAAAACTGAGTGCAAAACAGAAAATAATTTGTCCTCCTAAACTTCCATGGAACACTCCCACTTTCAATACTTTTGACCATTTCACCAAGTCTTCCAAATCTAGAGAATAAGGACCTGTATGAGAACTACCACACTCATCTCCTCCATCCAGCACAAGGAAGGAAGCATTTCTAAGGTGTGAGGGGCAGAAACGTCCATTTCTGTGTTCATTTGGGCAAATCCCACCTCGAAGATCTTTATGGAAAGAGTCCACAGGACACTTTGGCCAAAAGCATAACCAAACTTGGGGAAGTGCAGAGAAGAAAAGCAAGCAGAAGCAGAGAGCTTCTCTGTGAAAAGAGAGAATACATTTTGCAAAGAAAAGGGATGACAAAGGAGATATGAAAGCACTCTACAAAATCATAGACCCACAGAGTCATGGAAGCATTTAGGCTGGAAAAGACCTCTAAAATCATCGAGTCCAACCGTTAACCCAGCACTGCCAAGTCCACCACTAAACCATTCATGAGAAGGATGGAGCACGGACAAGGGAAATATAAAGAATTATTTCACACCACAGATGAGAAATGGGGGACCTAACGGAATTAGCAGGTGGTGGATTTAAGACAAAAGCCTTTGTCATCTGAGGAGCCATCCTGGAACAGACGAATCTTTGGTATGACCCAATAAAACTGCGCTCATGTTCTTATGTCTGTGCTCATCAAATTAATTATTGAATTATTCACTCAGCTCTGGTCTGAATGTGCATACCTACATTAAGAGAGTCTTTTGATTCATTCACTTAAAATCAAATATGACAGATTCATAGATTTTAAAGCCATTATGATAATCTAATCTGACCCCAGACAAAACAAAGACAGTACAATTTTTGCCTCCGATCCATAGGTCCTGGCTGGACAAAAGACTATCATTTAGCAGTGTAGACAGGCTTGACTTAGAAGATACCACTAATCCCTTGTCTGCTTTGTCCAGTAGTTAATTACACACACTGACTAATTACATTGAGGTTTTTTTCCGATGATAATTTTGGATTTCTGTCACTGGAACCCTTTCAACACTGCCTGCAGACTCTTTAGCTATATTAGAGCAACTTTACTCTATTTAGGTCTTGGTAACCTCATTTTTTTGCTTCTATCTGATGTTTCTCTCCAAAAAAGTTACAGTCAATAGCTGCCTGTGAAGGTATCCTTTGTCAAGAGCTAACTAGAAGCTGAGTGTAGATAGAGTGATGCTCATTTCCAGTTCTCCATTTGGAATGTTAAATTACCATGTTAAGTATCTTCACTTACATCTGCATCGATACTGAACTGGCTGCTTCTGGACAGGATATGGACTGGTACTAAGTATCTGTATTTCAATATGGAATCAAATATAATCCAAACAGAATATACAGTTTCCAAATACCACTCCCTTCTGAACACCATTTAATCACTCTACTTCATCTTGTGAGTTTATCTCACTGCTGCTCAATCAAGATATCCCTGTTTTCCACAGCGAAGACTGAATTTCTGTAATTTTGAGGGGTGTAGAGACACATCAAGCTACAYTCTTACAGGTTGGATGCAATCTTAGCTGAATAAAACTTATGTGACTGTTTAGAGCAAYACTACGTATTTAGCCAGTAAATTCACTTTCAACAGGGCACTTGTAATGTCAGTGAAAGAACAGGAGAAACAGGCATCAAATTTGGAAACCTCAGGATTGTACACAAATTGATTAATCTCTTGCCCAGTCATCTCTAAAGAGGGGCAGTGGGCATAGGCCACGGTGAGTGAGGATGAGGCACATACACAAGCAGATCAAACCTGTCAAAAGCAGTTTATGGCAAACTGGTCTAAATCCCACTGCTCCAACCCCACTGCAATCCATGATTGCTGAGCACTCCTTGCTATGTCCCACCTGGGACTTTCACCTACATACTAATCACCACTTTTCACATTACCCATTCTTTCCCAGCTCCCTCCGTGCATGCAGCCTGTGAGTGGATGTGATTCATGACGCTGCTTTTGTGTTGCTGACGGGCCAGAACAGCACTGGCAACTAAAGCTCCATGTTTATTTGCACATGGCCAGCTGCCCTCTCCCATTAGGAACAGCTAATTTCCAAGCTGAGCCCTTTGCACAGATAAGGCACAGCAGGGACCAGCAGGACCCACTGATTTACTGTGGTTTGGCTGGAGGGTGGGCAGCACGGATACTCTCTCACGGCCTTGGGGCAAGATTTATGATGTACAAAAGAGGCAGTTTCTTAGGGAGAGAAAAAAAAAAAGGCATCTGGTCCTAATTCTCGATATTCTCCAAAAAAACCCCAGAACTCAGGCATGTGAAACACCATGGCTCGTGATTTCTGCTCTTCAAYAACCATGGGATGAGCTCCTCAAAGAAATGCTGTCCATGGCATCCCCATGGGGGATGAGAGACGGGGAGGATGGGATCAATGAGGTGCCACCAGCAGCCAATGAAGCACAGGCAAAACTGGCCAGCAGAAAGGATGGCCTCCAAAAATGCTGGGAAACCATGAGTGAAACCAGCTGGGAATGGGGAGGGCAGAAAGAGAGATCCTGCCAACACCCTGTGCTTGCTCAGTCTGTGTTGGCTGCCCGGCACTAAAACCCGGTACCACAGCCACARATTTACTGCTTTTATTCTGTGCAATTGCTGAATTTACTGCCTTTTGAAGGAAAAACCCAACCTTCTAGGAAGGCAAGTATTTGTTAAAAGATCTAGTAGGAGCACAGCTCACAAAAGAGAAAGTTTCCAGAATGTCCTACATAACACAAATGTGCCCCAGGGTTTRTTTTCATAATTCTTCAATTATTGCCTTACTGGTGTCTGCTTTAGTCCAGGCCACGGAGATGTTTCTAATGGAAATCATCAATTCATCACAGAGACAATTTCCAAGAATATAATCACAGAGATGAAAACAGACACATGCTCATGCTACTAATGAGGACTACAGAAAAAGAGGGAAGATTTTATGATTMCGTTATTTTTTAATGGCAGCTATTTGCTCCTGTGTCTTAACAAACCAGGCTGGACAACTTCCAGGCATTCTGGTTTTTACTGGGACTGTCCCTTGGCCTTGGGAGAGATTTTAAATATCCACTTATCCATTATTGCTCCAAGGCTGCCATCTATTCTAACGCTTTACACTTTCCTTGACACAGCAAATGCAAGGCTCCAGCTATTTCTTCGTTAATCAACACAAGTAGCTCCACAGTAATTTTATTTTCAAGACAGAAGAGTGAATCRATGCCAAGAAGCCAACCCTCACAGKTCACGCTCAATATTTTAGGAGTTTGTGTTACCATTGCCTTGTCTGTAATMATTCTTAATGGATGGATTAGTGACAAGCCGTAAAAGCTTATGTTTGTAAGAAGTAAACGCATGATTGGTACAACAAATAATCAAAAGTTAGCTGGGAAAATGGAKAAAAGCTGAACCAGACTGTCTCACATGCAGAAATCTGTGGGAACTACATCCAGCACCAAAAGCCCAACACACTGCAGTTCAAAGACTCTTCTCTGTCTCACAGCAATACCTGGGTCATCTCAAAGTCAGACCACCAGTGTGTGGGTGGAAGTGGTGCTGAGGCAGGGTACAGTCACTCTCCTGCCCATCCCACATGACAGCATCATAAAAATCCCTTTCCCAGGAGTGGTACCCCAAAGGCAGCTCCTGGGAAGCACCACTCCAAGGCAGAGTGGGCAAAAAGTGAAGACAGGGACCTCATTCCCCTCAAGCCCCCCAGCCTCCAAAGCATACAACAGGATTATCCCAAAGCCTCAAAGAAACCTTGCTGAYGCTTCCTGTTAGCCATGCTCTGTGCAAAGTTCTTCCTTGAGCTCTACCTCCTGGCRGTCACAAAGGATATAATTTCCCCATGTTTCACATTTCATACTTAAACCGCCCTGTAAAATCCCATTCACGAGCAAGCCCCAAGCAACAGCAGAAATACAAGCTGTAAAACTGCATCAGCTTCAGAGCACAGCCATGGAACTGCTCCTCCCAGCCCAGCCTTGCTGCTCCCGGGGAGGCCCATGGCAGGAGACAACTCCAGGAGTGAGATTTCTGCCAGGCATGCTGGCCACGGGTGAAGTATGTGCCAGCACACGTGGTTTGGGGCCTTATCCCACTTCTGGGGGATCCAAAGGGTCGTGCTGAGCTGGTCTGAACTGCCACCCTAACAGCTCAGTATATCCCATAGGGAATCCTTGGCATTGACATTTAACTGCTGTCTACACAATTTGGCCAGTTTAGGATCTGTTAAGATGACATGAATTTCACGGATTCAGCTGTGACTTAAAAAAATTAGTTTGTAGTCTTTCTTTCACATTTTACAGATCCTGGAGTATCCCAGTATCTCCAATCTTGGCTCCTTAGCATCTGTCATGTATGTTAGAAACACAGGTATGTGAAAATTAAAATCAAAAGCTCCTCCTCCATCCCAAACTGATCAAACTTAAAAAACTATCTAGCAAATATAACCGTGGGCTGTGTGATTCATACACTAAGAACAYTGGGGAGTTAATAACATGRATGGACACAGGGGTTTTTTTCCCTAATACGGTAGTCAAAGCACACTGCAAAAACTCATGGACAAAAATGAATTGCAGACTTTGGCTACAGGGCTCATCAGCCCTGCACAGCAATCCTGAGTGCCCAGAATTTGGCAATAGCATCTGACAAGTGATGCWCAATGCACTGAGCTGAAGAATACTACTATTTTAACTTTTTTTAAAGAGTCTGTGCCCTGTATGTGCATATAACCCACGAGAGAGCTTTTGTAGGATCCTTGCTTTAATCAAGCAGTTGCCTCCCAGCACCTTGGAGCCTGCATATTGATGCACAAGTATTAGGGTAAAATTATCATGCTTTTCTGCATGAGAGAGATTCAGAGATTGAAAATGGAGAAAATGGTATTAAAACTCAGTGCTTTCAGTCCAGGCACTGGCAGGGGGGCACYGTGTCTCCCTAAGCCAGAGCACTCAAGTTAGTGAACTGCTACTATGCTGGTCCAAAGGAGGAGACCAAAGAAAAGTGCTAAGAGGGTAAATATCCACAGCTACATGGTGTAATTTCTCTGCTAACAGGCAATCTTTGGTTGCCCACGTACCAAGCAAAGTGTCRCTAACACCAGACATGGCAAAGAAATTATTATTACTGCAGCATTTACACCTGATACTCACAACATGAGAGTGACACACAACCCCACAATTCTCACAAAAAAAAACTACACAACCCCATAATTCTCCCCAGAATTCTGGTGCCAGTAGATGAGAGGTGTGAGACATGCAGGATCACTGCACTCCCAYACAAACACGAAGGCACGGCCGAGGCAAGAGCTTCACCGTGGGGGAGCTGTCTTTGACCTTTGCTCTGCCACACATTTCCTCTGCAACCTTGGGCAAGCCAGTGAAGGGTGACTCTAAAAAGGGACTCAGGTCCCTCAAGGGCAACCAGGCATCTGTGATTAAAGGGTTTGCATAACCCAGGTGCTGCTGCTGCCAGCAGGTGAAAACTTGCCAACTGTGAACAGCAAAGCTCCCARGACTTGGGGCACAAGCTCTGCTCCCTGTTCCAGCTCTGAGAGAGGAGAGGGGAATCAAGTCAATAGATTCAACTCTTGGAAAGTGCCCTAAACCACAGGATGTTTTCCATACTTCCTTCTGAGAATGCTCCACCTCTCAGAAAATAACTCAATACTCCCTCAGCGCCATAACAGTTCCTCAGCACTGTGACTGCTGTGTTGATGCCAAACTCAAGGAACAGTAACAGAGTCCATTAAAATGAATGCCAGTTGTTCCCTTAACCTTTGTAGGTTAATCCTTTTAAGAAATATGTTCATCCTGTCATGCTTTTATGAGATAGTAATCTTAGTCCATGTCTTCCATCACTAACTGAAAAGTCACCAAGTTGAGTTTGGCCTTGCAGCGAGAGCGTTTCCATCCCTCCAGCAGGAAAACCAGGTGTATTTATGCAATGGAAGAAGCCATTCACTCTCACCATGCATTACAGACCAGTATGGAAAACACATTTCACACTGGTGATTTATAAAGTGCTTTAGGCAGCCCTTAAATAATGAGTTATAGCCAGGTACGAACATCCAAAGCCACTGATGAAAACGTTCTCCTGCTCTTGCTGTGTTATTTCTGCTGCTCTGGTTGCAAAAACTCAGTTCCCTGGTCCAGCTCCCCAGCCCAGTGCCAGAACTG
The DNA here is from genome assembly GCA_018881555.1 of Amblyornis subalaris. Lineage (NCBI taxonomy): Eukaryota > Metazoa > Chordata > Aves > Passeriformes > Ptilonorhynchidae > Amblyornis > Amblyornis subalaris. The sequence goes on from JACAXG010000107.1 coordinate 132,635, forward strand.
ACCCGTCTCAGTGCCACAGATGTCTGTTTTCTATTTGGCTGTGGTATTCCCTGTGCAATATTAAAATGTCATCAATTCAGTTTAACAGGCCAAGTAAAGGCCTTAGTCAACCATTTAACAGCTAAGTAAAACATATGGCAAATGCATATCAGTCCAGGGACTGCATTAAAAGTTTAAGGGTTCAATTAAGAGGAATCTTGCTGGTGTGTTCTCAGGAGGTTAGGAAAACAGAAATGCCAAATGTTTCCCCCTGTTGCAGCTGTTAAGCACCAGGCTGGAAACCCCTTGTTAAAGCGCTTTTTGTTACAGTGCTATTCCAGTACATTAAAAGCACCTCTCTATAATACTCCATTAAAATAAACTATTTATTGGGAAAATGGAGCTGATATTTTTATGATTTGGCATTTTTTAATAATTGTTGTTGTTGTTGTGCTGCAATGTCCTGCCTTAAGCACCACCTGAATGCAGCGGTGCCCAAGCCTCCCACCAGGCAATGCCTGATAACCCAGAACTTCCAAGGCTGAAAGCTCAGACACAAAACCCTCTGAACTTAACTTTCAGAGCTGACCAAAGCCCTATTTGAGGATGCAGGCTCAAGCTGCATTATTACAATTTTTTCCATGGTTCAGCTTCCTTAAGGACATGGTCACCCGGGAGAAAGAACATGTTAATTAATAAGTGCTTTCATATTCAAGCAGGCATTGACAATATAATGGACTGATAATATTGTTGTAGAATAACAAACATATCCCAGAACACCTCAGCTTGCAAGAACAGACCGCCCTTGGGTTGAGTACAAGAGACCCCAGGTTCTGGGCCTCAAACAGTCTGATGTGTTCATCACACAACCAYGGTGTGCATGTCCCACAGTGACAACACAGACACCATCACAAACCTGGCCCAGCAGGGAGAACGGCATGGCTGCTGCAATCAGGTTGTCCCTGCAGTGTAAGACCCACAGGTTTCTGCAATGTCCCTCTTGGTCACCCTGAGACCAAGACCTCCCAACACATCAGGCTGAAATGCCWTACAGAGCATGAAAAAAAGCCGCAGCTCCCTGGTGGAGCAGTGAGATCACAAGACTGGGATTGCTCCAGAGACAGACAGCACAACAATAGTCACGATTTCTGCTCCGTTGTTATTTATAGGCACAAAAATGTAGATCATTTAGAAACTCAGAGTGAGCTGCCAAGCTAGACACAGCAGCTGAACCCACTGCTGAACAGGCAGCCGTGGTTTAGGATATTCCCTCTTGCAGCAGCAGATGCAAACACTGCAGGGCAGCAGCTCTGGGGCAGGAGGATGCAGTGCTGCTGGCACCTGGTCCATGCTGGCACATGAGCCACCAACCAAGGCAAGATGGTAAATTTCAATATTCATACTGAAAAAACCAGTGAGATGCTGAGCTCTAAATCCCTGCAGTCAACTGGCATTTTCTCCCCTGACTAGAAAGAAAGAGGCTTTGAATTTGGCCCTAAGGTCCGCAAGCAACAGATGGGACATGGCACGAAGATGTGATACCACAAATACTCTGTGAAGGACCCCAGCTGCAGGGAAAAATGAATGCAACCACCCAGAAAAAACAGTTATGAGTGATTTCAGCAGGTCCCAATACACTGAGTTGAGTATTACAGACTTTCCAGGTCTCCTCTCTGCCATGCTGCTCTCCCCCATCACCCTGATGAAGGTTTCCTCTCATGGTTTAGGGTACTGATGATCAGAGCTTATCCCTGCTTCCATATCATGCTTCACCTCTCCTCACAGCCCAGTGATTTGGGGTGGTCACCTTGTCCCCCTGCCCTCATCACCCCACCTGGGAAATACTCAACCCACGTCCCCCATTGCTGGGGGCTTCAGACCCACAAGTTGTCACTGTTCTCATATGGGACACAACACTGAAACTGGAAATTATGAAGAATTAATTTATTTTTTGTTTGTTTGTTGTAATTTGGTACAACTAAACCCAAACATTAAAAATATTTTCAAAGAGTCATACTGAGAATAGATCACAAGGCACAGTGCTAAAGCAACCAGTAATTCAAACATTAATGCTTTTTATTAAACAAATAAAACACTCTGACAAATGTCTCAGAGTCTACAGATTATTCTCATAACTATGCAGAACTACTTTATGTTTCAGCTTTGGGGCATTGTTTAAAATTTACTTTAGCGCTGTTTTTAAGAAAAGTCAATTTATTTCACCCAAGTGGAGATTTAAGACATCAGAGAGCCATCTGGTGGTTTGATTGCCTTCTAATTAAAATTCGTCTCTTGGGCTCTTGACTTCCTCTGATGCAGCGCTAAATTGTCTGCCCCAGAGCACAAAAGCAGAAAAATTAAGGACAGTAAGATATGTGAAAGTAAAATTTAAGTATACGGAATTTCAGACAAGATTTTTGCCACTGCTTTGTAAATGTGAGTGGTCCACAAAGACGGGTGAAGCGTTTTCTGTCTGATTTATTTTATCTTTTTTACAAGATTAGAAGCAGAATACAATTTCACAAGAAACATCCTATAATGGAAAAAGAAAAGTATTAAGCAAGCTTATGCTGCATTTCTATGGAATTGATGTTTTGTTTTTTAGAAAGCTTCACTATYTTCCCTTATGACTTCATACATGTTGAAAGAGAACGCTATCTGAGGCTTTGGAAATACAGAAAAGAAAAATAAAAAAGAAAGAAAAACAACTCCAGATCTTGAAATTAAGTGTTAAGCTGATTCRGGCATTCCCCTGGCATTTTTTCCAGGGGGGAATCAAAGGCCCCTCACCAGTGTCTGGATAGGTACTCTCTGTTGAAGCTGCTGTGGGAAGGGTGGAGGTCACAGCCTGGCACTGTCCCCTAGGACAGAGGTCTGGAACCAGCAGAAGCTGCAGCTCCCTTTGCTGCTGGAYCTGACCAGGTCTGCATTAGGTGTGCAGGAGTCTGGCTGCCAAACCAACCTCCCCCAGAGCTCGGCAGAGGAAGGACTGTTAAGTTAATGCTGAGGCCATTACTGCTCAGAGACTGGAGCAAATAACAACACACAACTTAAAAAGCTCTTCCCACCCTCAGGGATGGCAGCAGCTGAGTGTCTTTGTTATGACAGGTTTGACTGTCAACCCCTAGACTCCAGCTAAATGTAATTTTGGATGCYCAAGTCCCTCTTGGCATTTGGCCCTTATCTCTCTATTCCAGCATAGGYTTGTCCTTACCTCTCCATCGTTGCACAGACCTTCCTCTGCAAGTTTTATTCCCAGACCTGAACCTCGTAAACAGAAGTTCAGGCAGGGCCAGAGTGTATGTACAATCCCACTCCCATGATAAACCTACCCTCATGACACATCCCGATCTGGAACAGGGTCATCACTGTCAGTACTGGCATTATGACAAAAAAAATCCATGTGTTTTGTTTTTTCAACTGTATCAAGAAAACCCAAATGGACAAGGAGGTGTAATTCCCAGAAAATGTGGCAGGAGTCACACCTGAGCTGCAGAAAACAACTCTGTGCTGCTTTCTGGAAGGCAGCAACCCTGGGATGCCAGGGCTTTCCTATAGCTCAAACAACATCATTAACCTGTGTTTGGTTGTAAAAAACCCAAACCCATAGGACTCTAACTTCAGCCTGAATTGGTGCTACTGCTTTCAACAAAAGTGCAGAGGAGAAAAGTTAGTCAAACAACACAGCAGATTCTCAGGGTTTGTAACAAAGGCAGGACAGTTATTTGGTTTGTTTAATACTTTTGGCAGGGACATGGAGTGATTCATTCATCTGTCAGTGTTTAGCTGTTGTTCCTCTTCCTTCCTCAGCCACTTTTTCTCCTTATTTCTAGTATTTTCATCCTTTGTATTTCTCCATGATCCCCACAGGAGGAGCCTCAGTACCACGTTAGCAGGCAGAACTCGAGACTGCCAAAGAGCTTCTGCAGTTTCACTCCGTGCACATGGCTGTCCTTCCAGTTATTAGCCAGGAAAGATTTATTTTAAATGACTGTGAAAGAGCACACTGATCAATCTGGAAAGATTTTCTAGGGATATTTTCCATGGACTGAGAACCCTTTAGTCAGAGGCACTTGGCACATCAGGAGCTATAATTTGAGAATGTGATTCTCACTTCCATGTGTAGGGGGTTATTTATGGGGGCAAAGTTGCATCAGAAAGCATTTGCAAGATCACAAGATGAAATATACCTTTAACACGTTCTCTTCCAGCAAATCACAGGAGATTTCTGAAGTGTTGGAGAGAAGCTGGTTATACAGCTTCATCCTGGAAACAGGCAAAGCTAGGTTTTGAAAATTGCGTGTTTCTGTTTTCACAGCACCACAGGCTCCTTCTGTGCCCCACAGCACATTTTTCCCTTCTGAATGCTTTCACGTCACCTTCTGCTGTTTTTCTGATCTGTGAGCTCCAGGACCTGTGAGATCTCCAAGGTTAGAGCAATGTATCCAAGCACTGCTAACCTCTCAGCACAGAGCATCCCAGCTGCCCCATGGTCAGGCTGGGAGCACGGACAGATCCTGTCCTGTCTACGCTCTCACGTTTTCCACACTGGAGAGGACAGGATGCACCACCCCACAAACCAGGATCCACCTAGAGCACATACGTGGGCCCAGGGTGCTGGAGATGTTCCCAGAGTCCCACCTTAGACGTGGCCCTTGTGCTAAGAAAAATCTCAGCTGGCCTCTGGTCTCTGTTCTGGAACAGGAAAACAGTTAAACACTATTTCTCCCACTAAAATTTGCTGGTAGCAGAAACAGTTGCTGCAGCAACTGCTCCTCGGTGCTCTAAGGCTAGTTAATTAGAAATCTATCGATTGACGTTACATGAGAAATAACAGATCTTTTACTTTTCAGATGTTTAATTATTAATAAATTAATGAGATGGAAACTGAAGTGTGAGGAAAAATGGTTCTTAGTCTAAAGGAAGTTAATATAAAATCTAAAATGCATTCTCTTCCACCTTATTAACTTTGAGATTGATGTAATATCCTCAAGAGGTTTAGTTTGTCTCTTAAGTTCATATTCAGATTTGCACAAAAGTAGTTTCTATATTCAGACTAGATCTTTAAAGAATTTTCTTTTACAGAGTGGATATTCCTATTCAGAAAAAAAAAACCAGAACAAGGCCATTTATAAAATGTGGTAAAACCTGAAGATAAATGTTACCCAAAAAATTCTTACTCCAGAGGGGAATTAGCTTGAACCCAGTTTTCCATCACTAAAACACAAAATGTACTAYGCAAAATTTTAGGAGGAAATTCATCATATGGCCCGTTACTGATCTCAGGGAACCATACCCAATGCACTGACAATATTGGCCAGTTTCTGCTCTGATTTYCTTGGCCTTAGAGGCAATCTCAAACTGCGGAAGCCACAAGCAGGGAGAAAAACTCCTGCATCATTCTGTCCATCAAACTTTTGATTGTTGCCTCTGAAGTTGCAGGATTGCTCTCCACTTCTCTGTCCTGCTCAGCTTTGAGTGACAGATCTGCTCACACTTCATTCAGAGGAGAACTTCAACTATTAGGAAAGTGTGTCCCCACACTCATCATAAAAATTTCCTTTTCTTTCATTCTTTTCTTCCTTTCACACCACTCTTACTCTCTCTGAGGTGCATGTCCCAAACCTAGTACCACCATGGAAACCTCAGCTTTGATGTCCTTCTGGAGGGCATCTCTTTCCTAAGATCTTGCATCCGGGGGGACGCTTCCCAAATTCTCCTGTTCTTCCTCTGTGAGCTACTGTTGGAATCACCACTGCTGCTACACCACAAACCCTGTCAGGATCTCCTTCTCCTTCTGAGGGTGTCTGGAAACCCCATCACTAACACCCAAACCACAAACACCTCCGCCACCGGGAAACTCTGAGCTGTTTACGGATCACATGTTACTTTCTTCTAAAATTCAAAAGACTATGCTAAAATTACCATAACTTAATGTCACAGGAGAGATGAGCTCCAAAGTTTTCTTTGGAATTTCTTGCTGAACAGAATTTTCTGCAGCCGGTATTTACTTTTCCCTGAGAAAATGGATACATCCTTCTCCTCACCTCAGTAAGAGCCTGAATCACAGCTCACCGAGCATATGGAAAAACTCACAGTGACTTCAATGGTTTTGAGCAGCGTCCCACATGAACACATAAGCTACTGACCTAAGTGCCCTCGAGAGCATGGTTTATCCTGGACTGAGGGCTTGCTGATGTTTCTTCTTGAGAAACAGATTTGCAGAGCTGTACTTGCCGTTGCAGGTTAACAGTGCTGCAGGAACTGTCTCCTGGCTTTTTTAACACCTGCAGTCAGAGTTTGGAATCAGAAAAGGTCTGTCACAGTTTTCCAACAGCAGCCAGTTTCTCTCCCCTAGCAGCCTGCATCCACCACATACTGTGCATAACATATCCTGTATTCACCACTGCTTGGTCAAAGTAACCTCTTGAGCTCTTTTAAACTCTTCCAAGGCGTTTCTGCCAGCCTCTWAAAACATTTCTGTACTTCTTGTCACAGACAGTCTCAATATCCTAATGCTTTTTCAAACATCGTGGGTGATGCATGAAACTCTACATTCCCCTGTCAAGCCTTCAAAATAACCACTCTATACTTGGAAAAGGAAACACCCCTCTGTTTCAGTCACCAGGAAACACTGAGCTGTTTATGGGGCACGTGTTACCGCTTTCGAAACTCCCAAGACTATGCATTTGCTTATGTTGAAGGCACTTGTAGGATCTCTCTTTAGAAGGGAGATATCGTCCCAAAATGCACAGGGATCCACTTATGTCCAAGAACTCTACTCTTCCATCAGATACATCTCTGATTAGCCAATGGTTCAAAAATTATTAGGAAATATGTGGGGAAGGAACAGAAAGGCCCATGTTTCTCTCTGGGAAATCAGCTTGAAATGGATGCCGTAAGTAACACATGCAAATATCCTTTTGTGCGTTTGACAATTTAGTTTAGACCTTAATTGCTGAACTGAATCACTCCAAACTGCATAGTAAAACAAATGACTGCAGAAGTCTAAATGTATGAGTATAAATACCTTTTAACATTTTAAATTTCAGACAGTGAATCAAAGAGAAACAGAGGGATGCAGTCTTATGTTTAATCACTTTTCTACTACTCAAATTATAAGAAACAATGAAATACATCATAAGAGACATCTTGGAATATTTTGGCATGCTGCTGAACTGAAATTCAACGGCTTGACATGCTATCTCAGGTAATTTAACTTTGAAGCCTTTGTTAATTCTTCTCTGGATCGCTGCCGAATGTAAGATTGATTTCAGAGCTCACCCTGTTTGGCTTTGCACATCTGAACTGAGAATGACATAAAACACGTTAAGTAGCTGCTAGAGAATTCTTTAAAAGTGTTATTGATCAGAACAGTGTTTGAGTGCTGGGATGGCTGTGTGAGTGCTGGCGAGCCCCATGACGTGAGGGCTGAAGGGCAGCAAGGAAGGGAAACTCACTGGATGCTGTGGCAGAGATTGCACCATCTTGCTGGGCTGCTCTCAGCAGCTTGAATGTGGTGGCTTGGTCCATGCTGAGCCTCCCAACAGCCAACCATGGTGTCAAATTCATGGTTTCCAGGGGTGTGAGAGAGCACACAACACCTTCACACCACAGCCTTCCAGTATAGTCTTCCCCATCCTCATCCTCTCTGCAACACCAGGCACAGCCCTTCAGGTTTGCACCCCTCAGACCGGGGGTCCTGTGGGTTCTCTCTTCCTCACAAACCTGTTTTGGAGTGTGGACTTCTCCCAGAGACCACTCGCGTGTCTCGCCTTTCCCGCCAGCTCTGACTCAGCCAGCGTAGGACTGCGAGCAGCAACGAGAGGCAGATCCGTGACAGCTTCCTCCCAACATACTCCCTCCTCCCCTCCCTCACGGCCGAGCAGCTCTTCACACCACCGGGGAAGCACAGGATGCTGCCTCAGCGCCGACTCCTACCCACCAGCTGCCACGCTTCACTCGGGATCGGCCGTGTCCTCTCTGCCCTGGAACACCAGCAAACCTGCCCGGCCTCAGGACCAGAGCCACCAAGTCCAGCTCCAAACGCTCCCTCCCCAATACTGAAACTGACTGGGATGGGACACTCGAAGGTCATCTCAAGGAGGTTGTGGATTTGCTTGAGAATCATGTGACCATGCAGATCCAATGTCAGGACTCTGGGGTCTCCTTCGGCTTGGAGGAAGATGTAGGACACATCTACAAATGCCAACTAAATAAAGGCCAGGAAATGAGCTTAAGCACATGTTTAGGCACAGAATGTGTCAGGTTTGAGGATCCCCTCCTAGGTCACACCCCGGCTCTGTTTTGGATCACTACAATATGATCTCTCTCCAACGTATCCCAGCTTCCCACACTGGTCCCAAGGTCACGCAATTCACATCCTCACTGCCATGCTACAAAACTGAACTGCAACATGGTCCTTCTCATGCTGGGAGACCCTCTGAACTGGAAAATGTCCAGCAGCATATTGATCCTATAGGGAGGGACATCATGGCACCATCTGAGGCCTCAAGGAGACAAGGGCCACTGCTCTGTGCTGTGGATGTACCTGAAGTGCAGAACAGACTGGCCACAAGCAGGGCAGGTGAAGTTTGCCCTAGGCTTACCCAGGAGTCATGAACGAGCCCTTTACCCTCTTTGTTTAGCAAACCTGAACCAGCTCAGACTGTGAAGAATTCTTTGCTGTAAGCAGCAGGTTTGGTCCACTCCCACCCTTTTATCTGCAAATTTTGTTCACCAAAGTATATTTTACTTTCCTGGCTTATCACAACCACTCTACCGACCTATGCAATCCTGTTTGTTGGGGTTTTTTTCCAATTATTACAGCTCTTTCCAGAGGCAAAACCTGATCTTTCACCTACAGGACTGATTCCATCAAAGTTAGCAGAAAAATCCTAGCTRAATTCAGCCACAGCATCTTGTACCCCTGTATGTGAGCACGGACACACAGTTTCTGCAGGGTTGAGAAAGCCCCAGGCAGTGTCAGAGCTGATACCAACTCCTTGGCTGAGTACATAAAGCACATTAGTGCTGCTGACCACCACGCTCATCCCACTTGTCCTGTTTGTTCTCTGTCTTGTTTCTCCACACAGTCCTTGAAGGCCCGGGGTCCCTTTGAGGCATTTGGTTTGTACCAAGTAAAGGTAAAAGGAAGAGGGTATTCCTTACTGAATGCAAAATGAGATTATCCAACAGTCCTGGATGGTCTGATGGTTGTTAATTTTCATCAGCCTGGTTGCTTAATACAGTTTTGACAGGAGAGGGAAGTCTTTGCTTAACATAGTTGAGCCCAGGAGCCAGATCATGGCAGAAATCACTGGGTCAATTTGGTTTCAAGACACAACTGTAACCCCTCCCCAAAACTGGGAGTAAGCACTGAATCACTGTAGCCAGAGAATAGCCAATCCCTAGTTTTTCAGGGCAGAATTTACCCTTATGGAGACACATACATGGTGCTTCCTCTGCACCGCACATCTGTGGTCACTTGTGCTGCTAATTTGAGAGATGATATTCCCAAGTGTACTACAACACTTACATCTATAAGCATACAATATGAGACTGAAGTTACCTACTCAGGGCTTTCAAGAATTTATCTGACCTCACATAAAGTCACTCACCAAATTATTTGTAAATCAACTGGGAAGGAGTGTATTTCAGGGGAAATAAAGAAAGTGCAGCTCAAGACAGTACTCAGAATAGCCAAAGATTAAATTCACGGTCATTCAGATCAGTTTTGGGAAGAATTGTTATATCTGGTGGGTCTGTGGTCTGTCCTGTATGTACCCTACAACTGCACCAACATGTGGTACCACCAATGTGCCGTACCACTTCTCAACATCGCCCTAATTTGTTTTACAATTAACTATTAACAACTTTCCTGCAAAAATCACATCGAGGGGATTATGAATCTTGGTACTGTATGATTTATGAGATACTGGGAGGGGGTCTTTGTTTCCTGGACATTTGTATTTTAACATATTGCTTGGATTTACTAGTGCACACAGTAGAAATAAATCTATTCACTGTGCCTCAGATTTGTAAAGGCCTCATTGAAATGATAAGGGAAATGTTTAGAAAGCTGCTGGAAAAATACAAAGCCATCAGTTAATTAGCATTAGCTAAGGAACTGCAGGAATAACTGAATTAGCCTATTTTCTTGCTGTAGGTAAAGATTAAAATGTATTCAATTCATGGCAGTTTTCAAGTTGCTAAGGATTACGAGAACAATGCACACTATTTTCAGCTTGCCAAGGAGAGTGAATCAAATGCAAGAGCCCAATCTTTCAAAAACAATCCTTCAGATGATTCATCTGCAGAAGCCTGGCTGGAACACCCTGCATGGCCTGACACCATCACATTGCCTCTCTGTGGGAGCCAAGGCCAAGTCCCCACCACACATCCAGACATGTAATTAAGAGACTGGAAGTGTTCAAGGTCTGACTGGATGGAGGTTTGAGCAACATGATCCAGTGAAACATGTACCTGCTCAATGGCACAGGTGGTTGGACTGGATGATCTTTAAAAAGTCCCTTCTGATTCAAACACTTCTGTGATTCTATTACTTACCAGAAAATAAAATTTTAGAATCTTCAAAAGAAATTCTCAACACCTTGCCAGAAGTAAAACCTTACAGGCAACTGTATCTGCTTTGTACCTCTCTGTACCAATGAGTCCTACAAGGCAAAGGCTTCACAGCTTAATCGTGCAAGACAAAGCTACCCTGGAATCTGATGCTATCTGCTGAGAGAGAATTCAGTATGAAGGAAAGTAGGATATCTTTCGGTTTAGGAATTTCTCTGAAAAACATAAAGAATGTCCAGTTCTTTAAAATGACTCATTACATTAGAAGTAAGGTTGTGGAAAGAAAACATTTTTTTCTKAACACAGTGCTAATATTCAGATTCTAAAGGGCACTTGTGTCTTCAGACTGAAAAAAGGACTATTTTATGCATTCGAAGTCCAAATAGAATAAAAACAGTACGTGTTTCCTTTGCCTTGCAAATAACTATTCAACAGGAACAGGACCTGGAGGCAATGAATATAATTTACTACCAAGAGGCTATAGATTAAGTAAATAGCAAGGAAGTAAATTTTGCATTCACAGACATGTGGCATGGTGCATGCATGACTGAGGGTACACAAGACAGTGTCTCAAACCTAGAGTCAATTCTCCTGCTGCTTGCTCAGGTTCCCTCTCCCATTTCTTCTTCTCCTTGTCCTGCATTCAGGAGACACCTAATGACCAAGTAGAGGTACCCGTGGCTAAATAAGAGCTGGCATCCACAGGTGGGAATTAGGTGGAAGAATATAACTCTGCAAACCACTTCTGATGTTCCTGCCAGTGGTGAGACTGTGGACAGGCTGAAGTTTGAATTGTGCCAGAAAGTAGCTCTTGGGGCAGTGATTTGTACTGCAGGGCGATGCAGAGCGGTACCAGACCAACACTAAATGGATGAACTGATGTGTCCCTCTCTGAAAACTAAAAACTCAAGCCAGGAGAAATCTTTTAGATACTTTGCTTCTCTTTTTTAATGGCTTTTTGGTGAGTGTCCATATTTTTTGCAGAGAGGGAGCAAGAATCAGACTACTTATTTTGAGAAATCCTTTGAAATGGAACTAAACCAGCCTTTAAGCAATATCACTGTGCCAGAAGCTGTACTTTAATCCACTTGGTGTTTGCACAATATATTTGTCCGAGGCACTTACAAGCCTAAACTGATATTATTATCTCAAAACCTCATAGAGTTCAACACGTTTATACTCACAGCATCCACATGTGGCAGAAAGGACTGTTATTTCCATTTCCCAAAGGAGGAGCAGAGGCACGGAGGCTGTGCCTGGTCTGTCTCTGAACAGAAATAGGACAGTGCCCCACAGCTGCCCACACTGTCAGGGCTGCTGGCATGTTCCCCTGAGCTGGTTCACCCTGAGCCAGCCATCCTCCTGGCCAGTGCCTGCACACAGCTCAGTGGGCAGCACCAATACAGACCTTTTGTATTTACTGGTAGAGATGGAGTCAAAACGATCATTTATATCCACCCCCAGGGTGGGAATACGATGTTCAAGCACACCCAGACAACTTTCATAGCAGGGTTGGYGGGTCTGAAATCTTATATATTAAGTGTAATCTCATGACCCCAAGAATCCTCCTCCAAAGGCCCTTTCTGGTGTTTATTACCGAGAAAAATAAGTATTTCAAATATAGAGCTGATAACTAGTTGTTACTTGTTATTGTAATGCATCTGGGGAACATCAACCACTTTGAGCTCACTCCTTTGCATGTGAACAAGAGACAGATGGAGATGAGACCCAAGTATGACTTTTCTTCTGAGCTGGAGGGCACCTGGGCACACTGGGGATTCCCAGATCACCTACCACACCTTACCTTCACAGACATCCAGTCACACAGCACTCCCACTGCACAGGGGGAGCACGAGTCACAGTCTCTAAAGCTGAGGGAGGTGCTGGAGCCAGCCCTCTGCACCATGTGCTTTGACACATTGCTCCTACATCCCCGTATTTGCAATAACCACTTCCACCCACCTGCAGCACAAAGAAATTGATATTAAAAGTCAGGATACTGCTGTTCAGTTTCTACCCAGCCTGGGTTTCAGCTGCTTCTTTACAGCTCTCCCTTACCAAGTTTTAATTGATGACTCTTTTTGTTCCCCTCCATTGCTGGTATGATGCATTTGGCTGCCCCCACATCTATGCACAGTAGGTGAAATCCTGGCTTTATGTAAGTGGATTTTTAACTCTGGATGTCAGTCATTTGTTGCTGGAGATTTCCACATATCTACATCACAAGGATAAATAAATCTATGCAATGATGATGGCCATCACCAGTCATACTGTTACACTGAGTCACCAGACAGCCTGGGTTCTGTTCTCTGTAGGTTTCTGCACAGACATGGATGGGATGGAGGGATAAAGCCACTGCATAGTTGCTGTAATATACAGGGAAACATTGCAGGGGATGAAGACATGCCTGAATATGTTTTTCAAAATAGTCAGTATGTCCTAGCAAACAAGTTCATTCATTTCTACGCAGACGGACCAGAGTGCTCCTTGGTGGACGATGCCRGAGGCCAGACTCCAGTACTCTCATTTCTTTTAACAACTTCCTCCATGAAGAGTAGCACTGACTCAAGAAAAAAAATAAACAAAACCAAACRAAAACCCAATTACTCTTACCCAGAATTAATTAGGAAGGTATTCTCTTTCTGTGCACAGGGAAATTATAAGACAAAGTGATCTGAAACCACAATGTAAATCAAAGACAGAGTAAGACAACAAATCCAGATTTTCAGATCTGTGTGCTCTAACCACAAAAACATCTTCACAAGACTCTGAGAGCATCAGCCACAGGTCCCTGTTACACATTACTGGTAAACAGGCTAGAATAKTTTTCCATAGATAAAAAGGCCTGTCCTTTACCCACTCTGCTACATTTTTCAGCTTAGAGAAGAATATTAGAATTCCTCTAGCAAGACAAACTCAGTCTTCCCAGCACATCAGAGACAGCCTAATGAGCACCTACTACTGAGATGCTGTGTCTGCTTCTACTTTCTCTTCCATATGGCTCAGCTTCTGCTTCTCCCTCCTCCTCTTCTGAGCCGTGAGCTGCCTCCTCTGCCACTGTCCCTGTGGTTGCAGCAGGAGCCCCAGCTCCAGGGGCTGTGCCGGCAGCCACACACCGGAATTTAGAGCTGGACGATCTTTCCTGATGCATTAAGGGGCAACAGGTGTTTGCAGTGGTCCTTCACGAGAACACAGGCACACCTTTATGTCATTTGCCTTACCAAAGGCTGTCACACACCACAAAAAGTGACCAAGAAATAAATATACCTGTGCCTGCCTCCCACCGGCACCCAAGGGGTTGTAATGTGCTGGCTTTAGCCGACCTAGAGCAGAACACAGGATGAGTACCAAGTACAGCCTCCAATGTCTCTAGCATACCATGCTGCTGCAGTTTTGGGGAGTAGTACATCCACCTGTGTGACCAGGGAGACACCTTGCAGTGCAGGAAGAACCCCTTGGATGAAGATGCACACAAGTGGAGTGGGTTGAGAGCAGACATGAGCTCAGGAAAGCTCAGCCATGGGTGAAAATCTATTCTATGACTATCACCTGGTCACATTTCACAGCATAGTCCAAGGAAATTCAGGCCAGAGAGAAGCTCTAGGCCTTCAGCTAAGTGTACAGACAGCTCATCAGTTATTTTGTTGTTTTTCCCTTCCACTTTGTTCTTTTGCCTGTGGTGTTGTGCCAACTGTTGCCTTTTGCTCTAAACTTTCAAACATACACAGCCATAAATGTAGCAGCAAATTTCTTGAGTTAAGAGACCAAGATTAAAGGAGAGACTGTCCAAAAGTGCCTCTCTCCAGCTTGGTGTGAATTGCTTCCAGCGGCAACCCTGCCTGCTCCTGTCTGTAGCCATGAGTGCTCCTGCACAGGTCACAAGCACTCCTCACTCCCATTCCATTATAAAATAAATGCCCACACACATCAGAGGAATGGTCTTTCCCCAAAATGTTCCAACATGCTGTTTCTAGGAGCTGCCATGGCTCTCCTGACAGTAGTCACATGTCAATAGCAAGGACAGGGACCCCAACTGCAGTCATGTTAAGATGTGGGGAGAAGAGACTGCAAGATAAAATGCCTTTTCCCAGGAAATTTGCTTTTTAAAAGGCATTTCATCCGATGACCCGATCTTCAGTGACAGAGAACTAACCTACATTTCCCTTGCCACCCTTCAAACAAGGCAAGGCAGCACCAATGGGAAGCAAAACCTCCATACAGCAAATCCAGCTGCAAAACCGTCTGAGAACAACAGATTTAAAAGTTTCTGGCAAGGAGTTCTCAGCTCCAAGCAGTAAAGTGTCAGAAGCACTTTCTGCAAGTGGTCCTGCCCCATGCTTACAGGAAAACAAGCCTTAATCAACAGGCAAGACCCTGGGCTGCAGTGAGATAGATATTCCTGCAGATAAGCCTGGTGAGCAATCAGAGCGAGGTAATTCCCCTCTTCTCTGCTCAGTATTGCTTAATTATGGTTCCACTTCTCCTGTCCCATGGCACTGGGTAACGTTTTGCAGCAGGGTGACCAAGAAGTTTAGGACTGAGTATATCTGACACCACCACCAGGACAAGGAGCTTCACAGTGCTGGCAGGATGGATGCTTAGCTCTGTTTTCTCCYAAAGGAATAACCCCTTTTCTGGAGCTGCAAGGGACTCACAGCGAAGTTTTCATGGTAAAAAGCCCAAGGCAGAGAAAAATAGTTGCACGAATTTTAATTTTCTACCTGATTTTTAATATTAAGAATGCCAAGCCCAGTTTCTACTAATGCTGCCTCTATTTATGCTAATGTAGGTCTTAAAATCTCAGCTCTCTTTCAGTGGATTTCAAACTGTATTTCTGACTCTTTCTTTGCAATGCATTTTGGAGAATGGGATCTTCTTTCCTCAGGGACATATGGACATTTTAAAGGCTCCACTACGTCTCACTCAAGGATATCAGTGCTCCTTAGAGTATCATCAATTAGGGATGAAGAAAATAGAATTACAGAGTGGTTAAATGCTCCTAGCCAATGGAACAATCAGACAGAATAAACATCAAACTCCTCCAAACCGTCTTCAGAACAAGCAAAGAAAGCCTTTTACAGCTAAGCCAGGATCATGCAGCCCCAAATGGGAGTTTTGTCTTGGAGAAGGGAAAAGATGACATAAGAATTTGGGTCTCTGAACACACTTTTCCTCCAATTCAAGAGAAAAAAATGTYCTTTACAGGCTAAGATATAACCATGTGGCATGAATCAGAATGAAATGAGCACATGTTCTATAAATGCATCAAAGAAATGCTTCACCAGCAAGAGTATTTTCTTTTTCTATAAAATGCTTAAAAAAGTAAAAGTTTGGCTACAGCAGGCCTAACCACTATTTCAGACAAAAAAAAAAAAAGAAGAAAATCACAAAATCCTCCACATTTATTTTCCACTGAATAATTTTCCAGGGAGAATGTTTAAAGCAGAAACCTGCTTTAAAACTTCTGCAGTCCTATGAAAATAGTTTCTGTAAGAGCAGGTAACCACAGTACTGCAAAAGGTAGTAAAAACTGAGTTTCAAGCAGCAACCTGTATTTCCCTAAAAATTCTATGTTTTACACTCTCCTGTTCAAGGCCCTTACCCCCAGCACAGCCACAGAAATATATATGAATCAACCTGGCTTTAAAAATATACCCTATGTAGAGTTTTGGGGGCAACACAGGCAAAATGTAAAGCAAGAGATCTTTCAGTGTGAATATGAATGGGATGGTAATGCTTCATCATCCACAACCTACTTAGTGGGTTCTTCTTCTAGAAGTTGTACACAGAGACTCTGGATAATACAATAAAAATATAGCTGCAAGTTAGCCCAGCACTGATTCTGACGTCAGTTACAGACTCTTGACCAGAGTAACCTACCTGACTGTACAACCTAGAACAGAGGCTGGAGCTGAGACATGAGCATGCTGGGGAAATTGAGCCAATTTTTCTGCCACAAAATCATGAAATGTCTTCTGGAACACACTGACACGTAACACTCRTCAGCCTCCTACTGTCCCCTCCACCACAGCCTGTACAACCTTCCTCCAGAAGCAAACTTTTAATAGCATTTTCCATGTAAAAGAATGGACTTGTGAACGCCCACGTTAATTTTGCATCTTGCTTCAATGCCGTGTTATTTCACTTCAAAGATTTCTAGGTTGTTATGAAAGTCCTTTTCTGTTTAAATGAGTGTAACCATTTAATCAGAATGACTCCRTGTCGTGCTTGAGAGAGATCCTACTGTATCATAATGAATTCTCACACTGTGGCATATTTGGATTTAACATTTATTATATGCCTTGCTGCAAAGCCCCTTACTCTTGAATTGAACACAAGCTATTTAATTGACTTCAGTGCACCACAGTGTAAATTACCAGGTACTGAGAGAGGCAGAACTAAATCTAAAAGACTCACTCAGTGACTATGTGAACATCAAGTAACCAGCAATGAAACTTCTGGGCAAAGCATGAAAGGAAGGAGATGGTTATCCAAAGCCAAGAAAATGGAGAGAAAATTGCTAGCACTCTAAATAGCCACCTTCCTGCTGTTTGGAGAGAAAAGCCTCACTCCTGCTCTCAGGGAAGCAGTGATATTATACAGGATTATTGGCAGATGTATATTGCTGAATATTTGCCACGAATTGCCTACACCAGACCAAGCTATACAATACAGGCACATACGCCCCCATGCCCAGCTGCAAGAGAGCCCTTAATGGGGATTTTGTGAGGGAACTGCTGCTGGGCTGAAGGAAGAAACTCAAGTTGATGCTGCCAAAATCTAKTGCTGTAAAAAAAGACCAATCAAGGCACATACTGTCACCCTAAGGATTTGGTCCCGGCCCTTGCTGAGGAGTGGACATTACATCAAATAACCCTCAGAAAGTACTTGTTTATTGTAATCACCAGCATAGAAAAACAAGCAGATTTCAGAGACCTTCAAATCTTTCTGTAACTTTAAAGATTAATACATTAGAACAAGGTTTATTCTGAATTTTGGCCAAACCTCTTGTTTTCTTTATTGACAACAGCAGCTTTGCAATAGATATCTTAAAAGAAAAAATCCATTTTCATCTGAACTGTTCACATTTCTGTAAAAGCAAACAACATTATAATGCTGCCTGCTCAATGAAAATGAGAAAATTTTTCTCCATTACCTCTTTATTCTCAAGGCTACAGGGAAAAAAGAGAAACACTCTCCATCAGGAGTAGCATGGCACTTTGAAAAAAACCAAACCCTCAGTGTTGCTTTGCAAATGATTCCTTCCTGGGACGCATTGACTAAGGTAACAATAACGAGCGCAAGCTTTGGAAGGAAGACGTTGACAATTGTCTACACCTGTTGAAGGGAACAAAAAATTCCAAGTGGGTTTGGAAATCATCACAAGAGTCGTTTGTAGTCCCCAAGGTGAAGAAGATTCTCATCATTCCTCTGTTGCTGTAGGAAGGCTGGGCTGTTGCCCAGGGACTCTAAAATGCCTGCTCCTGGGCACAGCTGAAGCACAATGAAGGAACAGGACTGCTGCTCCATGCCATTCCCAGGAAAAGATGCTTTGTTTGGAGGACACATGGGGACTAGGAGTTACCAAAAGTCCTGTCACAGCCAGAAAAAAAGAAGAAGAAAAACCAAAAGTGCTGAGGGCAGCTAGGACAAGCCAATGAGCACACWCACACTTTCACACAATTCCAGGTGTCTAAAAGCCATTCTGGTGGTCAATCTGTGGTCTATTAATCTATTACCAACAAATCTGCCCATGCCCTGATCTCTACCCTGACATTAATCTTTCCTAGTCCGCTTATAACCTCTCAGTCACTGGAAAAGGGGAGATCTCCTTCGTATTGAACACTGACCAGCATAACCCAACTGATGTAATAATCTTTTTTTCCMCAAAGGAAAACATGTTAAATTGATGCTGGATTAATAACTGCTACCGAGTTCCCAGGGGCATGATGCCAAGGGCTAGTTTATGATGTGGTCAGCAGCTTGCAAGGCTCAAGTGGGAAAGTACTAAAGTACACTGAGATTAACTCCTTTAGCCTTTTAACAGGGTTGCCTGTGTTTTTAAGCAATGTGCCTTTGGAAATTTTGATAAGGCATAATTTTTTTAGCTATACTGACAGAACATGCTCTGACTTCTTTACGCACTAGGAACGGGCTGGAACCAAAACTTGTATTTCTCACGCCCGGATAATAAAGGCAATTTCAAAATCCAACACTCCAGCTCTGCAGTTTGGGCCCACATGTGCAATATGGTCATGCTGAAGGCTCCTGAGCACTTCTCCCACAATCGTGGTCTGACGCTCCCAGTCATGTCACACATGCTCAACCCTGTTGCTGCTGTCCCATTTTGCTTTCCACGTTCACCATCTGGATCCATCCCTGGAGAGCTGTGCCTTCTATACAGCACAGTCCCCTCAGTTCAAGCTCTTGTTCATAGAAGCAGCAAAAGACTTTTTTCAACACAGGGTGTAGTTATTGCCATATCTTGCTCCACTGCAGACTCATGAAGGTTGTTTTGCCCAAGTCACTGATGTTTCACTCCATAAGCTATGAGGAAACGAAGCCTTGCCTAACTAGAGCCCCTAAGTCTCTGGTCAGCTGTGACAAAGTGCGAGCAAAGTTCCCTTGGCACCTCACAGGCTCCTCCCTGACTTGCCCAGATGTGCATCAGCCTTCCTGGTACTGTAGTTCCTAAGTGGCATTTGCTCAAAAAAACCCACCAAGGGAACAATTTATTCAATAACTGATTAATGTAAAATCCATGTGTATTTGCTTGACCAGGAATTGGGAACAGGTCTTTCCCTAGCCCATCCACTAAGTGCCSTAGCCAATAAACCCCATGAGATCTATCTGCTACATACATCTACTACACACCYTATTCCTGTGGAGCATGAGGAGGTGCAGGAAGCATGGGATCCAAGGCTTTTGACTCATAACCAGTGTATTTTCAACGGATGTCAGGCACTAATCTTGGTTGACTCTTTTGAGACACCTCATCTAAGCCAGGAGTACTGGAAATAAAGAAGAGCAGAGTCTGCAGATGTGCAGCTGATGTCCCATTCTGTGCCATGAAAGAAACTGAATTCCTGGCACAGTCATCAGCTCCAGTGTTCTTCATTCCTGGTGGTATTTATCCTGTTACCATTACTGCCATTATTAATAATGATAACATCCTCAGAGAAAAATGCTGCTGAGGAGCTTCTCTCAGATGTTTGGACACAAGTATTTTCTGCTCCTGAAGAACCTAGTACGTTTTTATCATTCACTGGTGAGGCACTGAAACAGGCTGACCAGAGAAGCTACGGATGTCCCATCCCTGGAAGTGTCCAAGGCCAGGTTGGATGGGGATTTGAGCAACCTGGTTCAGTGGAACGTGTCCCTGTCCACGGCAGGGGGTTGGACTAGATGATCTTTAAGGTCCCTTTCAACCAAAACCATTCTATAGTTCTATGATAAAAATTCCATTGTGAATGAGAAGAGATTTCCTTCTGTCTTTTGCATAAAGCTTACACAAAACCCCCCCAAATATGGGAACAAACCTCACCTAAGGAATGTGGCGTGGCAGATCTGTGTTTTGCTTTAATTAGCATCCTGAAGCAATACTGGCTTGGCGTGCAGATCGCTGTTTTGTAACACACTGAGTCCTTGCTAGACTCCTTAAGGAACCTGGCAAACACGACACTTCCTTCCATTGTCTGCTGTTTTTCTTGGAGGCTGAATATTTTCATTGAAATGTCACTTACATACGCAGTCCATGCTCGGCTGCTCTCGGAGAGCACTCAGGCACTGGGCTTTCAAAAAACAAAGTGAATTCAGCACTTAATCACAGCTTAGCACTCTGCTTACTTATTAGCAAAACACAGAGCCGAAAGGCAAAATCACAAGCAGAGTAGTTCCGGTAATAATAAAAACTTGTGCAGATTTTACCACCAGTGGGCACTTGCCTGTTTGAGTTGCCCCCCAAGGCATTACAGGGTTATAAGGTGCTTGTGTCCGGTAGGGGAGAGCTGATAAACAGCAGGAATGGRACTCTGAGCCTGCAAACTTGTGGGCAGGGCTCTCCTTGGTGCGTGACTTGCACCCGGCAGGAAGGAGCCTCCGTCATCTCAGCTCTTCTGTGATGAAAATCATCTGAATAATTCAGCAGAGTTAAGAGACCAAGCTGGAAAAACCCCAAGGTCAGGGGTTTAGGCTCAGTTTGGGCTGGGTTTTTTTGCAAAGGTAAGGAGAAGCACTTCAGGGTTGGGTCAACCAGGCTATTCACCCTAAAATCTAGTTCTCAGCAGAGGTGCCAAAGCTTCAAAAGACATCACACAGGGAAAATACTCTGATTTCCTTGGAGAACCAGAAACAGCAGCTGGCAGGATCTAGCCCTCCTGACAAGGGGATCAGATCCACTCTTTGGGAGCACAGCTCCCCCAAAGAGGTGGAATGCTATACCAGACAGGCACCAGGGTTTTCACTTTCTTTAAATGGATCCTAGTATTAATAGAAATTCCTCTGGATTTGGCAATATTCTTGAGTGTGAAAAAAATTGCAATGAAACTCAGAGGTGTGTCCTCAGCTTTGACCACTACTTACCTAGCTACACACTTCCCCGGCTGCTCCCTGTGTTTTGGAGATGCCTTTTACACCCATTTTTAGCCCGTTTTCCAAAGGCACTGAGGCAATGACTCTCCATGCCAGCTTACCAGCCCTTGGTAATTTCTGACCCATTGGCTGAACTTCAACCAACTTTGATAGAAGAGTAGAGATTGCAAAAGTATTAAGTTCCTGCACTTTTTAAGCAAATACAGATGAATAAAGGAGAACAAGGAAATTACTGTCATGATCAATTTTTAACGTGGTCCCATATCCTTCTGGAGAGGCAACAGCCTCAGCTCCTGTGGCTTTGAGTAGTGTAGGTTACACAAAAATCTCTGGGAAACCAAACTTTGCTGCTTCACGCTTCAATGCAGGTGAACAATAGAGATGAAGTCAGAGTCGAGCCTTGGGAATCTGCTCTGATCTGCCCAGGCAGCACATTCAGAAACAGCGTTTGAAAATGGACCCATAAAACTCAAGACAGAAAAGACATTTAGTTTGGATATTAGGAAAAATTTCTTCACTGAAAGGGTTGTCAAACACAGGTACAGGCTGCACAGGAAAGTGGTGGAGTCACCATCTCTGGAGGTACTTAAAAGATGTGTAGATATGGCACTTGGGGACACAGTTTAGTGGTGGGCTTGGAAGTGACAGGTTAATGGTTGGACTCAATGATCTTTGAGGTCTTTTCCAACCTAAATGATTCTRAGATTCCATGTGTTTATGTAAATCCATCTTTATGCGTGATTTTCCAGCATGCAGAAAATGAATCATCAATACCCAAAGAGGCTGATTATGCTAATGAAACATTAGTATCTGACACTACCAACCACAACAGATTATCAAGATTTTTCCCTATACTGACAGGTGAAATAAGGCAGATCACTTAGGAGATACAGCAGGGTAATTCTTACGAAGTGTCACCAACAGCAACCAAAAATCCTATAACTGCTCATTACCAGAGCTCACTATTACACTGAAATATAGTTCAATAAAACTATTTCTGAAAGCAATTTATTTCCCCCTGTCTTCTACAATATCCTCTGGGGAAATGTCACCCAGCATCCAGAAGGAATGAAACTTTGAGAGTTTCATTTTAGTTTTTGTCTTTGTTGCCTGTGTATGTCTTAACAGTAGTATAGGAAATCCAAGCTTGGGAAGGAGCAGATGTTTTCTTGGTTGGAAAGCACATCATCCTCATGGAAATATGACAAATGTTCTACAGTCCTTTTCTATAATGCCTGCAAAATTTTAGCAGAGTCATCACAGGAGAGGCAGTGATTATCCTACATCTGTATTCTGCTTCGCAGCTGCACCAGTAACTCCACCTCAAACCAAAGCTGAGCAATACTGTTGGGAGTGAAAGACAGCAAGGAGTTGTCCACAACCTTGCCGAACTTAGAAGCACTGGGTTGGAATATCTTGCATTTTTGGAAAATAGATAAAGAAAAAATAGCCCAGCCAAGCCTTGACTAAGGAACAGGATAACCCCTGAAATTCTGAGTTGTCAAACCCGGGGATCTCCAACCTGGACTTCTGGTCTATCTTCTGCTAAGAGGATTGTGTCAGTTTGAACAGGTCTGTGATTGCCTGTATACAGTGTATGTGAGAAGAAGGTGGTGAAACCAAAGCCAGAGATCTTATTTCCCCACGAACATGCCAGGAAACACACAGGGCAGATTCACCAACAGCTACGTAACCCTGGGGAGAGCTCCTAGGGGCACTAGCAGGAACAAATTAAGTGTCAAGTAGACATGGACAGCTGCCTCCCCTCCTTCCAACTCCAGCACAGACACTGAGATATTTACTTGCCCATATCTTTGACAGAATAAATGAGGTGTGATATTTATCCTTTCAGTGGGCCTGCTAACAAGCACGGCTTTCATGTAAAAGTAGATGTACCCAAGGACAAATGTAAACAGGGACGCTTGGTCTGCCTTAAAAAGCCTTCTCCCACAGGGGTGCTGTGAGTTGCTCAGGGGCTGTAATGTGAATTTTCTGCAACACAGCAAGGAGTGCTCTGAAGGTTYGTAATGAAAATGCTGCTCATGCCACAAAATAGTCCTTGGGAAGTATTAGCTAGAGTCCACTTAGCAAGCAATGACCCAGGGAGAAGGGCATACGGATTTGAGATTTGTTGTGCTTGTGATACTGATCTTTGAATGGCCCTGATTTTACCCCCTCTTTTTTTTGCAATCTAAATGCTGCTTTCTCAAAGCTGCTTGATCAGAGCCCCTTCTGCTTCATATCAGAACCCAAGTTTTAAATGCTGGCAACTGTTGTCTTGTTTAGGAGAAATACACCCAAATGAGAAGCTAAAAAACCCAGAAGGAATCTAATAATAAATAGGGCAGAAATGTAAACAAATAGATAAGATACTTCATGCTATGCAATGGTTCACAGCTATTGTATCAACAAGTTACCTTGGAAACAAGAGACTATCCATACATGCCTTCTCCCAAACAGGAATCCATGAAAGGAGGCATGCAGAATGGATTTTGAGCCTTCTGGACCTTGCCACCCAACTGTTGATACAATTGATCCCAACCCCAAATATTGATGAAAATTCCGACAGTGCAGAGGTTGCACAATCTTTCTTGTAATGCCCACAGCGAAGAGGGTGAGTACCTGGCCTTCTTGTCCTCTCTACCTTGGGATAACACAGTCCTTTCCCAAGGAAGTGCAGAAAGGTTATTCCCTGCATTCAGTTTAGTGCTCTTGGTCTATCTTGTAACACAAGGCACAGCTCTTTGTTGGGGCTGGGGGCTGCTCGGAGCTGCCACCCCAAACGCTGCTGATGGGCTCCGGCTGCTGGCTTCAGCTGGGCATCCCACCCCGTGGCTACCAGTGAACGTGTGTCCCTCTGGAACAGCTAAATGCTTGCCCTTTGGAAAATTAATTGTCTGGGTTCACAAGTACAGCTATAACAGAAAGGATAATTCCCTAGTAAGTGTTGAACTGTGAGCAAGTAGAAATTTATACCAAGATATGCTCGGTGTCACCTCTGATTACAGACCTACATTTCAGATAACCTAAATATCTGGATGCGAGGATTTTATAAAAGTTATGGTTACACTACATTAAACAAGCTAATAATATGTACGAGCAATATCTATTTATTTTTTTTTAAGAGATTAAACAAAACTAAGGATTTTTAAATCAACTTATCACAAAATTGGTACTTCCCGCAATCCAGCTGGTTTGTTGGAATTTGTACAACTTCAATGTTCCTGTGCAAGTCCTTTTGCAGCACTCTGAACTGAAATGTAGGGCTACAAAAACACAGTAAAAATTTACAGGGCACTGTTCTCCCCACAATGCCAGCACAACAACTTCTAAGGACATCACCATGCCTGGACCTTACCAACAGACAAGGGACCACCATACCAGGGCTTCCCCTGAGGTATTTAGCCTCAGAGCTGCCTCTATCAGATGCTCCAGGCTTCCTTCCGGCAGATCTGGCTCTTCCCAGCTGTAATTTACTCCTCTACCCTGTCTGTTCTGCTCTTGTTTTTGATGAGATCTCAGAAAACCACTCTGGTTTGATTTGGGTGAGACTAGTCCCAAAACAATTTAATTCCCAATTTCACAACAACCCAGCACATCACAACTGGAAATTCACTTTTAACCATCCTCCAGGGATTTTGCAGTCTGTAGCACACAAGCCAAATACCTCTCATGTATCCCACATTTTGAGTTAAAGAACAAAACCAGAACAAGAAGAGTTGGCAATTTTGACAGAAAAACTTCATTAGGTTCAGTACTTACAGCTGCATGACCAGATACAAATGGTTTGGGCTCTCATAGATGTCTTCTAGAGCAACTATATTTTCATGCTTGATCCTGGAAAAACACAAGATAAAATAAGATAAGATGAAATAGTGATTTTAATTTTTTTTTACACGACTGCAAAACATAAAGCTGTTTTTAGTTACACACTACTTGTCAGTGTTTCATTCAACATCATAAACTTTTTGCAAGGACATGTGATTGGCTTTAAACTAAGAGAGGACAGGTTTGGACTAGATATTAGGAATAAATTCTTTACTGTAAGGGTGGTGAGGCACTGGCACAGGTTGCCCAGAGAAGTTGCAGATGCCTCATCTCTGGAAGTGTTCAAGGCCAGGTTGGATGGGGCTTTGAGCAACCTGGTCTAGTGGGAGGCGTCCCTGCCCATTGCAGGGGGGTTGGAACTACATTATCTTTACGGTCCTTTTCAACAAAAGTAAACAGTCTAAACCGCTTCATAGCCCAGAATACAGTTATTAGTCAAAGAAATTTCTTTCAGTGCTCTCTGAAGCCAAAATGTGTAATGGCTAAGTATCTCAGGCATTAGAGGTTTACRGTTCCTGTGCCAGATGAATGAAGATGGTTGGTTGGAGGCTGAATTCTCAGGACAGTTTTGCTGCAGGGTGCAAGGGAGTGCCAAAGGCAGGGTGCAGGCTGGCAGGGGGAAAGCAGGGATGTGACCCCGTGCAGAAGTTGGCTCAGGGAATCAGCAGCTGTATGACAGCCCCAAGCTCCTTCCCACTAAATTCATGCTGCTCTGATGTTAAAAGTCTGGTCTTGTTGCCTGAATTTCCCTGCAGCAGTATTAAGTGCTGTGTGCAACAGCTCCAAGAGTCTTCATGGCTTTCCTACATCCCCACCATTCCCACCAAGCCTCTTGCCAAAACACTAGCTTTAAAGAGAAAAATAATCTCTACAGGCACACATCTAATCAGCTACTTCAGCAATGCTTCGCTGGGTTTGCTCCTTAGTGTTTACAAATCATTTGAAAAGGACATCTTTAACTTGTGCAAACCCTAAAGAGACTACCCCAGTACAACCCCAGAGCAGAATATTAATTACACCAATTCCAGACAATATTTTAAGAGCAAGAGAAAGATGGAAAATGTTAAGCAGGGGACACTCATTAAGCAACAGATGGGTATGTTCAGAAGGAAAGTAAACGTGCATTGTCAGCAAATGCAAAATTCTCTACACCTTTCTAGGTTCAAGTAGCTTAATTAAGATGCTTAATCATGTGTCAGGACCTTATCCTCTATGGTCACAAGTGTCCTAACACCTGTGTGATGATGTGGAGAGCAGAAGGTCCCCTGTGCCCAGCAGGATCTTTCCTGTAAGCAYGCAGACTAATTCAATTTCCTCTGAATTCACTGGAAAGATTATGACCGACCTGAATTTACACCCATAATAAGTCATCAAAAGCTGTGTTCATGCAAGGACTTTCACACACAGGAAATTTAACATCAACAATAAGCAAACTCAAATATAATGCGCTGCAGGATGTTAGAGCAACAAATACATGACTTGGCTCTTCATTCTACCTAAATGGCTGGAAAATCCCATGATGTTTTAGTAAAATTTCCAGGTAGACTTCATTGCAAATTAAATTCTTGGTATTTGCAACAGGAAACCAATACACCACCCACTTGGCTTTACACAGCAAATGTTTGGAAGCATTTATTTTGTTGTGCAGGTCTAGTACCAGGTCCCTTAAGACAAGGGTCAATTAAGACAAAGGCAGGTTTGCCTTGTTTACTTAGGTTAGTTCAAGGTACTTTACAAATTATATTTGAAGAAATTATTCACTTTTAATGAAAATTATTATATGTATTAATCCATTTTCCTTTATGCACCATGCACATTCACATGATCATTTGTGTTCTTCCTACCATCACGATCATGGCAGTTTAATACAAACATAATGTTATCTGTTCAAAGCTCCCAATTTAATCTGTGGTACGGTTTTCACCATGCATACACTAATGCTTTGCATTTCTATTTTTGAGAACCTCAGAGGTTCCCCAAACCAGCCTCACCCCCTCCGGGACAGTTGCAGCAACCCCTAAGCATCACACACATGGTTACCCACAAAGGGAACAGCCAGCGGGGCAGGGGCCAGCAAAGAGCTCATCAGACATGCAGTGCTGCACGCTGGGGTTGCCTCAAGACCCTCTGCCCTTCCTGATTTGCAAACCAAATGGACACCGCGCCCTGTGCTCTCTGAAGGCAGATAAACTTGCTCAGGGCTACAGAGAAGGGGGAAGAAAAGGGTCAGCCCCACCCCGGCAGGGCCCTCTGTATTGAGCCAATCTGCCCCTCTTTGAAATCAGATGCAGGACACGAGCATATGGGATTTGGGAAGACATCAAATATAAAGTGTAACCTGGGAGAAGACAGCTGAAGAAGCTGAATCACCCCCAAGGTACACACAGAGCAATGCCTCATAGGGATGATGGCATTTGGAGCACGATGTCCCTTTGGGAGGTGACAGCTGTGCTCACCAGCCACCCCAGCTGCTGGTGCCTGCTGCACTCCAGGGGCATGATGAGAAGGGGAGGAGGCATTTTCCTCCACTTTCTCTCAGCCTGCCCAAAACCAGCAAGGCCTTAATTGTGGTGTTAAGGCAGTGTTTAATATGCCTGGCCAAGTGCACATCGCACACTTGCAAATGAAGCAGCTTGTCCTGCACAGCATTTCTCTACTCAGAGGAACTTTAAAATGACAAGCTATTAAAAGGAAAACAGAATTCGAAATTAAAAAATCAGCAGCATGGAAATCACCTGGGGCGAAATCCACAGTTTGGACGACTTCGGGGGTTGTGTTGCTGGACCAGAGCAGCCATGGGCTTCCCAGCAGAGGTCACTGCTGCCAGCAGCAGCTCCTTTGCCACTCACACCAGAAATTCACAGAGAAATTCGTGTGCTCCTTTCTTCCCTTTAAAGCATGAGCAAGCAATCGCTTACAGCCTTGATACACAGTAATTAATCCTTCAAGGATGGACAATGTTCACTTCAACAACACCCTGGCATTCGGGCAGTCGGGTGTGGCATCATCACAACGTCTTGTTGGTAACACAAAGTCCAGTGGGGATGRAGCAAATTTGTCCCACTCCTCTGCAAGCAGATCAGCAGTGCCAGACATGGGAGTAACAGCCAGGCACACACTTCTGGCTTGCAGGGATGCTTGGGTACATCGAGAGCCARGAAAAGCACTGTGCAGTGGCAGCGACTTGATGGTCGTGGATCAGGAGGGATTTGGGGATGGGTTAATTAACTCCACTTTTATCCCCCTCTAGGAGCACTGAGTGAGTCTCAAAGGTTCAGAGGATTCATTCTGCTAAGCCTCCAAATGCCTGCACGCAGCCCTGCAGAAATACTCACTGGACTGTCTGATCTCCTCAAGACCTGACAGTATTTATTATTTTTAAAGGTGCTGCTCTCACTTTACAAAAGGGGAAGCATTGTGCAGAAAAACTAGAATTTTTTCTGTCATCACAAGAGAGAAGGGAGCAGAGAGGGCCAAGATTCCTCAATCCCAGAGTAGTATCTTAACCAATGGGCCATATTATTTCAATTCCTTCTCCTTTCCATCTCACTGAGAGAATCTTAACTCCACTTCTCTGCAGCCTTTTTCTTCCTTCTGTCCTCCCTGTCCAGACTTCCCCCTTCCCAACATGTGGCTCCCACYCTGCAGCAGATAAATCTGCCTGGTTAACTCTGCACAAACCAACTCATTGATGCTGTTGCAGCATGTGGTGGTGCAACATCATGGCTGTAGCAGAGGGGTCATGGACTGGGGTGACAGTAGTTCCCATTACTTGTTTCCAAAGAAAAAAAAACTCTGAAAGTGAACATCAAAACACAGACTTAGTTAAAGCAAATTAGATCCAATTACACAAATTGATATGAACTAAGGAAAATTGCCCTTACCACCCTTTTAACCTCCCTTTCATCACACTTGCAGTTTTTCCTGATGCTCCCTCTCCATCCTGGCACACCCCATGTTCTGTTTGCATCTCCCACATCCTGATGTGTCCCCAAAATCCCTCTATCTGTGACACAAAGGGCAGGTGCCACCTCCAGCCACCACTGTTTTTTTCAATTTCAGGAATATTCTGAGCCCATTAGACAGAAAGATGTCTAGAAATAGAAATACAAATAAAGAGAAGCTAATACTTTGTTACACTCAGGACTTGTCATGCTAGAAGGCCCATGAGATGTTACAATCCACGGGAAAAAGAAGAAGAAAATAAATCTACGAGTAAGAATCAGGGAAATACAAGTGTTCAAAAATAACATGAAGAGGGATTAACCCTGGCAAGAAACTATGAAAAGTTTAGTATAAGAAAGAAACTATGAAACTATGAAAAAGAAAGGATGGATTCCCCATGTTCAGAGCAGCTGTGGCTCAGGCAGACACAAACCTCAGGGCTCGATGCAATCATGCAAAATTACCGAGCTTCCCCTCCAGACTTTCAGGTCTGCCACGTGTGTTACAAAGGTGTCAACAACACAAACGAATGCAGGCAATGTTGCACTTGAGCAATATTTTAACATATTGCCAGACAAGATTTAAAGGAGTGAACTGAACTGGGCAATCAAGGACTCCAGGTGACTCTTCCGGGCATGGCAGCTGTGCAAACAAGGGCTAAGGACAGAGTGTTTGATCTGTGACAGAGCCCCAAGCACAGACTGGTCCTCTTTGCTTGCTGTGGAGTTGTTGCACGAGGGCATTGATAGGGAAATTGTCATTTTTACCAGACTGTTAAAGGATTCAGTACTGCTGAACTACAGAAACATCCACCTCCMAAGGAGCCGAAATACATCCCCAAAACAACACCTGACTTGACCAGGAGTGGCATTCGGCCCTGCATAACAGTTCCCATCTTGCCAAATGGGTTGTGCTGCAGCACTGGAGTGGTGATGAGTACATGGCATGGCACCCCAGTGATGCTAAAATCCTCCTTTGCCACTGGCTGGCACAGGACACCATGACCTACTCACTGCCACCAGAACGGCACAAGCCCCATAGGTCCAGATCTAACTCTAATGGACAAGACTCACTTCAATGTTTGCCAAAAAATATTTAAAAATCAATATATTCCACGGGCTTTGGCTGGAGATTGCTTTTAAGAAGCAAGGGATTAAAATTTGGAAGTTGATGTACAATAAGGGAAACTAAATCCTTTAATGACTGAGCTTTCTGTATATCTCTGCTGGCTCCTGACCATCTCAGAGGCCAAAGAGCTGGAATTAAACATGCATGTTGCTGTGGATCATTAGTTAGAGGGATTGCACTCTGCACAGATAAAAGCAGAGAACCCAGATTTTGCTGTTGCTTTGGCTGCTGATCTGCCAGGAGAGCACGTTAACCACCCCAGCTACAAACCACGATTGAATCACTTACATTAACATCTATCATATTTAACACCGAAAACTAGGATCAGTTAGAAGAATACCACACAAAAACCTTGGGCAAACACAAGAGCTGCTTAAGTAGGGCAGGTTCCCTCCACAACAACTCTTTCCAAGTCAGCGTTACATTTGCAAGACGTGACATTTAATGCCGCACCTCCATGAACAGCGCGTGTCACGGGTAAAATGCCACAAGAAAGCAGGAATAATTTTGCGAAAGCCAGAACCAACAAAGCCTGAGTCTGTAAGGATTTGTGGCTTTGAGTAACCAAATGTCTTTGAGAATCAATGTTCCATTATTCCCACACGTACCCTGGAGAGAGTTCTGCCAGCAGCATGGGGGTTGATGAACTCACGAGTTGGCCAAGGGAAGTGTTTAAATCACAGTTTCTGCTCTGGAGGACACTGGAAACTTACCTGTGCTCAGTTGTCTTATTTGGTTGAAATGAGTCAATAATATCATCAGATAGGAGGATAGTCTCACACATGCTCACAGGGAGTGGTCATATCAGATTGCTTTCCACTTGAAAGAAAACTACAAAAAAATCTTCGTGATGGCTCAGAATGATGTGAGGATGCATGGGGACAAACCAGCCTCATCCCTACGGGAAACTGCGGCAATTCTAAGAGGGGAATGGGGCAGAGTGACGTGAGAGGGGTTGGTATGGGGAAGGAAGCTGGTGGCTGCCCTGGAAACGGCTGGCTGGCTGCAGCAGAGCCCTGCCCACCACTCCTGCTCTTGAAAAATCTTCCAAAATTGATGCTGTCCATGGGACTTGCACTGCCTTTTCTCAGTGCCATTCTTGTAATGAGGGGCCCAAAGCTGACCCCAGGATTGGAGGTGCAGCCTCACCAGTGGTGAGTACAGAGGGACAGTCACTGCCCTGGTCCTGCTGGCCACACTGTGGCTGACGTTCGGGATATGAAAGGGAGGGAGGAGAGTGTGGTGCCGCACATCATACATGTCCAGTTGATTTTCAAAGGTCCAAATTATAAGAGGCTACCAGATTGCTGTCACCAAGTCAACCACCTTCCCCTGAAATGGGCATCTGTGGAGACAGCTTTAGAAGAAAGGTGGAAGGTTTAATGGCCCTGAGATTAATTTCTACTATTTCATATCCCCCATACTGTCCTCTCACCAGAGCCAAGAAGAATGTGGTGCAGCTGTGGTGACCTGCAGCTTCTGTGGCTGCAGAAAGGGCTTTGGTCCCCACCACCTCAGAGCAGCAGTCTCCCTCCCTATCACTCACAAACACGCATGCAAATAATGTGAAACTTAGAGAAACCTCAGCTCAGACACAGAGCAGAGACGTGAACAAAACYAGGCAGATGTCAGTTGCTCAGCAAAGGTGGCTCTATAGAGTCTGCAAAGCCAAAACATCTGCTTTTTCTCTCCTACTACATTTGAATTGCTGGCAGTTTTTTGAAGTTATATCCTTAATTTGGTTGTTGCAAAGAATTGGAAAGGTTCACTACATTCAGTATTGAATATTCCCTCACATAAAAAAATGAAAGAGAGCTCATTTTTAAGAGCTGAAACACAGAAATAGTGCTATGTCCCCATGCCAGACGGTGGTTTTTGACCTCCTCTGATCTCCTACCACCGTGATACCTTTTGTTCCCACCCCCATTACACATCTCGCCTTGCTTGATCCAACAACTGGGCAAGGGAGAGCTAATTCCAGCTCAAAGCCAGATGGTTCAGTGCCCATATGCTGACTGCCTGGCCAAATTAGTTTAAATCTCTGTGGCTGGAAGGACAAGGAGTTGAACTCTGGGGTCACACGGGGGCTTCAAACCACAGACTGCTCACAACACAGGAAAGAAATTAATGTCTTCACTAATATTTTTAAGGTCTCTATGCCTCTGTCAGGTTAATTTGGTCTGCTTTGGAAAACCAGCTACAAGAGAAAGACCCTGGATGCCCCAGAAGATGGTACACACAGAGGTAAACACGGAGGGATGAGTCACTTTATAACCTTCCCTCAGCTGTGACTGAAGAGGAGATTGTGATAAAAAGCTCCAGTACTGGTATCAAGCAGCAAGTGGCTCAGAGCAGGTGCCTGAAGGAAGTAGGAAGAGTCAAAATTCAGGAGAGATGCCGACCAGAAGACCTACTTCTATTAGCCTTAGAAGATGGTGATGATTTTAAAATTAACATTGTTTCCAGTTTAGTTTTTTCATGATTAAACACTTCAATTAGCCATGTAATTTTCTGTACGCAAAGCAATGGGCGAGGATGGGATTTGTCCTGATCCAGTGTCCTGGCAGGATGCTGGGGCCTGTGTGGTGGTATAACTCCCTAGATAGAGGAGAAAGGATGGGGAGGTGTCAAGACACCTTGTCTCATGCTTGTACAACTCAACCTCTCTCTAATTCTCCAATTCATTTTTCAGATCCTACCCATTACCCCTGTAACTTCACGTTACTCAGGAGTGAAGACCCAGAAATATTTCCATCCATATTAATGGCTTTTCTTCCCTAGCACTGCATGTCTTCTACAGCAAATCCCAGCCTTATGTACCACGTGCACATAATATTCTCATGAGATTTCACAGTGATAAAGTCAAGCTGGAGACATCCCATAGCTGGAAACCTGAGCTGTRTAGTTAATCAACTGTAGCACTAACTGGCTGTGACAAAACCTACCCACATACACCTTGCAATTTCTGACCCCTGCCCTACCTCATGCTATGCTTCCTAGTCAGATCACAACGGAGCTCAGCCAAAAGCTCAACATTTCCAGCACAGACTCACGTTTTTTTGCCAGGGCAACAGTGGGAACTTTATAATCCCCCACAAACCTAACAAATTAATATAGGTACTTTGAGAACAAACACGAGTGATTCGTGGATCACACAACAGGAGTTAGGTGCTGACCTTGTGCTCACCTGCCTCAAGCATTTGCAAGGGAAAAAAATTCAAGCTCCAGGTCTTCTGTTACTAAAACCTGCAACTCTAGTGGGAAGTCTAGGTCCAAATAACCTTCTGGAATGCTTGTATTCCTCCAGCAGATCTGGCAGCCCATTCAAGGCAACAGGAATATCCCCATGTCAGTGCCATTTTAGGAATATCCCCGATTTCCACAAGAAGCAGACCAAACCATGAGAATGATGGTTTCCAGTTGGTGGATCCCAACTGGCGGCAATCAAAAAAGGCTTGCAAAGCTTGAGCAAAAGCCTCCAGGCTGTTTAATGTGAAACACTTCAAAACAGATAATAATGATGAATTAATCATTAAAGGTGAAAAAGATGAAAGCAGTGTCTGCAAGGATTCATCTCAGACAAAAAGAGTGTACCATCTTTTAGTTCTTGGCAGCAGCCCTGTTTTTGCAGAATGGAGGACTGTGGATTTACATGTGCAGCTGGTAATTAGAGCTGATTCCCACTCCCTCGCCTGGGAGACTGAGGAGCTACGTGCAGTTAAAGGTGGTGAGCAGCTCCTGGGCTCAGGTGGGTTGCTCTGGAGGTGTTTCATGAACATAAAAGGAGGCTTTGTTCGCAAAACCCTTGAAAAGCAGGAAGACTGACACTCCTGGAAGGGTGATCTGGCTGCAGTCAGAGCAACTCTCCTTGTACATTGCCTAATGAGAAGATCTTATTAGCTTCCAGCAAATGAAGAGCTGAATAACTGGTACAACACTTTTTGTGGCCTCCTGGCTCTCAGGTGAGTGCAGTATGTACACATACACTCAGTTGTATCTGAAACCAGGCAGCAGACACTACACCTCTGAAAAGAAAGCCCTGCCATCCGTGAAACACCCATTTGACACAGACACAGGGATGTTGTTGTCTACTATTATCTCCTTCATTGGTTTGAATACATACTAATGAAGGGTGAATGTTGTAAAACCCAGGCACCTGTATAGGTAAGTTACACAAAAACATGCAAAAATACCTATTCAGACAAGCACAGAGTTGAAAGACGTAACAAAACCAGGTATTTCATTCCACTATATGGGGAACAAATGTAGCTGTCATCCAGATGTGACAGAGCYGGGACTTCCAGCTGTGACTTTTACAGGATCTTTCTCTTTTGGGTTACCCTGAAAGCTAACGCATATGGGAGAGGTGGAGCTGAACTGCTGATGATAAGGACAAGTAACAGCACAAAGGCAGAGACTGTTTATGTACTCAGAGAACAGTGATGTAACCAAAAAGACACTTTGGCTCACAGCAGGAAGCAGGGCTATGCTCTACAGTCACATCCAAAGAGGTTTACGCCTGAAAACCACATTTTCTCCGCAAGAGAAGCAGAAAAGCAAATGGGCAACCAAGCACAAGTGACACCCTGAACATAAATTTCTTGTCCCCCAACGAAGCTGAGTCGTCCTCTGCATGCTCAGCTCTGCAGATTGTTGCTGGGCAGCCTAGAAAATCACAAGCTTTGATTAAGTCTCATCAGGCTGGGTGTGCACGTGATAATTAAAGCAGATTACAGCTCCTCAGTGCCATGCCAGCGGCCAACAGTGTCACACTCACCCAGCTGCAGGTGTCTCCTACAGTGAAGAACAGCAAGTGCCCTCCAAAATGGGTCGGAGACCCTGTGGGTGCAGGAGTACAGTAATAACCACTTTGCTTCTCCTGGCAGTTGTGGGGTTGAGTCTTGATCAGGTCTCTCGATGTATTTGTGTCACGAGGGCCACCGTGCATCAGCTGTGCTTGCCTGCACCCTGCCCACCCGGCTGGCCCAGGGCCACGTGCCCAGGGAGCAGGGAAGCCCGGCAGACTGGGATGCTGGAGCACAGCTCCCTCAGGGCTCCTGGGCAATCCTTAGCTGGCACCCAGGCAGTGGCTCTGACTCAAATTCTGGTCTGCAGGGACAAGCCACATGACAAACTCATCAGCAGCAACCTGTCAGAAAACCCCCTCCTTCCCACCAGGCTACTGGGAAAGCAATTTATTTTATTTATTGAGACAGAAGGATAAGTAAGAGGCTAGGCAGGTTTCCACATTTCATCATCACTGTATTAGGACACTCCTACACAGAAGACTGCTCCCCCAGTTGCCTGTGGGAAGTGCCAATAGCCCTCGGGTGAGTCATCTACACCCTGTACCATGAAAGAGTAAGTGGGAAAGCTCTGCACAGCGGGGGATTGATCTTGGAGGACAGACCGTGCCACTCTGTGCTCATTATGAGTTACTGTCCTCAATCACAGAGTGTGGAAAACCAAACTCAAAGGCAGATCCACTTCTCCTGACACTTGTGTGAAAGAAGTGGGACTCCTGAAAGTCCTAGAGCTGCTCCACTGCTCAGCTGGTGAATGACAGAGAACACGGCTCAAGCCCTCCAGAACTGAACGCGCCCTTTCAAGGCTTAAGTGAAGGCTACTGATGTTCAAGCCTGCTTTATTTTCAATCTTCCCAGATACTAGGGACAAAAATACRTCTTCTGCTTTGGCTGCTATTGGGTTTGCTTTGCATGTGGTCTTCAGGAAAGAAGCAGAGGGAGGGAAGAGAAAAAACCTCCCAGCAATGGGCAGAATTAATCATGCAACTATTCAGCTGGGCCAAATCTTGGAATCTTTAATCCAGCAAGACTGCTGGGGGTCTCACTTGGCTGGATTCACATCTTGGCAGCACCACTGTAGAGTCCAAAGTAGACTTGAACTCAATACACCAAGTGGCAGAAAAGTCATTTAACCAGAACAATACAATTAGCAGAAATCCCTGTTAATAAGGATGCATTTTGCTTGTGTGCAACAGCTAATTGGTTTTTAACCAGGTGAGAATAAGTTTGAGAAGCTTAATCTCCCCAGTTTTACAAAGGATATCATAAAGGGTGTCTAATTAAATATTAAACAGTGAAGTTCATTTATTCCTGCTACTTGTATCACTGTAGAGCACAGGGACCCTATGTATAGGTTTCTATTTTTAGGAGAGAGAAACTTGGATTCCCGAATGTTCCCAGAGTGCCTTTGGAGAGGTAACAGAGGAGTTTAAACTAGAAGCCAGGTCTATACTTGCAGCCACTTGCCTAGAAACAAGTGCTTTAAGCTGCAGTTCCCTCTTTTCTTATGGCATGGAAGTATAATTTTTAAAAACACCCACTTAGTAGCCAAGGACCAGACTTCTAAGATTATTAGGTACCATATGATGCAAGTAGCTTCCTGCAGTAACTAATCATCAAAGGACTTTCAAACTTCCTCCTGGGTATCTTCAGATAGCTAAATATCTTAAAAATATATATCTAAAAGATTTCTAAGGGTGTTATAGGCACTGAAGGGCTGAAAGACAGGAATCTTTGCATGGTTTTAAATCTCTAATAACCACTGCAGAAGGAATTAATGTTTTTTTAAATATGTCACTGTGGCACTGTCCTGCAACAGAGCATGGAGGTTAACAACATCAATTCTTCAGACAGTAACAAGCACAATATTAATGTCATAAGCAACAATTAGTGTTAAAAGAGAGCAAATCTTTCATGTAAAATAAACGCATGTCTAGCTGTGGGAACAGTAGGGCTAAAGAGCAATATTGCAATGACATGTGGTTATTTTTCCACTATTCTAGCTAGGTTTTACCACTGCCCATTGACGTTTTGCAAGTCATGATGAAGCAGAAATGGGAATAAAAATACTATGAAAGCAAGAGTTAATAAATGTACTTCAAAGGACAATGATAGCAGATTTCTCTTTGTCAATTCCTTGTTTTTATTCATGCAAGTAAGAGAAAATCAGTATGAGAAAGTGGGTTGTTTCATGGCATTCAAGAGAATGTTTTCTAACCACCTGGCTTATAAGCAACAGTGCTATAGATTTCTAATATTTTATGCAGCCAAGTCACACATAGAAGTCACACATGGTGACTCATTTTTTCCTAAGCAATACATTGAATTAATTCAAGGTATTTAGAATGAAAGGTAGCTATTAGATGAAGATAAAATAAATGGTACTAAATACAGCCTTAGTGCTGATGGACACAGGGCATTCTGGTAACATCACCCTCTCTGCTGTGCTAAAAGCTGTGCTGCTCCCCACAATAAGTGCTGAATTAATAAATTAAGGCTTTATCCCGTTTAAAGAGCATCTGCCAATAGAGCTTGTCAGGATGATGCTGGAGGACCCCYAGGACAACAAAGGCATCTTGTTTCACAATTTTGAGCTGGGTGGAGCACGTGTATGGGCAGAAGGTATTCTCCACTTCAGCCTTTGAGGCGGCTCAACGCCTGGCTTCTCCCAGAAGAAAAAGGAGCTACAAAGCAAAGGGGTGTGATTTTATAGCACTCACTCCTGCCTATTGTCTGCTTAATTGGAATGATGCATTCATTTACCTTACATCATGAAACAGTCATCAGCCCTTTCTCTTTTTTTATCATGACCTCAGCTTTTTGTGGCATCAATAAATCCAATGTCTTGTCACAAATTGCAAGTGTATCAGTGCTTCATAGATGCTGAGCACAACGAGTAGAAACTGCTGGGAAAGTAGTTGATGATGTGATTAGCATCACAAACTGATGAGGTTAGAAGTTCATTTCCAGATGAATGTACACATTCGCATGGGCCTTATCATCTGCGATCTGGTGATCTCTCAAGAGCTGGATTTGGAATAAAATTTACAGAATGTCTCAATTCTGAATGCAACACAAATGCAGGCACAGATGTTCCTATACAATTCCTAATTTGTGCTTTAGCTTAAAACTTAGAATTGCACAGGTCCTTATCAATTTTGTGTCTTCTCATCTGTCACACTCTCCTGCACTGTGCCCCTTGAAGTTCAAATCCAAACTGCATCACAGTGGCCTCCTGCCAGGCATCCTGTCCTGTCTTTTTGCCCCGTTTTATTGCTCTATCCATCTAGTTAAACTTCAACTTGTGAATTACTGCATTATCAGGTTACTCYGTGTTCCGGTGGGATTTTAAAATAACAACATATTTGATGCAAATAATTATTTCCTCCACTCAGGAGGACGTTTGTGTGCTCTCAATAGGATGGTAAGAGGGAGGAAGCTACCTGCTGAGCTAATGCTTTGGCTCTGAGTTTCCATTAACCTTCTAACTTCAGCCATTTTTCATTATGAAATCATGAGCTTCCAAACMAGCATATAGAAAAAAGTACATTTCTCCCCACTCACAGAGCTCTGAAGTGTGACTGGAAACACTGTTCTCACACTTTAAAAAAGTCCACCTTTGACCTAGGACTGAAAATCAAAGCTTGCAAAGTAAATGGAATTTGTTTAAAAAGTTATGAGAATTTCAAAGGGAGCTGGAGTTAGCATGGAAACATGCTCAGGCTTCAGGCTGGCACGAGCTACCAGCAAATGCTATGAAAAATACTTTGGAAGTGTTTAGGGGAAAACAACCACGAATCCATACACCCAAAATACATTTGTGCTTCCATGTGTGACTTCATGCCAACTAACGGGCACATCAAGAGGCACAAACTTACTGCCCAGAAACCAGCCAGAAACCTCCAGAGACACCAGACACCAAGGAACACCTCTCGAGTCTCTGACACCTTATATATCTTTCTGAAAGTTATAATCAAGTGGAACCAGTCAGCTGGAATGGCCAGAAACGTATCAGTTCTTACTCCAAGGACACACTCTTGTAGATATTTAGAGGATAAGATAACCACATCTTGTGTCTTTATTCACACCCGAGCTAACCTAGTGTCTTTATTCACACCTGAGCTGGTCCACACCATGCTAGTGTGAGACCTCTGGGCTGGTTCTGATGACACCATAATCAATGAGTCAAGCAGACTCCCCAAGGGGCAGACAGGTTTCAGTGATCTGAAACCAGGACTGCAACACCAGTGCAGTCACATTGTAGAAATCCAACGTACAAAATCTGCTGAGCAGTTAGTATTGCATCAGTCATGCATGTGCTCAATTCAGACACAATCCAGTGTTATCATTTTGATTAATAGACTGTTGAACTATACTTTGCCATCTCCATGCCAGATACAGGTGGGGCAGGTGAGGCTCTGTTTCTAACGTGTCATTTTGCTTTTGACAGACATAAATACACTTCTGAGAAGATAATCAGAGTCGTCAAATCTCACAGCACTTAATCACACAGTGTGAACAGTTAAAATACTTAGTGTCACATTAGTCTAATTGTTACTCAGTGTCTCCTGCTTTGTTTGCATTTCTGGTTTTATGTCTTATGCTCTCCTCTGCGTTCAGCTGCTCCCCCCTCCATCCATTTACTCTCTGTCAGAAGACCACCTGAAGGTGGAAAGTTCTTTTCCTCCCCATGGCAGCTGTCTCACATACACAAGCCATCTCTGTGGCTGCTGTTAGCACCAGCCATGCCATGTGGTGACAGCAGGTCACAGTTTCCAAAAACCTGTGTTTCCGTTTGTGTTGTCTGTGAGACCCTGCTCAGAGAAGCAATCAGGAATAAAAGAAAGGGAAGGCAAGAGTCACAAACATGCAGTTTCAGTCACTGCAATCTCCTCCTCTCTGGCCTTTTTCATTCACTCACACTGCTGCAAAGCACATTTCCCAGTCCTTTTGACTGGGCACATCTCTGCACTATTCATGGCCTATTCCCTAAAACATGACACATTCATGTGCATCTTTAAGGGCCTTATTAGCCTATTCCCATCTTATCTATGTCTCCTCCTGACCCTTGAATCCTGTGCTCCTGGTGCCCCTGTGATTAGAAAGGGATGAAAACACCTGAATCCAGGAGGCTGTGTAGCCTGGTGGCAGGGGGCAAAGCCACCCAGGAAATGAGACTTCTGAGCTGCCAGGAGTCTCACAAGGAAGGGAATGCACAACCACAAGCAGGAAGCCACTCTCAGCTGGAGACCCACCTCCAGCAAGGACATCAGGACACCTGGATGAACAGAGGCCACTAATGTACTGCCCTGAGGTAGAACTCTGAGCTCCAGAGAGGGACAGGAGCTCAGGCACTGCCTTTGCCTATTCTATGCATATCTCCATCCAACATTTTGACATTCTGGAGGGCTGCACTCAAGATCCCAATTCTCTCTACAGATCATTTCCACAGGCCTTGGAACACATGAAGGCAATCTGCATCCTAACCTGGCTCTCAGAGTTTCCTTTTCCTTCCAAATAACAATTCTACAATTCGAAGGTGGGACTTGGCCAAAGAGCTCTGCAGATAAACAACCTCCATCTCTTTTTTTTTCTGTTGCCAAAATAACTGTCCTCTTGGGAGGAAGAACACAGATGCCTAATGGCCCAAAAGAACTCAACTTTCAGTTGATTAAAGTAGAAATAACCCTTGAAAGCGGAAAATTTCACCCAGGGAGGGGATTTCAGCCTGAAAAGGAACTGAGACCTCTCTCAGTACCCACCAAGAGGTATATGCCAACTGGGAACAGGGCCTAAGCAGAGCGACCCCAGGATGTGCTGACTCAGCAGACCAAGACCACAGACGCTTTTGAAAACTTTCCCTCCCTTGCAGAAACCCCAAGGAAGGAGTTTGCCTTCTGAAAATAACTCTGTCAGCTGTCTCCCAGGATGAATCCACTCACTGCATAAGATGCTTCCTAGTTCTGGACTTCACCCGTGTATGTGTCTGCTGAGGACGTCAGCTATGAAAAGCATTTCTAAAGATGGTCAGAAAAAGCTGGAACATGACTCTCCATCAAATACTGCTAACCTCCTCCAAGACTGAAACATCTTACCCCGGCTGCCCACAAAGAAAACGAACTTTCAAACACAGAAATCTAAAATTAGCTACCAAACTTCAAGCAGGTATGTGTGTGACCTGCATTTTATAACCCCCAAAGCAAGGTGATTAACACCTCTGTTGGATTTGCCAGAAACCTGGCAATTCCTCATCTAGTTGGTGCATTACTCAGGCACTGTGGTGAYGGCTTGCAGTATGAAAAAAGACAGATACGTGCACACCCTCTCCACTCACTGCAACCCCTTGACTACATTAATCCTCCATTCCAAACAGGATTTACTTTTCATCATTCTATAAACAGGCTGAGTGGTGTGGAGGATGAAATGTCCATCCACAGCAGGGAGTGAGGCCAGCAGCTGAAATCAAGAAGGCATTTTCTTCACTGAGCGTCAAATCATGGTCCAGAATTGATGCAGAATCGTCTCTTTCCCTGTCCCTCAGCACGACCATCTGCTCCCATCTCAAGAAAACTCACCCACAGCCTGACTTTTTTAGTCAAGTACTCATGGATTTTTAACACAGAAACCCACGATATCCAGGTGATTGCCCTCGAAACGGGGCCTGTTACACATTTTACAGTATCAATTCATTTTTTAAGACTAAAGCATATTTTAAATAATTTCTAAAGATTCAGTATGATTAAGTACACTGTTTGATAAAGAGGATCCCTCCCATCTGTAGTGCCAATAGTGATACCATCTTTCATCCAATGAAAAATCAAGCAATATCCTTCTCTGTAGGGGTCCATGGCTCACATAAACCTGATAGGATGGTACAACAGCTATTTTAAGACATTTGTACTGAAAATATGCCTTTGCTTCTCACAATTGTAAGTTTCCAGATCCTCTGGCTGATCCACATAAAAAACCTTCAGAATCCCACTGGCACTGTTTGCAAGCTGCTCACTCTAATAGCTGATTACATCCAGTTAGATTTTAATTCAGAAACAACCTTGCTGAAATAAAAAAAAATAAACAAATGTAAAACTAGTGTAACTAGGAAGAGATTTAGAGCCTGATTCTCCAAACAAACAAGGTATTCTATCAGATAATTTAAAAGGAAGGTGATCCAGTACTTCCTTGTGGTAGCATTTATTATTTGTTTAACTAGAGGTCAGTAAAAATAATAAAGAATCTGTTGGCTCAGTGACAAGGCTAAACGCTCTTGCCCCATGACTCCAGTGTGCAGATTCCTTGTTTTCCTGACACCTTCACACAAATGGTCCTCCACTTTTGGCACCTCTCAGCCTTTTCTTTTTCCTGTGGACACTGAATGTAGGGAACATTACTTATTTCACAACAGGTCTGTGGCAAGCAAGAGAAAAGGCTGAAGCCTGGAGCTCACCCACCTTGAAAACCTTCCTCCCAGCACCTACCTCTGATGGAGATTTCTTGACAGCACCATTCCCCAATTATCCTGTTCTCTCCCCAAAGCCAGGGTTGTCAGATGTGTAACAGCCCCTTTGGTTCTCATTTTAATTCTTTAGCTTGGCTCTGCTAATCTCCTGAGAGCTGAGGAAACGTGTATTTCTCCACAAAGAGCCCCCTCCACTCTCTGTTTATTCGAGGACATTTTCTCCCATAGTGCCTTATCTTTGCCATTGTTTCATGGTCTAATTACTTCCCTTCTGAGAACTTAATTTAATTTATCTCCTTGGAGTCAGACAGGATCGTATCAAATATGTAAACTCGGCTGGGCATGATATCCATACAAACAGGGGCTCCGCCTGCACACAATTCCTGCCCTATCACGAGCAATCCCACTTAGAAATGGGAACGTGCATTTCTGAAAGTCACCATTTATTGCCATTATTGCAGCAAGGTTCTACTGTGCAGACTCAAGCTACTGCTAGCCAAAGCACGCTACAGTTTCCTCTGATGAAACTAAAATATTTTTGGATGAAGAATAAATAATCAGCTTGGGAGAGCCTGAACAAAGAAGCCTCCGACTGAATTCTAACGGAAGGAAATTGTTTCAAGAAGTGTTTGTTTTCTGAAATGTTAACAGGTTTCTGGTGGTGAACTGTACTAATCCATACAGTGCAGTACAGCTAAAAGGGGCTTTTTTTCCCACCTTCTCTGCTCTTTGTATTCC
Organism: Amblyornis subalaris; assembly: GCA_018881555.1. NCBI lineage: Eukaryota > Metazoa > Chordata > Aves > Passeriformes > Ptilonorhynchidae > Amblyornis > Amblyornis subalaris. Next base: position 175,688 of record JACAXG010000107.1, read on the forward strand.
TGTGTTCTTGTCTAGGTTGGTACCTTAAATGTTGGTAAGTTTGGCCCACTCCTGGATGTGTTGCCAGGATGTGGCTACAGTCAACGGTAACATTCCACGTTTTGTTGAAAGATGAAGGAACAAATCAGATGACACAGACTTCAAATGAAATCTTTATTCTCTCTGCTACTAATATGGACTGCAGAGATCTTGTATGTTGGGATGTTTTCTAATGGTTGTTTTCTCCTGGTATGTCATTTTCCTCTCAGAATGTGAGGAAGAAGGTTTTGTATGCACAAAGCGCGTAACAGAAGTGACAGAAAAGGTTCATACAAATAAGAGGAAAACAACATCAACCTGGATAACTGAAAGGCAATTTTATTTAATAACATAGATAATTTTTGACTAAATAACTTCAGATTTTTTTTTTTAAGTGAAAGCACAAAGAGCATTTGGGAAATTCTTAAGAAACACTTAAGAAATAATACATAGTAATTACACAATCATAATCTCCAACATACTGTATGAGAGATCTTCTAACTCTACTAATCAACACATGGAATAAAAAAGTGAGCTCAAATTGAAGCTGCTGTTGTTATTATCCCTCACAGAGAGGAACAGAGAACGCTGTTGCCCAGAGCCCATAACTCACTCAGCATCCCTGCTCGTGGCAGGGTAAAGGTAGGGGATGCTTCAGAAGAAGATAGAGAAATGTTTAACAAATGCCAACTCATCTAGTGGTCTGTCCCTGAAACTAAATTGGCTTAATTTCCTTTTCATGCCACAGAAATCAAAACAGCCTATTTGAAAATAAATATGTCATCTTTGAGGAAAATTATATTCTGTAAGCTGTGACCAGGGGCAGAAGAAAGGATCAGAAGTTGGGCTTCATAATGAAAGCTGACTGCAATCTAAATTACAAAGGGATTTTGGCTTGTGTTGATTGCAGATTCCTCAAGATACAACTCTGAGGACTGCCTGTTCTGGATCTCCCTCTGTACCCCATGAGTGGTCATCAAGAGCCTGTTACAACCCCTCCTGCAGAGAGGAGCTCTTCTAACTTAGGCTGTAGTGTGTTCTGTCTTTACCTTGACAGGACAGCCCTGTTCAGTCCCCAGCTGGCATTACAAGCGCTCACCTGCTAAGATATGCATGGGAAAAAGGAAATAATAAAAGCAAAAGCCATAAAGCACAGGCCAACTGATGAACAAAACACCATTTTTGCAATTTGGACAGACACTGATCCCTGAGATAAGAATCTTTCCTAGGAAATATCACACCCAAGATCTTACCAAATTCAGGGTAAGCAAAGCAGCATGCCAAGTATAAAGACAAGTTGTTACAACTTCAAGACATTTTTTTCATGCCAATGCCAGTTTGACATGTGTCCCACCCTATGAAATTATTTTCTGTTGCTTCTTCCTATGTGATATCACCTTTAAAACAGTAATTAGAGGACGTGTTTGTTTAGAGGAACGCAAATTACTGCTTTGCTCCAGGGCCTGCTTAGGATGTCAAGTTAGCCTGGAACCAGAATAAAATCATCACTGAAAAATACTCTGTGTACAGTTTCATACAGAATGTAACACCTCCCTCCAAGGTGCTCATGCATCATTTAGTGCTTAACACATTCCCAAGAAGAAGGAAATAACTCAGACAAGCATCAGCACTTAACCATTTGAGGGCAGGCATCCTACTGCAGTGATGTCTTGAGCGAGGTGGGGCCTTTCCCGGTTCCCAGAAAGGAAACAAAAAGGCTTGGTCCCCACCTTCACTCCAGGTGAGCGTATTTGCCTTGCCCATCTGAGCAAAGAGTTCACAAGAAACTGGGCTTGGTGCCTGGTTTCATTCTCACCGTGGGTCGATCAAACATCCGTGTGCTGCACCTCACCACGGTGTTTCAGCCTGTGCTGGTCCCCTGCTCTGTAGGGCGGCCAGAAACAGGTTTTAGTACTCATCTAAGGAAAGTTCAGCTTATCCAATCCCAAGGAGCATCTACCTTTCTACCAGGCTCAGTTTTTTCAGCAATGGCAGTCAGACACCGCAGATTTAACAGGTCCAAGGGGAAAGGACAAAGGATACCTCAATGGCTGGCCCAGGACTCTGGAAGAGCTGAAGGTGAGCAGTATGTGTTCAGGAAAAGTAATGGGTTTTTTCTACATTAATTACTATTAAAGGACATTGGACCAGGGTGGGCCCTCAATCACCAGCACAATCCAAAGCATTTTTAGCAATATCCATGTCCTTGCTACCATGAGATCTGCTGAAAGCCCTGTTTCTTCATGAACGCTTTTCTCACAGATCTTAATAAAATGCTTCCACCTCTTCACAGGCAGAAAAAGATTTTATTGTACTTCATTGTTTGCAGTGTTGCCAACACAGTGCCAAGATACCATGGTGAGAGATAGCGATGAACTATGATGCTTAAAGATATTCTCTTGAGGCTAAGAAATGCACACACGAATGGGTTTATAACATGGTCCATACCCCAGTGCACATTGTGTCACAGAATCATTCTGGAAAAGAGCCCTGAGATCATCCAGTCCAACTGACAACCACGTTCACCACTAAAGCATATCCTCAAGTGCAATATCCACATGTTTTTTGAACATTTCCAGAGACAGTGATCAATGACAGCTTGCATGTGGCTTTTCTGTTTATAGCAAACAAGTCGATTGTGTGAGGAAACCCCATTAACTCCAACAAAGGCATGCAAAAATACTGGAGTTCTTCATGGGTCAGCTATGCTCTACACATCCAACCCTACTGAAATAATTTGGGTTAGAGCAGAATTGCCAGCCAGAGACTGGACAAGAAGGTGTTAAAGTATCTGGTGGGCAGCGACAGCACTGAAATGGCTTAGCCTTTCCTAAGTCAGAAATACCACACGCAGATTACAGAAATCACAGTGTTGTCTACTCGGTGGAGGATGTCTCCTCAGGGCTTTCTTTTCAAGCAGACCGAACCACGGTAAAGGTCAGCATCGTTTACAGACAAATCTATTTTGTAATACATGGTGYACACTCTGCTCCCTACGATATGCCTGACACACAAAACTCTCTTCCTTGGATCGACACAAATCCTCGTGAGCATCTCCCTGCAGAACAGGGAGGACAGGAGGAGCTCAGTCAAGCAGCAGATTTGCCATCCCTGCATCAGGCACATGTGGCAAAACAGACCTGGGTTAGCTGGTGGTATGAACACCTGAGCCCCCATTGCTCTGCAGCCCTGAGGGCTTTATTGATCCCCGTTTGACTTTGTTTTGCCTCAGGCAACAAACACCGGGGAGGTTCAAGCCCTTGTTCAAATCTTTCGCCAGCCACCACTATGGCCAGCATCCGGCCTTGAGTCTCAACCATATGGATGCCCCTCTGACAACATCCAGAAACCACCTCCCTGAGTGCAAGAATGATCTGGCACATATTTTCACTCATCTTTTTTATAGCTTTTAGAGCTTACCTGTAAAATTCCTCTGCCTGTGAAATACTAAAGGTGAATTTCAACAAGCTGTATGGGTTTGCAAGTTGAACGGGTTCACAGTTCCCATTTGAATTCTTGGCRTTTGTAATCACTTTCAGATTTTTTTCTATTTTAAGTGAGAAGAGCAAAAATATGCAGCAGGAATTAACTGTTTGGGAACCTCTTCAGCATCCAAGTTGAAGAAATTTTTTCTTGAATCTTTTCATCTCACTCCATTTCTCCTCCAGTCCCACTTTCTCCTGCATTACTCAATCTTAAAAGCATCCATGCAGCCATGTGTAATGTTTAAATATATTTTCTATTTAGAGTAATGTGAGTGTGTTATGCCTCCTAGGGAAGGGGGGATTACTACAAGTGTAATGATCCCAAGCGAGRAGCCTTTGTGGTCTGTTTTGGGACAACAAGTGCTATTGGCAGAGCTATGGAAAAGCTTCTGATCCCACCACAGCAGACTCATCACAGCTACTTTGATCAGCAGTATAATTTCTCACCATTATCAAAAGTAAAGAAGAGAAAGTGTGAGGAAAATTGTTTACAAAACAGCAAGACCAACTGCTCACAATGTTCCACTTTATTTTTAATACAAGAAGAAGCACAGCACTGCAAAACAGCTTTTAATTAACTGCTTTCTCCCAGCAATACTTTTGGCTCTGTACAACAGTGCCAAATGCTGATATTTATGTAATTCAGTAACGATTACGATTTTGCTTCAAAAATGTTGTTTCAGTGGAGCTGTGCCATCACCCTGGTGCACATGTGGCTTCAGGAGGAGCCTTGGGGAAGAGATGGTCGTTTCGGACCCTCAAATGAAAAGTTTAGTCTGGAATAGGCTCAAAAAACCCCCCTATTTTCTGAGCTTCTTCCTCCACTTTGGAGAAGGGAAACCATGGCCAGGACTAAGGACAAAAACACAGACACCAACAATCTCAGTGACTCCAAATCCCTCAACACCATCTTCTGCCTTGTAGAGTGGCCATAGCACAGGAACAGGCAAGGACTGGCTGAGATTCCTGTGAGGCCAATTAAAAGTGCTGTGAGGTCAAGTACTTGGGAAAAAAGTTAATATGTACAGATTTCCTGAAAAATGTATCCAATACTAACTTCTTCACAACTGTGTTGCTACGGGAAATGCTTTAACCTGCCACAGTCAGCTTCTGCTTTCTCCTGTCATTTTCTTTTTTCATTCCTCCCTGCTTCAGAGGTGCGGTTTCCACCCAGGGGACTGCAGACCCTTGCGAATCTGTGGGCTTCACAGGGTCTGTAAAGGATAACTAGAAAAGTAAATCCATCATTCAGGAGTTTCTAATTAAATTGCTGTGGAGGAGATGGCTCTGCTACTGGAAAGAAAAATTAAGTACTTGCCTATTCAAATGGCTGAAAACCATTATTATAAAGCCATTTTCAGAATAAGCTCTTGGGCTTATGCTCTTTCATTTTCCTAAAAACAAGAGGCAAATCACCTGCAGCAGTCAGAGTGCTGATTCCCCCACCAAAACTCCTCCTTTTACCCCATTTCCATGTATTTTATGTCCCTGGTTATGGGTCCCTGCTGTGTCTCACCCCCACAACATCAGTGTGCTCCTAAAACCAGCTCCTTCTACCTCCCAGTTATCCAAAACTTAAAAGGTGAATAAATGGATTTAATAAATGAAGATAAAATCTGGATTATCACCAGGAATTACTGCCAAATCAAGTGCTCTTTTCAGGATTACCCCACTTTAAAAATGCATTTTTTTCTCCTGCCATGCCTCCCATAAATCACTGCATGCCATATGAACACTTCTAATCACAGAGTATACATGAGGAATGTCCAAAATATTCTCCAAGTACCCAAGGGTGTCTATAAAGAACCCTACTCTCAATTCTGCATAGTAAAAACTGAGAGATTCCACAAAACAAGGACCTATAAAGAATATTACAGATTAGAAAAGAAACACCAGATCTTTTAATACATTGAGAAATATACCCACAAATAAATAGAACTGAAACCCTGACAAATTCCCAGACAAATGGTAATAATAAAGTATTTTTTTGGAAGGAGTGTATGAGATGTTTTTGCAGTTTTAAGCGTAGAAGCAGGAGATTCCCATGAAGCCTGGCTACCTTTCCAACCACGAGGCATTAGTCAAGTCCAGTTATCAAGATCTACATAGCATACACAGATGRAACAAGACAGCCCACTTGGTGCAGCGGGTCAGATCAGGCGAGTGACCTTCTCCTTCCAGAATCAAACACAGAGTTTAAAGTTGTTGAAACACAAGGTGTAGTCCAAAACAAGCCTGAACTTTTGGGCAGTTTGGGTTCTGCTTTTGTCTCAAAAAAGGTTTGTTGCTTTCTCACAAGAGAGTCTTATGGAGGTTTCCAAGATGGTGCGAGGCCCAGACCAGCACTGAGCTGAGCGCTCCCTCTCAGGACTGACTTTTCCTGGTTTGTTGTTCAGGACTGGAAGGCCAGTGATGGACGACACATGAGCAGCCCCCAAGAGCAGAGAACAGTCACCTCCCACATGGATGCTGTAGGTATAATCATGACACAGGAAATTATATAGCTGACTAAGAAAACCCATGAGGCCTTCTAATCTGGATTCAATGGGATCCAGATCACTGTCCTGTGCAGATACTTTTAAAAATGCCACTCAAGTCTGCCTGAGATATGGATGTGACAGTGTCAACACAGGATCACATCTCTAAAGCTTGTAAGATTTCACTGTGTATAAATTGATGCAAAGTACAACCCTCTACACTCACTCACATACGCTTTCTGTTATTTACTAAATTCTCCCCAAACCATCCTCCTAGTATGTTTACCTATATCAGCTACTCTAGGAGCATATACAGCACTAAAATAAAACGAATCAAATTATGTTAAAATAAAATGGTGTAGGTGTTCCAGCTTGAATAGTTATTTAATACTCMGCTATGGGGAAAGAAATATAGTGAAAGATTGCCAGAAATACTGACATCCATCTTCCACTTCAAGAGCAATTCAGAGTGATTCCAAATATAGTTGGTCCTATTAAGAAAACAGCTCTCGGGTAAGAGTGCAAACTACGTCATCATAAGAAAGAAAATCAGAAACATATGCTTCTAATGGTAGGAGGAATTTTAAACAAAGTCAGCAATTCAGCATCCTAATCATAAATCAGAGCAAAGAGGGGAGAAAATCTCTACATGCCAACCCCATCCTTTCAGSGTGAAGTTTGGTGATGAACTCTTGTCTGGTCTTTCAGTTGCTAGAAGGAAAACCAAGTTAATGACACCAGCAGGAGAAAGCCCCACCAGGTAAGATGSAGAGCATGTTTCCCATCCTCTCAAAGAAGTGGCCCTTTGGATTCCCTTGTTCCGGTTCTGTGGCTACGTGGAGGGAGGAGAAGGGACATGGCCAGTCCCTGGCAGATTCTCTCTCTGCAGGCTGAAGCTTGGCCTCAGCCACAGCAGCCAAAATCAGCAGCAGCACCACAGAACAGCCACTGTTCCCACTCGTAATCCAGACATGGCACAGAGCTATCTCTACAGGAAAGCCAGGATCCTGTGTGGGCTCAGCTGAGCCTGAGTTACAAAGGCACGAAGAAGGAATAACTACCTTTGGAATAGTAAATCCCCATATGGGCTATGGCCCTTTCTTTAAACGTATCARTTCAGGAGGCACTAGGGATGAGGAAGGGAAGCGGTGCAGCACGTCTGCTGTGTGTAAAGCCCTGAGCCCACACTGCACAACCGCACAAGACAAAGCCCCACAATCCACACGGGTGACCTCAGCCTGGGCTTGCTTTCCCCTTTTGCTTTGGGCTGAGATTCTCAAGGGAGCCTCGAGGAGTCAYGTAACCAAGTTCAACAACTTTGAATTCTCCTATTGACCAGAATAGCATTAGATCATATTACCCATGTCTATTTGTTAATGACGAGTGCTCGTTTACCCATGCTGGTGCTACATGGCTTGGACGTGTGTGTCGGACACCATAAATGGCAAGGACAATGCCTTCAAGACATAAACACTGTGGGGGACACAGCAGTTTCACTCCACAGCCATTTTCTCAYGTACACAGAAGGAAACACACGGAACAAAACACAGAAGGGAAAGTTTCAAACTTCACAAAAACGTTCAAGTTCCCTCCCATCAACCCACTTGCAGTAAATATAAAAGCAGAGAGTCATCCCTACTACTGTAACACAGAAAGGGGAGAACTGGCATTTCTATATAAATGCCAATAAAAGATACAACTTTGTGGATCATGTCATATCCACCTATTTGCAGTGACTGGCATAAGAGAGCACATATAAAATAATGAAAAAATCCTTTCCTCTTTGTTTTCAGTCAGAAATCCCCCATCACCCACTTTCGGAGTAAAGCTGTGAACAGCCGCTGTTTTCTCTTCTAATTATCAAGTTTACAGCAGACATGGAAGTGACCAGATTGCTTCGGTCTGAGGAGATGCTTTTCAACAAAATATATTATGCCAAGTGCTGCTGCTGCATGTGAACTCTTCTGCTTTTGGTGAAGGGGAAAAAGTCTTAAACAGCTGAAAAACAACCCCACGTCAATGTGCATTTTTCAAACAAGTATTTCAGCATGAGTTAATTACTGCACTCGAAGCCAGGTCCACCAAGGCCTGAATCCATTCCAGTGGCCTGCAGGGAATGGCTGCTTAGCTGAGGCTGTGAAGATATGTATGTTAAAGTCCAAAAAGGTCTCAGTTTAATCCCTGGTGCGTCAGCCAAGACAGGAGATATCACAAAGGTATGAAGATATTTGAAGCAGGTTGTTATTTTATTTGGTGAGAACCAAACAGATTATATATAGAAATTTGGACTAATCTCGGAGACATTGCTGGTGTGCAAAAACATATCTGGCACAGTTCACTGCTGCACATTTGTTAGTTGGTTTTGGTTCAGTACAGAGCTGTAATATAGATTAGATTATTTGCAAGAGCTTCCTACCAATATCCCTTCTCAAAGTTATTGAACAAACTTTCAAGAAAGTGAAATAAATTCTGCTATTTATATTTTTAAGTGCCTTCAAAGAAGAACATATTATCTCTAAGAAGGCTTGAAGTCACCTATATCTACTCTTCTGGACAAAAAAAATTAAGGGGTAAGTAAAGGAGGCAAAAACATCCCTGTTTAATGTAATGTTCCATACTTTTCTTTTGATAAAATATCTGGCAAAGTAAAAGCTGGCTGTCACCTATCCTTAGGGAAATGATTTCATAGTCCATTTACTAATACAAATTGTCAGTATGAAAACTAACCCACAGGTTTCTGCACTTAAAGAGATTTAAGAGCTGGGCAATATAGCCAGATGGCTCTGACAGCCAGAGACATAGAAACATGGATGCAAGCAAGGAAAATGTCAGGCTTTAGTTTGAAAACTGGTTTGATTAATAGGCTTAAAGTCATAGAGTCGCAAAAGCACAACCCCTTAGTAGGGCCACTCTTAATTCAGTATAAAAAAGACCTATTCTGATTAAGCCAATGCTTTATGAACATAAAACACAATTTAAAAAATTAGAATTTCTGATTTTAAAAAGATGCTCAATGTTTTATTTGGAACAAAATTATCATCACCATTTCTTTGGTCAAACTGATCATCAGGGCAGTTCCCAGCCTAAATGAGTGTCTCGTATGTCCGTCTTTGTTCAAAGATAAAATCTGTACCTACAGATTTATTTCTTCTTTAATTTTTGTTTCCTTCAAAACTCTTACTGAACACAAAGAAAGTGTTGTATGAGTAAGCATTATAAGAAAGAATCAATATGTATCACAGTTGACAGCTGCAGACTTAGTTGGTCAAATACCAATTAATTTATGCAGCTGTCAGTTCAGGATATTTTGGATATATTCCAAACACAGAGGTTGCTGTCAGGTTTAACCTGATGCAGCAGAAAGTGGGATAGGATACAAATATTTCCCCATTTTTATTATGGTCAGAACCAACCCCCTTCTGCCAAACCCTGCTTTAAGACACCTAGAATCGTTACCTTAACGAGATACAAAATTTAATTGTGATTCATCTGCTATAAACGAAAATGGGAGGTGTAAGTTGCCAACAGAGTTCTTTTAAATTCACACTGGAGTCTCAGAAAAACTTGCCCACTGATAACATTACTGGTCTAATTTCATATACTGAAGGCAAAAAATACAGCAACTTGTGTTCACAAACCATTTTAATATTCAACTAAGAGCAAACAACCGCTTTGGACAAGGAGTACTCAGGAAAACTGTCATTTCTGGTAAGATTTCTGTTTCTACCTTCTTGAACTGACACTTTTGGAATACTTGTTTATCCTCCCTGTACATTCTGATCCACTTAGAAATGCATATTTGATGATTTCCACAGCAAGTGAGATTTGAGCTCAGATGCAGCTGTGTACCTTGAGGATGCTTCCAGCTGGCCAGATGATTCTTACCTTGCATTCACTTGTTCTCTTTATGCAGTGCTTCACAAATTATAACTCTACTTCACCACTCCGACACTCCAGTGTTTTATGAGTTACCGACATGGATTTTAAAAGTATGAAAGTAAGATAAAGGATTATCCATTGAGGTGCTTGGACTATGCATGTAAAAACTTACCCATCTTCAAAATATGGCCATCCCGAGGTTAGAAACTAACTGGTTCCCAACAGCACATCTCAACAGCTTATTATAAAACAKTGAATTCCTCCAGTTCATGTTTCAAGACAAAAGTAGAGAATAAAGGCAAAATGCAATAGGTTGATACTTTTTAGGCAAGGACATCTTCATTTCCCGAATGCCATGAGATGTTTAAACAGCTTTCGTACTTCTTCCAAATGAAGAAATTACTTCCATGGAAAAAAAAACCCTCTTATTTTTGCACAAAACATTCCACATTACCTATGAAGAATTTTGGGAGAAAAAACAGAAGAGAAAGTGTTTTGCCTAATGAAGCTACCTAGGAGTACATGGAGTACATTCTTAGCTGTTTTTAGGCACCAACACATCCTTGAAGATGTGAACTGCAAGCACGGGAGAAAATGCTGTCCATACTAACAAAGGCATGTGCTTGCAAATTAGGTAACTCTTGGATTTAAACATGTGGGTGTAACAAAGACAGACCTTATGCATCCAGATTTAAAGCTGAGTCATTTATCAAACTGTTAGATCTTATTAAAGAGGCTTTATGCATCTTAACAATTCTTTCCTTTTAGGTAACAGACAATGGCAATATAATCAGATACTTGTACCACTGAAACACAATCATAACCATCTTCCTGAGTATTACATACAGGAAAATAGGGCACACATTCTTCAGCAAGGAGCTCTGAAAGGACCCTGGCTTTGTTATTTGACCTGTGCACAATACAGGCCCCCCAGGGAAGTGGTCACCAAGCTTGGTCACCAAGCCTGCCAGAGTTCAAGAAGCATTTAGACAATGCTCTCAAGCACATGATGTGATTCTTGGGGTGTCCTGTACACAGCCAGGAGTTGGACTCAATGATCCTTGTGGTTCCCTTCCAACTCAGGATATTCTGTGATTCTGTGTGGCACAGAAGCAGACCCCACCTAAGGCTGACAAACTCATTCTGCTAACTTGGACCCTTCTTAGAACAATTCTTCCAGAAATCAGCTGTTTCTTCCATAACACCTTGAATTATTTTAAAAGTCTGAGCATTGAGTGAGGATGTGCTTCCATCCCCTCCTCCCAACATGGATAAGCCATTTTTTGAGATGAGTCAGGGTATGGGGTGACCTTGAAGGACAAGAGGTATGCCAGGGAGATATGGTAAACCACCACCACCACCCAGGAGAGAAGACAGTTGCGTCATCACCCAGCAGTTCCAGCAGAAGGACTTATCACACTGTACCCTCCTTGAAGGAGCACAGCTGTCCGGGTGTTCAGGGTGTGAAGTCAGGCTGAGACACAGAAATGCCACCCACCATCTCCGAAGCCTGACCCAGCACATTGCACATGAATGGAACTGTGCAAGACCAGAGAAGGTACAAAGGATTCTGTGCTTACTACTTCAGAGGGAGTTTTTCTCTCTCATTTGAGGTATTTTAAGGATTTTTTAAGATGCCTTGGTCTGTTTCCCTACATCTGCTTACATCTAATCTAGCATGAAATGCAGTCCAGGCAGTCCTGGCTGCAAGTCTTCCCCTGCAAAGTTTCCAGCATCTTAGTGATGAAGAATGGTGTCAGCTTTGTTTCAGGTTTCACATTTTTTTCAGTTGGATGAATTCTTTGCAGCAAAATTATTTGCTTAACACAGAGCCAACTGCTACTGCCAAGGCAGAGCTACCCTGTGCCATATCCACATATACAGGGTCAGATTCCCTTCTGCCTGAAACCCGAGAAGGGCAATTTATCCAGTCTGCATCTCCTTGATCCAGGAGATGATCTCATGGTACAAGCTGATGTCAGCCTCCAGGCATGCCCAACTGTCCCCCTACCCTCAGCTTTGTAGATCCTGGCTCCTTTCCACGCCTGCCTGCCTCTCTAGCAGGGATTTCTGCAGAAGTGCCCAGCTGTAAGGGCGGCTCCATGGGCAGGTGCCGAGGTCCCTCCAGGCATCCAGATCAGTCCAAAAGGTGTTCTGGGGGCAATGATGAAKCACATGCATGCATGGTGCAAACAAATACATTCTTGGAAGGGCCCTACCCTGACACCACTGAAATCAACATCACTAATGGTACCACTGGGTATCACTCCTTAACTGGTGGTTGCGTGTCTGAGCACCCTGAGACACTCTTGGGGATGCAGGGCCCTGCTGGGGAGCTTTTTTTTGGGATGCCCCTGATTTGCAGTTGCCAGGGCTTGGAGCATGGTAGAACAGGGAGAACAGAGTCAGCCTTCTGTCACCCCAGCGCAACTGCAGTGGCATGAGCAAGCCAGGTTTTAACAAGTAAATCTACATAAAAGCTTTCTCTGAAAGTGATTACTTAATATAACAACCAGCTGTCTCTTCAATTCTTGCTGAGGCAGCCGATCTTCTCACCATTATTCACAGAGCAGAAAAAATAGGGAAAAAAACAAAAAAGCAGCAAGCCTGTTTTGTTTATAGGGCAGGCAAAGCAGCAGAGAAATTATGATACCTGATAGACAGCGATGCCAAGTGCTTTTTCTTGTTTTTTCATTTCCTAACCATCCATCCACTTCTTGGCAGAAAAAGAAAGCTCTTACTGCCGGGGTGCAAAGAGGTAATTAGTCATTAACCCCTTAAAGCTCAATCCCCACAGCTTTTTGTACCTCAGCTACACAATCTAATTACCATCACTTTTATGTTAGCACTTATCAACACAGGATCTGAATGTCTCCTCTTCAGTTTAGCTGGCCCTGTACTCTGCTGTGTGACCTTGGACAGAAAAGCAATTACCGTAGGAGAACATTAGTGGGCACCAGCAGAGCCTCCAGACTGGGAAAYTGGAGTATGGGACCATCCAGGCCTGCAAGGGCTGTATTTTTTGACCCAAAGAAAGCCATGGCTTGAAAAGATGGGTCTGTCCCACAAAGTCATTCAGGAACATTCATCTGAATTAATTAAATGCCTGAATTTATGTTAGGACACATTAAACTTCTGCATGGCCAATTTTATTCAGAACTAATGTAGCCTTTGATTCTGAGTTAAATTGCACAGAAGAGTTTAATAAGAGGTAACTAATGGGTTTCAAAACTAAATTTGGATTCGTCTTCCTGGAGGCTATTGGGTTAGCTCCGGAGGGATGGGACATAACAGAAACAAGAATCTGGGACAGAGAGGTTTTATAGGGAGTTTGTCAATGGGCTGCTGAAAAGGAAGAAAGAGGCACAATTTTTTAGTTACCCTTGTAGCCTTCCTGYAAATCTTGAGAAGGGGTGATTCTTCCACATTTGCTATGAAGGATGTTCTCTTTAACCTGAGGAACAGCACTGCCTCCTGGGATGGAGCAAGGGGCCCCTCTAACCATCATCTGATTTATGGGAGAGCAGGAGCTCCCACACTTTCACCCACATTAGGAAAACTTTCCATTGCTATTGTTTGTTTAGTTTTGCGATGGGTATGGCCCTGATCTCCCAGACTTTGCAGGAGGATGCCTCCCCTCCTCTTCCCCTGCTCTTTGATAAGCAGCAGCTCCTGGCTGTAGGTGCAGGCATATAAGGASTGAGGCAGAGCCTGGGCATGAATCATTGCCTGAACATCCTGTCATCTGAGGAAATGGACATGGGAAGCTCTGGCAGAAGTTTAGCTGACCTGATAGGAACAATTCACTCTGTTTAACAGCAAAAATTGCCTCAGACCTCAGTAAGGCATGGATCTGATTTGTAATAAGGAATTTAATGGTGCCTCTTCCAGAGGATCTAGGATAGTAAAGAGCAAGGGAAGAAGGTAAGAGAACCTAAATAATTAAGAAATTATTCTAAAAATCCCTGTTCAGCAGAAACTAGCTAAAGCAGAGCATGATTTGCTAGCTAAACAATATTGCTTAACAAGACACTTCCATGTGCACATTACTGCCATTAAGCAATCAATAAACCTGGGTGCAGGGCTACACACAGTTTATTGTTCTTCCCCTTGCTTTGCTCTGACTCAGCACTGAGTCTGTACAATTGGGCAGGTATTACCYAGGCAGTAGAGAGTTTCTTGTGATCAACAGTGGTGTAGCCAAGAAAAAAAACCACCAAAAGCAAACCCCACAAGCAAATCAGGCATATTTTTCTCTATCTGACTTACAAGCACTTTTTTTTCTGTTTAACTAGAACCTCAGACTGCTGCTTCCCTTCAGTCCAACTCTTCACACTATGCACTGCCTTCAGGAACCCATCTAGCAGATGATTCCTCTTTCAGCATGTTCACACCTGCACAATTACCACAAGTGGAAGAAATCTCCTCTATTCTCCAGCAAACAATGGAAAGGATTGCATTTCTCTTTCTGCTCAAAACCAGACCACCGTTGCTTTTAGAGCAGGTTATGAAACTCCACACGTGTCAGGCCAGAAAAAGTCTGTGTCACACCATGAGCTCCTGTTCCACACAGCCAGTTAACGGAGTTGTGACAGTCCTGTTCTAGAGATCCCATTTTCTTCCTCAAGCAGATTATAAACCATAGCACGTCTTCCACACGTCTTAATGTCTTAATTGAAGACATTGAGAAAACTCCCCTCCTGATGTGGTACCAAACACAGGTTCCCAGTGGGACTCTCACTCTGCTCTGAAGCATCCAAGAAGGGGAGCTTGGCCTCCTCACCAATTTCACTGGAACTAATAACTGTGAAAAATTCGGCACATGCTTAAATGCTTTGTTAGGCTCCTGGATTAACTGCAGACTCAGTCTCTCCCAGCACATCACTCGACAGCGAGCTCCTTCCCACTCCGTCCCCACCCATCCGAGTTTTCGGGGAATGTTGCCATGGATTTCCACGGGACACAGAAGAGTCCATATTGGAAGAACCCTGTTAAGGTTGCTAGGCGTAAATATTGACTTAACGGCTCTTCCGCCTTTTTTCTTTTTTAAGAACAGATTTGTTGGCCATGGCTGGAAAAATAGAATTATGGAGTATGCATGATTCACTCTGGCACTCACACAAACATGCAGATCAGTTGGCTGGCAGCTCAGCTCCTCTGCTCGCAGAACAGCGCTTCTCAAATGTGTCATTTTGTTTTGGCAGCAAGAGCATCCAAGCCCACAGACAGAGAGATAAAATCTCCTACCTTCCATGTACTTTACATGGGGGTCACTGACCTTACCCTACACAGAATATTGGATTAATACTCCCAACAGCTTTTTAGTTCAGACACGCAGAAGGACTGACAGAAGTTTTGGTTTCACACTAAAAGCCCAGCCCAGAAACCCCCCCTCTCACACCCACTCTCCTGGGTCTGCTGACACAAGAGGGGAYAGGAAGGCAACTATAGGTGAAACTGTTTATTCAAAAGTCTTTTCAATAAAGGCTGAGACAGACAATAATTCTTGTGACAGAAGGCAAGTAGCAGAAATGATAGGGGACCCAACACTTTTGGTCACTGTTACATGTTTTCATCACAAGGTTCTACTGCCTATAGTACTCTGTGCTCAGACTTCTAAAACCAGAAAGGGAGATGAGGATCAACACATATGCATATTTACATTTGCTTTGCACCCATCCTCTGGGGCTCTACACCTTCCCCTCGGGGAACAGGGACCAACTCCTCCTGCCAGGCATCCTCTGTGCACATCCTCCAGAAGAGGTGGTACAGTGCATGGCACATGAAGGCTGTGGCACCTCACAGCTATGCAGGGAAGCCCAGGGCTCTGGGATCCCACTCTCTCATTAGACAACATAAGAACTAGCCATCCCCACTCAAGTGTTAAGCTACAAGAGACAAAAGCAAGGGCACTTAGACAGAGCTTAGCAACAGCTGCTCAGGACCCATTCAACCGCTCTCAAATCTATTTTTACTGACAGCTTTTGAAGCAGAGAATTCATTGAACAGAGAAACAGGTTGATATTTCTTCTCCTCAACTGTAGGCAGATCTAGTTTGTTATTTTCTAAATGTTTCCTTGGTGGCACATACAAATTCAATACTGCATCTGCAAGCAAGGATGTCTATTTTCAGAATAAAGACAATGACACGCAAAGTTTGTATTAGCAACAGCTAAGTAGAAGCCACCAGGAGATAAAAAAGGGAAATTTTCTTTTAAGGTCCTAACATGCATAGGACAAGAGATTGAGTAGATCTAATTGCATGAAATTAAGGAATTTTCCGCCCACTCACTCTCCTGGCCTTGCAGCTGGAATAGCACGGCCTGGGTGCTGCCTCCTGGTTTCTCAGGAAATTGTTTGCAAGGAACAGAAACATTTCACAATGCAGAAGCAAGAAATAACCTAAATGGCTTCTCTGCTCTACCAGCTCAGGGTCAAGGCTGATGCAAGGCAATTCTTACTGCATGTCGATATTGCCGCTCTTACACCCCACACGAGTACCAGGGGACAAACCCATCAACATAAAGACTTTCAAGCTGTGGTTACTGGCCATTATTGCCTGGTTACAGAGATGGCAATGTCTGAGGTTTATGACAGGTTCTCAATAACACTACACAGCAAGACAACATGCTGCATTCGTCACTGGGTTTACATTGTACTGACCTGAGGCGGGCCCAGCAATAGGAAGGCACTATTACAAATACCTGTAGCTGTTTGAAGTCCCATTTATGTCTCTCCACTGAAAAGGATCCCCTCTGCCTACTCAGATGGCTGAATTTGCCCTTGAACTGGCTCCTTTGACTTGGGCTCTCTGAGCACTGAGTTCATCCAGTTAGTTTTTAGGATCCATTTTGTCACATGGTGCCCAGATGTTCAGCCATCAGCTTTGACACAACCAAGAGCTGGGGCAAGAAGTCCCACTTGGGACACAAGTGCAGCAGGAATCAGAGTGCCCCAGTCCAATGTAGAGTTAGTTCTATGTCATTGTGCTGCCTTTAACTCAGTGAGAAGAAAAGGTATTTTTAGGAGTTTAAAACAAACTACATGAACCAATCCTAAAGTGACCGATCTCTTTCCATTTCCTCAAAAGTCAAGGGTGAAGAGTTCAAATCCAAATGTCTCAAGTCAGGTGAGATGAATCCCACCTTCAGAGCATAAGATGAGGAAGAGGTAAGGATCAAGCCTCTGAAGACTACAATGAATTCACAGCAACTGTGAAATGCCTTTTTCTTATCCATGTATTCCAGCCAMAGTCAGGAAGAAACATATGCCCCTTCCAGAAGTGGCAGTGGTACCTCTCCACAACACCATCGCCTATGACAATCCATGGCATGTCATAATTTTAGAGCCATTAGTAAACAGACTGTTTAAAGCATTTGAAAATTATAACCCTGCTCCTGGTCTCCTCAAAGCCCATGACATAACTGCTGACATTTTTAGTGGACAAGGTCTTTTTACAGCAGCATAGACTTTACTCCAGCCTAACTCCTTTCCCACTTTGCAGTTATCTGGTTGCACTCATACAAAAGAAGAGCAGAGCATTTCTCAAAACATTTTCAGCACCGTTTAAACTCAGGTGATCTTGTCTGCCTGTGATAGGCTGAATAACCTGCCAGTCGTATTTGTCAATCACTGTTCCTGCTCCTTAAATGCAAGAGCCTAACTGAAGCAAAGAGGCTGAAATGAAGGTCTGGTACTCACTTTCTCAGCACTGCAATTTCATTCTCTATGCTGCTTTCCTTTCCCTTCAGAGCCTTCTTGGGAATGCACTTGACTGCAAAGAGTTTTCCACTCGCTCTCTCTTCAGCCAGAACCACTTCGGAGAATGCACCCCTGAAAGAAGAGAAGAAAAATCCTGGTTTAAAGTGCTGCTTTTACTGTGAAAGCTGTTAACTGAAACACAACTATCGAATACAGTTCTTCTGGCGTCCTTTGAAAGCTGCTCTTGTTAATCACAGAAATGACATTACAAGCATCTTTCTTTGCCTTTACAAACATATGCAGACATTCACGCTCATGCAAAACATTAAAGGCTTGCCAAATGCAACMATTTTAATAAAGAAACATAGTCCATCAGAGATATGAACAAAGCTTGAAAATGAGAAAGTACCATTTGTGAACACGGGGCACAGACCACAGTCCAGCTGCTGAGTTGGTGGATGATGTACTTTTCCCCTTTCCGAGATTTTTGAGAGGTTTAATTCACATAGCAGCATAAAGTCCCCAGGATAAGTGACACAGCACTGCCAGGAGTGCTCCTGGTTCCTCAGCCACCACAAGAGGTCAGGGCCCCCACTCTGGTCCTCCCTGGCYGCCCAGAGCTTCTCCTCCCCGTCGGATCAACCCTGACTCAGACTGCATCAGAATTTCTCTATGTATACAGTTATTCCACAACACAAACTGATGTGTGTAGCCACTAAAGCCAAAGAATTGGATTAAATCACAAGTCTAAATGATGGCCTTCGTGGCAGCCTCCTTATGGTTACCCCAGAGAGGATTACACAAATAAAGAAACATCATCACAGCAGCCAGTCACTAATTGCCCAGAGTGGGCAGTGCCTCTCCTTCATTAGGTTATTTCATAACAGTGTATCATTTCTTGCACTCTCAGTGCTTCCTCCGAAGTATCTGAACCTGACTGAGAAGAGGCCAGGAAAACACTACAGTCAGTCCTACACACACATTTTTTGGTTCCTAGAGGTTTTTTGAGCATTTGAGCATCATTCACACACTGCTACTCTCGACAGACCTTTGCTCTGGTACATTAGCACCACCCTTATATTCTGAAATTGTTACTGGTTTAGCAGCAAGGTACTGGGCAACACAGAGCACTGGCCTAATGAGGAACAGCAAATCATGGCTCCTGTTCATCAAAACCTCCTCCTGAAGCACCCACTTTGTCCAAGAGAGATCAGATCCAAGGACTTGTCTAACTCTGTGACAATTGAAGGATCAGGYTGGGCAACAGGGTCTAGTGGAAGGTGTCCCTTGCCCATAGCAGGGGGTTGGAACTATATGAACTTTAAAGTTCCTTCCAACCCAAACCATTTTTTGATTCTATGATCAACCAGCTGGAGGTTTGTATTTTATTTATACAAAACAAAAATACTCTTTTCTTTATTATTTCCCCCCCACCAGCAGATTATTCTGCTCTCCTACACAGCTTGCTCTGATAAAAGCTCAGGAGGGTGCTGAGCAAACCCAACCACATTCCAGCCCTACTCGCTCATAAAAGGTTAATGTTTGGTCACAGCCTCATTTGGCTACCACCAACTTTCTCTGGCTTTCATTCCCCACAACTGCTGCTTATCTAGGTGTCTGTGGATAAACGAAAGAATTTCCTTTCCTGGGCAGGCTCCTCCTTTTTAAGTCATGCACCTGGATGACACAACCAGGTGGCTGTGACCTCACCAACAGCTCCCAAGTTGCAGAACAGCCACATGAATCATTAAGTGGATAAGCAAAAGGAAGAGGCTGCTGCTCTGGAAACAAAGTACCTGTTTACCTGGAAACGCTTTTGTAGCCAGCATTGATAGGGAAATAGTGATAGGAAGTTTAGGGACGGATGAAAAAGGACATTTGCATGCTGTTACGGCAAATGTTTGACAGCTTGTCTACATGGGGCGGTGATCCTGTGAACCAAGAACGTCTTGCCTCATTTTTACTAAAAAGGACAGACTATGACTACATTTCTGCCACTTGGAGTATCAGAATGATTCACTGCTTTCTGCTTTGTGTATAATCCACCATGGCATGTCAGAGCACCACGGGCTCCAATTTAGGGTCCACACAAGTGATCCAAATGGCTTGCACAAATAAGCCACCCAAAATGTTTTTACGTGTGTTCTTTGCTTTTCTGTTATCAACAGTCCTAGTCATTTGATTTACCAAATAAAGTTTTCATCCTAACCCTCATGCTTGGGACAGCCAGACCAGAACTGTAATAAAACTCTTTTGCTGGAAAGCCCTAAGACCTCTCAGTGCTCACCAGCTTTGGTTGCAGACCAGAGTGCTCAGAAACTCACAGGGTTGCTCCCAGCTATATTTCATGAACCCCTTAAGTCCCATCTGCTTAAACTTTCAACACTGCACTTCACTCCAGCTGTGTCTTGAACAGTCTTGAACTTGCCTTCAGTTAAATGCTGTTAGAAGCTRCAATATTCTCACCAGTCGTTTACTTATCACACTGCTCTCCCARTGTTTATGGTATTATAAAAACACAGGGAGCTCCCATCCCAATCTGCATTTCATTGCTGATCTCAGACAGCAAAATAACGGCAATCCCTTTATTTCCCCTCTACACAATAAAGCCAGCTTTGTGAAGAGCCTCTATTTCAGCTGGCTCCATCATTCCGCTGGATTTCTTTCTCCACTTACCAGGACAGACATGGGTTTCACTGGTTGGAAAGAGCCTCTGTGAATTTAAATGAAATTATTTGGGGGAGCTCTGAGATACTCATGAAGCCCAATTCCCTATCTCCTTAACAACCTTTCTCATTAAAGCATGAAATAACCTGGAGCTCAGCTGAAGTGTTTGGTCACATGTGAACCCTGGGCACTGACAGGGTGCTTTTTTACATTGATTTTTATATGAGACCATGGCATGAAATTGCTAATGCTGGGAAGAGTCCCCGGGCAATGGCAGGGGGAGAGCTGGGGTGGGTCTGCTGGGAAGGCAGGAGGGAGATGTGAGGAGGCAGATGTGAGGCAGTCTGCACTATCCTGTGCACTATCTATGCTCCTGTGTTCACAGAGCAAGGGAGGGGGGCAAAGCAACAAGTCAATGCACACAAGAAAGAGAAGTGAAGTGCTGGAAGGAAAGAGAAGGGAAGGAACAGATGCAGACAGGGATCAAAGTGATAAACAGAGACTCGGCAGTATAGGGAAAGAAGAAAAAAATGGTGGGAGGGAGCGCTAGTAAGGGAAAGGCAGCAAAGATACTCCCAGAGTCTGCTGGAGTCAGGGAAGAGTCAAAAATAATACTGAATAGATGGGCAAGCAATTATCATAATTTCAAACATACAGGTGAATTCATCCACCCTTAATGATACAGCCCAGCCTCCACTAAACCCCTCTTGACTCAAGCATGAATAGATAAATACCAGAGAGAAGGTAAGAAAGACTAGGCTGCTCATTTTCTTGCTAACAGCAATATATCCTACAGCAAATTCCCACCTCCTCAAAAAAGTTCCCCAGAACTATCAGCGTAGCAGGCTTACTAAAGATTTTTTTTCCCCCAAAAGGAATTAATATTGCCTTTAAAATCATGAYATTAATGAAGGAAGCAATTTATCTCTAAGAATTTATTACAATTCTTAATTGAGCTTTAAAATTTAATTGTGTACAAAGTTCTATAAAGACGTTTGGGGTTGGAAAATATTGCTTTTTACACCGCCAACGTGACAGGACTTTTGTGGAAAGGAGATGGCTTCCATTAAGCATCATCAAGCAGTGTTACGTGATAGAAAGGAAAAAAATTCCAGTATTTTCACACTATGATATGGATTCTTTTTAAATTTGGAAAAGAGGTTAACTAGTTAAAAGTTATGATTGTAAATGTGTCTGCAGTGGCTGGGATGCACCATTCCCTCCAGCTGGGAAAGAGGTAATTGCAACCCTTCCAACACGCTCAGGGACAAAGTGTTTGCCTCTCTGAAGAGGGGCTTCAAAACCCTTCAGGAACTTTCCTTGTCCTGCCTGCAGATCGTAGCAAACAAGTAAAAAAGTACCATGGTATAGAGGAAGTAGGACAGGGGTGGAAACGGGCAAGCAAGAAATTTCTGCAAAACGAAACCACCTTCAGCTGCCAAAATCCGCGTGCGGCAACAACCTATTTTTGAAAGTTTCGACCATATTATCATTTACCCTAGGGGAACAGCTCTTTTCAAACTCCTAATTAAGGCATGGAATAATTTTATTATATAGATCATTTCCATATGAATTAGGAACTACGTAAGGAAAAAAAAAGAGGTTAGGGTTAGGTTAGGACTTGATGAGTGACATTGAGATACTAGCAAATTCTAGAGGATGCTTGAGATGTTTTGACTCCTCACCCTTTTGSACACTCCTGGACCATGCAGCATCCTATGGGATGCCAATATTTTAGAGTTTTAATTAATTTAAATAATTTCTCATCCAGTTATTTTCTTTTATGTGGACTTAAAGATTAGAAYTTCAAGATTAACACTGAAATAGGAACATTTTTCATACCCAGACTGGATTTTCTATGAGAAAGCAATGGCTGCAAGGCTAGGGTATCCTGCAGATCAAAGCAAAATAAAGAACAAATAAGTTTTTCTTTCTTTTGTTTGAACTATAATTTAATATGAACACTTAATTTCTGAAATACAATGAACAGCATATACTGTGACAGCAAATCTGTTCTTATTCAACAAAAAAATTGCTGTGACAAAGATACTGACAAAATGAAGACAAAGAGTTGATGGAGGGATAAAACTTCATTTTTTCCATTCAACCTCCATGTTGAGCAGTTTTCCACTGCATTAGCAGGTGCTCTGTCACACTAAATCAACAGACATAGCCAGGAAAGAGAGTTCACGTCTTCAGGCTGCATACAGCTAATGTTCTTAATTATGATGCAATTGGCTTTCCCTGTGTACTTTGCCCTGGCCAAATCATGGAAAAAAACACAGTGAACACTCAGCATCTGAAAAATATACCATGTCCATCCACCCTGAGACAGGAGACTGACTGAATCAAAGTGAGACCAACCAAATTAAAGGTCATTTTCGTAGTGTGGCTTTGGCAACCACACCCAGATTCTGCTCCTTGACTCCCCAAAGAAAGGTGACTTTGGACTGCACCACAAACAGAGGCAGGTATGTAAGAAAAGCAGTCTTCAGTAGCATTTTCACAGCTTTTTCCATGGGCCTCAAGGGGTTAACTGTGCGATGAGCTCAGGCTCTGTGTAACCAGCACACACCAGGAATTCTGGWCCTGGAGACTACTTTTCTACTAAGCCATTCTTCTGCACAACTCATGTTCTATCTTTTTAAAATTTTCTACTCAGTTGTTTTTGTAAACACCTCCTCACTCTCCTCACACGTGATCCAGGTGCATCCCAACATAAACCCAAACTAAAGCTGGAAATAAAGATTTTTGTTCCAAAGTCATGTCCATCAATGTTCTGACGGCTGCATGAAAATGAATTTACAATTTAATTTTGAATAGCTCGATGATGTCTGAATGCAAAGTTAGCAACACCAAAGTGTGGAGGGCTTTTTTAGCCAGCCAAGATGAAAGGAGTAGAGCTTTGGGACCATGCTACACATGGTACAGAAACCAAATTCTCTACATATTCCCAAGAACTGAATATAAATTTATGGGAAAAGCTGACTAATCTAGTTGCAGCCATCTATTCTTTAGAGCACAAATACTTTTTCTAGCTATTTTCATTCATCAAACACACACTTCTAACCCCACAGCCCCTTCTATGGCAATGCTTCCTCCGCCTGGGCAAGAGCACAACAACTGGGATCACTGTATTAACACCGGTATTTTTAGCCTCACTACTCATTTAGCTTCCACTAAACCACCCAGTCACAACCGAAAATGCTGTTTCCTACCTTGGGGCCCCATGAGTGTSTGCTGCAACACGGGACATGGCCCTGCCCTGGGCTGCGTCTGACCCTGGTTCCCCTGTCCAGGGCTGATCCTGATCCCTGCCTGCAGAGATGACCCTATGGAGATTCCTGATGCCCGGGGCCAGGGCTGCTCTTAACCCATTACAGATGATGAACAGCACTTCCCACTGTGCCAAAATGCTGTTGCTATATCCTGATGGACACTCCAACAATGGCAGGGGGCACAAATACTCGTTGCTGGCTGTTCCTGTAGCAAGAAGATTCTTTCTGGAGCCCTGACACATTTCTGTGTGCCCTGAGCCGTTTTTGGGAATCACCTCATGCCAATTCCCTCTGCATTTTGTCCAAGTTAGGAGGAAAACCACTGGAGTCTTGCAACGAGCAGCCACTTCCCCACTGAGAGGACCCTGACAGTCACCATGCCCAGGGATGGGCAGCACATCCCCAACTCCAGAGTTATCTTTCCAGTCATTTTGCTGCTCCCCCTTTAACGTAATTTTTGGGAGAAAGTAACCACATCAATACCCAGATCTCTGCTGCGACTTACAGCCATAACCATGACAGAGATACCCAATGATATCACACTCCAGGTAGAGCTGCTTCTTTCCCCTCCTTATAAACCAGCTTGGTTTCCTCCCACCATTTGACTCTGTGAGAGAACAAGCAGCACAAAGGTTTGATCTTGAGTAGTCATGGAAAGTTTTTCTATCTGTTTGTATTTGTATTTAACTTCCATTTTGGGGGGTACTATTATCTACAATTACAACAGCTTAGTGTTTTGACAGTTTTTGTCACCAGAGTCGGCTGCACGAATTTTAATGCCCGTTTGAGGCTTATAATTTCTTCTAGTTTAGCTACTCAATATTTAATAATCTCCGGGGGGGGAAAGAAAAAAGAGCACACCCACCAACAGAACTAGGATTAAGATTGGAAATCCATGTCAGCTACTTAAAGGAAAGCTACTTAGAGGAGAGAGACTTCTATGAAGCCAGAAAATACCTATTTAAAGTTGCACATCATAAAGCATGAATTTATGACAGTATAGTCAAGGTGGTTTCTTTCACAACCCTGGACCACCTTCATCAGATGACAACAACCCCATTAGACGGCAACAATCATTTTTACTCAAGTTAAAAATTCCTGGAAACCATTTAAACCATTCTGTGGCTGGAATTAGTTCTTTACTGCAGGATGAATTCCAAGGTCACAGCAGGGCATGGCACACACCACTAGCRCCTCTTGTCACTCCAACTCACACACCAGCAGGGTGAAGGCACCAAAGCACACAATAGAGGAGACTTCCAGGCAAGAAAAGCCATCAGGTACAGATCAGAGCAAGGCCTGCAGGCTTCAGTGCCATCAAACTTGCATTCAAAGATGAATGAACCACACAAAGCCCAGAAATTAAGCCAAAAAGGAAAGTTTCTGAAGAACCTCTTCCCTTTCTGACATAAACTGATTTGTTTTAGCTGCCTGGTGTATGCTAATTTAATAGGATGCTATGCAGTCTGTTCTGACACAGTGATGCATGGATGCTAAAAAGGGAAACTGGCCCAGCTCAGATCCCCAGTCATGTTTGTTATTACAGTCCTCTTCTTTCCTGAACTGTTTGCTCCTTTCTGATTAATCCTGACCCCTATTAGAAAGGGAAGTATTGTCTTTAAAGGCCWATTACATTTACATTACATCCTCTGTGGCAGTCACAGTAAAGCTATCCAGAATCAAAAGCAAAACATACAGTTCTCTGTGCTGGGATCTTCCTTCCACTATATGCTTCACAAATCAGCTGTTAAGCAGGTTTTTTTCTCCACTGATGATCACTTTCTTTCCGAAGTGAATATTTAAGTACCTTTTTTCCACTTTCATCTTATGAGTCAAAAGAAGCTCATTGTCTCCCGGGATTTATCTGATGACAGCATTCTCACAAGAAAATAACCTTTTTTCTTCTAATAATGACCTCGAACCTTTCTAGAGGCATAAGTGATCTCCGTAATTTTTTTTTTYCAAAGCATTTCCCTATTCCAACACTGATATATGCAGGGTCTATTATTCCTGGAGATCTTATCTGGCCATATAAAGCAGATTACACCAATCTGAAAAAGCATGTTCCTTCTTCTTCTTTCTCCACATGGAAACCTAAGAAAAGATCTGGCACACTGTGGCATTCTCCAAGAGGCTGAATCAACTATGGAACAACTAGAGGATATTGCACAAAACAAAGCAAAGCAAGTGCAGACACTGTAGTTTTGCTTCCAACAATTCCTACATTCCTCCTAAAGAGTTCTGCAGTGAAGGTGGAACTATCCGCTCCCTAAAGATCAAACGACACTGCAGTTGTGACTAAACCATGGGAAACTCCCACTTAGCCAGGAGTTTCACCTAAAGGTGTCTGGAACTTCACAAATCCAAGATGCAAAAGCACCTCATTCATTCACATGGCATTTCTATCTCTACAAAACAAAGCCACAGTGTCAGTTCTGGTAGTCTTCCTCAACCTGGTGTTAGAAGGGACAGGGACTAAAGGAAAAGGATTGCATCACTTGACCTGTGATGTTCAAACACCAGCCCTGCCTTTAATGGACTGCACTGCCCATTCCACAGATGAGGGAATCAAGGAACAGCAACAGCATGGACCAATGTGGCACTTGGGGACATGGCTTAGTGGTGAGAATGGCAGCATTAACAGTTGGACTCAATTATCTTGGAGGTCTTTTCCAACCTTAACAACTGATTCTTCTTACTTTAATTACTTAAAAGCTGGGAGCTTTGCATTATCTRAAAGTGCACATTCCTGCTGTACTTTGAAAAGCATCTAACAGGTGCTTACATYCCACCCAAACATTAATGACTCTGTAAGATCCTCAAACCCTGTCAACTAAAAACCCCCTGTTCCATTTACTGCATGACTTTGGTCACAGAGATCATCTGAGAYGCCCAGACATCAGTGCAGATGATCACAGCATGGTTGCTGCCTGTTCTAAGGACAAATTTAAATTAGATAACCACACCATGAAACCAGTGCACTTCTCCTAAGACCTGCCTTTTCCACTTTAATCCTTTAGATCCAATGTAGAGCCCCAGTCAGGAAGCACCTCCGTGAATGTGATAAGCAGCCACCGAAAGAGGAGGCCACAGGGTTCAGGGCTGTCACAAGCACAGCTGAACAACTCCCACTGTCTAAGAGCCCTTCTGTGCCTCTATGAAACTCTAACTGGCTTGTTCTCATCCTGTTGTTTCATCCAGTCCTGCATATCTATTTTAAATATCTGGACTAAAAATGATGTGTATTCCGTATCCTTGCCCCCTCTAAGCTGCAGATTAGAATTAAAAAAAAAAAAAAGGAGGGAGAGGGAGAGGGAGAGAGCGAGAGAGAGAGCGAGAGAGAGAGAGAGAGAGAGATACACAATTCAGTACAATGGAATATAAATTTTTTTACAGCTCAAAACTTAGCTCTGGAAGGAAAAGGCACTGCAGGATATTCAGAGCTCCATCTGCAGCTCTATTCCCAATGGCCACCTCTCAAAACACTAGGAAGAGTGTTTGCTTTTCTACTCCCCAGCCTCTTCACTCATGCATCCACATGTGGCTTCATGTCTGAGCTGAGGTACATTAAGAAACTTAGCAAACTGGTTTGCCTAGCAACTGGAAGCTTGAAAATAAACACTCTGGCAACGATTATTTCAATGTAACTGTACACAAAGTTACCAGGGACTTTGCAACTCACAGATACTTCTGCAAAAATAATTGCCACACACTTTCCGCTCACAAAAACTCAGTGCAGAAAGGGTTTTTCTTTCAGCTTCTGCTGCTGAGGAATTTCTCTATGGCTCTGTGTTTACAGAGCTGTGTCGAGACTACTGACGTTACTTGCCGAATAGGTTCAGCACCAGCACAACTTTGCTCCCATAAAGTCATTGTCATGAGCTTCCACACTGCTTTGAAGGCACATCTTTGGATGTCATGGAGTTACACAGGGACAAAATGCAACTCCCCATGAGATGTGAGGAACCAGAAGCTGCACCAGCTTCCATCCAAATCATGCCCAGACTAAGCATGGACCCAGATGAAGCAGGAAGGCTACATGGCCTGGCAACAGTGGCCCTCTGAGGTCATCCCAACCTTTTAACAGCAGAGAAGGCCAGTGACCCCTGAAACAATCCTGTCCTTCTGCTGCCTTGCCCATGTGATGTTAGAAAACAGGGAATGAGGGAATGAGCCCTTTCAGCATGGCAGACCTGCATGAGAGCAGCTGAGCATGTTACAGAATCACAGCAGAGAAAAGGTGCTGGTGTGTCCTGCATTTCATCTAAAAGGAGGACACATCTCCCTGCCCAAAGAGTTCAGTCTGGTCCATGGAAGCAACRTGTTGTTGAGATGTCCATGGAAGACACCAGCACTGAGACAGACATTGATATCTCTGTCACGTTGTTCATAAAGTCTTCATATTCCTGCTTCAATAGCAATGGGTTTAGTCTTCATAGAAAACAATCCYAATGTATTTATCAACTCTGCTGTTAAGGAGATGAAGACTCAAGTCCTACAGGTTTCCCAGGGCAAGCTGCTGCTACTGAGCTTCACCTGACTCACCAGAGCCATGACAGACTGACTGCCCACAGCTCCAGCACACCGTAAAACCCACGCAGAGACAGGCTACTCGTGCCTCAGCCTTCACCTCCCATCCTCCAGTGCACAACAGCACAGGGGGAACCATCTCAGTGCCTCAACCAGCTCACAAGCACCAACCAAAGCCAACTGCTGCATAGGGATGTCCTTCTGTGTCGGAAAACTTCAGCAGAAACAATCTGACAGCAATGCTGATTCCCTTTATCTGAAATGTAATCACAGCACATTATAGTCTCGTAGTACAATGACGAGTTTCCTAGGAGATGACTGCCACGCGCCCCGACTATTTTTAAAAATGCAATTTCTCAGAACTCATTTCCATCTCGGCTTGACATGCTACAGACACACATTGACACTGCCACCACTGTGCTTCCCAGCCTTCATGTGGGTCCCCATAACCCAGCCCAGACCCTGGACAGCAGGGATGAGAGGCACCGTAACATGCCCCAAGAGCTGACGAGGGTGGAAAGAGAACACAGCTCTTCAAACCTGACAGCAATAATTTCTGTATTTCTCTGGAAGCTGTTGCATAATTCCATGAATAAAAAGGAAGCAGCATATTATCMTCCCAGCTGACCTGCACTCCAGATGTTTAAAGAACACCAAAAGAGTTGCATGAGAACACTGGCAGAGCAACAAGGAACAGGCAGAATTGCAGGAATGTCTCTACCAACGCGTTGTAAAGGTTATCTGAAAGCAAATTCCCAAAAATACTGCAAACAGCAGGCCACTGGGAATGAGCTGAGGAGCCAAACCCTATGTGGTCCAGCTGGTAAAAGCTGCCACAGGTTGGTTGTGGTACAGATGTCTATGGATAGGACACCAAGCCACAAAAGAGATGAGCTGCAGAGTATTCAGAACAGGTTAAAATTTGATTAAAGAAAAAAAACTTAAAAGATTCCAGAATTTTGGCTTCCTGTGGAGCTTCTGTTTACTGTCACTGAAAGGGCTTGAAGGGGAGGATGGGTTGGGCACTCAATGCTGAGGGCAAGTGCACAAGTCAATCCCTGGGATTCAGAAATAGATCAAAATGAGACAGCATCTCTCCCCACCATGATGAGAAATAACCTCTGAGTCCATTAAAACGTGACAGGTCAAAAAGATGTATGTGAAACTGTTGCAATAGCAGAAAAAACATGGCACTTTCTTGGGGAAAATAGTTTTGCTTTCTGCCACAGGTTGGACTCTAATTTTATTTGAAACTTTATCCTCTCTTTCAAATAAAGCTCTTCCCCCCTTACTTCCATTTCTAAGAGAATGAAAACTCATTACAAACAAACAGAGACTTGGGGCTCCTGAAATGTAAACTCACATGGTGTGCTCGTGAAATGTATCCTTTTTACCCAGTTAAAGAAAGACTTCAAGAAAGCAAAAAAGGCTTAGCAAGGTTAAGCAACACGGTCTCACCAGTCCAGGGTCCTTTCTTTCCTAATACCCATTAACAATTATTTTAAGAAAAGGCATAAGAAATGGAGCTCATGCAGCACAAGATTTTACCTTCCCAGCCTCCAGCGAGCCAGAAAAGGTATCTCTATTCAGGTGAGAGTTGCACTGACCCATCATGCCTCAGCTACCTGTCCTCTCCTAATCTCTGTAATTCATTTTCTCCAACCCATTTACACTTTAAATTTCAGTCTGCTGTAGCATTAAGCACAATGAAGTACAAATTACATGAGAAAGCATTCTTCTTCTTCTTTGTTCATTTTAAATTTGATGCTCAATAATGTCTTTCCATAACTCTTTAGTGAAACACACTTAAAATACATTAAGTAACCAACTGCTTTCCCATGTCATATAATGGGTTTTAATCACAAATATACTGAATGATTTTTAAACTATGAATAGAGTGGTGCTAGAAACAATCAGCAAAAAGAGTCTGCAAGATTCCCCCTCACTCTCCATGGCAAGAAGCTCTCAACCTATACTCAGAGACATGAGACAAACCCAGAATTCTTAGGAAAGAAAGTAATACCTCTTACACTGTGGTAAATCTTCAGTGCCGTGTTTAATTTGAAGAGAATAACTGTAAAAATGAGTAAAGTTGTTCAAACAAGAAGTGAGAAGGTCCTGGGAGACAGAACCAGGAGAGTTAAAACTTGCAGAAGGCATAAGCACTGTTTAAAAACATCGATGCTTGAAACACAGAACACGTATATACTCCAGATAAAGAAACTCTAGAAACAGAGAAGTCTGACAGGCTAAGCAGCTGGGCAAGAGACAGTACGAGAAGACAACACCCTCCAAAACAGAAGYTGTGTATCCAAACGAGGAAGCAAAAATGGATTTTAAGTTCTGGTGGCTAAAATATAAGAACTTCAGAAGGCGGGGGAAAGCATCTGAAGAACAATTGCACCAGGCAGGGAACTCAATGAAGATTGTTTTGCACATGTCAGAAGCCAGATGTGTGCCAAGTCACTGATGGACCAGGAAGAAACCAAGTATAGAAGCAGCATGAATAAACCCACATGACTATAGACAAAATAATTGCTTTTTTTGGCATATGTGCTCATTGCAGGGAGGTTTGGGAAGGTTCTTACACTGGAAACCTTCTTTACAAGGTTGGTAGAAGGGGATATAGACTGGACTGACCCAACCATTCTAGGGGAACACGGGCATGAAACTACTGGAGCTCTAAACACGGGCTGGAGTCTCCCCCTTAAAGCTTTACRGGTACCCAAAATTTAGAAAGCAGCCAACATGATGTAACTTTAAAAAAGGGATTCAAAGGAATAATTCAGGAGTTACAGCATACTCCAGATTACTAAAACTGACATCAGCAGGTCAGTAAAAACTATAACAAAGCATATCCCTCTGGCCAAAGATACAATTATTGAACACTTGGAAGAATCTGATAGATTGAGGCTTTTGGAAAGGAAATCCAGGCTTCATAAATGTACTGGAATACTCTGGAGGGGTCGACAACTATGYAGATGAGAAAATGCTGTTGATGTGGTTTATTTAGATTTCAGTGGGGTGCCTCAATGCAGGATCTCTGAGCAGATGAGCTATTAGAGGATAGGAGAAACTTCTAGCAAGAACAAAGAACTGGTTAAAAGACAGAAAACAGCTAGGAATAAATGGCAAATCCATTTAATATCCAGTGTTAGGAGTCACTAAGAAAGCAGCTTGCCACAGCCTGAATGCTTTGTGCTGTTGAGATCCTTCTCCTCGCCTCAGGACATGGCAGAACCAGGGAGGGTATCAAACAGCCCCATTATGAGGAATTACTGAATCAACTGGGACTTTGCAGCCTGGAAGGGACAACTGAGGGGGGCAGAATAAAGCTCTGAGTGGAGCAGGGAAGGTGCTCCCTGTCCCTCCTAACACAAGGTTGAGGTGACAGCACATGGCGGTAGCAAGGACCCACTTCAAAACACTTCATCCAGCTTCTTTCCACGGGACACAGTGGCCATTAACAAGGATTCAGGAAACAACTAGATAAATACTGGTTATAAAATTCATCCCAGACCACTCAAGGCACCATTTGAGTGTCAGAAAATGCCTGCACAAGTCTCATAGAACACTAGGGGAGTCCTCACAGTCTTATAATTACGTTATTGCAAAATGCTGACCCTTACATTCCTCCCCAGAGATCTGGCACTGTCTGCAGGGAGGGGGCACTGCATGATCTGCATTTTTGGTCTGACCCAGTACACCTGTTCTTAARGTCAATTAATGCAGCAGAGCTGCAGCAAACAGCAGCTCATGGGGAAAAAATGGGCATGCAAAATGCATGGATAGTGAAGCAATCACTGAAACAGGCAGGAACTTCCTTAGGGTTAAGTCATGGCAAAAAACGAAGGAAAAGTGCATGTAAAATACTGTCTAATTCCAATAAATGCATTTTCACCTAAGTAAGCCAGTCATCTAGTAGTACATCAGACACATAGTAATAAAGACAACCTCTGTCTTCAGAGGAATTAAATTAGCAGGCAATTACCACAACATGTCCAGGGAAAACACAGTTTTGAAAGGTGCATCAAAAATATATGGAGGAAACAGTCTCTGTGATCTTCGGCTGATCTCTGTGGAATAACTATAACCCCTGTCTTCCTTTATTTTTGCTCTAAGTGATGGGCCTTTTACTACCACTGCATATAACAGTCATCTCCTCCTTGTGGGATCACAACAGCTASTTGAACTGAAGTTCACACCCCAAGATTTAAATGGCATACAACAATTTGTCTTCGCATGCCTTTAGCTGGAATAGCCCAAACTCTCACAATTTCTCACGCATTTAACCTTACAACACCCTCATGGGATTAGGTAGTGCTGTCACTCGTATGAAATACATGGGAACTAGGGCAAGGAAGGTCATAAAGCAGATTAACCCCAGGTCTCCCCAGTCCATCACCCATTACTGAGCTGGGAGATTGTCTTCACRTGCTGCCAGATCACACACAGCCTTTATATCCTAGACTTTTCACTTTAGCCCTCCTCCCGTATCAGAGACTGCTGTCCCCACACTTTTATCATCTRTGATAGCACTAAAGCTTAGTTCTTCTCTGGAAAAGAGATTCACAAAAAAGCTGGCATCATTCCCTCCCATCTTGCCATGAAAATTTAAAATTTCAGAAGTGTTTCTTGSTTTCTACATCACACGCTGCTAAAGCTGCAGTAAACAAGCAGAATCATCAACCCAGTGAGTCAAACACTAAATTCATTTATTGGACCCCCATGTTTGGCATCGAACCTATTTTCCTAACTTTAGCAGGGTAAATACACTTTGGCTGAGTTGCCATCAGAGTCTTTATAAAGAAGCAAACCTTTTCTCTCTGTTGACAAAAGCCTCGGAGTGGCACACACGAATGTTAGCAGGTGTTCGTATTTAACTTGTCTTTGTGGGTTTTTTAAGCCTGAGATGCATATAGTGATTGAGAATTACTGTTTATTCATTTCTGTGTAATAGGAGAAGCAGCATTTCATCTGTCTCATCCATATTTAATAGCTCCAGGCACAACAACCACGAAAGGTCTATTTTTCTCCCACTAGGGAAAATATTRTTATTGTTATTACTACCACCATGACTACATCTATATTCTGAAATTATTCATCCCTGGCTTTCTATATTATTTCAATGTTATCCGTGGGCCAGGTCCTTTCCTGGTACTTATGTGAGTTACTGTGCTGATGAAGCTATACTGATTTATGCTACACTGAGTCACATCAGCAAAGGACAGAGTCAATTCAAAGCTTTTCAAAGCTTCTTGGCAATATAAACTAGATTGAATTTTGCTGCCCTAAGGATGGGAAGGAACCCTTAGAAAGCTTTCCACTTGCAGCTCCTGCTTTTATCAGGAATGTTGTTTAGGGAGGTATCTGCTGCCTTTTGGAGGTCCACCCCTGTCCCCCAGGATGAGCTCTACCATGTCCATTTTCACACTTATCCATCTTGGCACACACACATGGTAAATGATGGGGCCAGGGACAGTCTCTGTGGCTGCTCCTTATGTCACCTATCCCTAGAGAACAC
The DNA here is from genome assembly GCA_018881555.1 of Amblyornis subalaris. NCBI lineage: Eukaryota > Metazoa > Chordata > Aves > Passeriformes > Ptilonorhynchidae > Amblyornis > Amblyornis subalaris. The sequence continues at coordinate 209,247 of JACAXG010000107.1, forward strand.
CCCTGCTCCCAAAATGGCCATTAAACGTGAAGGATGGCACCTAACTTCCCCCTGGCACAGCAGGGCAACTCAAGGTCTATGCTGACAGCTCCAGCACAGCCCAGGCTGTGCACTGCCCTGTTAATCCCAGCTCCAAGATGGGATGCAACTCCAATAAACTAGAGGAATCCCCCCAAGCATCATCCAATAAATCACAACAGCCTGGACTAATAAATGGTCCAGAGTACCATTTATCCAGTTAAGAAGAGACAGAGCAGCTAYAATTATGCAAGCAGTTTTTTCCCTTTTCATTGACAGAATAGGACCTCAGTGAGCTCTAAGGAAACCTCTTCTTCCTCACCTGAGCCTAGAAAACCTCCAGCACACTTAGCAACCACTGTAGTGCCAAGTCCAACTGGAGAAGCAGTTAAGACACGGGTTTTTCCGGGTATTTGTTCCTGGGAAAAATGTTCCCTGATAGCATGCCATTAAAATGTTAATCATAAAGCTGCTGAGGGCCCCTTCCCCAGGAGGTCACTCGTCCAAACACAGCCAGTGTCAGCAGTCCCTGGCACGCTACCACAAGTTGTTTACCCAGCAAGAAACAAATTTCATAGATTCAATCCAGTCACATGCTGCAAAACCCACGAGCGGGGACTGAGATTGGCCCCTTCACCACCARGAGCTCTGCTAGGGAGCTGCAAACACCCAGGCTGCTTCACACAGGAGGTTTGCCCCTCCCCTGGCAGGACTGATGAGCTGGCAGCACAACGGTGAGACTGGAAMAGGCACCAGCAGGATGCTTGATGCCTCCAGAATTTCCTGTTTAGTCTTAACTCCAATTCAGGAAGGGAAAAAAACTCACCCAATATCCCCCATAATTTTTTTTTCAGCCTTATATGCCTAAAGAAGCTAAAAAAATCCCATGTTAAACACATTTAGGGGCTGAAAGTTGTGATGAAAGCAACAGCACTGCAGAGGAGATAGATATATATATGTGTGTCTGTATATATATACACGCACACACATATATATGTAAAAAGAGACACATCTTTTTTCCTATTACTTGCAATTTGGAGATAGAAGAAGACTGGGGGTGGAACACTCGTTATCCCCTTTCCTCTGCATGTGTAGTTCTCATTAGGGCCAATTAGGATGATAATCACATCTGAAAGGAGGCTACAAGCCAACCCATGTGATCAAAGCAGCAGTAAACACAACTCCAGAGAGTTTAGRGAGCATATGGTTTCCCCTGCTAAGTTCTCCAAGCTTGTATCTGACTTGGTTCTACCTGAAAGCTCAGTCCTATGCAGCGTTATCTGGGAGAGCATCCCACCTGGGAGGAGACGAGGTGCTACCATGGGTCTTCAGGGACCCATGAAYCTGTAACAGGTCTCAGCATGCAGGAGGAGAGAAATTAATTGCTCTTTACACTGTTTTTTCCATACCTAGTATAAGGCATCTACGATTTCTGCATTAGGAATCAATATGTTGCTCAGGGCAAAGTTAAAGAGAAAATCCATCTGAGTTCAGTGAAAGCAGACCCTGCACTCGGCTCTCAAACGCCTTTTCCAACCTCCCTCCCTCCCCAGGGTAAAGTGGTGAGTACAATTTTAATGGGATCGTCTGGCAAGTTTTCTGCACGTTGGTGCTGCCTCTGTCACCCCCATCTCTAACAGCTGCAATGCCTTCCCCATCCCAGCTGCCTCCCAGGTGACTCCATGCAATTACATTCCTAATTGTACCACAATGGTGCTCTCTGGGATGCTACACCACTGTTTAATTTATAAATGTCAATTTGGAAGTACAATACAATGAGAAATTACCCACATCAGACACAGAGCAGTTCCCACTTAAGAATAGGTAAGAAGGCAACAAAAATAATTAAGCACTTAACAAAGAGAGAAGATGAGGGAATGCAGGCATCCCTTTAGTGCAACCCTTCCAAATTTTACACGTGCTCAATTTTGAGCTGTTTAAATGGAAGGGGAGAGGTAGCCAAGTGCCAGGTTTAATATTGGACATGACACTGCACAGTCTGTGCCTGTTTGGGAACCTATTTCATATTTAAATCTCAATTAAACAGTAGGACTGCCTTGACATTTAAAAATCCAAACAAAACACTTCAAGTGCAGCTCTGCTAAAAGCATCTTCTTATTTCACCAACCTGCTCATTCTTTGCATCCTGAATAACATCTTCAGGATGGGAAAAATAAATTAAAAAAAAATAAATTGGAATTTGTTGATTTTTACCACCATTCTCTTTGAATGTCATAGTCAGTCCAACTAAGCAAGAGTGGCTGAATTCAGTCCCTCTTGAATATCATCAGCAGAGCACCTGCAGAGATATCTGAGCTAGTTCTGAACTAGGAAAAAATATTGTTGTGCAGGAGGAAAAATCAGCTCATACCAAGCTCTGAATCACCAGTGCCGATGCTTCCAAACTATCTCGTCCTTTTATACAGCTGCTCCCAAGTGACATAAAGCATGAGAAGAGGGCAGATGCCTGGATCATCAGCTGGGAAAACGGGAAAGGAGGAGCTGCAAGGAGTGTCCCTGGTTCAGGCCTTAGACACAAATAAACAAGATTTGCCCATCAGCCACCCCAATCTGCCGCAGGCAAAGTCACAACACCGGCTGCAGCTGGAGCTGGGTCAGGAGCCACCTTTGCCTGGGCTGACACTGCTCCTCCTGTATCAGCTCTGAGGCCACGTGGGGAGGAATGTGAAGAGCACCAAGGAAAAGTGCAGATTGCTTTAGGTACCAACATTTTCTCTGACTCCAACATTATGGATATTACTGCAGCGTGGACAACCTTCCACTCCCACTTGATCAGGCTGGCATGCCCCACGCTGTCTGCACAGAACCACCGTGTTCCAGCAGGGGCTCCGAGGGAGCATTAACAAACAACCCCACGTTTAAACTTTCCTACTCTCTGATTCTCAGTGGCATCACATCAAATATGCTGGTGGCTGCCAGCCCAGCTCTGCATGCCCAGTGCAGGGCTCCTGACGCCATGGCCAGGCTTGGAAACAGCCCCGTAAGATGTTGTTGCTTGTCAGCCACAAAAATCTCAGCCTGGGTTTCTAATCATTCAACTGCACAAACATAACCATCAGGAAACTAATACTCTGCAGGTTTCCAGCCCCTCTTTTTTCACATTTATCTCTAAATGCTATGTGCAATGAGTAACTCTGCAAAGGGTTTGTCCTCTTGCCTGAATGGAGATCACCTCAGTGTGCACTCGCCCTGCAAGGGGAGCACTGTGCTGCTTACACACACTCAGAGAAGTTAAACTGAGCAAGAGAGACAAAGAGAGTTCAGTGCTTGCTCTTTAGTCTGCCTACTGCAGAAATTACAGACCTCAACCTCAACCATGTGCCTGTGTGGAACAAGAGAAGACCCACCACACAGGGTCAGACCCAAGGGCAGTTCTAGCAAAATGCCTTCCGGCTTGTAACCAATGTCTGCATGAAAAGCATAAGAAAGAGAGAAAATATGGAGAGATTCTTCACCTGATTCACTCTCTTGATCACTCAAGATCAGTGATTTGGGGGCTTCCTGGCTGCAAGGGTGCACTGGGACCGTTGTGTGCCCACCCATGCAATGGCCCCTTGCACACAGATGAGATATTGTCACACACACACAACACAGTGGTTTCCATGTCCTGCCAGCTCTCAGGAAGCAACACGCTGCAGCTCTGCAGGGAAAAGCCACAGAAATGCCTCAGCTGGTGCCAGCTGCATGCCATTGATGCTAATAGACTTGTTCTGCTTTATACCAGCTGATGATCTCCCTCTTCTCCCTCTCTGCTTTCTCAGCAGATTTTCTGATGCTCAATATATAAAATATCCATCAAAAAGGCGGACCTAGTCCAGCAAGTGCTGTGCAATGCCTGTGGCACTGGTTTATGTCTGTTAGAGGAAGGTGTAAGAGCACTGCCATAGGGCTGCAACAGAGAACCCCAACCCTGCAAAAGCTTTGTGCTAACCCTTGTTGCTTAAATATTGGCTTATTCCTTCAAGATGGGTCCTTCTATCCTTCGAAATCCCTTGGGTCATTCTAATCCTTGCCAATGTCTGACATTATGCATGGGGAAATAGGGTGAGACACGCTATAGCCCTACATCCCCCTGAGCACACTGTCAGTCCCACTCTGGACACTGCTGCTCCATCCTGCTTCAAAGAAAGCACTTGCAATTATTCCCAAAAAAAGCCAAGTTCATTTTAAATCAGTGATAATCTCAGCAAGCTCTACTCCAGCCATGCTTTCTAACAAATCAATGATATCAGTGAAAGATGAAAAGAAAATCTGAACTCATTTAGAGACATGACTTCAAATTTCTGTTTCCATCAGTTCATTACTCAAGATGACTTTAGCCCCCACCTGTCTCCTGCCAGTATTTCCACATCCTGGAGTCATCAGTGGGTGTGAAGCATGTGAAGGTCTTCTCCAAATCAACGTGCTGATGACATCCCCAGTTGGCAGGTGGATTTCAGCAGCACCACCACCCCCATGGCGAGTCAGGGCCTTGGCTGAGTCCATCGTTTCAAGCCCTTCCAGGTTCTGTTTGTGTGCAAGCAGAGCTAATGTGCTCAGTGGAAGCGTGTCCTTCACTGCAGAGCGAGCCAGAGGAACACTGCCTGTCACAGAAAAGCAGTTTTCTCATTTCCTTATGACCAGGCAAGCCAGCTCCAGCTGCCAGCTCTGATACGGAACATCAGCAAGAGAGCTAGTAAGCATTTAGGGTGGGAAGCTCCAGCATCAACCAAAAATACTTCCGACGTTGGCAGGACTTATGGGATCAGCCAGTATCTGACAGCCCCATAAACCTTCCCCAGAGTGGGACACAACACAAAACCAAAGGGTTTTCCCTGATTTAAAGATTCAGAGCAAAGTTCCTTTGTCAGCTGGTGGGGAGCTGAGTTCAAGTTCCCACACTGATCCATGCTCAGCAAGAGGAGAGGAGAGGCTTCTTATTTTTTTCCACCCTCCTTCCGTGTGTGATTGAAGATGGGCCCAGGAGACACGGATTTGCTGGTGAAAACGTCCCCTTTGATCAATTTAGTGAATGCTGAGAATCTGCAGTTAAAACCTTTAAGTCTGGTACATCCCAATTAGAGATAATCCTAAAATATAAGGTTTGCATGAAGATATGAGCTTTTTCTGGTGTCTGGAAGGGGAAAAGGGGGGGTTTCTTGTTTTAGTACCATTGCTGATCCTGTCATATTTCATACCAACAACTGAGATCACGTGTTGTTTGCCCTTCCCTTATTTTCTGGAGAAGAAAGTAGAAAGGACACATTTAGAACAGAAAAGAAACCCAAGTAGAACATGGGTCAAATGAAGTTTGGTGCCTATTTTTCCCACAGGAAAATTTGCCAAAGAAAAATTAAAGTAAATCCAAGAGGCAAATACAACACTCTACATGACGGAATTTTTTTCCAGCTACTTTCAAGGCATAATTTCATCAAGCAAAAGGAGAGAGAAAGATAATATGTCTCTCTTTGCTCCATAAGTCTGTCACTAAAGAAATTTTCAGCTAGTTTATTCATTTTCAGGCTCTCTGCCCTGATCTTTCTTTCTCCCTTTTATTACCTATGTTGAGGCTGCAGTGCCACTCACTCACTGCTGAGCTGCAAAGTTGACTCACTACAGCTCCTTTTTTATTTCTCACTGATCTCATTGAATTATTGAAAAGGGTACTGTCAAGTTGAAAAGAATATATCTTCAAAAATAAAATACATTTTCTTTCGTAAGTTCCAAACAGCACCTTAAACCATATATTTGAAGACAAAAAAAAAAGTATGAATTTCAAAAGACTCATTTTGTTAACATTAATAATGCCTTTGTTTTTCTTTTTGCACATTTCAGTCCAGACAACCTAAGTTCACCATCAATTTCTAGACAATTTCACTCTCTGCTTCTCCTATACTCACAGTAATGATATTGCCAAGTGCCTTAAGTTTGTCCTCAGCCTTTGGGTACTTGTGGGCTTTTTTTGTAAAGTCTGAGTTTGTAAAGTCGTGAGTAATGCTGTGGCTCAACACTCACTTTTATTTTGTTTTATTTTGGTATCTGTTAGCCTTCAGGGTTACAGGGAACAGTTTGGCTGCATGGCTCAAGTACACCCTAAAGGCTTGAAACCAAGAACCCAACCGAAATTTTTATATAAGCTCATTATTTTTAGAGATATTTTTATGATTCCAGGAAGATTGGATGATTTCTTGGTTTTAAACTCTGAGACTTGATTTCTCTACAGTTTCAGATTTAGCATCTGAATTTCTTTTATGCTGCTGCTCCTTATAATCAAAATATAAGTACAAAATGTCCAGAGCTCAAGACCTGTTTCTTTTTCCTTCTCTTTTCACTTGGGGGCCCAACATCTCCCTGGCTGATGCAAGACCATTGCCAGAGCAATGCAGGCGATCATGATGAGATCGCTCTACTCTTCTATCCCTACTGACCACATCTTAGTCCAAGTGTGCCCATTACCAGAGTCAGGCAATATCTAGAAACACTATCAAATTAGAGAAAAAAAGAGGCAAAATCTATGTTGTATGTGCAGCCATAATTTCTCAGTAATTAGACTGGTATGAAATGAGCAAAACCACAGTGCTGGTACCCAATCCATAACCAATACTCGAAGAGCATGCTGAAATTCTGGGTTTATGGAATAAAGGTGGGAGTTTGTCACAAACACTGCACATGCTGGTGACAATGATAAGAAAGATGCTGGGCATTAGCAAAGACACATTCCTAAAAACCAACATGAGTTGTTCAGGAATCTTTATATAAAACTCTTACAAGAAAATGTGCAGTTAAAAGACAGAACCTGAGCTGAATTCAAACTCAAAAAAAACCAACCAAAAAAACCCCAACAAAACAAACCTAATCCACACTTATTTCTTTGTTAGAAGTTCTGTTGGAACCTTGTTATAAAATCCAGCAGTGCACCACCTCTCCAACAAAGACTTTTCTCACGAGACACCAGGAATAAAAAAAAAATACAGTTCAATCAAGCTACCTCTAGGGCATATTTACACAAAGGTTTTTATTGCCTTTCAACTTGACATATTGTTTTCAATACCTAACTGAAAGGTAAAGGTATTAAAATATACATTGCGGTGCAGTTTATTCTAGAAGAGCTCCACAGTGCATCCTGGGCAATGCCCATGAAGACATCCAATTACTGCTTGTGCCAAACCTGACCCCAGCTGTGTAACCAGGGGTAACATTTCAGACATGCAGGACAGGAATTAATTTCTTCATTTTTACTGCAAACCTGATGCAGGAGAGAACGCTCAAAGGAAACAAAAAAATCTTTCATCCAGGCTTACTTTACTCTTATTTCAGAAATTTGGGGTCACATTCTCTCTTTAAATCACTTGTGTGAGTTGGGAGTATGTGATATATATGAAGGTGATTGGAGACAGAAAAGAAACATAAACTGCAGTGTTTTCAACAGGTGTGGGTTGAGGGCTGTGTTTCCCTGGGCCGGGTTACACGTCACATCTTTTGGGAAGTATTCAGAAACAGTAAAAGCCTTTCAAGATCTTGTTTTACCTATTCATAGCAGGGCTTTAAGGGGATTATATTTTCTTTAAAAAAATTAATTTCAAATTTAGATAAAAAATTAAGTGAGAACTGACTGAATTAATCAGTGAGAACCTGATGCCAGCTCTACCATGTTCGCCTCCACACGCACAGAGACGCAGCTCCACCAAGACTGCCCCACAAAACTCAACTCAGGTTCTGCCATGGCAACACACCTTCAGTGGGCATTAGTCATAATCAGATCATACCTGGAGGGTTCACCCAAAAGCACCTCAGAGCTCAAGCACCTCAGGCCTCCTACAAATGCACAGTCCCTCCCTGAGATGTTTGAAATCTCAACAGTACACCAAAAAGCGTGAAGATACAAGTGAGGTTATTTCTCCCAGGAGGTGGTTCATGGAGCAAACTCCAGATGTGATTGTTGCTGAATTAAGACAATTAATCCCTGGAACGAATGTGATGCAACTGCTGGGTGTGGGAGATGTTTGCCTCTCTAAATCAGGAGGTAGCAGCCTTCCAGAAAAGCCCCAGAAAATGCATCTATCCTCTCAGGTGCACAGACTAGACTGGCATGGACAGAATCATCTTCCACTTAAAAGTGGAAAAGACTGCACAGAAGTCACGGTCAAAATATCATTTGCATTTGAAGGACCAAGATTTTCACCCAGTTCATGTATTTTGTTAATATATGTGTTAATATGCCCTCGGTCCACTTGATCCCATCACTGATTGCAATTAGATACTCCTAATCCAGACCTCAGCATAGCACAAATTGTACCATTTGTTAAAAAATGCCCTCTCAAGAATGAATATCCATCTCTTCTTGTGCTATCTCTCTATATAACCCTCCACAGCCTGTTGCCAGCTCTCAATATGTCTGGCCCTCTCATTTTAATTGCACCCACCGTACAATAAGGACCTTCCAATCTGGTTTTTCTGTAGACCAGAACGTGAAGTCACTCACAAATGACAGACAAAAACATGCAAACATTAAGCATTCTAAAAATGAGTAGGCATCCAAAATGAAATGATTCTTTAGAGGATGACTGGCTACCGACTGGATAAATCCTGTCAATGTTCAAGTTAATAAAACAAATCTCTTGACAGGTGTTAGGTAATTTTTAGCAAAGTTACAAGGGCATCACTATAGCTAATGTTATTAAAAGCTTTGGTTAGTTATAAGAACAGGCTCATAGATCTAAATCAAAGCTGCTAACTGAAGTTGGTGTGATAACTGATGCTCACAATCAGAAAAACAGTCTTTTAACTCCAAGAAAACCCTATAAAAGGAAGAGGACACATCAACTAGAAAATGAAATAATATATGAGATTTTTTACATGCTTTCTGGTTCATCTTAAGTTGTGACCCCATCTGAGAGAGAGACCTTTGGTGTATACTCAGGCTGCAAAGAGATGGCAGGAGTGCTGCTCACCCAGGTGACAGCAGCTGGTGTGAGAGTGTGGTCCTGCCTCATTGCACTCGGGGCATAAATCACTTCTGCTTTAATGCATTTACTCTGGGCAAGGAGCTGTGTTTTCTGGGTGCTGTGGCAGCAGGAATAACACAGCACATAATAACAGAAAACAATAACAATAAAGAAATACCTATGAAATAGGCACCTCCTGAACCACTGGCAGCAGAGAGGACACTGTGCAGCATTTAGATGAGGCTGATTCTCGTTGCTGTATTTATGAGTGAACATTATTTCCTCCTCTCCAGATGTTTGCATTTCACACCTTGGAGACTCTCTTTGAAATACAGAAACACAGTCTCACTCCCCACCCTTCTTAGGCACAGCCCCTGGTGTGAATGTGCCCAGTGGCTACAAACTCAAACCAGGTACTGGGGCAACCCCTGGCCCAAGGCTGGTGCTGAAGGGGATTATCCTTGCTCAGCTGCTGACCCATCCTTCCCTGCCACACAGCCTGCATGTTGGAGCAAAGAACGCACACCCATATGGAAGAAGGAGTTACTTTGGCTTGTATTTCCAGAAATGTGGGTCCTCCTGTGGAGCTGACACTCACAGACCCTCATCCCAGAGTGCAGCCACTGCACCCCTCCTCAGGATGTCCTGCCTGCACTGCTCTAGAGGGCAAGCCCCAATCAAGACTTGGCACAGCACCATCCAGCCACATTTCTGTGGACCCTAGCAAGGCCCACAGCCCTCTGCGGCTGCAGGAACATGAACTTTTCCCATAGCAATGCATATCATAGAATCATTGAATGGTTTGGATTGGAAGGGACTTTAAAGATCATCCAGTTCCAACCCCCTGCCATGGGCAGGGACACCTTCCACTAGACCAGGCTGCTCAAGTCTCCGTCTAACCTGGCCTTGGACACTTCCAGGGATGGGGCATCCACAGTTTCTCTGTGCAACCTGTTACAGTGCCTCACCACCCTCACAGTAAACAATTTCTTCCTAACATCTGAAATATGAACAAGTCATGGAGAGACGGGGAAACCTGACTCTGGGCATCACTCATTCAACAAGAAAGATAAGTTATCAGCAAAACTGCCTGACAGACGTCCCAGTTGTGTGTTCTGAAGGGACTGTGAACAAGTTTGAGCTTTGGCATTTAGGCCTATTTGCCCCACTCTGGATGGATGGGGTGAGCTGCAGTACAGGACTCTATTCAAGCCCAGAAAAGGCCAACAAAGCTGGTGAAGGGTGTGTAGCACAAGTCCTGTGAGGAGCAGCTGAGGGAGCTGGGGTTTATCCTGGAGAAAAGGAGGCTCAGGGAGGACCTTACCACTCTACAACTTCCTGACACGAGGCTGTAGCCAGGTGGGCGTCGGGCTCTGCTCCCAGGCAATCAATGACAGGATGAGAGGACATGGCCTCAAGCTGCCCCAGAGGAGGTTTAGGTTGGACGTTGGGAGGAATTTCTTCACAGAAGTATTGGAATGGGCTGCCCAGGGAGGTGGTGGAGTCACTGTCCCTGTAGGTGTTTAAGGAAAGCCTGGACGTGGCACTCAGTGCCATGGCCTGGTTGACAAGATGGTGATCAGTCACAGGTTGGACTCAATGATCTCAGAGGTCTTTTCAAACTGAATTGATTCTGTGGTTCTGTGATCTAAAGCCCACTGGAAGGTACAATCCATGTGCTGGATCAATTAGCCATACAACCAAAGAACAGCTGAGGGACGAATTTGGCCCAAGTTAATTTTATAAGCCATTTTTAGAGTAAATGAGTTTCATTAAACCTCAAGCAAAAAGCATTCAACCAAAGGCAAATTCACATCAGTGTACTTGCTTATCCTTAATTGCATTATTCCCTTCTTTCTGTAAAGATGCATTGCTCGCAAATACAGAGGGATAAACATGATGATGTAATATTAATTTGTAGTGAGTGATATAATTAGTTACTTCTCAGTAAACGTGAAAAGATTAGAAAAATCACATTGTTTTTTTCAGTTGGCAGCTGGAAACTACTGCTTCCTTTTACATCTCTCAAAAATTACAGCAGCTAGCACAGCTTCCTAAACCCATTTGCCTTGATTCAAATAGACAGATTAAATAATTAACCAGAATTAGAAATAACATCTAATATGAGCAGAGTAAGGAACTACAGGTGTTCACTGCAGGCTATGTCTGCTCTGATTTTAAGATACCCATGATATCCAAAAGCCAAATTCATATGTGAGAGTGCACATGGTGTATCTTGGGGAAGTTTCCTGGGAGACATCTGATAGATCAAAGAATCTTCTCTTATTCCTTGCACACCTCTGAAAAATGCTCAGCAAGCCCTCCAGGTCTAGTCTTTGTTTAGATGAACAAAGAACTCAATTAACTTTTAAATCAAATTTTTGAACTATTTTTGGAATCATTCTTAGTAGACTCAGGGATGTCTTGTATGTCAGACCCTCCAAACAGGGCACAAGGTACAGGTAACATCATCCTGTCCCTACTCTAACTTCTTCCTGCCTTAATTTTGGCAAGGTCTCAGGACCAGAGTAAGTGCTCAGACAAGGTCTACCAGCCCATCACAGCACTGACAAGAGGCAGCAACACCTTGCTGGTGTGGGTCTCAGACCTCTTTTGGCTGCTGTAAAGATCAGTTTTCTTCGCCTTCTTAATCCTTTGTCCATTCGTAGAGATCTCCTACAGAGATGGCAACTTGTGCTCCTGGAGGTGGTAGCTTTACCCTGTGGACATTCCCATCCTGAAATAAATTCAGTGAACAACTGTGATATGGTGATGACTTCTCTAGTCACACAATGCTAAATGTAAATTGGTATTCTACAACAAGACTGCCAAGGACATGAAAAATTTAGAAGAATTCAAAGCGATACCAAAGGCAAAGGGAAAACAATGTATTTAAGTACTTAGTCAAGCTGAAATCCAATTTATGCACTCTGTCTTCATCTCCAGTATTACACAACCTTAAAACTGAAAAAAAAAAAGGTGCTAGGAGCAGCTACATTTGGAATAAAACTGATTCTGTTGTTCTTCCATCCAGTGTACAGAACCAGTGCAATCAAACAATCAACTGGAAGTCCAGAAACATTTTTAAGCCATCAGTATAGTAAGATGATTTCAGCAGATTGCTCAAATAATAGCTCATCAAATCAGCAGAATAGAGAAATATTTATACAGGACATTTACTTTCACATTTACTTAAGGATAGTGACAGCAATACTCATAGTAAAAAAAGGTTTATTGTGTCACATTTCATGGAAGTCTAATTTCAGAAGCCAGTCTTCTCTTAATGTAACTTGCAATGTCTGAAATTGAGGCTGTTCCTTGGACACAGGAGCAGAAAGTAATTTTTCAAATTTATTGTTTACAGTGAGTGTGTGTGTACACCCATATATTGATATATGCATCTACAGCAGCAGGGCTAGTGCTTGCAAAATTCACTCACAATCACATTTCCCTCATTTGATTACAATGAAAAATTTAATGCATCTTACTTCACAGAGGAGTTGTAACCGCCCAGATTTATCAAAACTATGTATACTTTAATAACTGAAACTCAATCAGATCCGAAGCACAAAGGATAAACATAAAAGGTAAATGAAAACATCATGAAATAGAACTGCTCTTCGCCCATTTGACAATATGCTCGATGCCAACAGGTGGTGAGGGATGATAGCATGATTCACATCTTGGCACCTCCTCTATTCCAAACCCTAGAAAAGAGCCCAAGGGATGCTCACCCTATGCAGACATCAGCACTGATGCAGAGGAAAAGCAACCTCTTTCATCCCTGCCTCAGTTCTTCCATCTGTAAAATGAGACACCCAACAAAGACTATCTCGTCTGGAGTCAAGTAGAAATGGAGACTTGTGCTGGTCTTGGTTGGGACAGTGTTAATTTTCTTCAGAGTATCCTGTATGGGGCTGTGTTTTGGATTTATGCTGGAAATAGCATTGATAACACAGGGATGTTTTCATTATTGCTGGGCAGGGCTTACACACAGTCAAGGTTTTTCATGCTCCTCACCCCACCCCACCAGTGAGGAGGCTGGGGGTGCACAAGGAGTTGGGAGGGGACACAGCCGGGACAGCTGACCCCAACTGACCCCAGGGGTATCCCAGACCCCACACAGGGTCATGTTCAGATCATAAATCTGGGGGAAGGAAGAAAGGGGAGACATTTGGAGTGATGATGCTTGTCTTCCTCAGTGTTATGCCTGATAGAGCCCAGTTCTCTTGGGGATGGCTGAACACCTGCCCACGGGAAGCAGTGAGTGAATTCCTTGTTTTGCTTTGCTTGTGCATGCTGCTTTTGCTTTACCCATTGAACTGTCTTTATCTCAGCTTGAGTAATCTCACTTTTTCTCTTCTGATTCTCCCCACCCCCCATTTCATTGGGGAAAGATGAGCAAGTGGCTGCATGGAGCTGAGTTGTCAGCAGAGTTAAACCATGGCAGTCCCATCTCATGCCCAATGTGGGGCTCAAAGGGTTCAAGATAATAACAGATTTGATTGAAACATGCTAGATCGAATTTATAGCCGTTACTGCTGATTAGCTATTAATTGTCAGGCTCCTGTGCTTGCCATGGGGCCTGCTTGCCTGACTGTATGTTTGAGTCTAGTGCTCATTAGTGACTGCTTTTTGCTTTCCCTGCGCGCTGTCCTGCCGTGTGGCTTATCATCTTACTCTGCTGTGCCTGGGAACATTCTGATAACAGCAGCAGTGATGTGTCTGGGCTGGCAGATGGCCAGGGCATCGCTGCTGCTTCTGTGCTGCTGTACTGGACAGGCTGGGACCCCCGTGTGAACTCCTGCCCAAGTGACCTGTGGGTGAGTCCACACGGGAGCAGGACACCTCAAAGTGTCCATAGCCATGAATACGTCCACACCGGGGCAGGTACATCTCGGTTATGTTGATGCCACAGCTGTGTCCCATGGGGAATAGGTGCACCTCAGGGTGACTGTGGCTGTGGGTAAGTCTGCACCACAGCAGGTAAGCCCCTGGGAGAGGCTGTGGCTCATAGATAAGGAGCAGGTACACCCTCAGGGACAACAGTCTGTGGATAAGGGCAAGCCAGAGCAGGAGCAAAGGGAGGAGTTCATTGCAATGTCAAACCCTGGCCCAAAGACACCAGGGTTGGAGCTTGCAAGCAAAATACCTTTAAATTGTTGTAACCCATTATTTGAGTTGTTATAGGGCAGGAACCAGCTGTACCGATGCAGAAGCCTAGAAGAAGCAGTGACACGACCTGAGCTGGCTTTGGGGCTCAATAACTCCACACAACACACTACCTCGCCTGTCCCAAGTGACCACCATGACAGATGGAACCCAACGTCATGGACTAAATGAATTCAATGCACATTTGATGAACATTTGTGCACACTTTATGGGCATTTTATGGACACTTTACCAGGGTGGTCCATAGACTAGGGAAATGACACCTGTATATTCTGTCAAAAGACAGCAACAGGGGGTGGTGGTTAAAGAGATTATGTTGGAAAGGGTGGTATCTCAGCATGATGTAAATGCTATGGAATAAGGGGTGGAGAATGTTCCTCCACTGGAAAGCAGTGAATGAATTCTTTATCTGGCTTTGCTTGCCTGCTCAGCTTTCTTTTTTTACCTATTGAACTGTCTTTATCTCAACCTGCAAATTTTCCCACTTTTACTTTTCCGATTGCCTCCCCCATCCTGTTGCAGGCAGTGAGCAAATGGCTGCACGGGTATCAGCTGCCTGGAGGATTAAACCATAACAAGGCCATTATTACTCTTCACTCACTTCAAGCATTTTCTCCTTCTCATCGTTCATCTTTATCATTTATCCAGTTTTGGGCTGAGAGCTTTTGTTAAGGAGTTGATTATAGGATAATGTGAAACAAGTATATTAATCTCACATTATGCCTAATTGCATTAGCTTCAGATGTGTCCTCTAAGTATGATTTACATTTTGAAAGATGTCTAAGATTTTTTTCTATCATCTCCTTTAATGAGATCCAATCTCTGAGGCCTTTTTCTTTTTCTGACTTCTTCATTCTCTGTGAATTTTCTTCCTCTTGGAGATACTGAATTTCTAGGAAACCTCCCCAAGAATCTTTGACGCTAACAGTAAGATGGCACTAAATCAATAAAACACTAAATAAAATAACCATGATTAATAGTACTTTCATTTTGTCTCATTTTTTTTCCTTAAATCTCATAAGTGTTTTGCAAAAGAAGGCAAATATTATTACATTTAACTGATGGAAAAAAACAGAGGCAGAGACAGACCAAACACCCCATATTAAATCCCAAATATCATAGGGACAGTGAGTCCCATTAGGAAAGAAGACAGGTTCAGGCCTGAGGTGATGGGGCTGCACAACAAAAACAGTAATAGACACCAACTTCATCTTTTTAACCTATAACTTTCTCAGCACATTATTTCTTTAAGCCATTCATTAACTGTTAATAGGTGACAGACTCCTCAAACCATTGAAATTATGTAACTTCCAAACCTGTCAGATTGAAGTACTGTTCTTCCCACAACCCCATCACTTTTAGTAACTACTTCCAAACCAGCTGCCTGTGTGGGAGCAAACGAGGAGTCACTTCAGTCAAACAACTCTCGTAATACACTCCTTCAGAACGATTAAGTCAGCAAGACCTATTGGGTGACCATTTTTTGATTTGTGAGATCCTGGCTGGATTTATCACATTGTTCAGAGAAATTCACAGATAATACTCCAAACATATCAGGCTTCAAACATTTCCAGCAAAGGGGCAAAAGGAGAAAACGTTCACATTATGGCACAGAAATTCCAAATCTCAACGTCACCGAGCAGACTGAGATTTCTATACACCCTCTGTGGATGGCATGAACGACAAAGAGGGTTTGACAACTGGGGATGCCACTGGCATCCACAAAAAGCAACACGACACCGAACAAGCACGAGGGAGATGCTGACAGCTCCGAAAGGAACAGCTCTATTTCACAACCCTTATCTCGCTGTAATTAATTTTGAAGCAAGCTATCGTTCCCTATGACACTTCCGCACAACTCCCAGCTCCAAGAACGGGACCTCGGGAGCCTACCAAAGAAAGATGTAAAATAAGCTCTCCYGGGTCGAATTCCTCATAACACGTGGTTTGATTACATAGGAAAGATGCCCTGGTCTGCCCACCTCAAGTTGGTTTAGCTGTTCAACGGTTTTTATTTCTGGGTAGGTGCTGCCAAATCAACATAAACCCAGATTTGATCATTTTACTCAAAGTTAGTAAACAAACTAATAGCAAAGCAAATCATTCTCATGGAGCTTCCTCGAACCCTGCCATAACACCAATGTTCACATAAGATTCTGCATCAGTCTGCTTTTGAAATTAATTTGAGTTAGCTTGTACAATGCTGAAAAATCTGGAAGGAAAATCTGAAGTCCCACTGCAAGCCTTAGACCACGTTTACCATGTTACTAACACTATTTTTTCCAATTTACAATAACTTTCTGATGAGCTGAGTGGGTGTGTCAGACTTTCAGGTCCACATCACCTGTTGAGCATGAAAATGAGCATTTACCTATTATTTATGTATGCAAAATTACATTTCCTTCCTCTCTCCATGAGTCATGGTGTGACCCCTGGAAGCAATCAGTCTTTTTCAGGAGCTCCAAAATGTCTTAAAGACAATAAAGATGACATTTTACTTACATTTTTTTCTCTTTCTTTAGATTATGTAAGAACAACTATTTCAATGCATGCAATACTGAAAGTTGGTGGAGAGAAGATAAAAACAGGAAGGGAGATAACAGCACAACTGGGAACCCTCACATGCTACATGAGATATGCACAAAGGCCTGTGCCACCACAGCCCATCCTCCCAAGCAAGGCCCCATTACAGACCTGGGAGCCCAAAACTGGACTCACCCAATGTTACCAATTTCCTCAGAAAATTCAGGTGGTCAATTTAATCTTGGTCTTCCTTTCACATACATGGACAAACAGAAGCACAAATCAGGATAATCAATCAATGAATATTCATGGCTGAACAAAACACCAGCATTTCTGTTACCAACGACAAAAACAAGATGAAAACATGAAGAATGTCTGCAGAAGCTGAGACAAAGGTGATTCTTTTTCCTTTCTTTCTTACCAAGCAGTAGCTTGTATGGGACTGAACAGGGTTTACAGGCAGAAAAGCAACAATCCTGATACTGAAAAAAAGTTAAGACCTGTTTCAAGAGCATCTGGAGACACATGGTCTGTGTGTGAGCATGTCTCGGCCATGGAGAAGCAAGAAAATCCAGTGTTAACCTGGCTGCTGATGAACTTTTTTATTTTCTACAATCCTACAGAGCAAACAAGTGCAAGCATGAACATTCAGCTTCCTCAACTTGTTATCTTAAGCAGCCTGTGCTGTGTCAGAATCAGCAAAGCACTCAGGGCTGCATATGCAGCCAAGCCCCCAGAAATACCAAGCAAAACAGATACAAGGGACATAAGGCGCAATGCCTCCTTTTCTGCACATTAATGAGTACAGAGGGGAAAAAAAGGATGCTTTACACCCTCTTCCTCCTATTCCCTTTAAACAACCGCAGACCAGAGAACAGAATTCATATTACATATGTTCTCCTGTAAATAAATGAGAAGCCAATGTGTTTCTAGGCAATATCCATAGTATGAAATAGTTTTCTTAGACAACTTTGAGGCCTTATCAGTTTGGCAGAACTGTTTGATACGCTTGGGACATGTTCCAGCTGAAGCGTGCCACGGGATGCTGATACTTCACTCTGTCCCAATGTGTCAAACATTCTCCCTACCTCTGACACTCCACCAGTGACATCCTCTCAATGACAGATATTTGTCCAGTTGCCCTGGTTTAAAAAAAGTCCCATCTTTCAACACATCTCTTTGGTAAATGCACTGGGAAAACTAAATTATCAACATCAACAGTGTTCACTCAGAAACAAAAAAAATCCAACCATAAATAACCATGTAAACTTCTGTTAGATAACAGAAAAAGTCACTTTAACTTTTAACTTTTCAGAAAAAGTCACACTAAGAGATTGGCCAGGAGATTTAAGCTCCACAACCTAGTTGTGATTCACTCTTGTTTTTCTGAGTGATTCTGGACCTTCTGTGTGTTTCCCCATCTGAAGAATATACATAAATGAAGTTTCTTTCACAGATCTCTTGGAGATCACAGAATCAGAATAACTGGATATGCGCCGTGCTATTATTTTTTGCATTGAAATTTTCTGTTTTGCTTGATCTGAATTATCTTTCATTCAAAAGTCATTATGTGGTGTGACTTGAGGAGGGCACTGAGACTGTCTGCAGGATATAGCCCAAAGGCACAGTATCAGAGATCAGCCTGCAAAAAAAAAAAAGGCAGTTTCTAAGGGAATAGAAGTACAACAGAGAGCTGTACTTCATTAACAAAAAACCACTGACTTGTAGCTGAGAATATCTGCTGGAAATGATCACAGTATCACCAGGAGAGTTATATTCAGTGTGTACTGTTTCCTCTCTCTTAAAAAATGAATGAGCTTGCATGAGTGACTCTTCTTACTGGGAACTGGCAGATGCTCAGCACTCAGGAAAAACTGGCCTAAAGCTTTAAATCACCATATTTGGAGGTGAAAGATGGTCTTGTGGTTGGAACACTGAATTCAAGACACGTGTCTCCAAATCCCATTCGGTTACAGGTCTACCCTTGGTCTGGCACTGAAAGCTCTTTGGGACACAGATTCTCCTTTCACATTTATTTACAGCAATGGGCTTTAATTTCATGTGGCTCTCCATGCCTCCATGCACTACTTTGAGTTAAATTTGCAAGCAATACACACAAACCTATGTTTCCACCATGTACATCAAAATGCCAAGCACAAATTTCTCTATTTCCGACATCCTTGGAAAGATGAAGAGTAATAGTAAGATATTGAATAATATGATTCATATTCCTGTTATTAAAAATAATTAAATATAGGGCTCTCCAAGAAGGGAAATGAGGGTAACTACGAAATTAATCAGTGAAGCTTCTGAAGTAAATGGATAGGTTATTACAGAACAGCACTGAAACAGGCTTAAGAGTTCTTTCTACAAACCTTCATATGAAAAAAATGGATACTTCTTGATAAAATTGCATCTTCTCTACATTTTTACTACATATAAAGAAGAAAAAAAAAAGCTAGACTTCTAACGAACATTTCTGAGAAAAATCCTTGTTAGTTTTCATTTCCAACAAAAATCCACCTAAAAAATGAGGCTTAGAAAACACTCACTGTTCTTAATACTAAGCAATGAAAAGAGTTTTCCATTCTAAAGGGCTTATGCCATGGGGACAAAATTATCCTTATAAACCCAATAAAATCACTAGATTTATGGATAAACTTAGTCTTCACCTTCCCAGAAAGTTTCTCCTTGTCAAAGAAGGCTGGTTTTCCTAAAGGGTGCTGAACAGCTTCTCCCCTGGGACTGCATTACTTTCACTCAACACAGTGACAGATGCCCATTTCTACCCCTCTGCATAACACTCCTTCCCCTCCTGTGGTCCAGCATGTTCCCAGCAGCCTCCCCACATAATTTTCTACACAGGATGTTACACCTAGGCTGATGAGAAACCAAACTCTGCAGAAACACATCATGCTAAATTCTTCACCCTTGCACAATCCCAAGTAAGTAGATTGCTCATTGGGAACCACACTGGGACATGGGCTCCCCTCCTTGGCCCCACAGTGGTGGCTGCTGTAAGAGCAGCTCATCAAGTCCCATCAGTTCCCCATGGCACACGAAATGAGTGCTCACTTTATGGCACATGTCTGTGCAGGTTTGATATGGTTCTCACACACCAGCCTCCTGCTCTTCCCAGAAAATGCCACTTCGGTGACACCCACCTCTGCAGAAGTGTCACTTCACAGGGGAACGAAAGCTCCAAGCAGAGAAATGCCAGAGCTCTCTGGGCTCACAAGCACAGCGCTGCTCCTTATTATCACACAGCCAAGCTGCAGCAATTCCAGAAATCCCCGGGCTTCCTACATCCATGCTAAGGAGATTTGCTATTAAAAGTACAGGTCTCTGAGACCACTGCCAGCCATTTTTCACAAAAACTTTTGGCTGTGGCAGACCAGGGCTCTGCTTTCTCCTTGGAAGCCACATCTCAGGGCTCATAGCCCCCCCATTCAGGCCTCTCGCATCTGCCTGCCATGCCAAAGTGCTGGCTGTGGTTTTAGTGGTGATTTTATTCCCATCAGTCTTCCCCTTTAAAGGCATCACTTCCTTCCCATCACTGCGATACCTCAGTCCTGAAAGAAAAATTACAATAACCCATGTGTGGGTTGGTCCCTTCAATCCTCCTCCTGAGGAAGGAAGTTCAGCTGGAGCCAAAAGCACTGTCCAGAGCAGAACCCTCACACACCAGCAAGCCCCGCAGTGAAAACACACAGGGCCAACGCCAGACTGCATCCAGCAAGGGACGTGGTGGTCTGAAGGGAGGTTTTCCATGGACTCCAAAAGAGACAGCTATTCAGATCCCATGCAGACATTCAGGTAAGCCAAAGGGGAGCTGAGCCTTGCCTTGAGGTGATTGTTTCACAAAGAGGCACATCTGCAGCACTGCAGCTGGGCAGATATGGGCTGTGTGAGGAGCTGCAGGCAGGCTCGGTGACCAGTCCTGTCTGTCTTACCTGCAGCTCAGTGGGGTCAAGCCAGTCATTATAAAGACATCCAAACCAGCCCTGATCCCACCATTGTGGCTGCTGGGTAGCCTGGAAGGCTGCAATGGCTCTGATGATGAGCATCTGGTAGTCAGGTACTGTAAATCCATCCCCCTCCTGACCGCTCCTTCCAGAATGCGCAAGCCTGTCCCCAAAGATACTGGAAGGAATCAGGTTCAAAATGTGTCAGTAAGTGAACCAGTGGAAACTCCACTGCACTCTATTAGCCAAATGTAGACTTATAGGTCTGAAGTCAAACATTTTTCCAGGTCCCAACTGCCAGGGGCTGATCCAACATTCCCAAACGCATGTGGAAATGTGGGACTTTCAAAGAAGCAAAAGCAGGAATCAGAGCACAGAGCTCTCCTAGGTCCTGGTCTGGTCTCAGCTGCCCCAGCCAGGAACAGCCTCACTCCCAGGAACTCTCCATTGCAAGGCAAGTGGAATAAAACATACAGGGCAAGAAAAGGAAGACAAACTGGTGTGACAGCACATCCCAACAGCTAATTCCRACTGTTTTCCAGTATCAGATTATATACATACATACATACATGGATTTATAGACTTGTATAATAGATGCTGAATTTCAAAATACTCATTATCAGCAAAGCAGTGACATAAAATATATGGAAGAAAAATTAATTAATTTCAAAATAATACAGAACCACCTAGATATAAAGCTTCAGCCTTTGTGGATGAGCCCATCTGGGACCTAATGGACAGGCATATGGCAAGACATCTTCATCAGAGATGAACCTGGTCCTTGGTGTAGTAGAAAAACCACCAGCAATCTCTGCCCTCTCTGCCCTGATACCTTCACCGCTTTGTTGTGTGGGGCTTTTTGGCTACTCCAGACTCACTTCCCAGACAGCCAGTTCCAAAGCTCACTTCTCCAAGATGTGCCAGTTGAAAGAGGTTCCTTGAACAACCCCAGCCCAAGCAGCATCTCTCCTTTGCTCTCCGTGTCCCTGAAGAAGGGAAAGCTGAGACTGCTGGGATTCTACATCCAGAAAAGATTTGGCACAGCAGTAAATCTCTGCAGCCACAGAGCTTTCTCTGGGTGACAAGATCCGAATGTCACCACGGGAGCAAGACAGTCTCCAAGATAACACCTGTAGGCTCCCACATCATTCCTGAATTATAATATCTTGCTGGGAGAGACAGAAGCAAAAGATAGATTCAAGTGGGGAGTTTACAACTGCTAATACTCAGCGTAGGGTCTGCTCTCTGCAGCAGCTGCAAATGAGGGTATGAGGGCACCTCATTCTTATGAAATAGCAGGACTGGGGCTTAGGCTAAGGCTCAAGGGAGATGGATTTTTCTCCACACCATCCTGCTGTGCTGTTGGTTCAGGAAAGAAGGAAAGCAAGCAGAAATTCTCAATTACTCAATTGAATGTGGAAGAAGCTTTGAAATTCTAAGCCTTAAAAGCTGAGAAATCAAGCAGTGAACAGAGAGAATCCAAACAGTATTTATTTGCCCAAACTCTTGACTTTAAATTTTCTGATGAGTTCTCTGTGAACTAAAATTCACTATTTCTTTTTTTTTTTTTTACTTCCTATACAGAGAATCCCTAAAGGAGGCAGGGAGAGCTCCAAAGTTTGCACTCATTGACACTTTGCAGTGAAGCTGCACACACAGAATATGCATGAGAAGAGACATTTAGAGGTGATTCTTACCCAGCATTCAAATCTCCTTTTAAAAAAAAACACAAAAAGACTCTTTTCTGGGACACTTTACCTGGAAAAGATTCAATTGTTCTAGCATCAGCAAGAAAAAATGCAAACTCTCAAATCAGTCCATGCTGCAGCTCTCTGTAGGGCTGGCATGTATAAACCCACTCTGAAATTCTGCATTATAAAATTGCTGTTCACCCCAAAACACTGCCTGAACTATAGCACTTAGTGCTTAAAGTGCAACACAAACAGAACAGCGATGACAAAGCGGCAGAGATCCCAGAGACATGGTCTAACCTCTTTTACCACCTGAAATGTCATGTGTATCTACATTTCCTGGGAAAAACCTTCTCAACCTGGTTCAGCCACTGGGCATGCCTGGAGGAGCCAACACCAAAGCCAAGTCCCCTGACCTGTGCATACAAACCTGTGAAATTCACTTAAGAGGTGGCCTCAAGATGAGTCTTATGAGGGAATGCAGACAACTGGAAATAGAATAAGTACAGGTTCAGATGGAAGAGGCTGCCCAGTGCCCACAAGGGCAGTGCTGTAGGGTAGCAGAACTCTTTAACCCTCTTGCCAAAACTCAGATGCTGACTTTAGAGATGGAGCCCACCTAGCAGCTTTGGAGGAGGAATCTATGCTGGCCACGGTCCCCAATCTGTACATTTTTTTTTTTGGTTGGTTTGACATGAACCCAGTGACTCTTTCATGTAAAATACATAAACACATTTGCTCTTGCTGCATTATACTTGCCTCATTATTTATGGGTGGACTTTGCCTTTGCTCACACCAATAACCACTCGCATTGTGAGTGGTTGTTGGGTGAATCAATGCCCCTCACATCTGCAGCTCCCTTAGAGGTGGATTTAGCTGACAGTCAGCCAAGCAGGGCTGGGAGCCTGTCCCTGCTCAGGTGCTTTATGAAGTACCACAAGTACTGCAGAAAGAAATGGATAATTACAATATGTGGCAGCTCCTGGAACATGGGGTGGTGGAGAGGAGGCTGGAACACTCTGATTTTCATTTGCTTCTCCTATTCAATTACTTTGTGACTTTGTTTTTCCATGTCCTGTCTATTTAGACCACAAACTCTTCAGGGTGGGGACTGTCTCTTACTACGAAGCTGAAGAAAGAAATAAATAAAGTAGGATTTCAGGATGAAAAATGAAAACAAAGCAGAAAACACCCTCAGCAAGGCTCTGCTCAGCTGCTGACGACTGACAGCATCACAAGATGAGTTGGCAAGTTAAGAACCTGGTTTTCAGTCTTTGAAGTCCCACATTTCTATGTCAACAGTATTTTCTAAACAACTGACACTACTGATTCCCCACAGAAATGTAACAACTGCAAGATGAAAATAATCTGCCCATGCAAATGCTACGGATCTTTTATTCTTCCTTCCCCCCCTTCTCTGTTCAAATATTTGTTCATCAGACTTCAGCACCGAAAGCTAGAAACATGCCATTCTGCCCTTCTAATATTTTATAGAGTACTGCATTTATTTGCAATTATATTCTCCCAGTAAAAAATATGATGCTTCAATAAATCTTCCTCTAGTGAAATTTTATGTATTCTGGCTAGTTGTTTACTGCAGGATTTTTGTAATAAATTATTCTCACTTGCAGCCTGACCTTTGTAATTTTCATAATACAAGAAAAAAAGTATACTCCTTCTGCAGATGTACCTTCACAATCTGCTCATCTTCCCTTTCCTCTGTACTTTGCAGCAAACAGATGTCAGTGAGCCCAGTTGCTATACAAGCTCCTCAATACACTGATCTGGCATCATGAATGATGACACCTGAGCCTCAGATCCAAGGGAAATCTTTTACACTTCTTTACAGAAAACACTATGTTTTTGAACAGAGCACCAACAAGGTATCTACACTGCAAGCCTCGGTCTAAAGATGTCTCCTGATCTACCACTAGTTTCCTATTAAAGCTTCAGGTTCACTAAAAAGTGTAAATCACAGAATATTTAAAGTGCTTTTTATAGCCTACCAGTCACTGAGGTTCCACATACCACGCCATGCACCACCCAGACTGGGAAGTACAAAGCAATCCTATCATTTCAGGATAGAAATGGGAAGAGAAGGGGAGAGGAGGGAAGGACAGAAAGCTGGGAGCTATAGCAGTAAAGACACTTGCATTTCACATTTTGCAAAGTGGTGATTGCAACATTTTCATATTTTCTCTAATTTCCTTACCCCCAAGTTTCCTCCCCTTCTGTCTCACATTTAAATAATAACTAACTTTTAAAAATATATCTTTCTAGTACTACTTATTTTCTCCACTCTCAGTGTCCAATTCCTCTTCTTGGACCTTCCTACAAAGGAGCTGAGTCTGTCTGTAGAGAAATACAGTTAATTGACTCTCTTTGTCCCTAAAATCTTGCCTTGGCATTAAGAAAAGCCATATCCTAGTAAGTTATGACAACTGTCCAGGATAAATATATTGCTTAGCTATACAAACTCTACAGGGAATGTGTTCCCAGCCCAAAAGGCTGAATCATGGCTCAAATCATGCTACTGACATAAATGTTCTCATTTGGGCTCTTCTACAGCACCTTCCTATGGATCTGAAAGCATTTTGTAATGAAAAGATGAGTTTTAGATTCTCAGAAAATTCAAATCACTCAATAAAGGATATTTAAGATCAATTCTGGGAAGAGCATTCAGGGTTTACTAATGCTGCCTTAGGTCATAGTGCCTTCAAAAAGCACAGTGACCCCTCAAAACCAAGTTAACAAGCTTCATCATTACTTTGTTCCATGTTCGTTATTCTGGTAAAAGAAAGGGCATTTTTCAGGGAAATCTTGGGGTTAATTTGTTACATGCATCTTCTATGTCATGTTTTTTTTGGCAAACGATCAGTGAGCTCATTAATTTCTATATCTAACTTAGTTTCCRTTTCAAAGTACTATAAAACAGAAACAACCAGACACTCATGCCAAAAAGTAAACATTAAAGAGAATGAGAATATAAATGGTCTCTTTTAAAATTGGTTCAGATACAACATAAAGCAAAAGGCCATCTTAAAACCAAATGCTCTTAAAATAAACAATAAAGATCTCCTTACCCCCTGCTTCGAGTAAGTATTTAAGCTAATGAGAGCTAGGAAATCAATGAGTGGATATTGAATTGCTATCCAGCCAGGCTTCAGACAGATTCTGGTAAACAAACACAAATCTAAAAATAAATGTGATGGGGAAATCTTTTTTTCAGGAAATTACACATTTATAAGCAGAGAGGGGGGAATGGGTGGAAAGAGATACTTTAAAAGGCAAGTGACGTGGAAGAGATCACACACTTGAGATTTTTCCATCTATTGGAAAAGATGCTGAGATCAGTATCCAGTATAATAACTGAGACACATAACTGCCCATGCTGAATCTATGGGCTATATGCCTTTGGCTCACCTCTGCACACTCCTCTACAGGTGGTATTTAGGACCCTAGAGAGGGGAACACAATTCTCAAGAAGAGCCAAGATGGATGCAACTTACTGTGAGAGGAAAATTCTAAATACCACTAATGCTTCTTGCTCTGAGACCTGCTTAAAATTTACTTTTGATTTATTTTGTATAACTGGTGGTTCCACTAAGGAGCTTTGCTGTTTTAGAGAGGAGCCTGCATATAGGGTATTACAGGAGAAAATCTAGATTTTGTAACAACACCTACTATCACTACTCTCAGTTCTGCAAAT
Source organism: Amblyornis subalaris (assembly GCA_018881555.1). Taxonomy (NCBI): domain Eukaryota; kingdom Metazoa; phylum Chordata; class Aves; order Passeriformes; family Ptilonorhynchidae; genus Amblyornis; species Amblyornis subalaris. The sequence goes on from JACAXG010000107.1 coordinate 235,270, forward strand.
TTTTTCACTAAGCTGAGAGTTTAGACACCCCAGAGTCGTGCCACACATTCTTCACTTTTGCCAAAATAAAGTGCTGTTCTCCTGGGTTTGTGGCCATATTTCTCCAAGAGAGCAAACCAGTTACAGTTAGAGTTTCCACATATTGTCATATATGATATCCATCCATGCACTTGTGGTACATTCAAAGACATAGGAAATAAATTACCTCATGATCCCTCTTGAAAACTGCAGTCACCTTCTTCCCCTCCAAACTGCAAGGTATGTAGGAGGTTTACTGCTCCCAGCCCTGCTTCTTTGCCCAGCTCTGCACAGACCTCAGTGGCAGCATAATGACATCGAAAAGAGCCCAGCCAAAGCACTAAGTTTTAATTTAGTTTGGAAAGAGATGAGATCTGATAAACTGTAGCAACGATTCCCATGCTTTTAATTCACATCCTGGGAAAATCCTATATGCAGTGGTCCATCTCCAGTAAAGATTTTTTGCAGCAGAGCCAGGGCATGAACTGGATGATGCGCTCGATGTGGAGCCAGTGCAAAGGGCAGGAGCAGAGGCAAAATGTTCACAGGCTCACATTTCTAGGTAGGAAACCTGCTGGTCAATATGGCTAGTGCACACATTAGATCCCTTCTCAGTGAAAAGCATGAAAAGAGGGGTCCTGAATCTGCTAAATGACTTTGCATTGTGAATTTTGACAGAAGCTCCCTAACTGCAGACATAGTTTATAGCAGAGAGTACCAAGTTTTCCACCTCTGACGCTATTGAGTGAACTTGACTCTCAGTTCAGCATATGCATAACCAAATAGACAACCATGAACTACATGTGTCCATCTTGGCACTGCTGCCAGGGAACAGGAAAGAACTACCAGACTATTTTTTTTCAGCAACCAAAGGGGAGCTGCACTGAGTGATCCCAATTTCCTGTTCAGCACTTCAGAGGGCACCAGCTGGGAGAGCACAACCTCTTCTGTGCCCTTCATATTCTCCTCTAAACAGAAGAAACTTCTTGTCTATGTTTTATTTGATGGCAGAGATCAGCTTCTGTCTGCAAACTCCTTGACTGCTGCCAGACATTCAGCAGTCTTTAACAACTACAATTGTGCAGGCAATTTCAGAGAATCAGAGAACAAAGAGGCTACCAAACCAACAATAAAAATGCAGATGGAGAAAACATTATAATGAATAATATTAGACTGGCTCTAAATTCAGAATTGGTGTCTCCTCATCCTATAAAAAGTCCATTACTGTGTGCTTTTTTCTGAGATGTGAGACATGCACTGTAACCCTTTCCATAACAAGATTAACAAAATAGGTTTCAGAAAACATCTGCTTTAAACCTGAGCATTTCTAGATAGAATATTTTCTTGAAAATTGAGAAAGAGAATTCTTATGCCTTTAAGACAACTGTATCCTGTTGCAGACAAGTTACATAAACCTCGAAATAGTAGCACTGGATTTTTTTTTTCCGAATAAAAAGGGTGATGCTGTCTAAGCAGACATTTATTTTGCTCATGTCTGACAAGAACAGATGATTACACAAGGCCTAAATGCAGCATAAGGTATTTTAGAAAAAGGAATCAGGTGGTTTTACAAGGAGATGGAGTTAACTAATTTAGAAGTTCCTCAACAGTCCTCCTAGTGCTCTTGCAGACAGATACTGGAAATGCAATAAGCTGATGCTACTATTGCAAAGTTTTACTTCCAGCTTTGCTTTTTCACAGAACTATATGCAGTTTAATTGTGTGAGCCCAAATACACCCCTCATTGCACTGTTTCCCAAAAAGGTATCACAGCAATTGTGAGAGAATCAGGATAAGCCACCCAGGAACACGAAACTAACTTAGAACTTGGCTGACAGTCCAAAGGAGGTGCAACCCTCCAGCCACCCCTACAGCTGGAGCTTTCACCAGGCACGGTGCTCACATGGGCACTGCCAGAAACCCTGACCTGCTACAGAAATGGCTTCAGCCTCCCAAAGAGTAGGTAGAAAACACTGGCCAGGCACAATATCGCTTAAAAAAATGTGTCAAGTAAACTAAAGAGACGGGATTAAAAAGAAAGGAAAAAGGTAACAGGATGAATTATTTCCAGGGCAGGAGCCCTGTTTTGTTGCCCGATTTTTGTTCTGGCAGCTGCACATCCCGGGGATGCCTATTTAGGGACAGATTTTACTTAAAGCTTCCGCAATGTTGTGTATAGAAGAAACGGGAACAAAAACATGTCTCATGGACACGTACTTTTTTAGAAACCCAGAGGAAGTGAGCCACTTGGGCAGCTCCCAGGCTCATGTTGTTTGGCTTTTTAAGACTGGACTCATCATTTAATTCTTTCAGCTAAAGAAACACAATAAACACAATTTCACTTTTTTTTTTTTCCTAACTATAAAACATGAAAATACAAGCAAAGACATTTTAATCCAAGACGAGATAGCTACGGGTGAAAGCCACACCAAATGGGCTGTATCCCAGCCTTATCCCTCCACATCCCTGAGCCAGATGAGCAAGGCTGGAGATGCACTCTTTTTTGGGTGTGCAGCAGCCACCGCTATTTGCTGGTGTTACCCAGCTCCTGTTGTGGGGAAATCTCCCTCATCCACCTCTGCCTAGCTGGGACCATCAGGGACAGTGCTGTCCATGGGTGAGGGACACAATCCAATGAAAAGAGCACTGAGGGAATGCAAGAAACATCTCTTGGATGTGCTCTGAAGTTGCTATCCCTTCTAAATGGATGTGCCACTCACTTCAAGACCTGTTGTTACCTCTTTACAGCCAGTCCAGTTCCCAGGAAAAGGTCCACCCACCCGCCAAGGCCATGCTCTCACATTGCAGTTACACTCCTGGTCCTCCCCTCCAAACTATTTCTATTTCTGGCCCTTCACCAGGCTGACCCTAAAGTCCCCCCTTCTTTGAGGACACCAGCCCCAGCAGCTGCAGCACTGTGATGAGTCACCAAACCACCAACAACCTCCACAAACTTGAAAACATCAAATCCACTGACTTAAGCCCAAATCCTTCCATTAGTTATGAACGTGAGCAGAAGCGGCTCTGGGCAGAAAACGGCTTCTCCCAGCACAACGCGCCCAGACGTGGGATGCACAGTTTCCACTCCCAGCAACCGAATGGAAGATCAAAGCAGCAGCGAGTCAGAGGGAGTCCAAGCCATGCATTGTTTGCTTCACAGACTCTTACATACAATTAATGCAGCGTCATTAAGTGGTGCAATTATGGAGCCCAACCATGCATTTTTGTGGTTGAAGTCAAAGTATGCTTAATGGTGTAATTACGTCTAAAGAAGAGCTCCCATGACTAATTACATCCACAGGGAGACAAGCAGCAAAAAGCTTCATAGTGTAATATTAGGAATGAATTATGTGTCTGGTAGTTTTACTCCCTATTCCAAGCACAGCAGTGTAACATACCACTGGCAGACCCCACATCTCCCCATGCCTTCCACAGTGCCAGGGTTATCATGAACAACAAGACCATGAACAGCAAAATCCTCTGAACAGCCGAGGCCAAGTCACCCTCATGCTGAACAGGAATGATCCCATTTCACCCCGAATGAGTAGGGACATGGCACTGTTGGGCTGTGCAGACCATGATCAACCATCACAGTGCCACACAAAGAAGTTTAGGGGTGACTGATGGGATCTTCAGCCATGCCCCATGTGCCTCCTACATGTTCAACCTTCCTGTTTGACATGTACCTGTCTGAGGTTGATTGAAGTCCTAGCTTGCATCCAAGGTGCAGACCTTGGCAAATGCTTGCCCACTGCAAGCACCACCTGCACTGTCAGTGTCGTACTGGCCACCAACCCCTCCAGATAAGTCACAGGATGATCTCGGCTGGTCAGTGAGAGTCACACCACGGACCACGGTACCTGAATCCAACTCCTGCCAAACACCCACACTACGCTCCTGTAACTTCAAAACCAACAACAGGAGAAACTGGCTCTGATCCACCTGTCCCTGCCAACCTTTCCCATCCCATGTCGCTAATTAACTCAGGGYAGATGGGGATTTGGCCTTACCCCACCCAGAAACCATCTCCTCCACCCCCATCAGTGAAACACTGGAAAATACAGATCTACCCAAAACACTGGTCTGAAGCCAACGAAGCATTACAGCCTTCCTCAGATCCATTTGTCTTACTGCTTGAGTTGGAKTTTATTACTAGACTGCTGTGACACCATGAGATTTATGGGCAACAGGCTCACTCCATCTATCCCAAAGAGACAGGAGAACAATTAACACCTCCCTATTCTCTGATCCTACTCCCTTCTGCTTTTGGCTTTTTCTCTTCCACTTTCCTTCTTTATCCTCCTATTATAGCAACAGTGGAGTAAAACCAGCATTTATCTTTTTTTCCAGACAGCCTTTCAGARAGCAGAAAGCCTCCCTAGGATGAACACTTGCTGTCCCCAGCTCCAGCCCCACACTCCAAMGTTAATCTCCTCAAGCAGAGATCTGCTGCAGCCATTAAACTGAAATCTGCTGGGTTAAGGCTGGAAATGCATTCCACTTTGCTAGCATGATTCCAGCAAAGTTTATAAAATTGGGAATGTGTAATGCCTAGCAGAAAGCCTGAGTGGTTTCCTAAAACAGCTTTTCTAGCCAGCACCACGTCTCACCCAAAYTGCTTTTGCAAGCTCCACTTAACAYCCACAGSCCCTGCTCCCTTCATCCACAGCCTCTGCTCCCTTCGGTGCTTCACYGCTCAAATAACCTCCTGCCCTTTGGTTTTGGGAAGGATGTTGAACTGCCCATGATCAAACACAGAAAAGGCTCTTGCATTTTGGGGAAATCCAAGACAATTTTAGCTGAGCTGTTTGAAGAACAAGTGGGTCCGGTAAGTTGAGGAAAGCATCTTGAAGGTTACGTGAAAACCAAGAGATTCTCGATTGATGACTTCAGATCAGTTTTGCTGAGTAGCATTGCTATTACTAAGTAAGCTGAATATTGATTTTTTTTTTTTTGGGATCTCAATAGGAGCAAAGGATGATCCTCTTTGGGGATACAGTGGATTAGGTGGGAAATGTGGGAAAAAACCCCTGAGACAGGAAGAAATCTGTCCAAAGGCAGGACAGTGCTCGTTGCTGTGCTGGAGCTTTGTTATGCTGATGCCAGGCCAGGCAGCTGTCAYAAGGACAGGACAGCCCAGGTGGGAGGACAGGACACACAGGCTCTGGGAGAACAGGACAAGACTGAGTTTGGAATCCAAAAGGGAAAGGCAAAAAATACAGGTGCAGTGAAAAGTGAAGAAAAATTTCAAAATTTTTTTCCCCACGATCTTCCCTGCTGATCTTGATCATAAACAAAGGCACAAGCTCAATCTAATGGTGCATCTCTTTCTGATCCCAAATAAATCTTTTTTAGGTTTAAGTGTTTGGTGCCCACACTGCATTTTGAAATTTTAAATAAAGAAAGTTTCAAAACTACAGAAAGAAAACATCATGGTAAATATTTTGCTTTTTGAAAACACTAGCTGCAAAGCTCCTCACAGCACCTACAGAGCAGCAAGGGGAGATAATAAAAGCAGACATAAAGCAGGTAGACAAGAAAATCCATGACAAAYATTTTGGAGCAGTCAGCTGAGGATGAGTGGATGGTTAAGTACCCAAATGAACAGACTGCATTTCCAAATGTGAAAATTTAGCTTGTGGATATTGATTTCCAGGCAAGCCTGGTTCATTTCATTCCCTAGGGCCTAGCAGCCTTTGAAGGTCTTTTAAGAGCCTGTCTAGAAAACATCTGCTTACTTCAGAGCAGTTTTAACCATGGGTTATTTCTTTACTCTCAGAGCAAATCAGCAACACGGTGACTCCAAAGAGATGCTCCAGGCTTCATTGAAAGCCTCTCCCATTTCCCCTCCAATATGGCTTTCCTGGGCACATTTTAACAACCACACAGCAGGACAAAGAAGTGGCATCCTCCATCCAGCAAGGAGAAGACTTCCACTTTTGGTAYAGAAAGCTCTGTACTTATTAAAAAAATAGGGTTGATTTAGCTCATGTCTCTCCTCCATGCCAAGCTCTGAGGTCTGTCTTTGCACTGAGGTACATCCAAAACAGGCAAGAGCCTGGGAGCAGCTGAAACAGGCAGGAGAGTTGGGGAAGCAGCTGAAAGGTCCTGGCAGGCTCAGTGATGGGTCTGGAAAGCCCACGTGGCTCTGCTGATGGGGTGTCAGTAGAACACCGTGACACTGAGCAGCTGGTTGGTGTGCAGGATGGCAGCTGGAGGCCAGCATGAGGGCTGGGGCTCGAGGAGCAGTGTTCAAAATGAGCCAGAAAATGCAACATCCTTCAGCTATGTGAAGTTTTTAAGGAAGCAAGAAACGCCAGAACCAGGCTTGCTGAAGAGCTGGTAAAACCCCATCACCTGTGGCCTCACTGGAGTCAATGTCCACTTCAGGTCACAGCAGGACTCCTCTACCTCTTCCCAGCCCATCCAGCCTCCAACCCGAAGGTCCTGCCCCATAGCAGGCAAGGTTCCATGTTGTGAGTCTCTCATTCCTCACCCCGTCTGCATTTCCCATCTGCCTCCTCCCCAAATCGACCCTAATCCAGACAGTACTGGTCACATCATGTGCTCAGGGCCATGTCCAGCCAAATTATGAACACTGCCAAGGTGGAGATGCCCCACATGCTCTGGACAACCTCCACCATCTGATGACATCCATGGTAAAAAAGCTTTTCCTACACCTAACTGGAATTTCCCATCTTGCAACTTGTGCCTGTTACATCTAGTCCTCTCATCACAAACCTCTGAGGAGAGTTGAGCTCCATGTTCTTTACATCCTCCCATTCAGTGCTTGTAGACAGCAAAAAGGTCTTCCTTGAGTCATTTCCCCTCCAGGCTGAACAAAGCCTTCTCAACTTCCCCTGGTGCACTCTGTGCTTCAGCCCCACACCACCTTAGTGGTCTSTGAGTTAATCAGTGTTTTAGGGACAAATACACATCCGTGGAGCTCAAAACCAGTGTTTTCCCTCTGGCAGTACTAGGGCACAGATGTACACCCAGGATGAAGGGCTTACTGCCTGGGGAAGGTACAGCTGAGCTGCAGTAACCAGCTGTGTGCTCACTTCTCCCCGCACAGTGGGAACTGAAACCAGCCAAATAAATCCTGAAGCCAACAAACAGCCAACGGCAGAGACCCACTAAACTATGGTAACACAGCCACTCGTGGTCACAAACCAGAAGCAGCACCACTTTTTTTTTTGTCCTAAACCAAATACAGCACTAGATCTCTTAAACATGGACGAATCTGGGCAAATCTTCCCCCAAAAGCCTTTTTTCTTTCCTGCAACCTTTGATCTTTTAGCTATGGAAGCAGACACCCCCCCTATTCTGAGGTCTATGGTTGGGTGGTGAATGTTGAAACTAACACCAAGAAATGGTGACCATGTGCCAGGCAACTGTAAAAATACAATYAGATAAAAGATCAGAAAGGAAAGCTTTGGAGAGAGCAACCTGTGGCTACAGACACTTCTTCACTCACTAAAACTCAGAACAGCTGCAGCCTCTCATCAAAGCTTGTTCAGCTTTCAATGAAAGTTCACACAGCACATTGGGGTCATCAGGACTTGCTGTGTTGGGACAACATGGTGAAAGTTGATGGCGGTACTCTCCAGAAACTAATTCATCTTCATTTGCAGCACAAATGATACAGGGACGTCATTGTTTGGAATGAGTATTTTTTAAGAGCGTGATTAGCACCAAGTAATTATTTGGAGATAYCAGTTGTTTTAATACAGCAAGTGTGGCAGAGTGGTTGTTGTTCATATAAGGAGAAAGAAGGGTGAGACAACTGTACTATGCATCATGTAATTACAGCAGCAGGGCTGGGCTTTTTGTGGTGATGAAAAGCTCCACAGTAACTCCAAAATGTGCTCAGTTGGTTTTTATTTATTACTGGCATCAGCACAGTCTTTCTTAACAATTAGGAAAAAAAAAGTGAGAATACTTCACAAAATTCACTTACTCTTTTATGTGTGACCATTAATGTGTCTGAACACTGACTTCTTTTTTTTCTTCTTTTAATTTTTAAATATAAGCATATCTGAACATGCTGGATGGAGGCATTGAGAACTCTAGGGGAGTACCTGGTTTGAAAGTTATACCAGGGCAACAGTTGTCCTTATCTTATTCTGGAAAATGTTTCGAAAACAAAAGATAATATTCATTCTAAGAATAAATTTCACTTGATCTTGCCATGCTCAGACATATGACTCAGGTCCTTGACTCTGAGACCATAAGGATCAATGCAGGGCTGAACCTAGGACTTCTTGCATGGGCAAAACAGGAGGAATAAGTGCTTTATTTTTCATTTCACTGTTATTTTTTTTGGCTAGCTGTTTGCACAGGCCTCACTGGGTTGGCTATTAACATTCAGTTTCTTTGCTAAAGGCATTCTATCCAGACCTGATCTCCTCCAAAGCTACTATAAATGGATTTAGTTCAGACCCTGATATTGAGCCCTGCGTAATGAGCCAAAGATTTCAGTGGACAGAAGTTTTACAAAGTTCTGAGAGTTTAGTTCAATGGCACCCTGGCTCCCAGAGCAAGGCTGGCTTAAATAAAAGGTGCTATTCCCAAGCCTCGTTTCCATCCCCTTGCTCCCTATTCCACACTGGTCCAGCAATGGTGTAAACTGCTCTTTGTCAGGAGGTGATGTTTGCAGTGTSAGCTCTGCCTTGTGTCAGCCAGGARAGTGGTCATCACAGACACATTTGGGGATTTCTCTGTGCATCCTGTGTAATCTACRTAACTGATCTTTTTTTCCTTTGCCCGGGATTCTTTTGGTCCATTTCTTGTTTTGGATTTCTTGGTTTCCTAAGAAAAAACTACCAGATGCTGTTTATTTCCCTCCTGTAATTTTCAATCTGTTGGAAATGACTGGCAGAGGGCTAATTCATTGCTGATATTCTATTTAAAAAACATGGATGTTCTCAGTTTGTACAACYCTCTGAGCAGGAGTAAATTTTACTCTTCTAACCCCATGCTGAGTTGTAAAAGACCCATCTCCATCTTGCCTAATGTAAAGCTATCAAGTTTCACTATATGCTGCTTTCTTTTTTACGAGATATGTCATCATCAAGTCGTATATAATTAATAAGCCCTGATCCTCAGTTAATAAGGAGTGAGAGTACACAGATTTAYAGGTGGCTGGATGTCTGCTCCACTGGTTCTGGCTTTGGCAATGTTTCCTTCTGCAAACTGCAATCCCTGACACAGTCACAGCTCATAAAYACCCAAGGTGAGGCTCCTTGTTGACCCACGCTCTGTGACATTGCCAGTGCTCCGTGCCATTGCTTCTCCCCACCACAGTGGAGTCTATTTCCCATTATTTCATAAGTAACACAAAAATTAAACTGCATCTGAGGCAGCAGGGAAATCAATCTTCTCCAGAGAATCATTCCAGTTAAAAAATTCAATACATCTTAAATCCATTTAGGTGCTATATATATAAAAAAAATTGTAGCAAGAATGCACTTAAAGAGAAGGCAGAAAAAATATATTCCAAGTGGCCAACATCTACACTGCAATAATAGTCTTCTTTATACACTCAGACAAGTATTTTTACGAAGACAGATGATGTCTAAATGTTCTTTCCTGATAATTTCTTGTGTGCTTTCAATTTTATGCAGATAATTAATCATTGTAATAGAAGCATTTAGGCTTTTAAACACACATTTTTTCACCCAAAAAAAAAAAAAAAATAGTCAGGCTGGTAATATGGTAACTGTTCTCCGATTAATTAGATTTTCAGCGTGAGGTATTCTAGAAAAGTACATTCAGAGACGTGGGGTAACACCAAGCAGTCATGCACCTAATACTGGGTCTTTGCAGATTTAAATGAGGCTGCCACACTTTGACTGTGGTTCTTGAGCTAAAATTTTCAACTTTTTATGGGAAAACCTGTATTCAGCCCTGCATTCCCACACAAATGGTGGTTATTAACGTGGCTTGATCCAGGAACAAAAGTTTGACAATCCCAATCCATTTTGAGGAATCAGGAGTGAAACAAGGACTGTGTCTAACCTGATCAATGAGAGGCACAGTATCAGACCCCATTCCTCTGCTTAAYTTAAAAGTTAATTCAGGAATCCCTGAGGATTCAGCTGGAGCAAGGGCTTTCAACAGTTCATGAGCTGACAATGGAATTGGGRGTAATTCATTTATACACATCAAGAGAAGCAGTGGTTTTAAGGACAATTCTCATGCCCTCAAGATAATGAACCCTGAGCTGTAACATCATCTTTCAGAGCTTCACACCACTCAGAGCTGGAATCAAGAGTTATTTGTATGAGTAGGTTGCATTTTTGCTGTCGTTCCCTACTCTTCCCAAGTGGGATGCAATGGATTTGGGGGAAAAGACCAATATCTGGAAGGACGCTTGTTGCCTTAGACCCCTGAATATCCACGGTCACACAACCTCAGCGGTGCTGGGCACATCTTCACAACTGCCACCAGCCAGCACCAAAGCATCCCAAAGGATATAGGTATGTGCTTTTAGTGCTATTTCTCAGAGGGAACTGAGGCTGGCAGGCTATGTCTGTGTCACTAAGACTGAGCAGTACTAGTGGCATGAAGCCACGGTGCCAGGCTGGAGACCATTCCCAAAACGCAGTGTGTATGATCATTTCTCCAACTTCTACAGCACTTACAGTTTCTTTCATGGAAACTTTAGAGCTACAGGGAAACCCTTATCTTTCCTGGCAAAGTCAGAACATTTTTTAAGAGCCCGCCTAGTGCAATATGTGGGTATTTTCTCTTTTTTCACCTTGACAGCTGCACACTGTCGCCCTCACTCCAGTTTCATTTATTCCACTGGGAACTCTTAGATTAAGTAACTCTTAGATAAGAGTGGGAAATTAGTCATCATAAACACGTGGGCCCAGTGAAGAACTCCAACTTTCAAACAGCAAAAGAGCTTTTGCTGCAGTGCTAACACTGTGCTGAACTCCACAACTCCTGACAAGATTGCTATTTTTTTGTAGGGTAAAAAGCTTCCAATCAGCAAGTAAGAGCTTCTCCCAGAAAAAGAGTTCCTGTTCATAAAGGCTGGAGAATTATTTTTGTGTTTCAAGATGTCTAGGGCAAAAAAATAATTCACAGAACCTGTGTCTACCATGATTTCTGAGCAGCATTGCATTATTATGCGCATAGCCTGACTGGTTTCAGCAAGAGCATGGAAGAGTCTGATCCTGATTAACCACTCAGCATCAAGGGCCTGAGTCCACAGATTTTCTGGTGTTGCATCAAGGCCTACAGCATTTGGAAGTTAAATTGGCTTCACACCCTTCTAACCTCAGCATTCACCACACAAAAGTGTTTTCTAGCTGGAATAGTGAGTTCTTACGAAAAGACTTTGCACCTCCCACCAGAGCACTTCGGAGATACTAATTCATTCAAGCTCATAATACTGCTGTAAGTGATGTTGTGATCCTTGTTTTATTGGCATGGAAATAGAAATGTTGAACAGTCATATCTTCTGGATATGGGAATGAGAGGAATCATTGCAAGAAATAGCAGTAAAGCTAAAACTTTCTAGCACCTAGTCCATGCCTTCAACCTTAATAAAATACATCCACTTTAAACAATGAGGTTTTGGCTGGATCATTTAAAGAAAGATTTAGGCTTTAAAGAAAGATGTAGGAGTTGTTCTGATAACCCTCTTGCCTCTTTCACACACTGGAGTTGCAGAACTACATGTCATTTTGTATCCACAAAATATGCAAAACTCCCAGTTGTTCGGTTCTTGGCACTTAGGTGCCGATGCTGAAGAGCCTCTCCTGCCAACCAGAACTGGTGTGTTATTGTTATTGATCATCTGTACAGGCCCCTGGTTTGCAGGAACTTTGTGCTGCAAATGCTCCCTTTTCTCTTTGGCTGACCATCTCCTCTGCACTGCTGTAGAGCACTTCCAAAAGCAGAGCAAACTAAGAGCTGAGTCCACTGTGCTGCCAATAATTAACAGCCATGTGTCTGTGTGTCCACTGCACCATATTCTCCTGTTACTGTAAATGGGTAATTGCAGAAATGGAGAGCAGCTTCAGAGCTGAGGCTGCACTGAGGCTTCCACTTAAAGCAAGGGTTCGGCCTCTTGGTTGTTTAGTAATCCTATACTAAAACTCAAGAGATTTCATGGTTCCACTGTTAGTTGGAAATTAATGCAATGTAGGAAAGGAGGAAGGGCTTTGCTCCGACAGTTGATTTCCCTGAATTCTGTACGAGTGAAGCGACAATAATTGGTTCAGAATTTATGATGCCATCACTAAAGACTGTCTGCACTGTCCTACAGGCAGTGGGCCTGTTGGCAGGGCACAGGAGAGAGAACCAGCCCCGTTCTTCCCCAGAGGCAAGGTCCCTGCTGCGTGGCTGACGGCAGTGGAGCACCTTCCATGCGTCCCTCCGGTGAGTTCTCCGCGGCACGGACACCCGGCTGCTCCGAGCGCGGTCGTGACCTCCAAATCACTGCCCAAAGGCCACCGGCTGGGGATGGCTGCTGTCCCCTGCCAGCCCAGGGCACGCCGCAATGATTCCGGAGACAAAAGGTTCGATATCCCAACCCCAGGCTCGCTTCCACCCAGCCCTCTGTCCCGTGGATATGTCGATAAAGCAAATGATCCACGCCTCAGTGAATCGGCACAAACRCACGACGCAAAGAAGAGGCTTGGAGCTCAAAGAGCGAAATTTGCAGCTAAGGACACTAATGACTCAGCCTGGTTACTCTGAAAGCGGCTTTTGTGGGTGGTAAGAAATGGATGCAGGCACCGTGGAGCCTGGCAATGATGACAAATATCCCAGTATGCTTCAAGTGTTTGTGCTTGAGATGAAGAACGGAATTTTTGCATATTTTCCCATATTTTCCAGTTATTATAGAGCCAAATTCTGATAAGAGCTTATGTTGATATTATTTTGTTACAGAAGTTCAATTTTATTTTTAAAAGTTGGCTGGAGTCACATGGACAGCAACCTGTAAAAGCAGCCTATAGGGTTGGAGCTGCCATTTTTTGTGGACTCAAAAAATTACACACTGAAATTCTACTGGACAATCACTACATGCTTTACAGAGATAGCTCCTGGCCTGAGGAATTTGCAGAGCAAATAAATGCAAACAGAGCAAAATAAATGAGACATCAAAAGGTCAGATGAATATGGAAAGATTAATGGAAGTGAGATGGGGGTTGCTAGCAGGAGGCAGCTGTATGGGAGGAAGGTAGAGCTAAATCCAGAGGATTGGAGGCAGGTCAAGCAGATTTCAGTAAAAATACTAGAATTTTTAAAAGGAGCAAAAGGTGGTTTTCTGAAAGACACTTTTCCCTCTACACCTCTGTCCCCTAGCACATGCTCAAAATGAATCACAGATCTCCATGGACATGAGGACCTTTTCCTCTCTCCTAGCACTCATGCATCAGCATCCTGTAATGTTTGAGAGGGGCTGTGCCACCCCTGGCAAAGCTCTGGGATCTCAGTTTACTTGTGATCTCTCTCAGGCAAAATATCCCCAGGGGATAGCACTGAACAGCCTGTCCTGTCACATCCCTTGTGTGCAGCCATCCCAGGCATCTTGGATGGGTCCTGCAGGACAACCATTTATCCATTGTAGCTCCTCAGAGGTGGCAAATGTGGTCTCTACATAAAGCTTGCCCAGAAAAGATAACTGAGTGAGGCATCGTTTCGTGATCCTTGGCTGTAAATTTACACTTTCCAAAGATGTTCCAATCCCTGAAAACATACAGGAAAGACAGCTGAAAATTGCTGTCTGCTGAGTGATTACAGTCTGAAGACTCCTCCGTGTATAAAGGAAGGAAAATATTGTTCTCTTCAAGCTTATGGATCTCACCAATGCAGTGATGAGCTTTGGGGTCAGGCAATTTCATGCTCAGAAGCCCAAGAAGAAAATGACCCCTGTGCCAAAAAAAAACCCCAACAAACCAACCCACAAATACCTATTCAGCCAGTGCCAGGAGGGCTGTGCGGGCTGGGAGCACTGATGTGTTTAACTGCTGCAGTGGAGCAAGAGCTGGCTCCTGCTAAGTACTGGCAAAAACTTTCCCCTGGTATCCACTTGTACTGCCAGAGCTCAGCTCAGAGGTTTCCATTCCCACTCCCACGGGATGTGAGGGTGAGATGGGACACAGAGCTGGGCCGAAGCAAGGAGCTGGCACACACAGTCTCTGCCCTGCAGACAGAGATTATTTTCTTTTCCAACTTATCTGTAAAATCTGTTATGTGGGGACCTTTTTTTTTCTTTTTTGGTAACTGCATTTTATATTAAAAATAGACATCTTGATGATGTTACAGTACTTGTTAGCAGAGGTTGTTGATAGCCTGCAGCATCTCAGAAACAAAGTTTGATGGAAGGGGTGGTGTCCCCAGCATTCCTATCCAGCATCCCAAGCACATGGACATACTGAGGTGGTCTAATCCAGCTCTTGTCCATCAGGTAGCCACCACCCACCTGCTGCAGCCCACTCCCATTCACTGGGAATTTTGCCTTTTTCTTTGATAAGGAACACAACTGGGCTATCAATCTGGTTTTGTACATCCCATGAAGCAGCAAATGAGGTATTTCAACAAAATAAAAAATGCCCTGGGTGGGGGTTTGTACCTCAGAGGGACAGAGGAGATGCAGCCCAGGGATACGAGGCTTACCATCCTACACCACCCTTGTGGCAGAGGTACAGCTGGATAATGGAAGTTATCTGGGGGTTGATTGCAAACTCCTCCCATTACAGCTGAGCAGCCTGTGTTCACCTCCTTGTGCTGTGCTGGGTATGAACAGCAAGAACATTGGGGATTTGAACTTGGACAAGCAGGTTTAAACAAAGTAACATTAACTTTGGACTGTAGATTGGGGATGAATGAGTCCTCCCTGGCATCCTGGAAGAAGTAAGACTTCCCCTGGAGAAGCGTCAGGATCCCTCTCACTTGACTGAATTTTGACTGCTTTGGACAAAATGATGGAGAATATTTTGCAGGGAACAATCCTGTGGGTGGAAGGGATGATCTCATAGGTCTTTTCCATCAGTGATTTCCAGGTTTTTTGTGCCTCTGACATAAAACCCCAAAATAGCAACATTAGTCTAGGTCAAGATAACACTAAAAGCATGTGTTTAATTTTACATCTGGACAGGAGTAGATGTGCTATACAGCAGCTGTGTGAGTCATTCCCAGACACTATATACCACCCCCAGAGTGAGCCCTGGGATGAGGGATTGGGCCAACAGGAAACCAGAGCACACAACACAGTGATCATAGGTATAAATACCAGCACAAACACTGCACAACAACCAGGGAAACTCCTTGACCCAAAGAGAGCTTAGCAAAGCCTTCATGCTGCCATGCTCTCCTCCATAGTTGTTGCTACCATTTCTGACAGCTTTGGGAAAGCTTGGGCCTGAGCCCTCACCTCATGGACCCAAGCACATCACCAGCCCAGTTCCCACATCGAACATCTGAGACTTAGAAACTCTCATGTTACAAACAACCTCACAAGAAAAGTTATGGGAAATGTGTGCACACAGAACCTCACCTGTGTCAGCTTAATCACCTCTCCTCTCAGGCTAAGCTCATTTCCCAGCAACTGCCTTAGTTAAGAGGACACCCACGGCCCCTCCAGGAGCACGGCTGAGGAGAGCTGGATCATTAACCACAGCACCCTGCCTGTATGTACAATAGATCACTTACTTCGCAGCAGCTCGCATTATTTACCCACCAAACAGGCAACAATTCAGTTTTCTCATCTTGAAACGAGGGCAGCAATACTTGTTTTTACCACGCACCAAAACTTAATGACGACAGTCTCTAAAGCACCTCAGAAAATGCAGTTGTCACAAGAGAGCCGTGGCTGTGCAGATTGAGCATCACAGGTCATTAACTAATCTCCTTCAAATGTACAAACAGCTCTTATTATGATGAAAGCAGTTACAGACACATCAAGGGAAAACCAGACCCCTCAGGGATCAGCAACTGCTGTCTCACTGCAGTCTTGTGGCTCACACAAATGGCAAATAGAAGAGGAGGTTGAGGCAGATCAGACAAAGTCAGTCTTTGAGTGCAGCACAGAGAAAACCAGAGAAAGCTCACTGAATTTTCTTAGACGTCGTGCAAATGCTGCCCCGAATGTATACAAAGGAGAAAAATGTTTATTGAAATCATTAATCCACGTAAAACATTATAAAAATGCACTTTTACCATCTGGCTTCAGCTGGTGTGTTTATTAGCAGGGGATTTGAGGCAGCGCCAGCACTGCCCACTCCTGTGATTCCTGGTCCTTTTCCAAATGCCCTGGCTCCCAGAGCGAGCCTTCCAGCAAAGCTTTCTAAGCAGGGTGGGGGAAAGTGGGATGGGCTGCTCCTCTCTTTTTTCAAATACGCTCCTGATCCCCACTGAAAAAAAAAAATCAAGCATGGAGCTCTAAGTTCCATAACCTAGAAAGTTAATTTGAATAATAAATTTTTTTTTTTTTTTCATCTTACAGTTTTGAACGCCTGAGTCTGAATATTGATGATTGCCATAAAGAACACAATGAGTTCCAGGTAAAACATTCTCTTCTGGTTTTTTTTGTTTTTTTTTTCCTTCTTGTTAGAGAGGAGTCTTACCAGCAAAATCTTTCTCAGTGGTACAAAGTATTCTTTCCCCATACGAGATTTYGACGGAGTTGGCTTCCCGTTTTAGAACACCAGTGCATACTGATTTAGAGTGTGAACAAACTAAGGAATAAAATGTACTAAGAGTTGATTTTGCACAAAAAAAAAAAAAAAAAAGAGGGAATGTTCTAAAGGTTGTTTTACACACATTTCTATAGGTAGGATGCAATTTATACAGCTGCTTTTAGAATGAAATCAATAGGCACCTCTTTGTAGAACCCAAGGCCCTCCAGGCTTTTGGGCTGTTCCTAAGCCCAACAGGCCTCACAGCTAAGTTCCACTTCTAGTCTATCCTTTATCATCACATCTAAACATGATCCCACTTCCTACAAACAGCAGTGGACTCGCCACTGTAGAGAGACAGGCTCATTTTCCTATCAGCTCTTTTGTATTTCGACAGCCCGCATATACAACATTGGACTTCCACCTAATGCTGATTCACCTCATGTTTGACTTGTTTGCAGCCCCAGAGGCTCAGTACTAAACCTCCCTGTTCCCTAATGCTGGAGAATCCCACACTCCCAGCACCCATGGCAGATGAGGGGGGCACCCAAGGAGACCCAACACGGATCCATCAGCTTTGCCCCAGGCTGTCAATCCCCAACACGCGGCTCCTGCCTCTGAGTCATCCCTGTGCTGTGCACACAACATTCAGGCTGATGCCAATTTATATAACTGCACACCCATCAGGTTTAGTCACCCTCTCCTCGTGGCATAACCCCCACACAACACAAACCCTTCTGTGTGCTCCAGAAAATCTGCGCGGCTTGGAAAGTCAGCACTGGGGTCCAGCTCACCCCATCCCAGGCACGAGGGCAGCACACAGAATATTCTTCCTGGGGATGAGAGGGTTAAGTTCAGAAACTGACTCCAAACACATTCCCCAGATTGTTTTGAGGATTGAGAGGAAAACAAGTATTCCTTAGAGTTCTCTCCCTGTTTTCTAAATGACCTCTACAAGAGATCTTAATCTGGCTTTTAATAGGTTCAGCAAAGAAATCTCATCTGTGGGGGCCAAGGCCAAGTTGCAGGGGGAGTTAAAACCTACCTCAGATGAACTGGCAGAGGGGTCCCTGGAGATCCTCTCCACTCTGGAAATATTTCTSCCTTTTCACTAATGAAATACATCCATCCTCAGAGACCTAAGYTTATCAACCACCATTCAGGTGAAGGTCTGCCAGGTGTGCCGTGATTCAGCAAGGGCAACAGTCAGCAACACCAAATACAGAGAGATGGAGACTCCAGGACTTTTCTGCATGCCCATCTCCCACCACAAACGCCAGGGCTGGGGAATTGAGCTGAGAGTTCACGCTTCGTACGACAAAACTTGTGTTGCACAGAACAGCTGAATTTCTATTTCTAAAAAGGGCAGAAAATAATTTTCTTCCAAGATCACTAACACTTTCTCTACAAAAAGCACATTTCAAGCTTCTGGTTTAGTGCAAATCTGCTCAGCTCCACAGGGAATGGGAGTGCTACACTGGCTGGTACCAATCTCTTCTGTCTTGGGGAAACAAAGTTTGGATCATTATTATTTGGCTAATTAAACTGTCCTTGTTCTCCCATTAGAAAATGAAGTTTTCCATCTCTTGCCACAACCTAGAGATAAGCAGGACAACACCTGTGCAAGCAAGTCATGCATATAGTCTGGGATGAGTGTAGCGATCAGATACAATTCTAGATACTATGAACACATTTCCAGTTCTGTGTCTCTACATGCAGTTTCTCTGTAGTCTTAACAGGATACCAATTATTTAAACAGTCTCCTACCCCCATCCCTGCCCAATGCACCTGGCACCAAGGCATAAAGAAACTGAGATTTGCTGTATCCCCCACAGCATTTCAGAGTATAAATCCTATGGATTTATGTTGGTGCTGCCAGCTCAGGTGAAATCTTCAGTCCCATGAGACCTTTTCTCAATGTGTCCAAATGAATTCATGGTGGAGCCATTACCAGCTTACAAGTCAACTAAAACCTGTGCCTGAAATGTAGTGACAGAACTGCCTCGACAAGTGAAGTTAGATGAGTAAGAAGCATCCACAATGGAAGACTGTATATAAAAAGATGCTGTGACACTTTGCTTTCTGGAGGGTTGCAATCCTTCCTCATGGTTAGGACATGGTTAGGAGATGAGGGGTTACACTGTTTGCCACATGCCTGCATTTGAAGCAGCCTAGAGCTCTCCACAGAGCCAGGGTGGGATGGCGTCTGCAGACAGGATGGGGGCTTTGCATGGGAACAGCTCCAGGGATGAGCAGAGGACATCATCCCCGTGGTGAAAAGCAAACCAGCCTCCATCTCCCTGCCAAAGCCAAACACACGTCCCAGATTCGATGCACACTGCAGTCTCCAAACTCTCATTCGTACGACTGTTTCCCAAAACAGAGACACCGTGACGCACTCTGCAGAGCAGGACCCTCGTGTGATTTCCATCGTGGGATGAGAGGTACCTACCACAGGGTTCATCCATGCACAGCTCACAGACTGACTCACAGAGGCTACGTGGGGCAAGCCACAGCAGAGCATCGCTGTTCTGTGCTGTGTAGAGAGGATGGGTCCATGCAGGAGCCAGCAACAGCAGACAGGGAATACCCTCTGCACCCATGGGAGCTGTATTTTTGTCTGCATTTCTCAGGGCAGCTCAGAAAAGACAAAAAAAATGAAGGTTCCAATGAGGAAAGAGATGCCAGAGCAAACCAAACCCTCATCTGGGAAAGTTGTGGAGTCTGCTTATGCAACAACCTCATCCTAAGGTAAAGAAGAAAGAAATTCCATGCTTGCATGACTCATTAGTTTATTATGAGCGAGCTGACTTACAGGAGGACTTCCACTGAAAACCAGGCAGCTCACAAAGGTCTGCAGGCAGCCAGAAACCACAGACCTGGAGTTCGAGGTCAGCCACACCACGCCAGGTTACAGGGAATTAGGAGGCTCCCGCCCCCTCAGTGGAGATGGGAACACCCAATTCGGACTCCTACAGAATCTAAGGTTATCCCCAACCTCAGCATTTCAGCGCCCCCAGGGAGTGAGACTGCCAATAAAAATGACTGCAAACCGAGAGAAAGTAAGTAAAAACAACAGGGTAAGCCAAGGGAAAACGTTGAGTTTCCTGGAGGGTTTCCATCGCTGGCTGCTTGGCTCAGTGGACTCCAACTCCTC
Organism: Amblyornis subalaris; assembly: GCA_018881555.1. Classification (NCBI taxonomy): domain Eukaryota; kingdom Metazoa; phylum Chordata; class Aves; order Passeriformes; family Ptilonorhynchidae; genus Amblyornis; species Amblyornis subalaris. Next base: position 255,085 of record JACAXG010000107.1, read on the forward strand.
TGATCAAACACAGGGACAGACAAGTGGGAAATGAGACGCCTCTTGCCTGCAGACACATTTCAGAACAGTGTAACACTGATCATAATGCACCCACACCCACACCTCTTCTTTCTCTCTTGCAGTGGTTGGCCAAGGATCTCCAAGCTGACCCCAACATCACACCAGCAATGGCCAGGAGTGCTGCACTCCTCCTCCTCTACATGACAAGCAACCACTGAGGCCATCCACCAGCTGAGCAGCCACAAACCAAAGGGGTCTCTTCCACTGCTTGGTCTTGGGCATTCTGAAAGGCCATCCCCATCCCAGCCACTGCAGACAACCCTTCATAACACAACCTCCTTTTGCTTCCCGGCGTGGTTGCTCAGCTGCACCAGAGCCCACGACCCTCTCCTGGCTGTTTGCTATTAACACACTCTATTAAGAGCTTTCTCATCAGGAAATTACTTTCCTATCTGTAGTAAAATTAGTTTTGGGGGTGGGCAGGCTTCTCAAGGCTTCAGCATTAGGCAGGATGCATATGTTTGCTTTTCAGGTTTGACTAAGCATCAAAATAGTTTGTTTTAGGAGCCTCTACAACAGCCAGTACCAGCACAGTACCAAAATCCCGATTTATTAAAGAATCAGCTAATGCTCCTTTACTACACAATGACATACATGATGCATATGCCCTGCAATCATGTGAATGGCCCTAAATGCCCACCATACTGGCTTCTACAAATGTGGTAGAATCACCCCCATAATACAYCCTCTTGCTTTCCCAATCAGCTCCCCACCAGGACTCTGAGACTCCCTCCCCACGAACTTCTTTCTCACTCTACCCTTTCTACACACTATCTCAGCATAATCTGGGGTGTTCACCTCCACACTATCCTAGACACTCTACCCTTATGTTGATAAATAGGGCTCTTTTCACAGCCTTTCTCTACCCAGCTCCACCCTCATTTCCTTTCCGTTCCTTAGGGAAATAAGGGCAGCAATGTTTTAATTTGCATGAGATTGTTGTGTAAAGTAAAATTGATGAGAAGGCAAATTATGCTGCAAGGCATCAACAGCTGCCATCATCTCATAGCTGTCAGATGCCTGACAAATTTGGTGGCCTTCTACAATGGGGTTACAGCATTGCTGGAAAAGGGAAGAGCAACAGACATCATCTATCTGGACTTGTACAAAGCATCTGACGTTGTCCTGCACAACCTCAGCAGGTTTGCTGATGACACCAAGCTCTGTAGTGTGGTCAACACACAGAGGGAAGGGACCATCCACAGGGACCAGGACAGACTTGAGAGTTGGGCCTGTGTGAACCACATGAAGCTCAACAAGGCCAAGTGCAAGGTCCTGCAATTGGGTCGGGGCAATCCCAAGCACAAGCAYAGGCTGGGCAGAGAACGGATTGAGAGCAGTCCTGTGGAGAAGGACTTGGGGGTGTAGGTGAATGAACAGCTCACCATGACCCATCAATGTGTGCTCACAGTTCACAAAGCCAAACGTGTCCTGGGCTGCACCAAAAACACCGTGGGCAGCAGGTCAAGGGAGATGACTGTGCCCATCCATTCCACTCTCATGAGACCCCACCTGAGTACTCGTGTTCAGCTCTGGGGTCCCCAACATAGGAAGGACATGGACTACCAAGTACAAAAACCACTTCCTTTTAACTAGATTACTTTCTTTTCTTTCTTAYTTCCAGCTGGATACTTTCTTTCCAGTTGGATTAAAATCACTGTATATTAATCCAACCACCTGTTAGTTTCAACATACTCCTCACCTGCCCTCTCCTTTTGCTTTGTGGCTGAAGACCCAGCTCATGAAGTCTCTTCACATAAAGAGCTGCTCCATTCTTTCAGTCATTTTAGTTGCTTTTCTCTGGATCTTCCCTATCTCAGTCCTGAACTGCACACGCATTGCCCTGGCACAGGTACACCAAGCCTTCCCACAGCAGCAGTACAACACCCCACACCTTGTTCTCAGCACSCTCCCTGACCACACACAGAGTGTGTGGTCTTTGCTTCTTTGAATGCTACTGCACACCAAGCAGGTGATTCCAAATGACTGCCAACCATGACTCCAAGATCTCTCCCACAAGATATAACTCTCAGTTCTGGAGTTTAGCATCATGAAGGCATAGTTTAATTTTCCCTTGATGGATTACCTTACCTTTATCTACACTGGAGCTCATATGCCCTGCTTCTGGCACTCAGTCATTTTTATGAGGTCTGTCTGGAATGCCTCACCATCCCTGTAGCATCTGACTACCCAAAGAAGCTTGGCTTAATCAGAAAACACAATTTTCTCTTTATACTTGGCTTGACAGATTTTACAGCCTTCCCCATTCTCTTCATTTGAACAAGACTTCTGTTTCTCAGATGCCAGTCATCTCCTGTGATACGCTGTTTAATTTTCCTACTGAGTCTGCAGGTGATTCAGGGGACAACTGTTTTCTTTTAGCTTCTAATATACCATTATTAACAGCCTACAGGCTCTATGCAGCTTTCTTGCATTTTTGAACTGCACCCTCATATTTACCTCATTCCTCTCTTGAACCCAAATATCCACATACAGATATGTCCCCTGTATTTCCCTGCTGTGATGTTAAAACTAATTACATTGTACTCACTGCCAGTGAGCCCTGCCTCTAATTCCTCTGGGATGAGGCCCTGGCACCACTTCAGGCTAAATCCAAAATAGCATCTTTTCTTGCAGGACTTAGGATTAATTGTTCTAGGAAGGAACTATGTACTTACTCCATCAAAAACTTTCTCACTACATCTCATCCTGATGAGGCACTGACCCATTCTATGTATGGATAGTTGAAATCTCCTGCTATTAATACCTGTCCTAAATTTTCAGGTTCTTTAATCTCACTTAATATTTCCTGGGAGGGGAAGGAGGGGTGTGTGCCAGTAGTACAATCCTACTACTACATTTATTATTAGAGTTGGGATTTCCACCCACGAGGATACCACAGCACTTCTCATTTCCTATAACACTTCTACGCTGCTGCATTTTGTATTATCCTTCACTTGCACTGTCACTCCTCTTCCTATACATCCTACCCCAGTGCTCCTATACCTCTGGTAGCTTGGCAACACTGCATCCCTCTAATTATCTGCTCTCTCCCAGGTCCCCAGGGTACCTGTGCTGGTTTTGGCTGCAGTAGAGTTAATTTTCTTCACAGTGGCTGGTACAGGGCTGTGTTTTGGATTTGTGCTACGCACAGGATTGATAATAGAGAGGGTTTTTTTGTAATTGCTGAGCAGGGCTTTCACAGAGACAAGGCCTTTTCTGCTTTTCGTACAGCCACACTGACAAGGAAGCTGTGGGTGCATGGGAAGTTGGGAGGAGACACAGCCAGGACAGCTGACCCCAACTGACCAAAGGGATATCCCACACCATATGTCATCATGTTTGGTACATAAAGCTGGGGGGGAGAAGCAGGAAGAAGAGGGGACATTTGGAGTGATGGTGTTTGTCTACCCAAGTAACCATTATGTGTGATGGGGCCCTGCTCTCCTGGAGATGACTGAACTCCTGTCTACTCATGGGAAGCAGTGAATTAATTCCTTGTTTTGCTTTGCTTGCGTGCATGTTTTTTGCTTTCCCTATTAAACTGTCTTTATCTCAACGCATGATTTTTTTCAATTTTTACCGTTTTGATTCTCTCCCTGATCTCCACTAGTGTGGGAGTGAGTGAGGGGCTGTGTGGGGCTTGGTTGCTGGCTGGGGTTAACCCATGACATCCCCACACCATGGCTGTCAGTTGTCACCAAGCCCTCTGCTTCCCCTGTTTTTTCAGGCTTCCATCACTGGGTAAGAGCACTTGTGTGCTTTGTCTTCGCTCCAGCACCTGAGAGTGTGCACATCACTCAACTGCTCTTGCAGGCATTATTTCATCTCTTTAGCAACCACTGTGGTTAGATACAGAACTGAAGTCCCAAGGCTTAGATCTGTATTCACATTTAGACCCAACAGAAAATCTGCACTGTCTAATTCAAAGCCAGTCTGAATTCATATTCAAACTTCCCTAAAGGTCAGGCAGATCTGAAACCACTACTGCCACTTAATCCACTTATCCAAGAAGAAAGACCATTTAGAGTGGGCATATTATTCTACATTTTCTGCATTTCTACAGCTGCCAAATGCAGTATAAGGCATCTGTAAGCTCTGTACTTAATTTTTATCAATTCTGCATCACTTCAATGGTTTTTCCTACTGTCTTTCCAGGAGGAGAGGTAAAACGGGCCTGATATGACAGAAATTAGCTCCACGATTTGTACTAAGATACATCCAGCTACAACTTGAACAAACTACATAGAATACACGAACAAACTACATAGAATACACAGAGCAGCTGAACTATGAGTGGAGCCAGTTCATCAGGGTATCAGAGCCAGAGAGCAGAGCCCCGGCTTTGCTGTGAATTTACAGAATTGTAAAATACAGCACAGTTATAGACCACAGGCTAAGCATCTGCTTGCTGAGTGGGATGGTAAAGGAAACTTAGCAAGAGTCTCCCAATTTCAACCCATAAGCACAGCTTAAAGTCTCTCCCTGAAGGCCTGGTCTTTGCAATCAAATTAAGCAGTGTTAAGTGGGCAGCAGGACTGGAAGTTACTGTGGCAACAGAGACCAAAATCCAGAGACTGTAGGTAGCAGACTGCTCACCCATGACAATTTTGCACAGCATCTTCCTGGTGCCCGAGTTCCTCCTAATAGGAATGAAACCTCTCTGACAGGCACCCCGACTTCTTCATTAGAAAAAACAAACAAAGAGACAAAAAAACCAAATAAAACCAAAATCAGCATTATCCATTCAGAAAATCCAGTAGGTTTAAGGGTGAGTCAGTTACAGCATCCCAGCTTTTCCCAAGATGCTCTCCCAAAAGGCAGATTGTGATGGTTGATGTAAAAGCAAAACCTGACTGAAGGGAAATCATCCAAAAGTCTGAGCATTGTTGACAGACCCTTTAAGAGAACTGCAGTAACACAGGAGCTACAAGACTCATATCATTCAAACTGTCAGCACCTCTCCTCCTCACAATATTTTTGTCACCCATCATATAATCCATTTGGACTTAAACCCTCACAATACAAGACCTGCTTGGTTCTCTCCTAAGAGACTCCTTGGATATCAGAGGAGCAAGTTTTCTTTAATCCTGCTTCAACAAGTGGCTCTACAAAGCATGTGCCAGGAAGTAAAGAAACACTCCATCAAACTATGCAGAAATCTCTCTGTCTCCTGAAGTGCACCTGCAACTAAAATGCAATCCCAAAGAGAGAGGGATAGAGGCTCAGATAAAGAATCTTGAAGTGCTCCAGGGAGAAAAACAACAACCTGACTACGTAAGTCGCCAGCAAGTGACAGACCTCAACAGACAAGTCATTAAGGTCCCCAGTGACTGTCTCTGCCTATTAGTATAAGCTGCATTAAGGGGAGCAGAGCTGTAGGGAAGTCACAGAGATTAACTAAAAATAGTCAAAGAGCCAGGGAGGAGCACTCTTGTTCTAAACTCTTTATGAAACTTAAAATAAAACCGCCCCCAATGACTGGGCGACCCATGTGTGAAGTAATTCAGCAGTTCCCTGTGACTGGGGAGGATGAACTCTGCTGCTGGTAAACACACCGTAACTTTCACATGCCACCGGGGTTCAGCCACGGGCTGGAGGGGGCCAGCTGGGGGAAAGACTCTTGTCTCATCCAGCCCAACACACACAAAAGAAAATCTGTTTATTTAGAGAATCATTCATTGGTTTCAGTGGGGAGGGAGGTTAAAGCATTATTTGTGATTCTCTAAAACCACTTGCTTTTAATTCACTGCCTAATCCTCAGGAGGCATGTAAACCAGACATTTTTTTACATTGAAATAAAAGAAGCCATTCAATTACACTCGGGCTGTGTTGAAAACAAATTGGAACAGTACAAAAGAGCAAAGACTGCCAAATAAAGGAAATCTCTTCCAAGTGCAAGGCTACCAGTTACACACAGCCCAGAGAGCAGCCAAGGCCCACTCTTACAGGTGCCTCCTCTTGCTCTCCACGTGCTGTGCACCCAAAAAGCACATCTGTGTTGTGTATATGTGTGTGGATTACAATATGTTCAATGAGTATAAACACATTGTATTTGCAGTAAGAGAGGAAGATCATGCCCAAGTCCAAAACAGTGATCAGCTAAGAGCATCTGCTGGATTAAAATTCATCAGACCAAATACAAAGCATGAGATAATTAAATATATGTACAAAATCATGGTACTCTATGATATTAGTGGGCATTTATACAGACAACAAGACTGTTACATCTTTTGAATGCATTTTAAAGGTCACATTCAGGGCTTATGCCAGGCTTTGAACCGTAACGAATCAAAAAGGGCCTGCAATAAGGTATGATAGTGAGGGATCACACCCTACACATCTGCTTCTTTGCCTCACAAGACAGCTTCTGGTGGAGGCCACTGCCAGCAACAAGGAAAGAGGAGAGACAATGCAGTGACAATGAAATTAATACACAAATAGCAACAGAAATCATTAGGAAATTATGTGCATGGTCAGGTCCTCACCTTCCCCTCCATCTCACTTGCTCATGAATACATATATAACTTCCTTCCTACCACAGCTACAAGCAAAACTTGCTACTTTATCACCTCCTTAAACCTCTCCGATCTGTGTTTAAAGGGGGAAATTTAGGAGGATGGCACCAGGGAGAAAATCTTTTCTTGCTACGGACCACAGCTACCGCTCCTCTGAAAGCCCAGACTGATGCCTCCACTGCTGGAGTCAGAACGTGTCACCACGAGCCAGCGGCCACACGCTGGCCTTCTGCACGGGAATGACAGCTTTGCCCCTTCCTTCTGTTTGGTCTTTATCACCCTGAATAGGATAAGCATGGGTCTCGTCAAGAAGCGCTTGACAACGCAGCGTATCTTATCAACAGGCAGAGCTCAGCATGGAGAAACGGCTGGTACAAAAACAAGAACAGGAATTGGAAATAAACCCCCAGACTCTTCATTTCTACATATGGTCCTGCATGCTGAGTCCACGCTGGGAAGGTATGGCTCCCTTCTAGTCATCCTGGAAAACGAGAAACCCAGACCCGCAAGGGAGGGCTTGGGTATCGCAGAACTCGAACCTTTCCTGCGGTGGGTTTGATTCTGCGCATTTCACTCACTCTGCCAACACAGCACTATTGTGGCTTCTAGCCAAACTCTGCTCTCACTTATACCATTGTAAAAATTAAAAGAATAAACTCCATTAAAGTCAATAAGCTGCAGTGATATTAGATGCCTGCGTTTCAGAAACCAGCCAAAGTTATGCCTGTGCAACCAGGGAAGAATTGTCCCTCATGAAGCAGCAAGACCCGCGGTGCACAGCTCCCACTGCTCCTCTGAAGTGCTTCCCAGCACTCTAAATTCAACAGCCCCATTATTATCTCCTTGGTCATTTCAACCCAATCTGAAAAGCAGCCACACTTCAGCACAGGGAACAGCTGAGATCCCAATGTGTGCCTCGAAAACTGAGCAGAAACTTTTACGCTCACAAAATCCCTTCCAAATCAAATGGGAGATTAAAATTCCTTGTGACCCATGTGGGTCTGGAACTTTAAAAGTCTAAGGGCAAACCCTCTTAGCAGGTATTTCTGCATTGCTGACAAAAAGGATTTTCCACCAGGATTTACAAATAGTTATATTAATTTGAATTATTCCCTCGACATAGGGCTCCTGTGCTGACATTTTTGTCTGCGTCCCACAAAAATAGGAAAGGATTACACGGACAAATTGTATTCTTAATATGTGGTTTCCAAAACATGCTAAATCMCTAAAACTGAGCTCAAATTACATAGGCAAGGATGAGGTTTTCAGATAAACATAGCCACATGCTCTAAGCAACACCAGGAAAGAAAATACAATGATGTCATGGTCCCGGCTCTGGTTCCTGCATTCCCCCTCGTCTCCTCCTCCATCTCTGCCCACCCTCCAGTTATCGTGGTAGGAAACTATGGGCAGCAGACAGCCCTTAGTCATGCGAGAAGTCCTTTTTCCACTGTGAACTTTTGCACTTTTATCTTTAGCTCTCACAAGCCTCAGGCCGACCCCTGGGCATGTTCTCTTCCCCAGGGAAGTGTGGGGATAGCCCTGGGAGGTCCCAAGTGCTGCTGATCTCTGGCAGAGAAGGATTAACCCTCACATCATGTGAGTTTGTGGGGTGTTTGCACAAAGCCTGGATGTGCTGGGTGAAGGAAAAATCAATGAATGGGGAGTAAAAGCTCTCCAGCTCTCACAGCACCCCAAGGTCCTTCACACTTCTTTGTAGATTGGATGGAGCTTGGAGAAACCTGGTCTAGTGGAAGCTGTCCCTGCCCACGGCAGGGGAGTTGGGCTGGATGATGTTTAAGGTCGCTTCCAACCCAAACCATTCTGTGACTCTATGTTAGCTGAGGGTGGCACGAACCACAGAAGACAGAGACCCACTGCACTGTGCGCCCACACGCAACAAGAGATGGAGCAGCCGTGCAGCAAAAGCTGGGCTTTGCCAACGTGTCAGGCTGGGAGATCATCCCTGTAACACTTCTGTATTCCCACTGCTGCAGGTAACTTCTGCAGTCAACCCACGGCACAAGAGGACAGAGGTGGGGGGCACCTCTCAGACAGCACTTGGATGAACATCCTTCTGACTCAAACCCACCTAAAAACACCAAGGTGGGGGAGTATGACATGTAAAAGCAGATCTCTGAACACCCAGGCTGAAAGAGCAGGGCAGTGGTCTTAGCCGAAGACGTGGGCAAAAGCCAGACTCCGATTCCTGCAGTTACATGGCCAAAGGGAACCGGGAGAGCTGGACAATAGGACCGGCCAATACATATTATTAATGGAAACACATTCATCTCTAGGAGGGATTACAGGTGGCTGCTGCCAGCACAATTTCTGCCTGGCTATTCTATTCATTATTCAAAAGATCTGCTAATTATCTATCAACCTTTTGCAAGTCACCTGGAAATGGAAACAACACAAATTGCAGGCAGCTGTCCTGAAGAATCCCTCACTGCAGTGAACAACAGCAGACAGTACTTGCCCAGGACTTTTTAAAGTGGATTTCATAGCAGGTTTGAAAAGAGGAATATTCTATTCTTTATCCTCAGCTATCAGATGTAGAAAAAATTTAATTCAAAATAGTTGCAGGGTAAAAAATCACTAATGAATATTACATTCATTAGTCCATACAGTTTGGAAGCCACCAGAAGCAGTTTCAGCTTGGGAAAAAAGACCACTGTTTAAAAAAAAAAAAAAACACCAAATTCTCTCTTTTCAAAACAACATTCTCATTTGCAGCATTCAAAAAGATTTTAAGGAAAGATTTAACAAACCAGGTGAACTATTTCACTTCAAAAACAATTTTTGCCCATACCAAAACTGAACAAAAATATCCACCCTGACCAAATTCATTGATCACTGCTCCAGTCTTAGGTTATTTAGGTTATTTCCCTTCTGAGGTTCCCCACAGAGAGATCTACTTTTCTGTCTGGAAATTTTGTCTCAGTGCAAGAAGAGAGAGCTGGCAATTTGTGCAAGAATTTTGAGACATCCAGAAAGTCCTGGTCAGAATGAACTCCATGCATGCAGCTCACATGCATACATAAAAAAAAATTGTACAATTTCATCCAGCATGTGAAACTCCAGCTCCAGACAAGTGTAGTCAATCCATCACATCCCAGGTGCAGTGGATATTCTCAGCACAGTGGACAGCGTGTGCACACACGTCCCAAATGGAAATAGCAGTGCTTTTAACTTGTTATATTTGGTGTGTTCAGGGCCTTCCAGGGAGAGGACAGAGGGGTTCTGAGTTGTAGTTATCCCTCTTCATTTACTGGGTTGTAAAGCGAATTTTTATTTCCATTATTGCTTCCCCTTTTGCAGTACATGTCATGCTAGGATCATTAAAAATACGGAGACGGTCTATGTCACAGCTTCCTAATTCATAGCCAATAGACTGGATTTTTTTTGAATAAAGATTTTATAGAGAAAACCATCTGAATCCACCTCATTTCTCTTCTTTCCCAGCTGGCTACTGAAAAAAAAAAAGATGCAACGACGATTTACTTTTTTTTTCCCAAAGCAATCAATTTAATCTGCTTTGAAGAAAAGATTAATTAAACTGAGCCTAGAGCCAGATCCAGATGAACCAGATCTGACTTCTCAGCACAGGCACCAGAGCGAAGCTGTCCCGGGGTCAGGCGTCACAGCCGCTCCCAGCGCCGCGGCCGGTGCACAAACGCCTTCTCCCCGAGAAGATAATTCAGATAATTCAATCCTCGCTGCTGCCAGTCAGGTTGGAAATCAAAACCTTGGAAAGCCAGCACACTTGTGGCTGCGCGCAGCCGAGTGAGGCTGTGGCCTTTCCAGGCCCTGCCTCCCGCTCGAGGGGAGCCACACGGCAAAGCAGGCCCAAGCGCAGGTCCCCAACCCACGGCAGCTCAGCATGGTTGTGAGGGGAAGAAATACAAAGTATGGCAAGAGCCAAGCACTGAGGGGTAGTGGAAACTGCTCAGTTAGCGGTTTTTTAAAGACTCACATGCAGGAGATACCCCTAGAGTCACTCACTAACTTCTGGAGACTCAGGAGCAGGCTGGATTCTGCCGCCTCCGATCTCATCATCTCTACTGGAACAGTTTGTCTGTTCAAGTCTGTCTCATTAAATGTTACAGAAGTTTCAGCAGATTCTCTCCACCAACTGCCTCTTCTTTGGACTCTGCCATTGCAAATTCCCCAGGATACGCAGTCTGACACTTGCATGATGCAGGCTGCCCAGAGCTAAAGGAAATTTTCCTACTCAGGGGAGCAGAAGGTATGGAAAGTGCTCAGCGGTTACTGCTGAACGTGGAAAACAGCTTCGTTTCTTTGTTTCAGCTGCTACTGCTTAAAGACAGACATGTCTGAGCTGTGCCTGCTCCCCAGCCTCACATTATGGGAATTAAACCTCACCCTCGGAGGTGACAGCTTTGGGCTATGGAGCAAAGGAGTCTTGAATCCACAACCACAACCTCTGCTACAGGGTTAAAACACCGTGTAATGGCAAAACTTCTCCTCTAGTCTTTCAGAATTATTATTTTTTCTTGTTCAAAGGGCAGGCTGAGCTGTAAAGCCAGGAGTTTTCGCTTGGCTGGCGCATGGTGCGTCTTTCCGGTGTTTCGCAGACAGACAGGAGATCTCCCGGCCGTGCCCCACGCCAGCTGGACACTGGCCAGCCCCGAACTGGAAACCATCTACCGACACAGTCAGAGCTTGCACAGCCTTGGAAATGAGGATGCTGATCAGTGCCTCTCATTTTCCGGTAATCCAAGAATAGCGGAGCTTCTTTCCTTTTTTTTTTTTTTAATTATTTTCTTTTTTCTCTTCTTGCTCTTTTCCCTTTCTGCCCCTTCCATTCCCCCCCCCACCTTTTAAGTGTTTTTTTTAAATTTTATTTTGTTTTCATCTTTTTTTCAAGTCACAAACCCATCCTGTGCAGTGATTTTCCTTTTAAGCCACCTATAAAGCTTTTTAAGCTCAGCCCATCCAGCTATGACTCATACTTGCCCCACTCTCTTACCCCCACTCCAATTTTATTTGCCTAGAGTTGGGGGATTTGAGGTTTGTTTTTCCAATTCTTGTGTGTTCTCACCCTCTGGCCCCCAACCTCCTGAAACCTCACAGTTTCAGGTGCAGAGAAGGACAACTTTAAAGCCAATGGGGCACCAGGCCACCAAAACCAGCCACTGCTCCTGTGCTTGACCATTCTCTCACTGCACGGGGAGAGAGATTTTCTCAGCTGGAAAAGGGTTCAAAGAAAACGGGGCTGAGGCAAGCCCAGCTCTGGAGCTGGAGTTTCAATTTCCCACCCACCTACGCTGCCACCAACAACCCACATTTCCTACAGAACCACCCAGCCGAAGTCATGCAGGGCCAGCTGAATCTCTGAACTTGCTGATTTTACCATCTGAAGGCAGAAAACAGACTCTTCCATCACTCACTTAAACAGAAGCAAAAAAAACCCCAATCCTGGTTTTTTGCGTAATGACCCAGAAGTAACTTCGAGCCGAGTGGCCGCACTGACATGAAATTGCACGATTCAAATCACCTTTCAGTGTAAATACTAGCTGAGATACAGAGTAGGCAAGTGCTTTAAAAGCTTATAACCAGTATCCACAGTAAAAAAAAAATCCCACAACTGCGAAGAGTAATGATGACGGGTCTTTTCAAGCAAAAGTAGTTAATGTTTAATTACTGTGGATGCTGCTTTTGTAGATCACACGTGTTCCAGGTTACAAACCCAATATGAAATTCTCACAACAGAGCCCAAGTGGTACAAGTGGGGAATGCATCTTACTTTTTTTGCAAGAGCTTATTTGCAAATGACCAGTATTAAAAGAATGTCTTATTTGTGCCAAAACCAGGGAGAGAGAACAGTGCCAGTGCCACTGCCACCTCAGAAGGCTGAAAAAGGTAAAGTTTCCAAAGATAATTTAAAATCTGGCAAATGAAGCCACAAGTGGAGAGAATAAAATTAGACCCAAGCAAAATAATTCTGACTTTTGATGACACTATATAATGGAAGATTTTCCAGTAAAAGAATTGGATCCAACCAAGAAAGAAGCAGTTGCTCTACACAACCCATCCCTGGGACCCAATTCTGCACAAGTCAGACTGCCACAACAAATGACAGTGAATTCCTAAATTTAGGCAAATGCATGCTACCCTTGTTGGGGCAGTGAATCCCACCCAGCCTCTTTACTGCCTCTAAAAGAACAAGTAATTCCCAGGAAACAGCAGTATTTTTCACAATCTCTGCAGATCCTGCAACGCACAAGGTGAAGGGATAATGAGGCCTTTCTTGTATCCCCTCAAGACTTTGAAAGACTGCCAAGTTTTATACTGCCCACCTAAAGCACAGCCTCAGACAAGAACAAGTCCAAATGACATGCAAGAAACTGGTTTTGTTCAAGGCCCAAATTATTGCCTCAGGTTATCCTTTCTGCTACGGTCCTCTTCCCAGAAAAACTAAAGCTATCCAAAATTAAAAAAAACACAATTCCTTTGCCTGTGATGGAGAAAGTTACTTTTCCGAGCACTCAGACTTTATTTTAAAGGTTTGCTTGAATAAATAGTAACCTATTAATATATTGAGTTTTCTTACTGCATTTTAAAGGGCATTTCATGAAGGCTGGTGTTCCCTTATTGCAGTTTTTATGGAATGGAGAAAAATATTTATGGTGCACCAACAGTGTGCTAAGCTAAATAGCTTTTTCCCTCTCACTCTGCCAAGATACTCCTGCGGGGATGTTTTACAAAATGGCTTAGCAGAGCTCTAACTGCTGCTGGTTGTGGTGGTGCTGGGTGGGTGCAGGACACCAAGGCCAGGACTCCACCAGCTGCAGCTGCTTTTGCACAGCTCAGGCTGCCCCATCCAAGTGGTGATTCCTGCTGGCATTAGTGTCCCAGCAGGGCTGAGGTCAGACCCACAGCTCCCATCCTACTCTGCTGCAGTGGACACAGAGGTCACCTTCCCAAAACCAAGCGCTTTTTTGGCTGCTGCAACAAGGTCTGGGTGGGATTAGCAAACCTGGTCCTTTGCATTATGTAGAAATGTACAGAAATAAAGAGGACAGTCACTCAGAAGCACCCTTCTTGGTCTCCTTTCAGCAGTCCATACCTAGTAAAAAAGACATTAAGGGCATAATATTTTGGCTCCTGCTGAAGGCCCTTTGACTTCACTTCTCTAGAAAGACTTTAGCATGCACACATAGCAGTGTGAATGAGCAAAGTAATCACATACTAAACAGGGTGAAGCTTTAATAAATGTTTTGGTGAAATATGAATTTGCTTAAGTCACTAAGGAAAATTCACTTCAGGAAAATCTCTACACATGTAAAGAGCAGACATTGCAAGCTTTTTTAGTAGAAGTGTCTTGTAAGAAGTATAAAGCTGCGCTAATAAAATCTGAATGGAAATATCCAGATATTGGAATCCTAATTCATGAAGATGCCAATGGTTTTCTAACACATTATTTCAGAACTCACATGGTTTCTTGAGTACAGCTGCTCTCCTCCCCACTGCCCAGCTCAGCAGCCTTTTCCCTTAGGGCTTCGAGCTGCCATAGGTTGACGAGTGAGACCTACAGCTATTCACCTTCCTTGCAAGTTTATGAGACATTTGATGGAACATCCATCAGCTAGCCTGGTTCATCAAAGTGGAAAAAGACAGAGTGTTTTACCTTCCAACTATATAACTTTGCATAATAAAACTGTTTAGACTTGGAGATTTTTCTGATGAATGCCAAATGCTCTACAGCAGCAGCCTTCACCAGCAGATCTAAATCACACAGCTTAAATGAAAGCCTGCTTGCCAATTTATGCATGAACTTTACTTTTTTCCAGAATCAGAGAAAAAAAACCTGAATGCACTGTGCCTACAAAAAGGCTTTTTAAAACAGTAATGCTGCAATGACTGGAAACACAACTCAATTCCTCTTGCATCTCACAGGTACGATTTTTTCCCCCATGAAGTCATGGAAAAGAAGACATTCCTCCAACTGCTTTCATTGAGTTTTTTTGAAGGTGTTTAAAAAGCTTATCACTTCAGGGGCACTGTAGCCACTCACTGTGCTGGCTTTAGTTACTGAACTGATTTTCAAGAGGCACAAACTTTGTTTGACATTTAAAAACATAATTAACAGATAACACATCACTAATGCTACAGAGGTGTCGTCAAGGCAAGACCACATTGTCTTCTCATCGGAGGGCTCTTCAGGGCAGCACAAATCCTTATCCTGCTCTGCAAATCCCACTCCGTTGGCAGCGTGATGCCAAAATGGTTGCTATTTTCTAACTCCCACTTATAACATGGACTGCACAGGAGGGGAAAACTGCGTCACAGCTTTACAGCTTCTTGTCTCCCTGACATCCATCCACCGATGAACTTATTCTGGAAAACCCACCACTGGATGGTGCTGAGTGCTCAGAGACATTTCTGGAAGGTCTTTCTGCGTTACTGGGGTTTCCAGTACACTGGAAGATAGGAACAGTTTCAGAAAACACCTGGGTTTACTCATTTGTCCCATTTCTACTGTGTGTACCACACGAAGCATCATCTGCAAAACACGAGCATTGCAGCTGAGTTCCCAACATTCTTGGATACAACAGGGGAGATTCTTACCACATTACCATGACAAAAACAACACCTTGCTCAGTACGTTCTGAACATCTCACATAGCAAGCTTTAATTAGTCAGATCTCAAAGTGAGTTACAAAGTAGGTCGGGGGCTGTTTGACAGATGGGGAAACCAGGCCAGTGAGGTGCTGCAACTTCTCCAAGGTCATAAAAAAAGGCCAGTGCCACAGTCAGAAACAGAACCCAAGTCTCCCAAATTATTATCTAGTGCTCTTCAACCCAGTAAATGTCTCTACCATTACTCCACATCCTCTCCAAAGCTCCTGACTTTACAAAGTCTGACTCCTGAGCAGGTACCAGAATGGGAGTACCAATCCTACAGACATCCATAGTGGGAGAACAGCAACAGCAGGGACACTGAGTCAAAGAAAGTGACTGACAAAGTAAACAGAGAACCTGTGCTTTTGCCATTACTTTCATGTGAGCCGTAATACACATGCACAGCCAGGAAGGCTCTCCGTAGTTAAGTTTTCATCCAAATCCTGCACATAGGAAGCACCACAAACACAACTCCAGCTCGAGGACAATCCAGCCCTGCTGGGACACAAGTATTTCAGAGTGGTGACCCACTTCTATTGAAACGCTGAGCACACCATCTCCTTGTCTTCAATTGTGTTTGGAGCACTCTCATTTCCCTGCATGACCCTGCTTCTCCTCCCTGTCACCACTGCATGTGTGTGGTGTGGAGAGAGGTAAAGGGGTCATAAGCATCTCCAAATTGGATAAACACTGTCTCATTGACATCAAAGGCAAACTCTCACTACTTTTATTGGGAGCAGAGATAGGCCACTACAGATAAATCCTGACCTACATAATTTTTGATGTTTGCCTGCACTTGTCATGACCAGAGACAGAGAGTGCCAGGAAATGGAATTTCTATCCGGTTTCACAGTTCAGACACAGGCAAAGTAACTGCAATAAAATCCACCATAAATACTGACTCCACCTAGCAAAAAGTACTGAGGGGAATATGGAGAGCTAAATCCAACAGGACAGTGGGCTACTCAAAACAGGGGATTTTGTTCTGGGCTCCCAGGAGACAGCACAGATTTTCCTAGTTGCATCCTAAGCAGAATTCTCATCTAGGGCATATCCAGTATTACTTTTGCCACCAAAATCTTCATATCAGAACACACTCAACTACATTAAAAGCTGACATGAAAACCATGACCCTTACAAATACAGTAAGTGATGTTTTAAGATTACTTATTTTGACTGTTTGTTAGACAGAGTTTTGTGTAAAGGCTTCAGAAAGATCTAAAAGCTTATTCCACATCCCTGTAAGATCAAGGGGGATCCAAATATAAACCCAAAGCCTCTTTTTCCCCCTCATCTGCAAGTTCTGATACATTTTCAGACACGCCAACAATACATTAAGAGAGAACAACATGGACAGAGGGCCCAATTCTTGCCTGAAACATGCTTTTTGGAATAAAATGTATTGATCTAGGTATTAAGGTATGTAGATATTAGGTCATCTGAAGTTCAAACCCTGCTCTCATTTATTGCAGAAAAAAAAAATGGCCATAATACCTTGCTGACACTCTGTAATTTGTCCTTATAGACCATGATGCACACAAGTATTCAGCAAGAGCCACAGCAGAAATAGATGCCAGCAGATGGTATTATTCTGAACCAAATCAATTAAGGACATTTACAATATGTCAAAAGTGCAGCTACAAAAACAAAGTGTAGACCTGTACATCTGTTTCTTAATGAAGACATGAATATTTGACAGTTAGCCAACAAGCCATAATCTAAATGCTACAGCAACACCAATAATTGATAAGGAAATACCATACATATTAAGATTCTTCAACAGTCACCACAAAATACAAGATGTTGAGCAGAAACTGAATAACCAGATACTGGAAGTCCGTATGTCATGCATAAATGTAGCAAAAATATAAGCACACGAGTTTTCAGTATCACAGATTTTGTAAGGACTGTGATTTGCTCAAAAATTATAGTAATAGGAGTCACATGGCAATGATAAATGAAGAAATACTATTCTCTTCCATAACACAATCCTCTGGCTTATTTAAAAGGCTTCTTGGAACACTGTCACCTTGACTGAAATAAAAAGAAAAGTGCTCACAATTACCCAAAAGTTGTTATATGACATCTCTGTTGAGAACGTGGTGACAATAAAAGAGGCATAAATAAGACACACAGCCAGGTATGTCAGTGGCATCTTGTAGACTACATAACACACAAATGGACTGAGGGAATCCAGGAGTTATTTGCGCAGGGAACAAAAATCCTACCTCTGTGAGTTCCCCATGGAGAAGATGAAAGTTGCAAACATTTCATGGGGTGAAAAAAATTCTCTATTCTGTGCCACAGCTTCATTCAACGTATTGAGGACTCATTTATGGAAGAAAAGGGCAACCAGTGAACACCTGCTGCTGAAGAAGGCATTTAGTGTCCACTGTGACAGTTGTTATCAGTGTTTGCTGCAGATTCCCACCACTACAAACAGGGATGGGACCATCCCAGTCACAGTCTGCTGCAACATGATGAAAGCTCTGGTATTAAAATAGACAATGGTATCGACTCCATGGACAGTGGTTGTTATTTAGCTCCTAGGGAACTCATACCAAGCTGCCAAATGGATAAAATATTTAGAAATATTTACATTAAGTGTTAATAAGGGCTGAGGGATGTGTTTCCTTAAGGACCCTGAAAAACATACTTACACTGTACATCAGAGCAATGGATCATTCATTTTTACTAAGGCCCAGACAACAGTCTCATTAGACCAGAGATGGATTAAAGACAAATGATCTGGTGAATAATGTCACTGTGGGCCATGCAGCACTTCATCCAGGCAGTACCACTGAAAACAGATGACTGGGTTTGTAAGGACAGAAAACATAAGGCTTTAGGAATGGCGTTCCTAGGGGATAAAAAAAAAGCACTGCATATTTACATTTAATCTGCTTTGTAAATTGATTTTTGTCATGTTACCTGTCAAACCATTGAACAAACTAAATAATTGCTTAAGCAGCACTGATAGAGATGTGACAGATTATTCAAGCATTGTGATTCTTTGTTCTCATATATCTCATTAAGAAATGATGATTGGTTCCATTTACAGCTCTTAAGTTGAATTCAGTAACCAGTGACACACGAACTCAACCTGGCATCTACTAATTTTTTATTGTTCTGAGACAGAAATTGTTCCTGGTAAAGTGGCTCTTGCAAACCATTTCAGTATAGTGGCTGATGATTTTTTAATGACGCAACATAGAAGGGGAAAAAAAAACTGCAGCTGACTTCTCCGCTGATTTATAGCATCTATGGAATGAAAAGAAATAAAACTTCTTGTACTTTGTACTCCTCCTCTTCCCCCACCTCCTTTTTAGAGAACTATTTTTAACCTGTATCCTTTCATTAAATAAATTCACAGCACATCCCCGCAAACAACTAAGTTGGCAGAAGATGGGAACTGCCCCGTGGGACATGCTCAGCCTCTTCCTCTTCTGTTGTGGAATTGCAACCTGTTCCTTCACAGCCTTGTAACTTTATAATGATGTTTGAAACCTGAGCGTAAGGAGCGTAAAATGCTGCTATTCCTGCCTGCTGCTGAGTAGTATGGGCTTCTCTTGATTCCCACAGGAAAAGCTCCAAGCTGTGGAAATCAAAGGCAGAATTTTACAGCCACTTCGAAATGCTACAAATTATTTAAGAAAAAACAAGAGAGACTTGGTGTGCTTTTGTGTGCTGGCCTCTGACTCCAGGAAGATCTACGCAGAACACAAAGCCAACCCACAAGGAGACCTCTAAGTAGACATTTTACAGGCACCCTCCAAAGCCAAAACTGTTTTTCTTAAATATTTTTACAACCAATCTCCCCACTTTCCATATTTTGCCTTGGTGTTAAAGTATGAAAATACCTAAGCCCCAGTTACATTCATAGGGGTGTCGCTTAAATAACAGCAGAAAAGGGATTTGATTGCAGAAAGTGATGAACTCCCTGCCACGACAACAGTGGGGTTTGAACCAGCACAGCTTTGCAAGCCACAACTGTACAGCAGCAGAAGGCAACAAGCAGTTGCACTGGAGCTAAACGTGGACAGTGAAGATACTTCAACCATCCCACTTACAGAGAGGAACCCCCCACAGGCTACTCGACACAGACCTCCAAACATCAAACACAACGTCAGTTAATTCACCTTCCCACTTGGTCCACAGAGTTTGCACCCGAAAATCTCCAACAGACTYCATCTGCTCTGCACCACCTTCATTTCCCCCATGGGAAGGATGCTTTATCTAAACAAATAAAGCCCTTAACTGCCCCAAAGGAAGATGCTTTGCTGTCTTTCAGCTGTGCCTCCCAGCTGTGCACACCTGCAGGATGTGACTCTGGCACTGCACCCTACCAAGGACTTCGTGCAGSATTTAGACAAGAGATGGAAAGCAGGGATTTAGCGTAGCAGAGGTAACGTGGAGATGGAGGACAGAAGGAGAGGGAAGGATCATTGTGCTCTTCCTATTTGACTGGGTTCACCCCCATTAGCTAATTTAGCACAGGGGTACCACACAGTTCCTGCCTTCCTCTAAATGTAATCAATATATGAGGAGAAATTCAGACTACAGAATAAATTAACAGTGTCCACAATGCTCTTGAACAGTTTTTACCAAATGGTACAAGTCATTCTCTATGCATTCATTAATGAAGCCAAACAACATGCTGTTTGGCAAGAAACCACTGCTATGTACTGCTGTATATCTCTATATATCACTACATAAACAGTATTTTTAATTTGTGGGTATATATACATTTATATATACTATATATATAGAGAGAGAGAGAGAGACAGACAGACACAGAGACACTGTATGTACTTATATGTATATAAAGGGCTCCTCCACCTCCCTCACAACCAGATGGCAATGCAACATAAAGATGCCACAACATCACAGCATCTCCAGGGCAAACACTGGCACTGAAGTTGCTGGTCATTTTAGTGGTTGTTGACTGAAAATTATGAAAGTGCTGCCTGGTGCAGTACAAGCTGTCCTGTCCAAAAGACCCATATCCATGAATTTTTGCAGTTCATGAACAAGGAAGGGAACTTAGTACAGTCAGTTAAGCTGTAGCTGAATCCCATTGCTCTGCTTTGCCCCAGACCTCTCCTTTTATCTTTCCCCCAGCRCAGCTCCACTCACCTGCAGAACCAGCATGTTCTCAGCTTTAGTGCCTGTTATGTTCCCTTTCCACAGTAGCAGAAGGGCACACATTTGCTTTCTGGACACAAATCATCTCAGCTGTCACTCAGGAATCTTTGAATCACTTTCATTGCTTTCCATTAAAAATACAAGATTCATCAGAGACACTCATTCAATGCACTTGCCTACAAAGCTCCGCAAGATTTTTTTTCAAGCTCTCTCTCTTAAGAGCATAAAATTTATGTCTATGACATAAATTACATGGCTATGGACAGGAAAATTAGTCAGTAAAATTACTCTAGATACACCTCAACATGCCCAAGAGCAGAAGTCTTCTTGCAGCCTGCAGTACCTCTATGCCCTCCGTCTATGTGCTTTGGAGAAATGTTTTTTTCAGCTCATTTCTTCGTACATTCTCCACTGACATCTAAGTATATAGCCTCTGCTTCCTAAAAGGCATAAGTCAAACCTGTGACAGGAGACATTTCCCTTCCTTCTAAATTATTCCTCTTCTGCTCCAGTGCCTGGGTCATTAGGCCAAACGGAGTTACACTGTTTTTCTGCTCCATTAATATATTTGTCTAAGCATGTTCTCATGGTGCTTCAAGCAACGTGGCTAACAAGCTGCGTGCTGTTTGCCCCCCTCTTCTCTCCCTAGAAAAGATAAGACGGATTTGTGGCATTTTTTTACATTTGCGAGCATTTTATTTTGGGAGGGAGAGCKTGTTTGCTTTGCAATATTCAGGTTGCTATGTAATTATGCTAGAGAAGGTGTCGCAAAACACCACGGCTTGCACCCAGCGAAGGAGGTGGTGTTTTTATGATGCTCATCATCAGCCTATGGAAAAGCTTAACAGTGTCAGAYTTTCCTCTCAAAAAAAGCTGAACAAATTAATTGCACCCTTGCAGCAAGAAATCCCGTTAAAGCAGAGGTGTGAGGCTGATGCTGATCCTAGAGCTTTAGATAGTCTTTAAGATATCTCGGGCCCCAGCTACACAACATCCCAAGATAAAAGAAAAAGCCTTTGAATTTGTTCAGGCGTTATTCAAGAAAACAGGGTAGGGAGCACAGAACAAGTTTAATACACTCGTGGTATCTTGTGCCATTGACAGCACACACCAAGCACTTTGCTATGCCTGAAATTTTCAAAACACCACAGTCTTCATGGCTGGGCACACTGTGCTGAGTTACTTACGCTGGGAGGCAAGAGAAGAGTGAGCAGTGGGAGGAAATCTCCAAGCCAACTCAATATAACAGTGAAGGATTATTCAGGGATGCTCCAGAAATCTCTCTCGACTATGGCTGAATTTGATTAGCAACCTGTGCCTTCCCCAGAGGAGTTTTCGACGTGGCTTCAAATCCTCTAAGTGGTCTCCCCTCCCTTCAGCTCTCTTCTGTGTTGTTTGGGTTTTTTATGTAATTTTGGGTTTTTTCATAGTTTTTCATCCAGTAGTTTCCCTCATTTCTGCTCTTGCCCATCACAGTGGGGCAGCAGGGTCACAGCTGGTGAGTTTGTATGGAAAACTGATGCCTGGTTGAAGCCCGGTCCTTTCAATTATTTAAGCTGGGATGAGACGATGGGATCCTGCTGGGAGCGATCCCACATCACCCCAAGAACTGCCTGGACTGTTCCAGCTCTTTATAGCTCTGGGCAGACCTGGATTCCTCTGAGCAGCTGAAACAACAGAGCAATAAAGCGCCCACGCTGTTACCAACAGCAGAGACAGTGCTTTGCCTCTTCAAACCCTAACTAGTAAAAACGAATTACATGTGATGACCCTGGGTGAATCACATACAAATAAATACATTTTGAGGATATTGGTGCTGACACAGTGCCCGCTACTAAAAGAAGTAGGACAGTCCCCTGCATAAGGCTGGAGTTAAGATTCAGGCTCAGCTCTGGGTTTACAAGTGACACACTTGACCATCTTTAAAAAAACAATGTTAGCATTTTTGTCTTATTTATTTAGATTATAAGTTCTCCTGAGTACAAACAGTCTTTTACTCTGGTGTTTGCAGTAGTCCTACTCAACAGTGCCTGATCTCATTTGAGGCCAGTAAAAGGCACAGTGAAAAAAAACCCAAGTATTTTAGACCCTTCATATTTCACTTGCTAGTGTCCAACCCTCAGATACACACTGGCTTCTCAGCCTTTGCAAATCTCTACATTTAAGCAGGAGGAGCTGTGCTGGTTTATTCTGTRCTGCACTAGAAGCCCATCCATTTCTGTGACCAGCGACAAAGCTGGTGGGAGAGGGGCAGCCACGTTTCCTAAGTGCCATGGGGGTGTCAGGCAGGTTTTAAACACCCTGCTCAGCAAAACGCAACATCACAGAACAACTCTGCAGCACTGGGGGGTTCTGTCTTAAGGGAGAGCCTGAGGAACCTTTGGAGCTCTGAGGAAGACCTGCAAACCTCCACACTCCATCACTGATGAACAGGGATRTATAACTCTCCTTGCTCTCCAAACTGCCACACCAGCCCTCACCAAAACAAACTGGGAGGATAAGGCTCCCAGACCTCAGAAATTCCACGGATTCTGACTTCACTCCCATCAGCCAGAGATGAAAATTCTGGGTCTTCTGTATTCTGGCAACTCAGCATAAGATGTAATTCCCAACTTTTGGGTGCTCAGGCTTGAAAGAACATACCTTCAAATACACAACCTAAATTAGGGAGAGCATTAAGGACTAGGACAAGAATCCATGGCAGAAAAACTGCGAAGGGAAAGGGTCTAGGGGGGAGATGCCACAATACTTCACCCTGATGCTGCTCCTGCAAAATGCTCACGTTCATTTACATCATTACAAGCACCTCCTTTTTGTTCCTCCTGGAAACTGCGAGAAGACAAACTGTTTGGTTTATCTCCAATTGGGGATATAAGAAAATCAAAACAAAAATAAAAAATAAATCCTCAATACCTCTAAGCCAGCATGGTTTCTCTCATTCACTTCTTCCCATCTTACTCTTGAAAAAAGGTATTTTAATAACTATCTTATGTAGTCCAGTTGTCCAAAACTGTTATTATTTTAACTGTGACACATGATATTGCTCAGGAGAAGATCAAGCAAAATCAACAACCTATTGTTACAGAGGATCCCCAGCACTGTGCTCAGCTGTTCTACACACATATCAGAGCCAAAACAGAGCTTCCCAGTAGCTTTTTCTTAGTGCATCCAATGTTAAAAAAAAAAAATGGATTTTTAACTCAGCCAAAAAATTCTGCTAAAGAGTATTATTTTAATTTAACCTTATACAATCTGTTTGGTGAGTAATTCTGGCATAAAACTCAATACGGAGCTTTCAACACGAAAACATCAGTAAAGGGCCTTCAAAAGTTTATTAACAATCTGTTATTTATAGCTTTCTTTTTCAAAAATGATTGGCACAACATTCAGAGGAAAATTATAGGAACTGCCAAGTCAGATAATAAAAAAAACATATCAGTGTTAAGATTTGATAGAAAGGTTTTAAGAAACACTATGATTGCTAAAAATGAGAAATATTCCGATTGCTAAGCCAGCTATTTGTCATTCAACAAGAGCCCAATCACACACATATGTTTGCAAATTATTGTTGTTGTTGTTAATTATTATTTACAGAGAAGCACTGAAATGCAAGGTGGTTTGAATTCCAATGAAAACGACAGATCGCTGCCCCAAGGAATTTTTTATCCCTCCTTTCACTCACTACCTGTTTACTGACAGTACCCGCTTAGTTCCAACTTGTTTTCCTGCTATCTAAAATGACTAGAAAATTAGGTCCTATTAAGTAATCATGAATATAAACTGTGAGTCACCGGTTAAGTGAATACCATTACTGGCAATAAATTCAGAATCCTATTATAAATGCCTGTTATTGTCAAGCAAACCAAAACAATACAACTTATTCAATATTAATTGTATCCTTGGATGCTTGAAAGGATTAAATAACCCCAACTAATATTCTGCACGTAGTCAGGAGAACTGTGTGTGAAGGACAACAAAAATAATTGAGGTCAGTAACCAAGGTGGAGAGAAAAAGAGGCAAAAAGGAAGGAAAACATACATAGAGAGATATTTCAGCTCCTATGTGAAAGCAGATGGAGGGTGAAGGAAGCAGACAGGCTGCTCCAGATGGTGGGAGCRGCGGCGAAGAAGGCTCTCACACCCACTGTGTTGTGGCTGTGATGGGAACAAGAGACTTTTGGTTAAAGGATTACTGTAGGGCTCCAAAGACTTGGGTTCAGCTCCGTCCACCACCTCTCCACCCTCTGGGTTTTGCTTGTTGGGAGCTTTTGGGGTGTCAGCTACCTCTGTGGCTGCCAAAAAGCACCCGTATTTTCATGCATGCTTTGCCCTCAGCTCACATCTACACAAAGAGCAGTTGTGGAATCGATATTGGTTACGCTGAAGTCCTGAGTACTGATATTGAGTGTTGGCCTAGGCAAGGATCACATTTTCCTAAGCCCTATGCAAAAAATTGTGGGGGAAAAACCCAAATAGTCTATTCCAACCAACCCAAATATCTTACTGTCACCTTGCTGGTCAAGCACCCTCCTTGACTGCACAGACTTGCAGGTGAGCAAGCATCCTCCGGCAGCAGGGAGCTCAGAAAGGACACAGATGTACTTAGAATATCCACAGAAAAAGAGACAAGGCAGGGGGAAAAAAGAGTTAAGGCATCAAAAACAGCAGAAAAACAGGCTCATGAATAAAGCTCGACCACATATGTGAGCTGACAACAAAGCAACTGTGTGTCTCCAAAATTATGTATTTACCTGAAAGCTTTTGATTATTGAGTATTTTGAAAATTTAATTTCAGACGATGAAAGAAAATTGGCCTTTA
The DNA here is from genome assembly GCA_018881555.1 of Amblyornis subalaris. Taxonomy (NCBI): domain Eukaryota; kingdom Metazoa; phylum Chordata; class Aves; order Passeriformes; family Ptilonorhynchidae; genus Amblyornis; species Amblyornis subalaris. Next base: position 280,276 of record JACAXG010000107.1, read on the forward strand.
GGGTACATTGTTGCCCCAAACAAGCACTTTCCAAAATGCACCTGTGAACCACAGTTGGAGAGCTGTCAAAAATCCCTTCCCACCAATGGCTGCCAATTTTTTTCTCAATCCTCACCATCAGCCTTTAAATCTATTGGCCATCTTGCTTTTCTTTCTTTCCCATTTCAATTCCAGCTGAATGCTCAAATCTGTTGTTTTCTGTAAGTGTTCAAGGAAGACCAACAATTTACATCACAAGAGAGTAACTCATTATTTTTAAGCCTTCAAGAACATACTGGAGAGCAAACTATGCCAGATGATAGCAAACAGGATTACTTGGTTGAAAACAAAATGTGTCACCTTAAAGCAGTCCTAACAGCATTTTTCTGCTTTCCCTAAATAGAGTACACAAACTAAAACATCTGAGTTGTTTCACACAGTTAAGTTAAACATTAATATTTGGACCTCAGCTTTCACTCCTCCCACAGACGCTAGAGAGGTGCTGTAGGCACCTCTCAGCATGAATTATCCCTGACCCCATGTGAGTTTGACAGTGAGATTCCCAGAGTTACAGATTTTAATGTCAGAAATTACCATGAAATATCTTCCTCTGTAAACATGGACAAGAGGCACTCTTCTGCTGCATGAAGCTTGAGAGCTTTCAGAGTTCTCAGAAAATCATCCCAGAGGAGATGAGATCCACTTGCCTTCACGGTTTGTTCCAGTGGTTCATCAACCTTCCCACTGAGAACATGCATCTTAACTCCAGCCCTTTGAGACACTGTATTTTCTTTCATGAAGAATTTTTTTTTTTAGGTGAACTGTTTCTTTAATTTAAAAAAAAGAAAAGGAAAATATTGAACTGAGGAAAATATGAAACAATCTGACAGAGCCACTGCTGCCTCACTGAGGCGTTGTAAAAGAGAGGCAGCAATTGTTGGTAATGTCAGCAGAAACTCGAAAATCAGACAAACTCCTCAATCATCCCAGGGGGCACCGAGCCAAGGCAAACACAAATATCAATGTCTTTCTTTACGTCTTGAGAACTTCCAAAATCAGAAGGGAAAAACAACTGAGCAACTTGCACGATTCCTCAAGTTAAACAGCTAAACAGGGGTGATCTGTTGTGTTGAATCCAACACAAGTGCTTTTGGCACCCAGTTGATGAGAAGGGAAGATCTTTGACCAGAGGCAACCAGATCTTGAGCCCTGTGGTACCTCCCAAGACCTCCCCTGTACACAGCAGCCTCTGCCAGGACCTTCCCGACCACCAGCACCTTCTCACTGGTGGGAGCCAAGGCCGGCCCGAGGCACAGCCCCCAGGAGGGTCTGACCACCCCAGAACAGATGAGAGCAGGGGTTGGATCGGCTCCCGGGAAGCCCCAGCGCCAGTGCGAGGCTGCGCGCAGGGGAAGGCACCGCGAGGGACGGGAGAGGACAGAGACACAGCAGACAGCACGTCAGGGTTTGTGACGATGTGTGTGTGTGCACGTGGGTGTGTGAGAAAGAAAAGAGATGTGAGAGGAGGACGAGGAGTGACTTGACTTCACAGCATGAACGAGCACGTACTGGTGTGTGGAAGAGCCATGGAGAGTGCCAGGAGCCCATCAAATGGCGTAAGAGTATAGAAGTGACACAGATGAACCAAAAATTACCATAGAGGCCTTGAGAAAAACAGAACCACCCATATGTTTTTCTCTATACTGTATTTTAGGAAAATACTGGAAACTTCACTGAAGCATATTTGTCTTCCCACCCAGCTCTTACTATGTTATGGCTATATCCACGCAACTCCCTGTGTTATGTTTTCTAAGCTTTAAGGAATCTACTACATCATTTTTAAGGACAGCACCAGTATTTTTATAGTTACTAAGTTTGAGCCCTTCTAAATATTCCAACTTCATCATAACTCTGATGTCAATAAGGCCTAATGACAGATACCTTAGAAATGTGGCATTGAACCAATGAGGCAGATCAAATGATGAGTAGAGCTACAATCGGCGATTTCGTGGAAATTTAAAGAGAAGCATTTAGTCAGATCCTCTTCTTTCCTCAAGCACATCTGTCCTGACTTGGAAGGGACTCTAAATTGCATCAGCTCAGGATCCGCCCCGCTGCTATGATTTTATTTTATCCTTGATTTATTTTATTTTTTCCTAACTACGTTTTCAGGATCTGTAATTTCACTATCGATGGCTCAGTAGTGAATAGGTCCAGTTTCAAGATGGAGCACTCAATGAACTTGTGCATGTAGAGCGTGGTTCACTGTCCTATGTGGACTGGCACAGCTCTAGAATGGATCAGGACAATCATATATATTGTAATGTAATAATATATAAACTGTATCAATAATCATGTATTTTAAAATAGATTAGTATTGCCAAATTATTTTGTTGACACTCTGGTACCTGGATTGCAGTCCCAAATTAAGATTGCACATGCTTTAATATCCGCATAAATACAGAACAGGGTAAATACAGGTTTGGGTACATCTGAGCCAGCCACTGCATTGCTGGTACTTCTTTAGAAAAACATTATTGCCCAACAGCTTAGAGCAGAGCAAACAACACAGACCTCAGCCACCAAAGGAAGCAATTCTTTGGGTGGAAAAGGGCTACTGTCTTACATCTGGACATGACATCCAATTCAATTTCAGCATCAATGTGGCTAGACATGATTTACAGGGACATATAAATAATTAATTCCAGCTCTGGAAGGGAGAGCTCGGTACTCATTAGAGGTTCCTTGAAACCCAAATGATAAAATGATTAACCAACTTAGGATATTTTTAATAATTCCAGCGAATTTCAACTCTGCCATGTTAAAGATCTGCTGAAGAGCTTTTATTCAGATGAAAGGCTCTTTTCTGAGAACAAATCATTAATAGGGTATACACATAGATTTAATATTCACAAATCAATGCACTTTAAATAAAATATGCTTTTAAAGTTTCTTTTTCACTTTCTTCCCTGATTTGGGGGTTTAGTGCTTTTCTTTCTCTAACCAATTTTACCACAGGCAGTTAAGACAGCTGCATGAAAAAGGGCTGCTTTTCTGTTAAAAATGCTTTTAGCAGTTTGGCATCCTGAAATGGAATGGCAGAGAAATGTAAAATACAGCTACTACAATCCAACGCATTTCAAGTTACATGCCAAGCTTTTCACTCCATACTGGACAAAAGTCTATTAGACAGTGAGATCAAGTGTTGGCTGTCCAATGCAGTTCAGCATCACAGTGCAGGAGGGATCAAAGCAGATTTTATCCCTGCTCCTGAATAATGCCAGAGGAAAACATTCTGGTCCAAATATCTTAAAGCTATTTATACTTATATAGCTTAATTCCCATTTAAATACTTTCTTATCAATAACTGAGAATGTTTCTCATCATTTGGGCTCCTGGACCCTGAGTATCTGCTGGTCAAGTCAGTGAACAGCCCTTCACTGCCTTCAGTGGGAATGGAACAGGCACTTTAATGATTTGCACAGCAATGGCCTAAATTCTTTAGAAGTTTCACATCCTGGTAAGTCACACCAGACCTGGTAGGAACTGCAGGTGCTGTGCTGGTGGGTGGCCAAGGACAGAGCCAAAACTCAGATTCAAATCTTCTAATTATCGGCCTGCCCTTGGAGGCTAAGGAATGCACAACCAGAAGGCAACCCACGTGGAGGCTGTTAAGTGCACATATATTCATAATTAAATACAGCTACATCTGGAAAAGAAAACAGCTCTAATTTCTTTATACAGGCCCAGGTAATCCAGTTATTTTCATTTTCTAAAACTTTCTAGATTGACTGTTAAGTCAAGTTTAAAAACTTCACAGCTTCCACTCCCATCAGAAAGGACTTACCAAACTGTGAGGCTCAGACACTGGTTAATAGTTTGAGACACTAATTGGCCATATTTAATGAATTTAATTTGCAACAGCCATGCTAATATGCATAATTATTAACTCTGACCAGCTTTACCTTCTTTGGGACCTACACCTGCTCCCATTAAGGATATGGATCAAGGCCACAGCATTAATTCTTCCTGAACCTCTTCAGTAGCACAAATTAACCCTCACAGGTGGCTCCAACACCACAACCACAGAGATGTCAGGGAGCTGTACAATGGGCACCACAGTGAACTGTCCCTCTGCTCTAGCAAATCTCAGAGCATTAAAACTTTCCTGCCCAACAGCCCTTTGCTCAGGAAGGGAACTGCACACCTAAGGTGATAAACAGGGCACATCTCTCCCAGCACGAAGTTCTCACAGCAAAAACTCGATGAAGGTGACGAGAATACATCACAACACTTCGCTCTTACACTGCATTTTGCTCCTTCAGAGACCCGGACGGACATTAATTTGATTTACTAAGTCAGTGTTTTCCTGAGGGCTGTGCTATCAGGTTCATCACGGCGGAGCTGCTGACCCACCTCCATGTTAAATGAACAGCCTGGTTCTTACTCGCAGCCTGTTTATAGGAAATCGGCGAGCCCATGAACCAGAAATACTCTGTTTGTAGAGAGCCCTCCCTTGGAAGCAGAAAGAAACTCAAATATTACAGTCAAAACTTGTTCAGCTGTGTTTTGGAAGTGGCACGCAGCGTAGGAAAAGCACTACTCGGGATTAACAACGCTTCGTTTTGAGGCATGCTTAAAGTTTCAATTAAAGCCGTGGGGACACAGCTACGAGGAGCACTCCCAATACAACCCCACTTTAATTACACTGTATACACACACAGCAGCCCGTACGCTGACTCCCTCAGCACTCCCGGCTCTCTACCTTTGTAATATCCTCTATGCGAAAATTAGTTTCAACAAAAATAAAACTCTTTGCTCAGCCAAAACGGCACCAGCCTGTACCCCGCTCCGTTGCACCATCTGTGCGTGTTTATTCTCAGCCTTATGAAAAAAAAAAAAAAAAAACCTCTAACGTTTTACTAATCTTTATGCCCCGCCACTATAAATAAAACAAATAAAGCCCAACAACAGTTAAGCATCGTAGCTAAAACACATCCAGTCCACTCCGATTATTTCTGCTCGTCTGTCCACGAATAGCTGCAGCCATCGGCTTTAAGGGAAGCGTGCAAGTCAGTCCGCATTTATTTACAGTTGCACTATCAAGAAACAGCCTTCCCGTCTCGTCGTTCTATGAATATTTCAAAACACTTGGGGTTTTTCCTTTCTTTTTTTTTTTGAGGGGGGGAGGTGAAGAGAGGGTGAGGGGTGATGCTAGCCCAGCTCCTGCCCCACAATTCTATTTTTCTCCGTGTTCCCACGTCGCTCCGACTTCTTGCTCGGATGGATGCGCGGGGCGCGGAGCAGCACCCGCGGGTGCGAAAATGCCCGCACTCAGACCCGCACCCACCCGCGCATCCCCGGGGGAAGGGACAGCGCCCGCGCCCGCCACCGGCCCCGCAGCCCGAACCCGCCACCTACGTCCCCAGCGTCTCCTTGAACTCGAAGATCTTCTTGATGTCCTCCGCCTGCTTCTTCCAGGAGCCGCCGCCGTCCCCGTTCTCCCGGGCCATGGCGCGCAGCCCCGCGGATGCCGGCCCGGCGGCTCCGAGCCCTCGGGCGGCTTTTGCTTTCTTTTCTGCCGCCGCGGCAGCGGCTGCCGCTGTTTCTTCTTCTTCTTTTTCCTCCTCCTCCGCCTCCTTCTTCTCCCCTTCCTCCTCCTCCTCCTCACACTTCCTGCCCGCCGCCGCTTTTATTTCCTCCGCGCTCCGGCGGGCTCCGCGAGTGTCACTTTTCCTGGGCTATTTCCTCCCAACTTTCTCTTCCCCCTCCTTCCCTCCCCTTCTCTCCCCTCCTCCGTGCCCCCCCCGCGGAGCCGCTGGCGGGGCTGCCCCGTCCCTCCGTCCTCCTGCGCCCCGCGCAGCGGCTGCGCGCACCCGCGTCCTGGGGTCACTTTGCTCCCTGACTGACCCACCCCGCGGAAAAGTCCCTCTTTTTTTTGTTGCTGTTTTTCTTTTTTCTTTTTTCTTTTTTTTTTTTTTGGAGGGAGGTCACTGTTTCTGTTCCCCCACCCCCCGTGCGGGGCCCCGTGGGATGCTCAGCCTGGCGGGCGCGGTGCGGCGCGGAGCGGAGCGGCCCCGCGGGCGCAGCGGCTGTGCGCGGTTGTTATGGCAATGGGAGGAGGAGGAGGAGGAGGAAGAGGAGAAAGAGAGGGAGGAGGAAGAAGGAGGAGGCAGCCCCGCCGCTGCTCTGCTGCCTGGCGCTGCCCCTCCTGACTGAATGAAGATAATTCGCATTGCACCAAAACCACGCACGTCAAACGGGAGGGGAGGGAAAGCAGCGAGGGGTGGGGGGGGGGGGAGAAAAGGGAAAGCTGGAAAAAAAAAAAAGGAAAATTAAAAAGCCACACCACAAGCGGCCGTGCTGCCTGGACGGGCGCTGCGCGGGGCTGTGCCGGGATGCGCCGGGATGCGCAGGGATGCGCTGGGATGCGCGGGGGCGGCGGTGCCCACCTGTCTCGCACACACACACACTCGTGGGATGCAAAAACGCCCCCCTTAGCAAAGACCACCCTTATCCAGCACAGCCCTCGGAGCAAGGGGCACCCAAAGAGGGGGGTCACGCAGCCTAGGGGCCGGTGATGGGCACCGCGCAGTCCCGGCGAGGGGTCAGGCCCTGGCACCGCGCCCACCCTGCCGGCACCGCCGTCTGAGCCGGGCACGGCATCGGCCTCGCACACTGTCACACACACGCGTGGCTGAGATTATTGCTAAAAGCAGCTTTTTCTCAGCGGCACTGAGACCTCTAGCGTCGTCACATCGGGCATGAGCTGAGCTCTGATCCGGGGTGACAGGCAGGATTCGTCAGACATAAGAGAAAATGATAGTCTAGACTAACTGAGACACATTTATAGTTAAGATCTTTGGGCTTCAGTTTTAGAATATGTAAGGCACTAAAAAAGTGCAATTCTTTTGGGACTCCCAAGTTAGGTGACTAAATTGGAGGCTTTGCTGCTGGCAGGTACAGGCATTTCGGTGCCTTGGGGCAGCTCCACACCTGATCAGCTCCAAAACTGATCATCAAATCAGGACCTGGAAAAAAATACACGGAGCTAAATAACATTTACTTTAAAACAAATGTGACTGTATGCACTTAACTGTTTAACGTGTATTGTGTCTTTTAACAGATTCCTTAGAATTCTACTTTGGAAGCTGATTTTCCAGATTTCTCATAATTTATGAGCAGAATTTACAAGGTGTCAGACTGTAAGGCTTTCCCTGAGTCTGGGCTGAACTGTGCCTCTCATCTCAAAGGGGCTGCGGCAGAGGTGGGCATTCCTAGGTGAGTGAAAGTGTAAACCTGCAATACAGGTTGGGGTGTTTGGTCAATGCTACCCTCTGCTGGGCAGAGCCACTGGGCTTTGGCGTGCCAGCTCCCGTGGTTTATTACTGCACCCCTCTGATGCTCATGGACAGCCCAAACAGCTTGGGATTTCCTGCGATGGATGCTTGTGTAGTGTCACAGCATGCACTTTGGAACAGGTTTCCTTCTGCTCCTGGCTTATTCCTATCTTCTCACTACCCTCAGGATTTTCTTTATTGCATGATCCTTACAGCCTGCTCCATGGTAGTGTCACCAGGAGTCCCCAGGCAGCCTCACAACGCCACTGCATACTTGGGAAATGAAAGATGTGACTGACCTAAAAAAATGCAGCTGACTACCGAATCCAAATTTCCTTTCAACCCCCACCACTGTGACATTTTCTCTCTTTTTCACATGTAAATCACTTGGTATTAGAAATTCCACACTCCTGTCTTCAGGAGAAGATTGAGAGAGTGTGAGGCCAGGAAGGGCAAGTGTGATGGTCTGCCCTGACCTCCAGCATGGTGGAGGCCAAAGAGCTTCATCCAGCCAAACAACGAACATCATAACTTACCTTGGAGCTATGGCATCCCCAAACCATCCACCACTATTATTTATGATGCCACATTGGTCCTTAAAGTATCACATTAAAATCCCACTGCACGGACAGCGTCACCCAAGTCTCCATTTCCGCTTTCAGYGAGCAAAAATTTTGCTCAAAATTGCTCAAATCCTTACTAATGCTGCAATTTTTCACCATCAAAATTGCATAAGGTAAAGGTACAGGTCAGTCTGTAAATCTAACTTCTATTTTCCTCATTTAACCTACACCTTTAGTATTGCACGAATGTGCTTTTTTTGTGATTAACTCACATTTGAAGTAACTGATAATATAGAAGTCTCTGAAGCCATTACAGTTTTAATGAGAAGTGTAGGAGATGCTTCTATTAGGCAGGGACCACTGGCACAATAGACCATAAAAGCCCCTTCAAAGTCATTAGTCTGTCATGTCAGGCTGAATTTAGGGAGTCTGTAATCCTGCTTGACTGACAGGCTCCTGCAGAGCTATTGTAGCTATTTGAAGAACAGGTATTTCTGAAAAATTTAAATCTTACGTGGAAAGTTCTCTCTGGAGTGGCTGCGAATAACAGGGTGTGCTGCAGCTGAGGGGCTCTGCACGGCTGCATTCAATGTTTAATTACACACAACYAGATTACAAGAACAGCAACAGAGTGGTAAAATGAAGCGCACAGAAAGGCCAGCATTAAGACTGACAATAAAACATCAATTCAAGCCCTTTTAGTGGCTGCACAGAGGCCGTCCCCTCATTACCTGGGCATGCTCTGCAGCTCTGCCAAGGGTGGTGTCAGAACATGGCTAATGAGCAGACGTGGCTGATGTGTGTTTGAAACAGCTACGCATCCTGCACATGCACCCAACCACTCCATGCAACAAAAACCCAAACCCTTACATTGCAGATGGACAAGTTCCAACTTCTTTTTAAAGCCTTCTCTGGAAATATTGTAAATTTAGGGGAGAAATTGAAAACCAGCTTCTATATGAGATATTTTATTTCATGATAAAGTGATAGGATTGTTGGAGTAGTATTTGAAACTATATTTTTAGCTCTTGGGTCCTGGCAAATGATGTTGGGGCTGGTCACATACGGTACAGCTGCGCTTGGCCACGATCACCGCTGACCCTTAATATGGGCACTGTGCAAACCACATTATCATGAGCATAAATAAAGGAGTCATCTCTGTTTTTCAAGCTTTTCCACTGGCAACCTGGTTTTCTTGTGCTTAAATACTATAATATCAGACCTCTTTCCCAGTGTCGTTTCTGAGTCATACAATATAATCTTCCTTTTCAATTACAAATCAGCACTATTGATGCTTTTCTGCAAGAACATCAGAAACGTGGCTGTCRCTCCACTGCCGAGGTCTGAGCCCGAGAGATGAACACGCACATGTCCAAGGCTCTGTTTGGGGTTAAAACCTCACATGCAAGCTCTGGAGCAGCATCAGTGTAAAGCAAACAGCACTCAAGCCCACAGCTGTTCTCTGCTGCCTTCACCACCACGCAGCAACCTCAGATAGTGGAGTTTCTGCTTATGACAGAAAAGATTTGGGCCAACCCTAGTGAGAAGGTGGATTATTGGTGTCACACACACAAAGAGGARCAGGGTTATTTAGTGCTGGTCTGGTCCCACGGGCACTGATAACAATRCTGTCGTACACGAGGGTAGACCTTGGCAAGAAATTCAAAGCAAAATGACATCTCGGGTGCTTCATAGCCTCTGGGACAAGCCTGAGATGAAATAAAATTCTGGGGCAAGGCATCTTCGAATTTGGCAGCACAGGTCTTAATTTTTTGAGATGCCGGGTCTGACTAGCAGGGTAATAATTCCATCCAAACTCACAGCATTTCTTGGGCTTTCCAACAGTGGGAATGCTGCAGCTCCAGCCTGTGCCCCATTTGGAAATTCAGAGGAAATCCTCTTGGGTATTATGCTGAGTCATGAGAAAATTAAATTATGACAAGATTTGCGTGCATAAAAGAGAGAGACAAAATTGCTTCTCTTAAATGACAATTTCAAATGCTTATTTAAATGAGAAAATTGCTTATTTTTTAAAAAATGGCTCACTGCTATTTCTTTAATTGGATAGTAATTTGAAAGAACTGCAATTTGAAAGGTGTGGTTTGATGGGGAACCACAGGTTTTGGGTTTTCACCACAGGTGAAACTAATGCTTATGGTTGGGTTTTAATATTTTCCAGATTAGTTTTGACACCACAAGTTCAGTACAGAAAATTATACAGTTGGCTCTAAGAATGTCCACAACAGCAGGCAGAACCTTGCTGCTGCTCTGATGCCAACAGCAATGCTCCTGTGAGCTAATGTAAGACTTTTCAGTGATTTGGGGGACTTCTTAAACTTGGTCTGYACATCAAGAGGATGCATGTGAAGAAAGGAACACAAATCCATGCCAAACAAGAGACTTCTGGATATCTTAGGTACAAAGTGGTTTGTGTTCTTTTAGGGTTAAATATAATCAATGTCCTTCCRCTGCCTTTAAGCACATTAAGGCCTTAGATCAGTTTAAGCTCTCTAAGATGACCTAAGGGCCTTGCTCATCTTRGATAGCTAAAACACTGTCCTAAAACATGCAAAAGCAAAGGAGAGGAGGTGATAGATGGTCACTGCCATTGCTGCTTTTCTCAGAGGGAGGAGGGAGTTTAAATTGCTGTCAGGTTTTTAACCATGTCTGTAAAGTGGAATGAGCAAGAGCTGATGTAGATGTGAATCCTCAACCTGCAAATAATTGCCTGAAGACCATCTGGTGCTTGGTTAAGCTTCCATGTGCTTATATTACTCGTGAGGTTTATAGATGCCAGCCAAACTCTTTAAGGTGCCTTCTCTTCCCTGGTTTTACTCTCATCGGAATAAATCTCGGAAGTTAGAGGACAAAAGTTTTGACAACACGAGGCTGCTTGTTTCACTTTGGAAAAATTGCTAGGTAAGAGAATAATAACCAGGCTAAACACATCACTTAGAGTCTGCTGTGCCATGTGTGCATTGCAATAAATCTTTAAACTCGGGTCGTAAATCACGGTCATATAAAAGTGTAGTGGGAGGAAAAATAAACTATCACTGCTGAAGCAGAAGAGAGAGGAGCAACAAGGTGGTGTAGACAGATGTGGGCAATGGGAGAGCTGGCAGGAGACAGACAGGGAGCAGGGAATAGATGAGAGATGGGCAGGACAGAGGGATGGGGGATGGGAGATGTTCCCAGGGACAAAAGTTACAAAAAGCAGAACCACACATCCCACTCAGTTCCTGGCATTGAGCTCTGGAGTCCCAAATCTTGGTGTTTTCCTGGTGCCAAGCACCCAGTGTGAAATCACTGGCCAGACATTTCATAGCTTAGAGAGCTGCATGGCCAACACAAACCCTGCTCACATAACTCCTCTCTCAGTCCCTGGGCTGTGGAGTTGGAGGTCTGGCTTGGGATCCAGTGGGCTGCTCTTCACCAAAGAGACAAGTACCGGTAAAAATGAGACCTGGATCTTTCTCCAGTTAATTTGGCAGAATTGGCTTTGCACACTTGGTTTTTGAAGGGAATACTGAGTTGGGACACTACATCTCCAAAATTTATATTGAAAGAATATTAGGTAATGAGGTAAGGACTGAAAAGTTGCAAAACATCAAAAAAACCAAGGTTCCCAAAGACTTCCAATTTGCACTGTAGAATCATTTAGWTTGGAAAATATCTTTAAGACCATTGAGTCCCAGCACTCCCAAGGCCACCACTAAACCGTGTCCCCAAATGCCACATCTAGACATCTTTTAAATACCTCCAGAGATGGTGACTCAGCCACTTCCCTGGGCAACCTGTTCCAGTCCTTGACAACCCTTCTAGTGAAGAAATTTTTTCTAATATCCAATGTAAACCTCCCCTGGCACAGCTCGAGGCCATTTCTTCTTGTTCTGTYGCTTGCTACTTGGGAGAAGAGCTGGACCCCCACCTAGCTCTAACATCCTTCCMGGGAGTTGCAGAGAGCGAGAAGGTCCCTCCTGAGCCTCCTTTTCTCCARGCTAAACACCCCCAKCTCCCTCAGCTGCTCCTCATCAGACTTGTGCTCCAGACCCTTCCCCAGCTTCATTCCCTTCTCTGGACACGCTGCAGCACCTCAATGTCCTTCTTGTAGTGAGGAGCCCAAAACTGACCCCAGGATTYGAGGTGTGGCCTCACYGGTGCCGACTACAGGGRGACAATCACTGCCCTGGTCCTGCTGGCCACACTATTGCTGATACAGGCCAGGATGCCCTTGGCATTTTTGGACACCTGGCCACACTCCTGGCCAATACAGGTTTGCTTGGTTTTTGTTGGGTTGGTTTTTTACCCCAGGATTTCTCCCTTGCTCTGAATAGTTCAGCACAGGAAATCCRTCTGCACAGCAAAGGAGCTGCCCAGAAGGGCCTCCTTCCTATTCCTGCTGCCCCACACAGGGCGCTCAGGATGGATTTGCACCGGGAGACAGGAACAAGCCAACGTGAGTTGTGCTTCAGGCACTCCCAGCGCGGCGAGACGCTGAGCGCTCTGGAAGATCAGATCCCCGGTGCTGCAAATCGAGCACCCAAAATTAGCAAGCGCGTTTGATCATTTCGGCCTTAATCTCTGCGTGGCTCAGTTCCCCAGCTGGTGATATCGCAGGAGCGCTGTGAAGATAAACGCATTAATATTGATCAGGCGCCGGGGCTTTACCCAGGCGCTCGCGAGGAAATTAATGTTGAATGCAGCGTGCGGTTTGAACAGCGTGTGTTAATGCGGCCTGGAGCAATTCGCCAGATTAAAATAACCACAAATGATAGGTGATCGGATAATTAAAGGATGCCTCACATTTGATGTGCACAAAGGCCCAAAYTGTGGCTGTGCAGGCTGTTCATCCTGGTGTTTCCTGGTTCCTGAGAGTTTGACTTTACAACCTGACTGTCTTCTACACGTGGGGTTAATAGCCTGTACCCTCAGGAAGGGAGGATTGTCTGATCACGCCTCTCTCTGCACCATCTCTATGCCTGTTGGTTTCCTCCACCCCCAACAAATTTTGACTTTCATACCCATTTCCATTATAGGCTGGCCCAGAGAGGGGAGTCTACTGAAAATGAGAAGTCAGAGTAGAGAGAAATGATCCAGTTATTCCTCCCAGGAAAGACATGTTCCTTTGTTTGGACATCAGGGAGCCTGGAGAGGATGCAAGTGCAACACATGACACTAGTGTGTAGGATGTGGGGCTCAGCTGGTTTAGCTGCCCACCACRCTGTTCTTTGTCCAATGCATTATCCGTCAGGGAACTTGGCTTGTGAGCCTCAAAATAGTTAGAGGCCAGATACTACTGTCTGCAAAGCACTCAGTAGTCACAGTTATGCTGATTGGAACCATGGAAGAGCCTCTCTTGCTCCTCCAGCCTGTCCCATGCTTGCACTGGGTCCATGTTTACCCTGAGGATGCACCACACCTCCTTAGCTTCATGTGATTTCACTGTTAGGGCTGTACATGTGCTGTGAGCTTTCATCTTCCTGAGCTTGATGYGTTTATCTGAGCCACGTGAGTTGCACACAACTCAATTCCAGGGGTCACAGGCCAGAGTCATGCCCTCCAAAGGAGGTGACTTATTCTGGATGTCACCTCCACTTGCACCGAGGAGAAATGTCAATAGCCTCCAGCACCATCTCACCACACCAGTGCAGTCAAATAATAGCAGTGGAGGAAAAAAATTAAATGACAGAGGCAGGGGAAGAAGATATGGAAAACCATTCACTTGCCTGCGAAGCAATCACTTTTTTCATTTAAGCAGAACACTCAGCTATCTTTTATATTGTTATTGGTAAGGTCCTCTTAGAAGCTGGAAATTAATTTTTTTTTTATCTCCTCATTTTCTCTTTTTCCCATTTGGTGAACATTGCTATTTTTCCGGGTTTCTCACAGAACTGAAATGAACTTGGCTCATTTTGTTCTTTCCCTCCACAGACATTAACGCTGCTGAATAACGAAGAGAGAAGGAGCATTGCTAATTAACTTTAGTCACCACATTAAGTCCAGGCTGACACTCACGTGCAAGGAGCAGCACAGTGCCAACAGCCAGTGATGGGCACCTGAGACAAGAGCCAGGATGGAGTCCTGTTGCCCAAATCAACACAAAAGAGGTGTTTTAGTTTTTATSAATGGGCAGATTCCCCATCCCAATATGTCGTTTAGGGCTGCAACAGGATTGCATTGCAGGGACAACAATGGAAAGATGAAAGAAATGTTCCTGGGTATATCCTGTCCTCTTCCAGCCCTGCAATAGCTGAGTGGACCTTAACAGGCCATGGGAAGCTGGAGACCCCCAAATCCAGGGTGGGACCAATTAAAAGCTCATGCAGAGGTTGGCAAAATAGCTAATGGGTAAAGAGGACCTATATGAGAAATGGGACCCTCTGGCTTGGCATGGAAAATTAGAGCTTCACATAAGCATGAGCTTGTTCAAATTTGAATTTCTGTTCTTTACGTAACACGTGATTTTGCAATGTGTTTAGGGCCTAGTGTTTCCTGGCAGACAAACCCCAAATTCAGTGGGTGCTTTAGAAAAAGCACAAGATCTTCATTCCTCCAGAACAGGGACATCAGGATTGCCCTGGGCTGTGCCTGGAGCTCAGCTCTTCCTGCAGGGGAGGTAAACATCTGAACTCAAGCCTTTCAGTTGGGTTAACAGAGGACAACTAACACAGGCAATAATTCTGTTCACAGGACCAGGCATTACTCATGCAGTAGCCGTAAACCTGGGATGAACCTTTGGATCTAGGCTGAATCACTATCTCGCTCTGCACAGTCCTCATCAGCAAACAAGTGATGGAGTCGAGCTGAAGCTGCTCAAGGGCTAAATCAGTGCCCTCCACTCTTTGCAAGCCACACTCCATTTACACAACATAATTACCAGAGGAGCTGCTAAGCAAAGAAGAGATCCAATTTTGCAAGTGTAGCCAAAAGCCTCATTCACTGCCAGATGTGAAAACAGAAGTTGCCTGTGTTTAGCAAAATTGAACATTTTTTGGAAAGTTTTACTGGAATTCCTGACTTTCAGGATGCCAGGGCCAGTGTCAGCTGGTGCAAATCTTCCAACTGTCCAAATTTGTGCCTGCTGAGATGTCAGCAGACTGTGAAAGGATCTCCAGAAGGTGAGTTATGCAGAGTTTGATGGTGAGGGAAAGGATTCTGTAAAAGGGTGAACCTCATTTTTCAGAGCTCTGTAACTCAGCTGGAACAATGTGCTTTCACCTAATTGATGTGAAAACTGCAGCCCCACRAAGGTTTTTACACGGTGTTTAATCAAACGTGTGTCTCTAAGCCTTGTGGCACAATGTAGGTGGCTTTCTCTGATGGAACTGGAGTTCACTTTGTGCTCTTTGAAAACCTCATGTAATTGAATGGCATATTTTAGGCACTCTCCCTTAATTAAATTTGTATAGGCATAGAAAGTGAGGAAMGCCAGGGTGCTTTACCCAGCTCTGCTCCTTTCATTTAGCAATATCCACTTTTCCCCCCAAGCTGCCCATCAAGCTGCCAAACTGTCTCTCAAGTCAACTATGGGCTGAATGAGGCCTTCACAGGCTCTTGTCCACCTGCCTTCCCTCATCTCCCACACATGCACGGGGCTATGAGCAGTGACTGCTGTGAACACTGTGCTCTACGGCCACGGCAAACCCCAGCACCTGTCACAAAGAGGCTCCTCACCTCAAATTTGCAGTAATTTCTGCTGGAATATGAAGATCTCTGTCCTATTTGCCATCAAGGCTCTTGTCTGGATTTATCCTTGCTGCATACTGTCTGATAAGCAGCATCATCATCCTCATTACTGAGGGTAAGCTGAGGTGCAGAGAAGCTGGTGGCCTCATCATGCATGTCACTGGAATGTTTTAATCTGACTGAGTCTCACTGAGGCTCGTGGACTTTAACACAACCCTTCATGGACACCTAAACCTCAGTCCCCACGTCACTTTGTCCATGTCTCCAACTAAAACAAAAGCTTGCTGTAAGTGTTACATSTCTCACCAGCTGCTGCTCCATCTCACTCCCTTTTGATGGTAGCTTGTACCAAAGACATTAATTAAACAGTGGTGCCCTAAGTCTCTCCATGGTTTCTGTGATGTGCCTATGAAGCTCCATGGTTGGGCTGGGACCTGGTTCTGTGCAGGAGAGCTGAGCCAGAGCACATGGAAAATGAGCACAAAAGCTACTCTGGAAAAAGCTGGGAATCACTGGGCAGGAGAAGCCTCCTGCCAGCTCCCTACAACCTCCAGGCTGTCATTGCTCCAAAAGTATCTACCAGACAAAGCATTCAATCTGTATTCCCACCACCTCACTACGCTCTTGAGGACACTGTCTAACTGCATCCTCATACCTTCCTCTCCCCGTCTCTTCCTTCCTTTCCCAAATCCCAAATCGAGTCATGGGTTTTGGCTTCTCTCCGCACGCTGCATCTCCCAGCACAGATGCTGATCACCATCCCACCAGGCAGGAATCCAGACACCCTTTGTTCCCATGGGTCACGTTTTGAGTGGGACTGAGCTGTGTTTTACCGTGTCTATGTGTTTCCAGTGCCTGTGTGGTCAGATAAGATCTAATCTGGGCTCCGCAGGCAGGGAAACACCAGCTAGTGTGAGGTGGTGTTGTGCACCACCGTCTTCCTCGCTGAGCTGATCCATGCAAATTCAATCCCTTTAACAAGAAGTTCTCTATCCTATGTGGCCTTTGCTTTGCCCCTGTTGAAACGCTCTTTGGAGCTTGGCTGCTGCACAGCAAATTCTGTCGTGGTTCCATCCTCATGGTCAGACTTCAAGTACCTGAGCAAAAGTTTCCCTTACAAAATAGATTTGGTGGACATTCTGTAGGAGAACTGAAGCACGAACCTCACCTGTCCCACTTGCTAAAGTATCAGAGCCCATAAGCTTTGGTGTTATTTGTAGCCATGGTTTAACTTGATTCATCCTCATGCTCAGAAGTCAATGAGAAGGTTGAGTTTTGGATGTCAACAACCCAGCTGACAGCTATAGCCATTAGGGCAAACCTGTGCCAGCCCAATGCCACTGCAAYGATTTCTACGTTTAAAAAAAAATTAGAGAAAACTGTTTGTGTCCACCAGTGTATCTCCCATGTAATCTGTCATGTTCAAAGTTAATTTCAAGAGTAATGATGGCTCAGACTGCAGACCCTTGGAAACTTTATACTGCCTCATCTGGCTGGACTGTGTGCACCACAAGAATGTCACTCAATTCGTTTTCACAGTCTTAATTAGCCTTAACTAAGAATGCTGGGCCAGGGTTGAATGATATGGAGGTGGCAGAAGGGTCTGTGTCTGGCAGAGGTACCCGAACACAGATAATCATGGATCTATGGGCAGATAACTTCMTCAGTGGGAGAAAAACATGGAAATTAGGATGAGCTCCTCCTACCCTTGTAAGCTGCTTCCACCCTTCTGCTCACTTGGGAAAACAGACAAACATCACCAAGCATTGCAAGGACTGTCTGGAAAGATTCAGATTTCAGACTTCTTGGAGATTGTACATGCACTGTTCATGTTCAGCCTTAGGTTCTGGGTCCATCTGCTGTGCAGATAAGACCATTGTTCCCTGTCAGAGTGGAACAACTGGAGGATCATGCTGTGGATGAAGGCCTGGAAAAACCAAAATGCATCTAAGCCAGATCCTCTGCTAATACCTGGTGCTGTCTCTTCCCTAAAAGCCTTGGTTATTAGCACCAGAGTCTGTTTGACCCAGCTTATTTGATTCCTAATTTATACACCAMATGGGGAAATGAAGTTTAGAGCAGGTAGGGTTTTTTTTTAACAAGAGTTCCTTTAGTTAGTGAAAAGGGCTGTTCCAGAAATGCCTGCCATTCTCCTGGAAAGGGATACAGCTTGATGATGCCACATGTGTTATCACAGCACTGTGACATGGGTCTTCTTGTACGCTGGGTTACTCTGTGTTTGCCAGGGGCTGAGCACACCGGATGGCTGTTCAGACAAACAGCTCTGTTCCAGGAACCTGCTGCACCAGCAAGCCTGTAATAGCCACATCTGTGATGTTTTCAACCAACACAGGCTCATTTATTTTTCCTGTTACCTCCCAGCACAACTCCATCTGCCCTGCCACTGCTTCCTGTCCCCCAGCTCCATGCCTCTTCTTCTTCCAAGAGGACTCTCTGCACCAACACACACCATGCCTTGCTTTCCTTAAAAATCACCTCCCAGACAGAAGAAAGGTTCCTGTTTGCCAGAGAATGGCTGTCTTCAGAGTATATTCTATGTGAGGAAAAAAAGGGCTGTTTTCTCTTCTTTCCTGTGTTTTCCTTACTCCTCTTAATATTCCTCCCTCATCTGCCTCTATGCTGTCATAAGAAAAACAACAAGTTCTTGCCTTCTCCCTTAAGAGAAGTCTGGATTAATTTGGAAAAACCAAGCTTATAGCCATGTGGGCATGCAGTGGGAATATTTGTTAGGAAGCAATCTATTAAAAAAACCCATGGGGTAGCTGTGGTTTGGGGACAGTGTGGGTATGAATTGCTGGTGCAGGGATAGATCTTGTGGGTATCAGTTTGGGACTGCTTCTCCTTATGGTATATATGGTATATATGGTGTATACATGGTATATATGGTGGAGACTGGTGGCTGAGGCAGTTTAATACCAGGCAGCTTCGCATCCTGATTTTATCCAGCTGTACTTGCTGGTTCCCAGCTTCAGCATTCCAAGTGCCAAGCAGCAACCAGCAGGTCTGAAGGTGGCACATCACCATCATCATCCTCTCTCCAATGTCAGTTTGAAGCCAACACAGCATGATATTGCTGAAATTCCAGTGGARAATTCAAAATACAGCTGTTCCCAGTTTGGCACCATGGAAATTGTAGAAATGCAAGGACTTAGATAAACTATAGAGACATTCATAAGTGGCACTACCTTTTACCTACTGTACAGGAACAGGGGACATTTTGGGAAAAGTAATTAAAATTTAGTAAGAAAATACAATTCTTAGGACAGAATCCAGCATTTCTTCCATCCTTGGCTTCTCAGTCCTGGCAAAATGTGGCTGTGTGGGCACCCAAAGGGCTTTCACACTGTCCCAGTCCTGCTGCTCAGCACATTAGGAGGAGAAGGGACCCTGCAGTGAGGGGCTTTAAGATAAACACTTTTCTATCCATTTYCCCCTTCTCTAGCAATGCACTTATTCACCATTACGAGTTTCTTTGGTTGGGCTATTTCCAGCCTTGGTAAAATGAATTTGCAGCCAAGGAGGCATCTTTGCTGCTTAATGGCTCAGCAGCGTGGCCTTGCTAGGGATGCTCTGCCACCCTGCTACTTATTGATGCTAAACCAGTATTAACCACAGCAAAAGGCTCTCGTACAGCCTGTTTGTGCATCTGATGTGTCCTGTGCTGAACTGAGAAATCAAGGACTTGCTTCCCTTCACCCTGCCCTCCCTGCGGGAGCGATGCTCATTCAGCAGTTTCCTCAAAATCCTGCCTCCAGGCCTCCTTTGCTGCAAAAGCTACAAGAAACATCATCCTAATTTTGCAGTTGAGATGAAGCAGGCCTCTCCAACCAGGATTTCTTTATGTGAACTGGCTGCACACTCCTCTTGTGCCCTGGAAACGCCTTGGGGGAAAAACATCACCTTTTTGATCATGACATAATAGAAGGACKAAGTCAGGGACCAAGGGCTTTTTTCTGCAAGTCAGGTGGCATTGCACATAAATAATAAAAAGAGATTTTTTTTTTTTTCAAGTTTATATAGATAATTGGAAGCATGAGCAAGCAGTTATGGTCCCAGCAGCACCCTGACCATGCCTTGGCACCAAGCACAAGCAGCCAGGCRCCAGCATCCATGGAGGAGATGATGCCAGAGCCAGCCAAGTGCTTGGGGCAGAACTGTGTCCGGGGCTGGGGAAGGATGGATYCTAAAGAGGTTGTTTGAATGCAGCACAGGGCTGGCTCTAGTTGCTTCTGAGTACTTGGTAGATCAGCAGGAAGGCCTAAAGTACATTTTTTATGCAAAAGCCCTGGTTTGCATGGAGAGCTGCCCCAGGCGGCTTCAGAGATAAATGTGAGCTGCTTCCCAAAACCATTTCCTGCACCTTCCCCGCTCCCCACTGGCCTTCAGCTGATGTTGAAAGAGCCACGGTGCTACTCTTTGAATCACTTCTGCCTGTAAGGCTGCAGCCAGCATCTCAGAGGGTTTACCTTTGGAGTTGTGCTGATTTCTATCAGCAGAGAACATGGTTCTTTGGGGGTTTTTGAATGAGAGAAGATATGTGCTAAGAAGCACACTTGTTTCCACTTTTGTATCTTAAGTGAAAGGGCAACTATTCTTGTTTGGGGAGAAAGTCTAAAGCCCTGTTGGCAGCTCTTTCCTAATGCATAAAATAACAATTTATTCTTCTAACCATAAGAAAACATTGTTTTTTCCTCTTTCTCAGCACAGMTGAAAATGTGAGTTAATGACTCGTTTCCTACACTCTTGACTGAGAAGTCCAAAAGCCTTTTTTTTTGTTGTTATCCTGAGTGCCCAGCTCTCACAGCAGGGTCAGTAAAATGACAACTCCCCAGATCTGCTCCCCAGTGGAGCATGCTGCCCATGCACTCATTAACACACACTACAGGAAAAGTCTTTCTGCTACTTCCATATTCCCAGAACTCTGGAACTGTTGTGCCTACAGCCCCAGGAAACCGTGCTGGGGTTTTGCCCAACAGGGAACAGTATTTCTTTATAGRTCCAATCAAGTTTTCCCAATGCTTTAAAACGTATCTTAGGAATGGCAATGCTTTAGTAGCTGAAGGGCTGTAGCTGATGCAGACTCCAGCAGGACTGATGCAGAATAGCTGTTCTACTAGAAATGACACAACCAAGAGCCTTTATTAAAAAATCATTGGATTCTGGGTATCTRAAATTTGTGGCTGCTTTAATGATTTAGTCCTTATTCAGAGAGGAAAGCAGTACAGCTGGTGCAATGGCACAACATCATTATATTTATATTAATTTATATCGCAAAGACAGAAAAAACACACCCATCTGAAAGCTTTCATACTGCTATAAAATCTGAGAGCAAGTTTGTGAACTAAACCCAAAATCTCCATTTTCACAGCCTGCTGWTGGGGCCTTTCTGCTGTGAGAGCCATGCTGAGACTTCTCCCCGAGGTGSGGGTGTGCTGCCAGAGCAGGGGTGCTGAGGACACATCCAGCCCTACAGGATCCAGCCCTACAGATYTGCTGGTGCAAAGCTTTGCCAAATGAAGGAGTCTTTTAGGTTCGGACAGGTTTCTTTGCTGCAGCCCATCACAAAGCTTGTGAGCAGGCCTGTGGGTGTCTTCCTTCTCCACCATTCTGTCTTTAATGGTTTTTCACAAGAAATATTGGCTGTTGTGCTCCCTTAGATGAATTGGCAGGCCCTAATGAGGTGTGAATGCAATTTAATAAAGCTGACATTTGTAGGACGGAAATGGTTCTGTGGAAGGAAWTGGGGGAAGGCAGGAAGGGGGAAGGAGGGCACAGAGGTGCGTGGCCTCCAAGCATGAAAAAGCCAAGGATGAAACTGTAAGAACTTGCAGAGTTTTCAGACTTAGAAACAGCCAGAAGGGAATATCTGCTTCCCCCAGTTAGGTCTTTGGGAATTGTTAAGTTAATGGCTAAAATTAAATTGCAAATTAATTAATTAAATTGYTAAGTTATTGGTTCCCAAACATGCTTCAGGAGCTGCGACAGGAATAGTAGAGGTGAAAAGCTGCTCTGACACACCTGAGACCTTTGCAAACAGGCTCAATGCTGCAGAAGAAGCCACAGAGAAGCAGCAGTGCCAAGAGTGAGGCTTTACTCCAGAATGACGTGGTTGGCCTTGCTCTGATGTGAGCAGCCACACTGCAGCTCCCCAGACTGGGGGGCTCAGCCCACACCTGACTCTGTGGCAGTGACAAACCTACGCAAGATGTCCAGGATGCTGGGGTCATCCCACTATGGAGCAAGCTGGGACCCAGGCACTCCCAAAAACCCTGTGGCAGCCCCTGGCGAGTCCAAGCCAGGAGCTCTGACACTACCTTTGAAATCTGCAAAAAGAGGTCCAAAACACTCCCCCTTAGCAAATCCACTTTGGCAGCCTCTTCCAGCGCAGTACCAACTTTTGGGATGTAGCTGTTTGCTTAAGTGGTCTTCATTCCTGTAACCTGAGCATCGGGATTTCTGGCTCCCTCTGTTTCCTCTCGCATCACTGTCCAGAGCAGAAGTTGGCTCCACACACACCTAATTTGCCTGATCAAGCACGGAGGGCCAAATCAATCACTTTAGACTGAAAACATACTTTGCTTTCTTGCTTTTCTTGCCTTTTTTTTTTTTTTTGGCTTATATACCACTGCACCAGAAACCACCTTTGTAGCATGTTCTCCCCCAACCTCAAAGACAGGTCAGTTCCCGGAGTCTTTAGACAGGATGATGCCATCTCATGGACAGCACCTCCAGCTGTGGAAATGAACTGGATTATTGCCACTTTCATTAATATCATGTAGCACGGTACTGTGTGAGTCTGCTCCCTTCTCCTCGTACTCCCTTGGGAATGAATCTTAGAGAAGGTGTGGAGTTTCAGCAGAGGGTTTTGGTTCTCCAGGGTGGGTGGGCTGTGTTCTCTCTGTGCTTCCCGGGATTCCTCTATTTAAGAAACAAGTTCTTGCATAACTGTGCACGAAGCCGTGCACACATTCATAAACCATCTCCTCCCACACACCCCAAGCGCAGCTAAAACACGCAAGCTGGAACAAAGAGCCACCTTACACTACCCTAGAGATACATAACTGCAAGAATGTAGGCAATAAGGCATATTTTATGCTTCCTTTTTAATTTTTTAATGTCAAAGTACCAAACCTGGAATAATTAAGTTCGTACTCAACTTGCAAGAAATCTCACTGTTGGAAAAGCTCAGCTCAGTAATTAGAAATTCATCACTGCAAAGTGCACAGTGTCATTGTCTACAACAGGATCCAGTTCAATAGAAATCCTGAGTAAGGTCAAACTACACACAAATATTGCTTGGATCCAGGCAAACATCTCTCTCCTGTTCCACTCTTCATTTTTACCCCTATATTCCATGCTAGTAACTTTCTGCCCCCTATTTTTTTATTTCTCCTCTACAATCCCTCTCAAACCTGAAAAACATCATCTGAATTTCAAACGAATAGAATTTACTCAAATGTGACATTAGACAAAAATCAGAATTTTGTCACTAGAATCCTAAATAATTGTCTTAATTTTCCCCAAATTGATTATTTTTGCCAAAAGATGGTCTTATGCAAATATTTACCAAAAAAATTTCTTTTTTATTAGACCTTGAATGATATTGTAAGAAAAATCATCAAATAGGAAGAAAAATGTATAGGCTAGGATCTAAATGTTATAAATTGACCTTTAATTAGAGTGGAAACCCAGCTTCCTGAAGTTATCAGGTGTGTTATCATCTCATGTTAATAGTATTTTGAGTTTCTTATTCAATTTAAAGATGTCTTTCACTTTATTGATAGCAAAACGTGTCCAAACTGGGAGAACTGCCTTTAATTAGGAGAGGCAAGTGCTGGATCTATGAATGGAAGCATTTGTAGGAAGTATGCAGCCAGGATTATCCTGTTTAACAAGCTGTTGGAGGCTCATGGAAAACGTTGTGAAATGTTATGGGCTGAGCACAGGCTCTGTGCACACAGGATTTGGGGCAGAATGCTGGATGCAACTCCAGTGGGAGACAGGGATGGGAGAAAGATGTGTCCAGATGATGAGATGTTAAAACACACCCCACATTTTAGCCTGGTTTCCCTAAGGCCTTTTGTGACTGCTCTGTTTCTATCTGTGCCCACAAGTGGTCCTGTGGCCCATTTCTATCAATTTTGACAACTAAAACTCAAATACATGAAACAGCTGCATGTTTTGTGAAAAACAATGGTTGGGTAGAGGAAAAGGAGAGTATGAAATTAGTGCCTCCCCCATATGCTCAGTGTAAGGGCAGCAGGTATCTGTTCTGCTTGTCCTTCTGGCTGACCAGAGAGCCCATGAGCTGGTGAGCCCAGGCACAGCTCAAAATCATCCCCAGGAGGTTGTGCTGTGCCTTGCCTTTCCCATGGCTCAGGAACACAGAGAGAGGTCTGAGGATGAGTTTAATGCAAGGGACTCTGTGTAGACAGATGTGAMGTTTGGAAACCAGGCTTTGTTTTCCTACTGTTTGCAGAACAATTTACTGTGCTTATTCGTTTTAGCTTCTGCTTTGGCTCCTTCTGGTCCTTTTTCCACAGGGATACTCAGTCCTGCAGTTCTTCCCTGTGAAGACCCTCTCCCTGCACAGCTTGGGGTGCTGTGGGTGCAAGGTGTGTGCTGCAAGTCCAGATTCCCATAAAGGGATAGCACAGGAGATAAAAGCATGCTACAAAGGAATATCCCACTAGGGAAGACCTCCTGCTCCTCCCTGGTTTTAGCTGTGGTTTTCAGCCCATCACCACAGAGTCCGTGGAGGTCATCGATGCACACTTAGGTGCCTGTAAGGGGTGACCAAGGCAAGCAGCACCAGTTTCTCATCACTTCTGCTGGAGAAGCTCCTGTGATTGAGAAAGGCTGGAAGCCACTATTTTCCCATATTTTACAGCAGCCTCTTTCAGCCTGGAGACRTGAATCTCTACGTAACACGCTCATCCTGCCAATGTGCCTCCTCCCTTTTCCAGTTCTTCTTCCAGCCTCGAGATGGATGGGAGAAAACCACTTGAGGAGGCTCCTGTTGCTGAGGGACACCCCTGCAGTGTGCACAAAGCACAAGGGAGAACCTCCTGCCCATGGAGCACCTCCTGCAGTCAGAAGTCCGTGCTGAGGAAGCCTCAGAGGAAAATGCCTCACCAGCAGCAGCACACGATGCTGTTTCCCAGGCTCCAGAGGTTCCCAGTGGCTGGTTAATTCATTCCAAACAGAAACCTGTTTCTGTAGCTATAAATGTCAGACACCACACTGATGGTTACACGTGGCAATTGCAGGTGTCTGGAACAACTTCTGTTAATTTATTTCAGGGTTGAGTCCTGTTTTTTCCCTACATTAAATTTAAAGAGGGCTTTGCAACCATGAAGGCAATACAGCCCTGATCTCCTGACACATGAAAGCTGTAGGCTGAATAACTTATTAGCACCCTTGATAATGAAAAATACTTCCAGTATTTAGGACTAATGCAGATTTCTTACTGAAAAAAAAAAAATCTGCAAACAGCATTTGCAACCACGTGCTCAAGGTAATAATTAAGCAGAATTATCTTTGCTATATGTATTAAAACAACATAATTGAAGATTATATGTCCATATTAAAGAGAAGCAGATAATTTCTTGCTTAGGAAATTAAMATCAAGTGCAGCAACTGTTTCCATACCTGGAAGAATCTCAGGCTGAATAAGAAAAATGAGAACCAGATGCCCAAATATCACATACCAGTTTCTGTTCTCCACCTTGAGACCCCAGGGAGGAGCAGCCTCCATCCTTGGGCAGTATTCCAGTTTCTCCTTTGAATGCACATTGCAGAGGCTGTGTGCAGTGAGGGTCTCAGATGTTCATGGATTTATGAAAAAGGCCCTTTTTCCTAAAACACCAGGAAAAATGATGAGCGTGWTCTGAGGAGTGAGACATAAAAAACTGGTTCTTTTATTGATTGCCAAGRTATTTAAGATGTCGCATATTTTATTTAGAAATCCATGCTGCTTCCCTAATGGCTTAGCTGGTAAATAAATCACAGGGACTGGAAGGAGCCATCATCAATCACTGCTGAGGGCCATACAGGACTGACTGGTGAAAAAGCAGCAATTAGCACTCATTAGCACTTATTTCCAAGTCTTCTCCATGGAAAAGGGTCATCCAAAGCAAGTTAAAAGTGTCCCGTGTCAAAGTTCTTTGACAGTTTAATGTTTCTGACTCAAACTCATTTGAAGTTTACCTGCAAGGCAGCAGAATGTAGGCAGGGCTTGTGCACACTTGGGTTTGGGGGTTTATTTCTATAGTGACTCATAAAAGAACGTTGTGCTGAAGGTGTTCCTGCCCTCAGGGCATTTGCAATAGATATTTCTCATGGATTCATTAYCCACTGCTACAGAAACCACTTCTGCAGCCTTTCCTTCAGGAAGAGGCTTTCAGAGCATCTCACTCTTGCCCRTCTCTCCATCTAGCTGCCTGTTTTCATTATATTTAATACGTTTAAGAAAGCTCTTGATCAAATTCGGTTAAAAATGGAGAGGAGTTGAGCAATGGTTCCATCATACATATTTTTCTACAATTAAGAATTACCAGCAAATTACTTTAGTGCCTTTTTTTTTTCCTGTTCCTTTCCAGGGGTATTCACACTCCAAAGAACACTAAATCCCAAAGGGCAAACACTTTGAGACAGAAGCCTTTCAGCATGACACACCCTTCCCTTTTACAAGCATGATCCCATTCTGCATCTCCTTTTCAAAAGATCCCCTATCCCTTTCCCAGGTGTATGCAAGTACAAAGGATACCAGATGAGCTTTCTTCCCCTTGCTGTGAGATGAGAGAGAAAAACCTGTCTCCAGGCGATAGGAATCTGTCACCAAGCCCACCGGGTCTTTTTGCAGCTCAGTGATGCCAATCAAATGGTTTCTATGAGACAAACTGCTATTCCTGGACTCTGGCTGACTTCTTGGTGTGGATCATCGCCTCCTGGAAAAGGGAGAAAACCCAAATCCAAACCCAGGGCTGGAGCTGAATTTTCTCTCCTCCTTACCCCTGTGCACTAAGAAGGGCTGAACCACCACATCCCCAAAAGAGATAGGAAAGCACCGAGGGCTTCCACCTGGAATCAGTGAAATCAAGCCTGGATACCACTTTGAAAGGGCATGTGGCATCCTCAGGTGAGATCTGAAGTTTGTCTCACTGGATAAGGCAGAATTTTCACACCACCTCGAAGGTGAGGAAATAGGATGAAGAAGGATCTCAAGTAAGACTGAGCATAAACAATATTATTCCTGCAGATTCCCCAGACTCTCCTTGTAGCTTGCCTTAGGGCTGGGATTATTTTCTCCTCTGAGGGCTCTCCCTGCTCATCTTTGCTATGTATTAGCTGATTTCTTTTAGAAACAAGATGGAGCTCAGCACCTTTTCCCATATTGAAGAATTCAGATTTTGCAGTTTCTAATGAACYACATTTGCTTGTGTTAACAATGAACTGTCCCGTGGACAAAAAACTCACGGGGAAAAAAGTTTTTCCTGACCCTGGACCCAGCGCACGAGAGACACGTGTGTGCTGAAAGAGCTGCAGGCAATAATTATCCAAAATGCCCATGCAAGTGCCTAAGCAGTCCTGGATGGGAAGAAACACGAATTTGTGGAACAGCAAGGACCAGAGGCAGCTGTTAGTGCACTCCTGACCCCAAACCCCTGACACAAAGGGCATCTTGCTGTCACAGAAGCAGCAGGCTTGGGAAAGGCAGCCAGAGGAGGCAGGTCTGTCCCTTCTGCTCTGCACTGGCCTTCAAAGATGGTACCATAGGCCAAGTTTTTCCTTCTGGGATTAGAGGCTGACATCCACTGCAGTTACAAAAACATGTCTCATGACTGCACTAGTTTTTATGAAACAATTTGAGTTCACAGTTGTCCTCCATCTCTAGGGAGCTCCTTGGACAAATCTGTCCGGCACTGGAGCATCCCTCCTGTGAGGAAAGGTAGAGGGAGCTGAGAGTGCTTCACATACAGAAGAGAAGGCTCAGGGGGATCTTATAAATCTACATAACTACGGAAAGTGGAATAGGAGTCAACAAGGTGTTCTGGCAGCCAGGAGGGCCAAACCTGTCCTGGTGTGCATCAGGCCCAGCATCGCCAGCCGGGCAAGGAAGGGGATTGTCCCGCTCTGCTCTGCACTGGGGCAGTCTCACCTCGAGTCCTGCGGGGACATCAAACTATCAGAATGTGTCCAGAGGAGGGTGACCAAGATGGTAAAAGGTCTCGAGGACAAGACTTATGAGGAGCAGCTGAGACCACTTGGTTTGTTCAGCCTCATTGAAGTCTGCACGTCCCTCAAGGTGGACAGCAGAGGTGCTGCTCTCCCCTCTCTGGTGACCAGGGACAGATCACGAGGCAATGGAAAGAAGCTGCACTGGGAACGCTGTCCACTCTGAACGCTGAGCGGATGGTTGGGCACTGGAAGAGGATCCCTGGGGAAGTGGTCACAGCACTGAGCCTGACAGCATTCAAGGAGGGTCTGCACAATGCTCTTAGTCATACAGTTTAGTTTTAGTTAGTCCTGTGAGGAGCAGGGAGCCAGACTCAATGATCCTTATCGATCCCTTCTAACTCAAATTGTTCTGTGATTCTTTATTCAATCTTGGGCCGCTCTCCAATGACCGATGTATTTCTTGCAACATTGTSCCTAAAATGACACATTGCAGTGCACCATCCCCTCATCAAAGAAAATAATCTCTCATTTCTTCCATCCCTCTCTCCTGCTAGCCCAGAATGACACCTGCCTTTATCCTCCCCCAACAGCTTATTATCGCCTTGCATTTAATGGTCTCTCCTGTAACTTATCCACTCCCACTGTACTGCTGCTCTGCCAGCTCTTACCCATTTATACTCAAATGTCTGATTTCTCCTCCCAGCTACAGCTCTTTGCACTCGTCTTTATCAAATTTCTTCTCGTTATTTCAGGCCATTTTTCCTGCGTATTATGGCCATTTCAAATTCTGATACAAACCCTCAAAAGTGCCTGAGTGTATTCTCAAGTCACTGCCAACCATGGATTTTTATACAGGCTATTTATTTCACCGCTCCAGCCATTAACGAGGCTATGGAAAAATACAGACCCTGAAATAAAATATATAGTGGTCTCACAATGCCCTCCCTGGCTTCATACCAATAGCCATTCCAAGCGCAATTTTTCTGCTAAATTGTGTTAATTTACTTCATTTCTTCTTTTCCTTGTAAAAAGGAAAAAGAATATAGTGAGGCAAAGAAAACATTAACAGCATCAGTTTTCTCTGAATCATCCATCACTTTTTCTCCATCCACTCATTTTTTCACACTTAATCATGTGCCTTTCCTTCAGATTTCCGCAGTTTTCATTTTGATTGATCCTTACAAGCCCTCGCTGTGCCACTTTCCCTTCACATTAGGACACTGCCGACGGGCCATTAAAAAAGCACCTCTCTTCAGTTATCCCACCCATCCTCTCCCAAATGGACCCAGGCATCGGTACCCACACTTACCAAAACTACCTTTTGAGGTCCTTATTCTGCTTCTCTCATCTCCCTGCTTTCTCCAGATCACCAAATGCCAACTCCACAGCCACTTTCATTAGAATTACTTCTGACTTTAGAAGTTTTAACCACTTCAAATAAGCCTGACTGTAACCCCGAACAGCCAACTCTAGAGTAACACCCTATACCTTACCTCAGGAAAAGTGTATTAAATACTCTCTGTCTTTTCAAGTCTTCCCACGTCAGGCACTTTCCCAACAGATTCCCAAGCATTGTTTGGAAGTACTGGTGGATGAAAAACTGGTCACAAGACAGCTATGTGCACTCACAGCCTGGAAAGCCAAACTTGTCCTGGGCTGCATCCCCAGCACCATGGGCAGCAGATCGAGGGAGGGGGTTCTGTCCCTCTGCTCCTCTCTGGTGAGACCCCACCTGCAGTGCTGCATCCAGCTGTAGGGCCCCCAGTACAGGAAAGATGTGGATCTGTTGGAGCAAGTCCAGAGGGGGCCACAAAAATGATCCCAGGGCTGGAACACCTCTCCTATGGGGAAAGGCAGAAGCAGTTGGGGAAAGCTCTGGGTAGACCATATTGCAGACTTTCAATATTTAAAAAGGGCTCATAGGAAACACAGAGACTTCTACCAGGTTCTGTAGGGACAGGACAAGGGGCAGAAGCTTTAAACAGAAAGAGGGTGAGTTTAGACTGAAATTAAGGAAGAAATTTTTCATTATGAAGTTGGGGAGACACAGAAACAAGGTGCTCAGAGAAGTTGTGGTTGCCCCATTCCTGGAAGTGTTTGAGGACTAGATGACTTTTAACTGTCCCTTCCAACCCAAACCATTCTGTCATTCTGTGATCCCCAAGCTTTGGAAATACAGACACTGTTGATGTTCAGCATGATGCCTCCAGCCTTTCCTGAGCGACAGGTCTGTGTTCCAGTGCTGCCGTTTATCTCCCAAAGTCATGCAATGCACATCAATCATTTCTGACATATATTGACACTGAGTTCCTTCTGTGTATTCCTCACACTGGTGTACAGACGTTTTAGCTTCACATGTTGTTCATTCTCTATCCTGGATCTTACAGTCCCAGCTCTGATGAATAATTCATTTATGTCAATGAAGTGCTACAGTCTGTCAGGACACAGTTGCATAGCAGAAGCCAAGACAGAACCTAAAATTTCAAGCCCCTTCACCAGCTGGATTTGAGCCCTAAAGACTAGAAATAACAAGTATTGATGATTCTCTTTCTTTTGGCCAGTAATGCTGTTCAGGAGCCACAAATGTCTCCTGGAAGTTCATCTGTAACTAGCACACTTCCCTGAAGAAGGGTTCTGAGCTGTCAGCATTTATGACCAGCCAGCCAACCAACCTTTCCGTACAAGCTGCCAAAACACATCCTTGGAAGAAGCCTGGTCAGCTATTAAGAGGACCTTAGAGCAATCAAAACATTACCTGGTACCCAGGTAGTACATTGCTGCAATAGTTCGCACAGGGAAATTTAGCAGGACACCTCGCTCCCCCAACCCAGCCCCCCAAAACAACCAAAAAATCCAAAACCAGACTTACTGCAGCACCAATGTCCTTATTACTATAAAAATCTTTTATCACACATAACTGCTTAAGGGCTCTGTATCTTTGAGAAAGCTTCAGGTCTGCACAAAATACCCCAGTTATGGCAACATGTCTTATTTTAGCTCTATATAATTTCAGGATGACCGCAAGTTGGAGACTTTCTCTTTACAAAGGTCATCAAATTCAAATAGAAGTAAAGACACTGTTAATTCAACATCCAGACAAGCTTTTTCTAAGGTAAATTTATTAAGCCTCTAAACATCAGTGTTACCAAGCATCCCTCATGACTCAAAATGTTTCTGTATTACATTTTAGGCCCATCTTCTCTTGGCCAAAAATATGTATTTTAGTTCAATATTATTTCTTGAACTAATGTTCGAGATGTAACGTTTGTCCAAACACAACCAGAATTGATACTCTTGGCCTCTAAGGTTGAAATCAATTACCAGTTGCCAAGCTGATTTGCCTGTTTATGCTCACTGACAAACACCCTGAGGTCCTCTCTGGCTATCTGACACTTCAAATTTGGGACAGCTTGTGAAAGTTGAACTCAATCATGCACAAAGGTACAGAAGGATTTTTACACAGGTTGGTGCCATCTCCACACTGCCACTGATGTGTTTTGGAGTAATGTCACCTGGCAATGCTCACCTGAAAGCCTGAAACCAGAACAGTATCTAATGGTCTCTGCTTAAATGTGCACCTGAACTGCATCCCACGGGCTACCTTTTTTCTGAATCCTGGACATGAGCAACAATTGAGTACCTAACAATGAGATACCTGAAATTTCCAGCTAAGTGTATCAGATGCAGTTATGTGGATTTTAACAAGCCATATGCTGGGATCAGAATCCAACAAGTGCTATTGATTTTACTGAGACTCGGGGCTGGCTGTTACTTCCCTACTTTTAGGGTTTGGGGGATTTTTAGATATCACAGAGCACCACTCAAAAACCAGTATTTGTAAGAAGGAGAGAAAAGCAGACAGAGAGAGGTTTTAAAATTCGGATCAGTATTATCCATGCTACTGCTGCCAATTCTGATCTTAACATTTATCCAAATAAGAGGCTGGGGGATGAGGAAAGACATGGACAACACTGGAGAAAGAAAGGAGAACAAACAGAATGGACAGTCTGAAGCCCAGAAGGACAGGAGAGTTATTCCAAATCCTGAACTAAGCCAGGACATGTTAATAACTGCTATTTACGGGGTTACTGGAATCCTGATCCCCACTATCCATCTGGGAGATTAAATACTGCAAGCGCTGGCTGTGAAACAATGAGGACTTTTCCTTGGCACTCCTGGCAGAGCTGCAGCCCAAGAACTGAATCTCAGTGCTGGAGCCATTAGACACATGCAGGGTTTGGCAGGCACAGGATCTGTATAAAATGACTGCATGTTACCTCCCTCTAAAACTTCTGTTGTCACCTAGGTGAGATTGCAAGCATCTTTATATTGTGTTTTAAGCATCTAATTAAGAATATATAGTATATATTTGTCCCTTACTCAGCAAATGGTGATTATATAATTGAATCCCATGAACAAGGACCTTAACGACTGGAATTTTGCATTTTCAAATTTCTGTATGATGGCTAGAGGCAGAAACTGCTTTTATGATGACCTGAAATAGAATTAAAAGAGTGTCATATACTATTCAGTGTAAAATTGATCTGAAGCATTTTTAATCTATCAGCATTAGCTTCCCCACCTCCCCAAAAGGAATATGTCTGTTAATTATCCTTGCAGATCAAAAGAACATATGCAATGAAAATTTTTTAGAGGAGGAATCTTTAATCTAGCAAACAAAATTCACTATCTGGTTACCTGAAGTTGGGGAAAAAAGCAGAGTACATCTAAAGCATGTATTTAAACTGTAAGGATATGGTATTTTGGGGAACCAGATTATGTAGATTTTTATACTGGAGACCATTTCTGTACCAGCACCTGAACATGGGACTAGTATTTTTGTTCTGCTGCCTTTCATGGTTCTTCTCTAAGACTAAGCCCAGAGGAAGCAGGACAAGTTCCTGCAACTCCAAAATACAGTTTGTTATCAGTGTTTCACAGCTTGGCTGAGCAGCCCATGATTTCAGATTGGGCATCTGTGAGCATTTCACAGAAGAGAAAAACTCCAGCCTACTCACCTAAAAGGACACTCCAGAGTGCACAGGGTCTCATCAAACTGGTACCATCACCAAATCTGTTCTGGTGAATATCCAGCAAAGAAAGCTGAGGAAACAGTAAATTAATTTGTGGAGCCTACATGGAAGAGGGAGGAAACAATCTTCCAGTTTTAAACCAAGACTTTGTGTTTTTAAAGACAATGATCTGTAGTTCAGAAGCATTTATGAATCTGTTGGAAATTCCAGGGCATTATCTGTGTAATGGAAGTGTGGTTAGATCATCACAACAGTTTAAGTTATGGCTAGAAACTTTAGAAGAAAAAGGAAAGCTTTGTTGATTTTTTACACCTTGAAGTTCCTACCTGATTTAGAGACATTTATGCTCAAATTATCCCTCTGATGAGGGTTAGAAACGCTCATGCAAAGTCCTGGAGTATGGCAGGATTAGGTATAGCCCAGTCCTGAGTTAATGATCACCTAATTTGCACACAAAAAGCTATTGAGAAACAGGTTCCAATGCTTCAAAGGCAGGGCAGATCTGTGCTGACTCCAGGAGCTTTAATCTGTGATATTTCATCAATGTGTGTCGTAGAATAGGATTCTTAATCTGCATAATCTTTAACTCGAGTAAGTTTTCATTCAAAAGTGAAGCTAAATAAAGACAGTAAGTAATAACTTAACATCTTAGCTCAGATTTAACATCCAAGAACAGATTGTAACCAAGCACCATTCCAATCTGACAGCAAAAGCAAGGCAAAGAAACACAAACAGCTTTATATACACACACACAGAGTATCACGTAACTGGTTTGAAATAGGAACCAGTTTCCAGGGGTTATGAGCACCTCCAAATGTCCTTTTGTTTCAATGGCAACTGTGCACACTGCTAATAAATTACTGACGCCATGCAAACACCTATATCCAAAAGTCAGCTGGTGATTCACCTAAAACTGTCCTCCCCCACCTCCCAAACAACAGCAATTGGTAACAAGAGCTTCTGTTTCCCCAAATTTAGCCATGCTTCCCTTTATACAAAAAACATGAAGTACCAAATGAACACAGAATTTTAAGAGCTGAAAGAGTAATTGCTTTCTTAAGAAACTCAGAGATGTGATACAAAAGAAACAAGACTGAGTCCAGATATAAAATTGTAGGTTGATGTTAATTATGTATATTAAAGTCACAGATGATGTCTAGTATGTAATCATGTTTAAAAAATCGATTTCAAGAAAGCTTTACTATGAAAATGAAATGAAATTTGGTGAAGTTTAATAAATTTTGTCGCTTCAGCAACTGTGAAAATATTACTTTACTTGAAATACATTCAGAATTTCAAATTCCTGATATGCAAAATTTTCAAACTTTAAGTAGTCTACTATAGCTACAGCTGTTCTCTGAAATGAAATAGTAGCCCCTGTAACAAAGAAAAAATCCCTTCACCATTTTTTTTATTTTTTTTACACAAAGGATAAGAAGTGCTCCCAAAACAAAATCAATTTACAATTTTAAAAGGTTACTACAGATAAAAATGTACATTCCTTTTTCTTTGTGACTACATTTTAAGCAAGACTGTGCCTAAACTCAGAGAATGCTCCATGTTTTAACTGCACAAGCACTACATGTTGCCATATTTATCACTGAGGAGTCTGAAGGCGTAGCTCAAGAGCACCAACCTTCACATTGTGAGATGGGAAAGCAGTTGTTCAGCTGCACTCAGATTGTTTCTTGCTTGCACCTGGAATCCAGTGAGAACTCACCCTGACCTTTCGTGTTTCCCTGAAAAAGCTTTTCTACACGTTTATATAAACCAACAGACAGAGGATAAACAGCTCTTCAGTTCTTCCACTGACTATAAAAAGCAGGTTTTCTTTCAATCAATAGTTTAATAGTTATGCTAAATACAACTTTTGCCACATTTGTTGCTTGTAATTCAGTGTAATTCTTCTGGATACCTCAGTCATCATCTTGCTGACTTCTTTTCTGTCAACAGAACAGGAGAGTTCATAATGTTAGGACACAAGTTATCTGAAGTAAGAGCACTAATAAATCATGACAAGTGTTTCCAGATACAATGGATTAGACAATGACTGCATTTCCAAGCCATTTTTTTGAAAGGTAAGAAAAAATGTTTCCAGCAAATGGAACAGAGCAGTATCAATCCTCTCATCCCAAACTATAGGATTTTTTTTCCAGTAAAGAACACGATTTGCCTTGTCCATTAACTCATGAAATACACAAGAATCAGAAAACATGATAGCGGTGGCAAGAGTCAGTGATCAAAATGCAGGTAATCTGTCCTCCCTTCCCTTCCTTACAAAGATGTCATGTTTTCATGTCACTGTGCTTCAAAAGAACAAAGAAAGCGTATTTTTCCTAATACACTTGTCTTCTAACTTTTAAAGAAGTTCTTAAAAGCATTAGCTCCAGGCATTCAAAGAGCACATTTCCATTTATACTACATTCATATTTACATTTAAATAAGAAAGGAAACAGCTCAGTCCTTCAAAAAGATTTGTCAGACTACATTTATTGCTTCCCATAAAAACAAAATTAATTAACTGAAGAGAGAGCAGTATGAAAGCTCGCTCTTCATCACTTCAAAAACAATTAACCCAACAATACATTGTGTGATGGCTCCATACATTGCTTTTTCTGTAATTATGTGATCTGTGTTTATTACAAAAGCACAGTTCCAGGGACTTTGGTGTTTCCACTTGACCAAGGTGGAAGGTCAGAAGTTTTCTCCACTACTTCTTACCAGTTTAAGAAAGTCAATCAATTTGTGGACGTCCTCTCCTGTAGAAAGGTCCACAAAGTCCTTCGGCAGTCGGTAGCTCAGGTAGGGACTGGGCTGGACAGTGACTTTGCTGTTTGTACAACGGAACACTGGATAATCCTTTGGAAAAGATACCGGGTAAGGCAAGAACAGTGGACATGAATAAAGCTAGAAATGTTTCTGGAACTCCTCCGTGAGACTGAGTCACACTGCCAATGAGTTTATTTGGCATTCATTCAACTAAACTTGCGCTTTCTAAAAATTGTAGCTTTCTTATTAAACCTCTGCCCACTTAGGAGCAATTTAAAATGTCAAACATGTTAAGCAGTCAAATAAAGGCTTTCATTACCTCACTTTAAAGTTTCTACAATGTATCAATTATTAATGTATTTCATAAACTCATGCTTATGACACTGCTGAAATAATGGAGCTATAAGGAACTTTGCGCAATAGTATTTATATACGAATCTGGAGGGAGAAAAATCTTTTTGACAGAATCCCTAAACTTGTTTTCAGAGTTTCCTTGTTTAAGCACTATAACCTTACTGAAATTATAATCTAAGCTTTCTAACCAATTTACTTACTGAAGGAAAAAATACCTCTATAAAAGAACCAGAAGTATCTCTAAATGCTCAATTGTAGCAACAGGGTTTGGGTAATGATATAATTTTCATCCAATACATTAACATGCAATGCAATTGCCCACTGTACAGCAATAAGCAGCTTGATTTTAAAGAGACATCAGTAACTTCACACCAGATTCAGTGACTGGATGTAAACTGAAACATGAAAACAAGAGGGTTTTTTTCATCTACTTTTCATCCAGTCTTGCACTACAGAAAACTGTGTAAAACATCTGGCACTGAGAGAAAGAAATTCCCAAATGAAAATTCAGGTGTCCCACAGACAGCTCAAGAACTGGGAGTGTGTTTTAAGAAAGGAGACACAGCTTTCAGCAGGAGGGTTCATGCAATGGGTTTTCATACAGCAACAGCCACATGGTGAGACAGAGACAACGGCCTGAATGACAGCCTGGAGTGGTGTTTCCCTGTCAATGTGTTATGGAAATGGCCACAGGACAAAAGCAAAGTTCAAATGTTAAAACCAGCCCCATGAAGCTTGTCATTGCAGTTATCTCTAATGCAGCTCAACAGCCAGGAAATAAAGAAAAGCCCATACTGACTAGCCATCTCTCCTCAGAAAACCACCAAGTGTTTCCCAAGACCCAGTAACACACCACTTCCTATCTCCTATTCAGCTGTCCAAGGACTCTTTAAGATGTGAGGACTCCGTCTCAAAATGCAGTGAGAAAAAAAAGCTGGAATACAAAACTGAAGACTATTCCTCCCTCTCTGTATTAATGGGAAGTTACTTATTTTTACAGAGGAAATGCTGCTTGGAAGAGGGATGGAAAAGCCCTGCTCTGCAAGTCCACGGAGTTCACCCAGAGGACAAGATTTCCCTGAGGGTATTTGAGATGAGGAAGAGACAGAAATAAAGCTTCTGCTTGTCTCCCCCCAAGCATAAAGCTGGAGATGTGGGAAACTGTGACAGCTATCAGGAACCAAGCAGAAATTTAAGTGATTATAGAGAAAAGTAACAGATTTTAAGAAAAACTGAAAGGAGTGCTTCAAAACTGTAAAAGCAAGCTTCAGGGCATCTTTGCAATGGGGTCAAAGCTGCAATATGGGCTTGTACTGTTGGAACTAAAAATTCCCTTGCAGGCATCTAAAACTAGCAGGTGACACTTGTTGAGATTAACTACTACCTAAAAAGGTAGATTCTACTTACAAAGAGTTTATGTTTCATGAGTTAAGGACCTCCATTTACTTCAATGGGACTTGCATCAAAATTTGATTATAACAGCAAAAGAACAACAAAAAAATAAGGCCATAAATCCTGTTGGATGTTGTTCAGTCTCCCTCACCTGTTCTGTTGCTTCTCCTTCACTCTGGTCTCCTTTCAAGTTTTTCCCAGAGATGAGTTCTTCCCATGTAAAGAGCAGGGAGTCTGTTACTTCACCAAAGGGGTTAAAATCTATTAACCAAATCTTACCCTGAAAGGAACCACAGAAGAATTGAAACAAACCACAGAATTAAAACCAAAAAAAAAGACAGAAAAAATCAGACTACACATATACTGAGATTATTGTAGTATGCTTGGTCTTTAGATAAAAAGATGTCAAAATTGAAACTATCTGGCTTTAATCACTTAAAATATTCTAACATCCTTTATATTACAATTTTAAATCACTGCAAGCTATGACATATTAGTTTATTTTAATTTTTTTTTTTTTGAACAGAAGATTAGGCAGCTCAAATAAACTGAATTTAGTTCTATGCCAGGTGCTTTCAGATGAGACCACAGAAGTTCTGGCTAATCCCCATGGTCCTCCAAGATCCCCAGAGAGCATGAAAAAGGGATATGGGAGGGCACCAACCAAGAACCACAAAAAAACCCCAAACCCAAAACACAGCCAAACTCAAAACACAACCAAAAAAAGCAAAAAAAAMCCAAACCACCCAAACAGGGATTTTGCTTTCCATCAAAAACCACCTCAGCAACACTTTACCATCCAGCGGTCCACAAAAATTGCTGTTCTTGGTCTTAGAAGGGACCCTAAAAACACAGAGCATAGTCTGTAAAATGCTAGTGGAGCTCATGAAAGCTCAAAGATGCTGTACAGGTTTAGATTAATAATAACTTAAATGCATTTTTAATATAGCCTAATTACTAGTAGTCCACAGTAGTTTCTGCCTCATCTTTTATCCATGTGTGTTCCAAACAGTTGTGGCAGTGTGCATAACAGCACACTTAGAAAAACAGCACACTGAGAAATGAAAGCAGAGACTAACAAGACATATTAAAAGTAACAAACACATGTGTGGGGGAGGAAGAAAAAGTTTGTGTTCCTTGAGTCACCTCAAGGTACAACCCCCAGCACRGGGCCATCTTCTCTTGCCCAAGGAGTGTCAGCTCTTCCAATAAAACAAAACACTGTAATAAATTATAAGGAAATATGACTACAGCTGCTAGTAAAAATCTGCAAAACAAGTATTACATCTGGAAGAAATCAGTTCTATCAAATAGGGAAGGAAAAGGTTGCAGTAACATAAGCAGGGCTGAAGAATTTTATTGTGCTTATTATAAAGATCAACTGCAACTGGAAAACAAACATGAAGATTGTGTAGCTACTTAACACTCACTTTGCTTTCTCTTCCTTTCTTTCATTCCTGAAGGATCTTCTTTCTTTAAAAGATCTTCCCTATCTTGATACAAACAGCAAATATATTCCATTATTTACACTACAGCCATCTGGTTTCTAACTCACAAAGATGCTTTTGAAGCGTTGGCAAGGAGTAACATGGAGACTGCCTCTCCCACCCACACCAACTGAGCTATCCCACAGGCACTAACACTATGGAACTGGAAATGCATGGAAACCTGTAAGACGGAGCAGAAATGCTCTGGCTGCTTTGTTACCATCCACAGCGAGCTCCTCGTGCAGGTGTGGGGAGTCCCAGCACAGAAGAAACCAGTGGTTATTACTTGCAAACWGGAGCCGAGCCAGCACCCCAGCAGTGAGTGTGTGGTCGCACAGAGGCTTTCACAGGTGTCTCTCTCAGGGCAGGTCCACAGGGTACAGCTCTCACTGAGCACATTTGAAGAAGCCAAAGCACAGAAACAACAGTGCTGAAACCAGACAGCTACAAAAGCAACTGCAAATTGGAGGACACGGACCTGAGTGGGTTCTTATTTGCTCTGTAGGGTGAAGAAGCCCAAATCTTCATGGCTGAGTTGAAATACCTCTGCACTAATATTGGCACCATCAGTGCAGAGAGCCAACAGGGCAAGCTCTGCTGTCATTTCCCATCTCTGGTCCTCCTCAAAAGGCCATCACAAACTCTCATTATAAGCAATGTTTTACTTTTGCTAATGGGGGTGTCTTGTTAGCTCCAAGGCAGCACACGGAGGAATCTGTGGGTTTAGATTCATTCTATCACACTAGAAAAACAAGCTAATGAACCAATTTAATCACAGACAGAAGCAATGGTTGGCAAAGTTCATTCAGCAGCTCAGAGAATCTTTCCTTGGATCAGAAACATTTATACTTAATACTTCCCTACGAAAGGCTTTCTTCTTTACCCCAAATACATTCAACTCAGCTTTTTCACAGCAACATAAGATCATTTCTCTAGAGAATAAATGTACCCTGGGAAAAACTGAAAATTGGTTTTAAGACTACTGAAAGCGACACATTTTTTGTGAGCACCCAGCAGTGTTTCTCCACCCCTGCAGACAGCAGTGCACCATCTACAGCACCAGCTGTTTCCCTGAGAGGGTCTTAAATCTGCACTGAGTTTTGGTAGCTGCAAATTGATGAGAAGTGGCAACACAAACTAAATATCTCTTTTCAGGGCTCATTTAAGGGAGTGTATATAACCCTGGGTCAGTAACCAAACTGCCTTTTCTTGAGATTAAATTCTTCTTCAACTTTTACAGCAATGTCATGATTTAAATGCAGTTTCAGATGACTTGCACTGTGTATCTAAAGAGCAGTAGTAAG
The DNA here is from genome assembly GCA_018881555.1 of Amblyornis subalaris. Taxonomy (NCBI): domain Eukaryota; kingdom Metazoa; phylum Chordata; class Aves; order Passeriformes; family Ptilonorhynchidae; genus Amblyornis; species Amblyornis subalaris. The sequence goes on from JACAXG010000107.1 coordinate 320,384, forward strand.
TCTATTTATCTGCTATCTTCTGCCTGCTATTAGTAATCTCTGTCATATGAGAGCACAGAAACGCACAAGCCAGGAAAGCAAAGTTGTACATAAGTGGAGGAGGAAAAAAAATCCCAAGTTGTACTACATGGTATTTTTCTCATCCTAAAAGAAGGAACCAATAGATTTACCACACCCTGTCAGCTTCACGCTTTGTTTTACTAAGGCATTAAGAACCACGGTGCTGAAAGGAAGTGCCCATGACAAAGGCTGTTGTTTAAAGGAAGTTAAAGACAGATAAAATGCAAACTGAACTGTTACATCTCCCTAACTCCAGCTGCACCTTCTTGCACAGTGACAACGCTCACAAGGCACAGACACAAGCACTGGTCTGCACGTTAACAAGAGCTGCGAGTCAGCAGTGGTCTGGAGCCACTCCCTGCATTGCTCTCTTACCACAGTGACCTGCCTTGGACATGGTTTGTTGTTCACACCCGGGAGAGAGCGAAGAGCAACAGCAGAGCCGACTCTCAGGCTTTTGTGAAGTCCCACCTCCACCCCAGCAAGCAGGACCTTGTGGCAGCCAAGTTTGGACAGTCTCTTAAACAACTAAAGCGARCACGGGGAGGGGGCTGCTCTCATTCACAACCATATCAAACAACAACCTGCTTCTCCAAGCTGAGTATTTAGAGTTGAAAGAATTTAAAACAAGCAGACAGTGAACATTTCTCTCCTTCCGTAGGTGAGGTTGCTGTGCAACCAGTCTGATGAGGAGCACGGGCTCTGGAAATTAATCACACTCACAATATTCTTGTGCTGCCTGTAACTCACGCGCCAAGGGAGCGATGAATAATACAGTTGCAAACCACAATAGTATGTGTGAAAGGAGGAGCATCTGACACACAAAGGGCTATCTGGCAGTTTACAAGACCTGAAGGTAGAAGGCACCGAGAGAAATCTACAAACAGATATATTTTATCTTGACAGATGAAGAAACACTGCTCATTTAAGATCCCACGGGCTGAAACCTTTTACTTAAATAATCTGTCTTCATGCCTCAGCTATGAGGCAGAGCACCCAACGGCACAATCTGGTTCAGTCCTCAAGTGCTGCTCCTCATTTTCCCTGACAGCATCCTCACGTCTGTCAATCCAAGCCTGGGCAGGTAATTTCCATTACAGCATGGCTGCTCTAGCACACAGCCTGATTGCAGGTGCCTATGTTAAAAGTTGGGCTGAGAAACAGGACAGTTGTTTTCCACATGAGACACATTTCTGTTTTGTTTCCATTTTGCAAACTATGGTATGATTTACTATTACACAAYTACAAAATAGTCTAGCAACATTCAAAATCAGAATCAGGACTTACTCCCAACTCAACTCTAATAAAGACTTTCTCCAATCCTGTAACTATAAACAAGTAAAACAATGAAATTCACAAATATATATAACAAATGTATGTAGACATTGGTTTTGCATTTCTGGTTTAAGATTTGCAAAAAAATTAATCCGAACACTTACTTTTCATGCACTAATGTGATTCTCAGAATCAGGTTGTGATTCCCTAAATCAGGTTTTGAGCTTTAAGGATATATAATGCATTTTTGGTTGTGGTTGCTTTTAAAATAATACATGTGAGACTTTCAAGCACAATTCCTCTCACCAAATATTTCTCTCCACTCACACTAGGAGAAGTCAAGGTGACTAACTCTGATATTGGCATCTGAAGTTCACAGAATTGTTTAAGTTGGAAAAATCCTTTAAGATCATCAAATCCAACCCTTGGCCCGGCACCTCCGTGTTCACCACTAAACCACATCCTTAAGCACCACACCTACATGCCTTAAATAGTAGAGGTGGGATGTTTCTCCCCAACTCCATCACTATCTGGATGTTCAGGGTTCTGATCTCCCCTACTCTCAGAACCACAGCTGGAGCAGTTTGAAAAGAAAAAATTTGCTTTCATCTGTCACGAAACGGGCACACCATATTCATATCCTCTTCTGACAATTATCCCTTCCTACCCTAGACTTACACATATGAAGTAAAAGTTACCATCTTCCAACCTCACATGGATAATTGAAGAAATATTAATGGTAAGTTTTGATGAGTTCAGATGGCATAGGGAAAAAAAAAAATAAAGCCCAAGGAAACATCTATTTACAAGAAAATGCCCCAAACCTGTTTCTGTTTAAGAGGTATTTGGAAAATGCCCTTAATCATAGAGTCATAGAATGTTCTGACTTGGAAGGGACCCACAAGGTCACTGAGTCTAACTCCTGGCCCTGCAAGGACAGCCCCAAGAATCCCACCATATGCCTGACAGCACCATCCATAATAAAATGCTTCAATTTTTGGTCAGCCCTGAACTGGCCAAGCAGTTGGCCTTGATGACCACTGTAGGTCCCTTCCAACTGAAAGAGTCTGTTCTACTCTGAATTACTGCAGCAAAGACTCTCCATATAACAACAAAAACTAAGCTGCCTCCAGCAGATTCACAGAACTGAGAAAATTGCAGCCAAAGTTCTGTGCTTTAGGACAGACAATTTCTCTGGAAGATATTAACTAAATAATTACGTCACTGGCACAGACATATTTACACCCCTAATCCTATTATTCTCCTACTGTAGACAGCGTTTAACATAGAAAAAGACCTGTGGAACCGAGTAACACCAAGTAGGTTTCGGGGTTTTGCTTGGTGTGTTTTTGTTTGGTTGGGCTTTTTCTTTAGGTGGGATTTTTTTGTTTGTTTATTTGGTTGGCTGGTTTTTTTTTTTCCAGGACCACTTCTAGGAAGATGAAGCTATTGCTTGATCTTTGTAGCATTTCAAATTTTCACAGAAAAAAACAATTATATACAACCTATTGTTCACTTACCCTGCTGTCTCTGTACACATCAAAAACAACTGAAAAGGAGAAAAACAAAGTTAATTGTAAAAGATAGATAATTTCATAGAAGATGTCTAAATCTGAATAGATACTTGTGTACATAGCACAATCTGCAAAGTCAATATGTCTAAAGAACTGCAAGCCAGAACTGGGTACATTTCTAAGAGGGAGCTGAAACATTTCAAGAACTACTGTTAATGCACTGGGAGATCATCTGCTGGGTTTTTCCATTTAATGCTGGTTTCTTCTGTTGATTTTTCCCCCAATGAAGAACATTTGAAAAACTCAGCCCAGAGAGCTTATCTGTGACACTACCGCTGTTTTGTTTACAGCAGAACAGAGAAATGTCATGGAAGGATCAAGACTCCATTGTGTTGGACAATGCACAAACATTTAATAAGAGAAAGTTCCTGCTTGATAGAGATTAGGACTTCAGCAGCTAACAAGGCAAACAGGTTGTAGGAACAAAGGGGTTGGTGTTGAGGAGGAGGTGGCAGTGAAATGGCCATGTTTGATGTCACCCAGAGCAGACACAGCACACATACTTAATATCAACAACTCCTTTAAACAACCCCCTTGCCACTCAGTGACTGACTCAAAGCTGCCTTGCCTGCCTCTACTGTTGTTCCTCCCCTTGGTTTAATCAAACATGATGCTTTGTATATGCAGGTTTTCATCAGCTTCTGTTCTGTATGGTTAAACAAACCTTTGTCTTTCTATTGAGCTAGGGAAATCAACAGGGCTACATGCAAAAGTTGTACCAGTTTAGCAGGAAGAAAGGGAAAAGAGAAAAAAAAAAAGACCGATTTAGAAAAGCCTCAAATGCTGTATTGTTATTTCCTTCACCAATAAGGAAGGGAATATTTCAGCTAAGAGATTTCCTAATGCATGTGGATAAACTAAACTCAGGATATGACTGCAGAACACTTGAGTCTCAGGAAGCTGCCTGTCAGGAACAGGGATGTTGACTGATCACATCCATGCATGTAAAGCTTAATCTGACATTTCATGCAAAGCTGGCTGGGCTAAGAGCAAACCACAACTCCACAGAGCCAAAGCCAGACACGTAACTGGTTTTTACCACGTAGCCTAAAAATCCACACAGCTTTTGCACAAGCTCAGTTGCGTCAATGTCAAATGTCACTCCAGGATTAAGTGCTCCATTTTCCCAGGAAGACAAGCCCTCAGTGGCTAAGTCAGTCACAAATGCAAAGGGGAGTACCAGAACCCCAGGATTTCTTCTCCAGCTGTTCAACTGAACTTGGTGCCTGCACGGTGCCCTCTCATTAGTCATATCCCAAAGATGGAACACTTGCATCTGAGGGCTTTTATAGTGAGGCCTGTCAGCTTAAAGCAAGCCCATGGCAACCACTGAGGCTAACAGTATTTACTGGGATTCACAGCTGGAATTCAGACTGATTGCCCACGGATGACTGGTTCAGGACACTCACAAACACTGAACAGAGAAGAAAACCTGAACTGTTCCCTCTTGTTAGGGATCATCTCAGAGCAGGAGTGTCCTGTGCCAATGAGACTGTAGTGAAACTTCACCAGAAACTGCTCAAAACAGGGAAAGCCAAGGCCCAGCTCTGCAGTATCAACACTTCAGAGCACTGCTCTTAGTGGGCTCTTATCAAAGGTATTTAGAAGGTTCTAACATAATTTAGGAGTATTTATAAAGCATTCACCCATCTGTTATCCTACTGCTCTGACTCTGCAATGCTTCAGCTGCTCTGACTCAACTCTTCCATCTGGAGATGCTACCAGACCAACTGGAAAAAGCAGAGCAAACAGCATCAAAATCTCCAATGAAAAAAGAAGTCAGGAAAAAAGCTGTAATACCTTTCCTTTTAAAAGCAAACAAACAAGCAAACGCAGATTTTTATTGTTAACAACACATATGCTACTAGGCAGTGGATCAAGGGATATGATGGGGAATAAATGAAACGTGGTAAAAAAACATCCAAACAAAACACAAAAAACCAGAAAACATTTTCTACATGGCATTTCTCTGCAGACAGACTAGTATTTAGTGCCTAAGAATAAAAGGTTAAAAAACCTTCATCCCAGAAGGTTGCCCTGAAGCCTCCTTTTCCCAGAAGGTGCCTCAAATGGCATCCTTTACATCCTTTACATAAGATGACACTTCAGACCTTTCAGTTCACCAGACAGCAGTTTCAGAGCCTAAATCCAGGCATCAATTTCCAAAAATAGTGCCCTGAATTCTTATCTATCAGTTGATTACATATCAGCTAAAATTACATTGGAACACAGAAGAAAATTAAAAGACAGTAATCAGAATGTCAGATCTGTATGACTGATCTTAGTGCAAAATGTAAGGCTATGGATCTATTACATCTGTGTACTGATTCTACTGGTCTTCTCCAAGCAGCAGTCCACAAGAACTTCCCTGGACTGAAATAAAGGAACTGCAGAGTCAAATTATTAAGAATTTTAATATAGCAGACTGGCACTCGAAGGTACCTTTTTAAGACAGTCCGAGAGGACAGATCTATTCAATTGCTCCGGTGGCTCAGCAAAACAATTAATAAAGATAAAAACTTACCTAAAGATTGAATTTTCAAAGCTTTAGAGATGACAATAAAACTTCCAGAAAATTCTTATGCTTATGGATTTTACTAACCTGAAGTTTGGTCCATGCCAGAACCAATTTAAATTTCATCATGTTTTTCACCACTACTGATCACCCATCACAATGGAACAGCATTCAATTCTCACTAAACCGTGTCAGAAAACTATTTCAAATCAAATTTGCAAAGGACTTCACATTTAAAGAATAAGACAATTTACTTGGGCTGCTTAGATGTATGGCTTTTATTCAAACGTTTCAGCACCTAAACTTGTATGCATTGATATTCTAGGAGAAATTATTAAAACTTCTTGAAAAGAAACTTAAAAATCCTTTACTCAAGGAATACATCAATAATTTAGCAGCCAACATCTGACAACATCTTTATAAACAAGTATTCTTCTTACTACTGAATGCCTTTTGTCAAGGATCTCCTACCTCACCTTTCAGGTATAAAATTTTTCAACTATAAGGCGAAAAAGCCTTAAAAAAAAGAAAAGGTTCTTATTCCTTCTGAAGGGATCTTTCACTCATTTGTTGTGTTTTCCTGAAGAGCTCCAGCCTACTCCTTCAGGTTCTTTTTGTTGCCAGTGTCATTCCAAACTTTTTCCACTCCACGTGCTGTAGCCACGAGAGCTGCGAGACTGTGCCAAGTTAGAGTACCCAAGCCCTGTGAAAGCAACAACCATTAAGAGAGAGATGCATACCCAACGATATCCTTAAGATACTTACAATCTTCATCCAAGAATTTATACTGTATGTGTTTCTTGAAAAACTCCTGTATGGATCTACAGATCTCCTCGTGTTGCTTAGAGATATGATCGTAGTACTGGGTGTAGTCCCTCTGTGATATACCTGTCAATAATTTCAGTTAATTATAATTATAAAGAGCTCTATGCATGCAAAAAACCCAACCAGAAAAAATGCAGTTACCAGACACAGAAGATGGGGGTTTCCCAAGTTTCAACCATTAACAGTGACTTCCTGTTTGGCTTTATTCTCCTATACTTAAAGTACGTCCTTTAGGAATCTCTTCCTTGAACAGCTCTGTCCTACATTTTGTGAACTTCCTTTTACATGTACCCACTTTGACTATTTTTAAGTGAATTTCAGGAGGAATATTTGCCTGTGTTTAAGTTTCCAGCTCCTGTCTTTGCCTTTCAGTTTTATTCCCTTTGGTTACTCTGGTCAAAAACCTTTCTGCACATCACATGTAGGGATCACAATTTGAAACCATGAAATGAAAGGGGTAGAGGCTAAGCTTGCACATTAGCAAAGATCCTTGCATACCACAGATTTCCATTTAACTGACCTTTTAAGCAGGTGAAACCTTAAACCCCAAAATCAGTGAGAAGGCAAACAAGTCAGTACTTTAGTGCTTCCATTTGCTCCTTTAAGGGCCTTCTTGCCTATCTGACACTATACAAACTATCCCACCTACAAGTTCTTAATTTCATACATTTGTCTACAAGACAATAGTTTAGAATGACATCAACAGGATTATACACTTGCATGCATCTTGGGTGACAAGGGTTCTCATACAGGATGTGTCAACATAAGACATTGCAATACCCTGCTTGACAAATGTCAAATTCAAGACCTGCCCCATCACTGCAGAATGAGTCATTCGGGCTATTTACATACAGAAAGAGACAGAATTCCCCAAGGAAGATGTACCAGTGATGTCAGGTTGCTGTTTTAATCATATACAAAACACAGAGTTTTACTGTAAGACAATGMTGACTACCTGCAAAGATGTGCTCTTTTTTAAAAAGTTCATATAAAAAGTATATGATGTCAGTGGAACTTTGAATTTTTAATGCCACTGCAAAGCTTGAGTCTAAAAAACAAGGACCAAGAGATGATGGCATCTCAGGGGATGCAGATGTGTAACTGGAAAATCATTTACTATACTGCAAGTATCACCCCTTAGTTTGACTGACAGGCTTATTAATTTTAAGAGCATGGGAACATATTGTGAAAAATCTTGGATCTATCTTCAGAAATGCAGCTGGAGTGCTAGCTAAAAAAAAAAATCCCATACTGGCAGATCTACTAGGTTTCAAAACCCAGTCATGAAATGTACAGAGTGCTTAATTAGCCAGTGTACAAATGCTTTAAGGTATTTGAAAGTAAATACTACTATATATATGTTCTATAATAAATCTACATTCAAATGTTTTAGAGGTTATTACAGTGATGTTTCTCTCTGGCAGTTGTGGTGTTCCAGCAGCACGAAACAGGACAGGATTCAGCTCTTCTCCATTCAAAAACCTCTGTCAGTAGCCATTAAGCAATACTGAATACTGACTTAACGGAGAATCTCTGCTATTAGGAAAATAAACTCTGTTACAGAGAACTGTAATACACTTGCAGTTGACATAAATTAAGAGAAAATGGGAAGATGAGCATAGGAACACCAGAAGGAACAGCCAAATAAAAGGGCTTAGGAGAATGGTATGTGTTGACAGCACCTGGATTGGCACAGCTCAAAACCTCTATGTGCAGCTCCATAGGAAACCCAGACCAGGAAACAAAGAACAGGGAGTATGCTCCTAAAGATTCACAGAGGAGGGACTGGATGGGGCAACAAATTGCTGACAGCTCCCAAMAGGTATAAAAAGAGGCGTCCGAAACAAGCCCACAGTCACCAATGCTGAGAAGACAGGAGAAACAATGAGAACTCCATAGCTAATATCCATGGCCTTCCATACCATCACAAGGAATCCCGGACAGACCACTTGTAGATATGGACCTTGGTGCTTGTGACTACGTAGGCATGAGAGAGGAAAAGTGAGCAAACCTGGTTTTATCTTAAAGCAAAACAATCACCTTCCTTCCTGTAAAGTCTGGATTTGCTACATCAGTGCTGTAACATTTCCTTGTTAGAAGAGTTCAAGCASAATGATTCAACCTTGTTAAGAACAAATGTGCACTAACCCTGTGCTATTTGCATTTCTGTTCATCTCTAAGGATTCCATGGTAGACCATACCAAAACCAAATCCAAACTCCAGAATAGTGCTTGGCCTGAAATTAAACCCCTCAATTCAAGCATCTGTATGTGCGCTGGATGTCTCATCTCCTGCTATAGTCAGCAGAGAATAGTCAACACAACCAGAGGAGTATAACAGAGCTAAATTTACCCTAAATTACCCTAAATTTACCCTGCTCAGCTGCCTAGAAGACATGCTGTAGCACAATCTGTCTGTTCTCCAGCTGCCAGAGGTCTCCTGATGCACCCACCAGCTCTCTGCATGTTGTGGATACCCTGGTTGTTAAGTGCCACTCGAAATGTTTTACATTTAGGAGTCTGAACCAGAGTAACAGAACAACAGGTTCTGACTAAGCCACACTGAATTTAACATGAACTCAGACACTCTGTACACCTGTGGAGATGTTCTGACCTCCCTAACTTTCTGCATATAATAGTCACACAGGGTCATGTACTCACAGCACAACACACAACTGCCTCTGTATTCATTCTGCAAGTTGGGGATGATGCAATTTGCTCCTGAATATAAAAGAATCACTCACAAACAGCCTTTGGGTGAAGTTTCTGAATTAATGATTACATTAAGAATATTCCCACTGTAATGGTGAGCATGCTGTGCTGTCAGTCTTTCAAATACAGTGGAAAGTGAGATGTGGCAAACCACATCTTAAATTAAGAAAGAATAAACCATTAATTTCAGAAATGAGGTGTGAAAAGACAGAACTGTCTTCAGACTTAGCTCTCATTCAAGGAATCAAAGAAATTCCTCAGAACTTCATCTAATAATTTTGTTTTTAAGAAATTCCTTACCTAAAAGCTTGTTTTCCTTGACAAAGCATCTGAACTCTGCACCAGGGATTAGTTCACACCACTTGCGAAGAACAAGCTGTAGGGAAAAAACAAATGCCCAAGTATTGTTTCAGAAAGGTAACAGTATCTTTCTGTCAACAGGTCTGCCTTTTAGGTATACAGTTTTGCAGTAACCATAAGATGACCACTGATACTAGAAAACAAAACAACCAAACTGCAGTTCACATAATCATCTTTGCAAATATTTTAAAGCAATTAGATTTAATATTAATTTCAGAGAATCACAGAATGCTTTCAGTAGGATGGCAMCTCTAAAGACCACATAGTCTAAACTAGTTTAAAGCAGAAAGGTTCAGATTAAATATAAGAAACCATGAGGACTGTCAAGCATTGGAACAGCTCCCTGACAGAGGTTGTGCAGCCTCCACCCACTGAGGTTTTCAGAATAGATTTGATAAAATGCCAAGCAAGACAATATTACCTCATTCCTTACCCAGCTTTGAGCATGAGAATGGACTAGAGACCTCCCGAGGCCCCTCCCCACCATAATTATCTTATGTTCTTCCACTTTGTACAGTATTTATAACTGTGAAATCATTTATGAAACTACTTCCAAGTTACATTAATGATAAAGCAYGGAAAATAAAAACCCTACTGTAGAACACAACGAAACTGTCATGGAATTGGCAGAAAGTTGCTCCCTAGTCAAAGGAGCTGATGAGCAGAATTAAATTTATCCAAATCAACCTCTATTCTGGTACACACCCAAGCAGAATTCTGTGACGCCTTTGAAGGCGCAAACCAGTTAAAATAAGGACACGGGATAGAAATAGAAAGCAAACTATTATAGTCAATAGGACAGACTGCCTGGTAATTAAAGCATCTCTCTGGCACTTTCTCAAGTTTCTGCATTTCCTAAGCTGAAGTGTACAGAAGGATCCATGTTTTTAAAGGCCCCAGTTACTGCTACTGGATGCTGGAAACTCCGAACACCTATCAACTGCAGCAGAAAAACTTCAGTAACCAAAGATGACATTCCTAACTACAGTATAAACCTGAAACTCTTTGTTCCAACTTTTAGATGTCTTGTATCTTTAAAGCACACTCGATAGTGCTTTAAAATAAAATAAGGTTCATTCACTTTTCAAAAGCCTTTCAAGCTCACGGGATGATGACAAATGTTATATTTACATAAAAACTATTATTAGAGAGATGACTAGATGTTACCATAAAAGCAATAGCTCCACACTAACAGTGTAAAGCATCTCTAGCCGTACACTTTAATCTGATAACAAACATAGGAAACAAGATGTGACAGACCACTTCAGTTCAGGATGYCCCCAGCCACTAGAGCAAGCCTCACCCTTCGTAACCTCAGTGTGATGTTCACAAGCAGCTCACCATCAAGAATGTATGACTTTCAGCTACTGAACTTGTCCTTCCTGTCAAAACCTGACAGATATGAGAGGACATTGCAAGGAAACTTCTCAAATCTGCACTTTAGCTCACCTGATGTGCAATTRAACGAACTTCTTATGACCTGCAGTGCTGAACCAGACCTCCCCTCCTATCCCCAGCAACATGAATAAAACAAACATAACAAATTTTATGGACACAGACTCAAGTACAGATGTCACCCAGCCTGTGAGCTATTCCTTTAAATTACTTAGAAATCATGCAAAGAGTCCTACCTCGTAGTTCAAGGAAGGATCAGGGGAATCATCAGTACAGTGAATAAATCTGGAAAAGTAAGGCACAGGCTTCAGAATCTGCTTTACAAGTAAGATTTTAGCCATAGTGAGAGAAATAACCCCAATCTGGGAAGCACAAAAACTACTGTTAAATGATTTCCTATATGTACAAAGCAAGTAAATGCAATACATCCATAACAATCCACCTTTTGACAACTATCAGAGGGGGAAAAAAAAAAATCACCTCTTTCCTTCTAAAGCAATTTGGAAGCACTTAAATACGGACAGGGATGTGTCCAAAACGTGAGTGTTTATTCACTGCTGAGTTATTTCTGTTTGAATCAACAGTGCTGCTCCCTTGTATTGTTATGTTGGCATAACTGAATTTTCAAAAAACCCGATAAACTTGAGCAATCTAATCCAGTTTCACTGCAGCATGTTTTCCCAAGTACTTTTAATGTTTAACTTCCCAAACCGCAGAACAGAGACATCATTATGCCTTACAGCAGTTCATTTCCATGAATAAAGGATGCAAAACAGCGCTGCTGCTCAGCACTTCTGATGCCATAGCATAGTATCTTTCTAAATTAAGAGCCTAAAGAAATACTCTTAAAAATCTCTTGAGAGTGGGAATAAACAAAACTATTTCCATAACAGCAAGCAGATGTCAAGGTTTTGTCCCTTGTGAGTAGTTGACTCTGTGGKTCTCCTTTCAGGAACTATCAAGAATGGAGGCAGTTATAACCCAAGTCAACTTCCATGTATCTTTTTGTCATTTTACAGTAAGMCTTGCAATAGATTCTGTAACTTTCAGAAGGAATTCACAAAAGAACACGCATGCTCCTTTCAATTCTACCCCCTGACCTTATTGGCAACGAACTACTCGGAAGCACAGAACTGTGCTAAGGGTCAGTGCTGAGCAATAGTCCTAAATGCAACATTTATACGATCTCCTTTTGGCAGTGAACTTCATTAAGCAACCCAAAAGTCTCACATAAACATTGCATTTGTAAGACATGGCTGCCCAGCCTTCGGTTTGAAGTGAAGAGCTATCGTAAGAGTTCATTCTGTATGCTGCCAGCAGAAATAAATTTCACACATTTTACTTTAGACTTTAATATCCACAACACACAGAAAAGTAGGGCAATACAGGCAGGCTTTCCAAACGCACTGTGATCAAACACATCATATATATATCTTTAAGCCTGTGTAAACAGATAACATCCTTCAAGTACAGTTTAGATTCCCTACAATTAAAGATCTGTCAAGGCAACAGAAACAAACCCATGAGAGCTCACAGTTTTGCCAGACTCAAAATTCCTCCCTTACTAGAATATATGCCTRCCATGCTGAAGAAAATATCCCACACACACACAAAGCCAATAATAAACTCTGTCTCTTAATGCAGCTGAAGTCCAGCACATGGAGTTTTACAGTCCCTGCACACGAGGACCTGTATGACCTCTCATAGACTCCATATCTGAGATCAGGGTACCTGCAATCTGCTTCATCCCAATAACACACAGTCTTTTCCAGCAGCTAAAAAACCCACGCTTATACACAATCAAAGTTATTCCCTAACTCAACCCKTAAATATTTTGGGTAAGAGCTGTGTGGGGAAAGATGCTTCCTCTCTCCTTGTAAGCCAGAAAATGAAATTCTTGGGTGCCATCTCAAGCCCCATAGACTGCACAGGTATTGCTGCCAAATCAAGCAAACAGGCAAAACAATGAATACAGGCAAAAATACTGCAAGACATAGTAAGGATCTTTTTCTTGAGCCTTAATGCCACAGGACTGAGTACAAATGGGGGAAAAATGGGAGAACATGGCGAAAGACAAAATAAACTCACGTATTYGTAATCTAGTTTTCCTTCCAAATATTATCATGAGTTTTCACCAATGAAAGGCTACCCCTGTTTGGGGTAAATTTTGGGCAAATTGTGGTTGCAATTTTATACTTTTTACCAGCTTATTGTAGCACTAATTGTTGAGACCCCCCTGAACGCATGTATTACAGATGGCCTTTTGATCACTAAAGGCAAAATGCTAAGTGGAGTGTCTTTTAACCCACATTGATTCAGGTTTGGAAGTACTTGAAACAACTATCAGAAAGACTTCAGGAATCCCAAATTGAGACATGCCTGGGCTCTATTTTCTGAAGCCCCTGAAAACTGTAATTTTGAATACTATTGAGGCTGAAGGGATCAAACTCTTTTGCTTATAGGCCTGTGTTGTGGTCAACAGCTTTGTTGCAGAGTTATACTTAGATGTCAAGTATAGAAGGAATCAAGGTCTCTTCACATGTAGCAGCTCCATGTCAAACTCCAAGTCACATACTTGACCACAGGACACATTACACAAAGCCATTGTGCRGGTCAGATTTCAACAGTGAGAAAAGCAATTTAAGGTTTGCAAGATCTCTAGTACCTATCCTACTAAGAAAGCCATGAACTCATTTGCAAATTACTGAGATTATTCTGTGAGCAATTAGGAACTATTATGAATATGATGAGAATTGTAAAATTTATTCTGTACCTGATACTTCCCTGCTATTATCTCATAGTTTATTTTAAAACATTAATTAAGAAAAATATAAGGAGAAGCTTCTAACAGCCTTTGAACTGTATTTTTATTCCTTGAACATTGAACCTTGCTGGAACTTTGAGGACTAAAAGAAATAGGAAATTCATGCGCCACTCAAAAGAGGATCTTGTACTACACTGTAAATTGCTAGGAAAAATGGAGCAAGAATAAAACCTCAAGAAAAAAAATGTCATCTTCAAAGGCCTCATTTTCCACAACCTCTCGCGTGGAACTGCCTACCTTGAAACAGCTCATATTAAAGCCTAAACTAACAGCTCCTGTTCCTGCAAAAAGATATTGGAGTGCCAAGGCACATTCTTCATGATCCAACACTGCCTCCTATGTTCTGTTAGGAGAACACAGGCTGTTATTCCTCCACACCTCAGAAAAACTACAATTTAGCATTCAATATTAGAAGCATTAACTCTGGTATCACAAATGTAGTCAGAATGCAGGGGCATTATCACATCATTAGAAGTATTGCTAATATTTCAACCAACCTCAAGGTGGGCAGTCAATCATGTTTTAACAAAACACAGCCCACCCATTCTAACAATAAGGAAGAAAACTGTGTTCTAAACCAATACACTCATTAGAGCTTTAAAGAGATTTTTGTTCAAAAGAGGAGTTTTAATCACTTCACAGAAATCCCAGTTAGAAAGGGATTTTTTTATCACATATACACAACTCTAAGTGTCTGAAAGCCTACATTAATGCCTGAAAGTTAAGGCATAAGATTTGTGGGCACCACCCACAAGATTTTTTGTGASCTCAACTAAGTAAAATACAATGCTGACTTTGAAGCAGAAACACCACCAACTACATTGCTCTGAAGTCTTTGCTAATTTATATAAAATTAACAAGCAGGGAAGTAAACTCATTAGTCTGAACTTTTCAACCAAAGCATCAACATCATGAGAGAATCCAAACTTTTAAAAGTCAAAGCTTATGTAATCAGGCTCAGTATATTTGCATTGAGACCGTATTTTTTAATGGTTTGTGATGAAGTATTACATGGCTGMAGTTTTCCTGGAACTCGAGACACTTGAGAATTTCAGCAAGGGCATTCCCTGACCTGAACAATGAATAGAAGCAGACAGGAAATGGGAGAGGAAGAAAAAGGCAAAGAAAGTGGTTTGCCTTAAGTGCCACATCACTGGCTTAAATTTCTGGATTAAAAAACTGATCTACAAATTGCCATTGCAAAATGTTTACCATATTATGACCCATGAACTGGACATTTAAGTTCATTAAATTGAACAGAAAACAAAACAAGAACAACAAAAAAAAGGGTATTCAGCATTTCAGCTGTTACTTATGCAGGACAAGAAACTTTTAGGCCATACTGAGTATTAATGAAAGTAGAAATATACTGCATTTATCCTCCCCCCAAGCAGTCCTTCCAAGGGATTTGGATGCATTATGTATGTAATTTTCATTTGTTCAGCACTTCAAGTTCTTATGCCAGCTACATTTTTAATTTCTGCTTGCTAAGGACTAGTGAACTGGCAGCTAATCAATAGTATAATTAAGGAATATATAAAGGAATTATATATATATATATAAGGAATTATATAAATTCTGATTTAGCAATAATCATTGCACTGCTTGGGGACATTTTGTACAAATAACTTTGTAATTTAGAAATACCATGCAGAGACTGGACAGTAATATATACTTTAATCAAGTATGACAGATTCATAAAATACAAGATATGCTGAGACCAAGGTGATTTCCCACAATCATGTCATAAGCTTTACTTACTTACCACCTTAGCTGAGCTGTGCTACCTGGTGGTGTGTGTGGTCTTATCACATTGGGAAAGGAGCCTAAATGGGCTGGACCACTGGAGTCTGAGATGTTGCCTTTCTGCCGGAGGTTATTCTCCCACAGCAGGATCAGGAGAAGGAAATGTGCCTGCTATGGGCTGCTCAGCCACTACAGCTCTTAGTCTGGTGTGAACTTAAGGGKATGATGGCTCAGGGTAACATCCATGCTGTGAAATCTCACACCACAGCAACTACAAGGTCTTCACTGCCTCCACCACCRGGTCAGTGCTGACTGCAGGGGGCAAGGTGAAGAGCTGCGGCACTGACTGTACCTGATACAAGATTAAACCTGACAGAAAACGCACTGACTTCAGTATCAGTGACAGTGGTTGAACCAACTCATTCTACCATACAAATGAACACACACACAAGAGTTGTCACATCTAAAYTAAGTGGCACTTGCTAAACACATGCTTGTCTCCCAGAGTCACTAGAAAACAGTTAACCTGACAGAATTCTGCAAGGAGCTCTGGGTACTTTTTGCTGGATCTCTTTATACACGAGGATAGCAGAATACAAACCCCTATTATTTAAGATTAACAAAGGGATGATACAAAGTGTGCAGTTCTTTTCAGACTTACAAGAATCAGTCCTGAAAGTCATTGCAACAAGGGAGACACTAAATTTTACTGCTCAACCCTCTGAGCAAGCCATCCTGCAGGCACCCCACCTCTCATTAGGGGAAACCATGAAAAGCAGCTCCTTGGTAAGGCACCAAAGGCTTCAGTGAGTGAGAATTCACTCACCTCTGAAAGGTAAACTATAGATTTTTCATCTCTCCCATCCCTTTCATTCTCTATGATCCCAGAATTGCGAATTCTCAATGCTCACAATTGTTTCCCAAGCCCAAGATACTTTTCAAACTGTCTCCTCACTCCAACATCTTCTCCCCTCCTCCTCAGTCTCTTCCCCAGCACCTCATGACATCGCAGGTTAGACATGATGTAAAACCCAACACCCGAACGGGACTGACAGCCTTGATACCACTCCGTAAGTGCAGAAATAAGGACGAGATGCTATCTTTTATTTTTTTATGTACCAAAAAATTGGGGGAAGAGAATGTCATTAGAGATGCAGGAATAAAAAAAATGGCAGTTGCACAGCATTAACTGGTTTCACACTTTAAACAACATAATTTTTATCAAGTTATAAGCCCCTTGACATAAGACTATTATGCTTGGTAACCCCCTATAAGGCACCTAGAACAAGGGCTCTGCATTTGACTGAGTCTCCTAAATAATTCAGTAACGTAAATAAGCACTGAATAATTACTGAAAAACAATCTCTCAAATACCAAGCCATGAATTACTCCTTTTCTTTGAAATTCTGCTTACCTGGGGGGAAAAAAAAAAGTAACTATAGTAACAGGAATATCAAACTCCAGTAATTTAATTTTCTTTCAGAAAAATGSTGTATTTTAGAAATGAGTGACATAAATCAATCAGATGCAGGYACTACAGGAGTGTCGGAGGAAACTGGTTCTATACAATTAAGTACTCCCTTCATGTCAGCAGATAAAAATCAACCCCAAGCACATCGTATTTTTAATTTTATCTGCAATTGCTATCCTTAGTCACCCGGAATGTATTTGTTCCAAGAGCTACAAGAACTTGAGTTCAAAAGGAGATCTAGAAATATGTTAGCAGAAGTCTCAGGCATCTTCCAGGCAGCCACACAAACCTCAACAGCTTTAAAATTTGAAAAGGACATGGTAAAGTCACTGTATTAGCATAAGAAGTGGCACCAATAAGGAGAGTAGCAACAAGTAAACACCAAGAGGGTTGGAGAGGCAAAAAATCCCAAGAATAACAAGAATAAAACATGACTTGCTCCAGAAAGCAACTTMGTAAAAATGGTCTTAGTCCATAGTGTCATAACACACTAGTTGCATGTGCTACTTTAATGTCTTTCTGGTTTGCTTTTGTTTTCTTCTGGCTGGGTATAAATAAGATTGTCTGCTGGAAATCTACTTACGGCTGAGTGAGGTCACGAGTTATGAAGTCTGAACTCTTGAAGAGGAGGAAGATGTCACTGAGAGCTTTACATTTCAGAGAGCTGTTCATTGCTATCCAGTAGGCATCCTAAAGAAACAAGATTATCCAGAAACATACCTTTACTAGCAGGAAGGAATGCAAGCTGCAGGTCTCTCTAAATATTACACAACATTTGGAATACATGCAGAAAATTATTTTTTGTATTTTGAAGAAAACTTCATTAGCTGTTGAAAGAGCCACAATGGTTATTGCTTTTCTTATGAAYACTCTGATGAAAGCAGAGAAAAACCATTTTAAAAACCCAAGTTTTTGCCTTACTGCTTCCAGGAACTTTTCTGGAATGCTTGATTGAACGCGGTGTCTCTTGAGAATACAATACAACACTATTTGGGTGCACTCATTCTTATGATATAGTTAAGAGTACCTAAAAATAACTGGAGAAAGGTTTATTGCTTTTTTTAAAATTGTGGGGCTTTTCATCTTTATCCCAGGCAAAGTTTTCAACTAGTATACTAAACAAGAAGAGCCTGACCATCACACAATTATCTGYGACCAGGATACAGGGTTTTATGTAAGAAAGTCAGTGATGCCTTGCAGCAGCCTCTCCAAACATGCACCATCACCATCCACCTCTAATCCACCACTTCACTGATATCTTGTCTATCACTTCTTCATCAGAACCCCTAGTCCCTGCTTCTTTCCAATGCATTAAGATTAAACAAACAAAACTCTCTATAACATCTGTTACAAGTTTCGGGAGTCAGCATTCTTACCCTTGGAGCACTCCAGTTGAGTTTAGGAAAAACACTGCCACCCAAGGAACTTATTGCTTCCTGAACTTTAGCTGTGAACTCAGGAAATTCTGGTGCCTGAACGAAGAACARCAGCAAAAACACCAATTTCAATACATTTAATAGTAAAGTGTTGCCATCTTCTAAATACTATTAGAAATACATATTGCAGAAGAAATAAACATGTCCAGAATCAGTATGAACTCCACAAACACATCGTGGAAATAAAGCACTTAGTAATCAAATCTGTCATTCTTTCAATCAGAGAAAACTGAAAATGTTTCCAGTTCTCACTGTCATTACTAGCAAGTATCATGAACTTCAGGAGAAAACCCAAAACTTCATAACACTCATCRTGAAATCTGCAACAGCTGGCAAAAATACAAGTCAAATAACCAAAACTTAAATACTTACCTGTTGGTTTATACCCTATGGTAGATTATTTTACACAAATAAGATCCAATAATATTTAAACTTCAAAAGAGTGATTTAGAATTAAGCATCTCATAGGCAATTTGAGTGACAGCTCCTCATTTAAGCTCTAGTTTTGTGAARTGTTGTTAGTAATACTTTAACTTATTAGCTCTTAAATTAGGTCTTAAAGTAGCTCCTTAACAATATATTGATTCAAAATAGAGGACACACTGCAAAGGTTGGACTAGAAAACCTTGCMTTGTAAAGAATATTGAAAACATAAGATCGAAATAAAGAAAAAAAACAACTCTTGAGGATGCTCTAAATTCCACTCTGAATGTGGTGCTATAGGAAGAAAACAGGTTGCTGACCTTTAAAATAACCTGAAAGGATTTCAAGCATATGTCAAAGATTTTTCACGTAACAGGATTTATAGCAAGAAGTATATAAGAACACTGTTTCTGCCTGAGTATTTTTAAACTCAAATCAGAGGTAACTTCTGGGCTAAAGCTAATTGATGTCTCTTAAACAACAAAGCCCTCGCAGCCACACAAGTGATTAAAAAAACTCATACATTCTGGCATCTCCTTACTGTAGCCTTCCCAAATGCAAACACTTAAAAAAAACCCTTCTCACATTTTAGTGCAGTGACCTAGACTGAACTTCAAACATTCTAATCCTTTCCTTCTTACATTACCTTGTCTCCATGGGAAACTACACTTGGAAAACTGAAAAAACCACTTCTCTTATTTTACTTTATTTTTAGACCTTCAGTCGATTCTAGAAACTGTTCCTGCAAGAAGTAAAACTCTTCATCCACTGCATTCTGATCCAATCTCCTCTTGTTTTGACAGGAATGAGGAGTCTTACTATATATGTAATAGCAGCATATACTAAGCCTCCTTGGGAAAATGTTACCAATGTGTCATTTGATTAACAAAAGGGAATAAATATACAAACGAGAGGAAAGTTCTACAACTGCATAAACAAGCTGGACACTACTATTTCCTAAATTTTGAATGCCTGACTTTGTAACCATCAAGTTATGCTTGTTTATGCAAGTTATTTTAAAACCAGAATTTTCTGCCCCTCCGCTTCCCTCGTAAGGAAGCTGTAGACTTACCTAGAAAACCTAGAATCATTTGGTCTGTGTTCTTCTGACAGGTAAAATACCTCCTAATTAYGTATTTCCTTATTGTGTTCTACACTATAACAGAACCTGATTCAAAACTCTGATATTATTAATTTAGCATCATTACCATGAACTTAAGACGGATCCTAAAATTCTTGTTTTAAAAAGTTTACAGTTTAAGGAATCTAGTTTATCAAAGGTTAAAGATTTGAACTGAAGATATTAGTGWGCTCAAATCTGGAATGTGTTAGTTTTAAACTCTAGGCTATAAATTCTGTGCTAGMAGAAGCACCACTCAAAGCAGGGCTGTGATTATATTGCACCTAATCCAACACGAGCAATTCCAYACCCTGATGAACATTAGGGAGCTAAAGGACTGAAGTCACAGTATCAATGGCAGACAAGTGCCATGAGTATTTTAACTCTGACAGTGACAGGGCAACAGCAAGTTTCAAAAAAAGATGTAAAAAAAAAAAAAATCAAGAAAGCCTGGTTTGCATCCGTTATGATCCTGATTCCACACCAGGCACAGTGCAAGGAGACCAAAAACACAGAAGAGAAAAAAAAAATGACATAAAGAAACGTATTTAAGAAGAAATAATGACAACATTAAGAGAAGAGCTGTGAAAATTGAGCTGCAGGGGCTTCATTTCTTCTGCATCCAGTYTGATTAAATAATTTGGAGATACTCAAAGTGGTGAAAATGAAAGAGAGCTATATTTAGAGCTGTACTTCAGTTCATTTCCTATAGTCTAACAAGTGTGTGATTGTTGGGGATGAAGAAGGGTGTTTTATTTTTAGTTAAATCAAATTAAGCCAGCAAAACTTTTTTGAAGTTACAGACATCTACACCGCATTCCATCTAAAATGGTCTGAAAAATGTTAAATACAAGAGATATTTCTAAGCTTCAACAAGTTTGTATCACAAGGTTGCAGAAAGGAAACTGCTGACAAACCCACATTAGGCTTTTACAGGACCTTACCTTAAGTGTTGTAGTGTTCTCATCATCCGACCACTGTTAAAAATAAGAACAAATCAAAAGTTACTGGTTTCCTGAGACATCCTTTATAATTTATGAGAGCATCAGAATTCATACAGCCTCCTACAATGTGTAGATCAAATCTGTGCCCCAGACAGCATAACATCACCATCCTCCAATTATTTTGGCTGTAAATGAAGACAGGAAAAATACTGTATATTCAACAGAAGTACTATTCTAAAGTGTGGGTAAAAAGACACCTGCATATTTTAATTGTGATTTGTATCAGAAACTTGGAAATTTCAGAACTCAGTCTTCCCTATCTAAAGATTGTCTCCAGCTCCAGCACTTCCATCCTTAGACCCATGATCCATTAGTTTCCCTTTTATTTCTTTTTCATCTCCTTGTTGTACCTTCTGTCACCTTGTAGTTAAAATATTTTTCAGTGTTTTTCTTCTGGAATGGYCTTCTGAGCTATTATGGCCTCAGAAACTTCCACTATTTCTTGAAGTAACTACTCCAAATGTGCTCCTAATTTTTCAGGGCATGAAACAGTATTAAGTTCAATTCCATCATCCATTAACATTCCCCACTCACTATTACAAATGCAATTATCAAAAAATAAAAAGTCTTCTGTGAAAGAGGATAGAAATACTTTAAATTTTCCCTGATGTCACAGCATAAATAATCATGTTTCTACGTTTTTCATGGCAACTACAACGTGATTGTTATTTCTGTGAAGGACTCTCCTCACCTCTAAATTATGCAGAAATAGTTATACATTCATATTTTTCTCAAGAGGCTTGACATTAATTTGCAATTCACACTGACCTGTATCTCCTCTGCATCATCACTTCCCTCCTGAGCATGACTTGGCGGATCTTCTCTGAAAAAAAAAATTAACAGGGAAAAAAACATTAAGCACGGGAGCTTGACTTGACCATATCCATTACATTTCCACAGCATTTCCAGCTGTTGGTCTCAAAATGTTTTCATAAGAAGATGAAACCTCAAAACCTTGGCAGAGAAAAATCAGAGCAAGCCAGTACAGAAAACTGAAGACCAAACACACTGGCATTAGGCCTAGGTCCTGCCGTGAACACTTTGCTTCTTTCAAATTAGCAGATCAGTTTTTGCTCTAAAATACCATAATCGAAGGTTTTCAACACTGTATTAATGATTCTTTTCCAACTTTACTGTACTCTGACACAAACTTTTTTCTTTTAAACACGTTCAATTTAAATTATGCTTTGCCTCCACACTCCTTTTCCAAGTAAAAATTATAAAACCTGAGTTTCAAATGTTGACCTGTGAATTTCTGTCTCTGAAAAGAAAACGTCCTCACAGCACACAGAAAAAGAAGATCTCGTGGATAGTGTAGCAAACAGGGCAAGGTCAAATGTACATCCCTGCCAGAAGTCAACTCTTAGACAAGCTAAGTCTCTGCAGCCCCTCAATGCACTTCCAGAGGGATTAAACTATCGATCCAGTTTTTGAGATCCACAGGTCAGATATGGGTTCACTGAAGGCTGGAAGCAATCTTAGCCTTGACTGCAAGAAGATTCACGTTCACTTCTAGCTAAGAAAGTTCAACTCAGAGAAAAAATGGTTTCTAAAAGAGATTTTTAACTGCAAACATCTTAAAAATATAATTTAAGTCAATCATACAGCTGTCCATTATTCCACTGAAGACAGCACAAACTGTAGAACACAGCTGTAAAGACAACCYCCCAATTTCAGCGTTTCTGAAGGCTTATTAAAATAAACAGCTGTCGCTAAACAAATTGCACAATTCTGAAAGAGCAGGTGACAATACTATTTCTGATCCGAAATGGTTTAAAAAACAATTCTAATTTTCTGGATAGCCTTTAATAAGAAAAAGTATTTTAAAAATTTTAAAAGGCCTTTCATCTTTACAAGGCATTCAAACAGCTTCAAATTTATAAAAACTGATGCCTGATAAATCAGACAAAGCTCCTTTTCACTCACAGCCTCACTGGTTGCTCTGCGAGGGGCAAACTACCAGTTAGGGAATTATGGAGTGAGGACTGATTTCTGAGTTTGATCATTAACAAGATGCATGCAACAACCATTTCACAAGGAAACCGCACAGTGAGATCCTAAGCAGAAAACAAAGAGCAAGGCCTGGGTTCTTAACTATTTCTGCTATTTATCCACCTCATTCTTCTCCATCCAAAACCTTGGCATGGGTATATATACATGGATTACATGCATGCAAATGATTATATAAAAYATTAGTAAGTATTGAGTTTGTATATAGCTTATTTTATTAAGAATTAAACTCAGCTAATGTCACTTCACCCCTGGATAAGGTGTGTGACTGGCATGGGACAGGTCAAGGCTCTGAACTGGACCTAACCAGATCCAAGTGACCAAACACAAAGCRGCAGCTGAGCACCCCAGAGCCTGGTACATTCCAGAAGGAAAAGTGGAGAAAAAAATGAAAGGACTGTCTCCRTTTGGTCTAGAATGAAGTGTATTACATGGATTTTAGGATCTCCTTCAGGCACCAGCAAGTCAAGTTGTACTAACAACATGCTCATACAGTATGAGATTTACTGCAGTCACACTGGTCAAATTTAAAARTTCATTATGCAAAATATAATATGTATATACAAAACAGTCAATATAAAATGGTATTAATACTTGGAGGCTGGGGAGAAAACATGTTTTACCTCCCAGAAACCACGAGTGTTCCATCATCCAGCAAATATTCTTTCACATTCTCTGGCAGGGGAAGTATAACACTGGAAAAAACATGAAAATCTCTTTAATACCTTATTATTACTTGTTATAATAAAAACCTAGTTGAATAAGAGAATTTGGGTTTTTAATAGCACAAACCTCAATAGCACTATGTTTTGTCCTCTAACAGTATGAAAAAACAATTTTCTTTTTCCCTTCTTATCCTTCGCCCAAAAAGCAATGCCCATTTTCCCTCCAGCGAAGTATAGGACAAAAGTTTTAGATGAAACACACAAAAATGCTCCACTCCTTCAAACCTCTAAGAATTTAAAATAAAAGCATGTGCGGCCTGTGAGAAGGAGACAACATAATGCTCCAACTAAAGGGTTCCTTCCTGATTATATCCAACCCAAGATTTGCCTATACCATCCTAATATTCCAAAAATGCAGGACTATGACTAAACTTATCAAAAAAAGCAGGTGTTAAACACTAAAAAACATAGAAGATCAAATGCTTTGATTACTAAAAGCATGATGTCAGCACTTTTTGATCCAACAGGGCAACTATCGCGAGCTTGACCTTCSTGAGTTACTGGTAGTTCTTGTAACTATCTCATGACCTGCAGCAGGACCTCAGAAACTGCAGAATTTCCTATGGCTTCCAGAAATACACGGAAACACAAAGTCAGCCACTTGGTTTGAATCTATTCAGCCACAACTTCTTTATGTAAGCAAGCAGGAACAGCAATGTGGATAGTAAGAAGAGTATGGATAGCAGCTGGTGCTCAGCATTGGAGTCCCACCAGGAGAGCAGGGGGCACAGGGGTACCTGGCCTACCCCAGGGCTTCCCAAAACAGCCCCTCAGGGTGTAGGAATGAGACCCCAGCTCCTGGGACTCCAGCTGATTGCTCAAATCCTTCACCACCTCCACCTCAGCTCTGCCCCACACAGGTTCCCTCTATCTCACCCAACCCGGCCCCAACACAAGCCCCTTTCYAGCCCAGTCCAGCCCCACAGAATCCCAGAATGAGTCAGGTTGGAAGGGACCACAGTGGCTCATCTGATCCAACCTCCCTGCTCAAGCAGGGCCATCCCAGAGCACATGGTACAGGAYCGTGTCCAGACAGTTCTGGAATATCTCCAGTGAGGGAGACTCCATACCCTCTCTGGACAATCTGTTCCAGTGCACAGTCACTGCACAGGAAAGTTCTTCCCCATGTTCAAGTGGAACTTCTGAGCATCAGTTTTTGCCCTTTGTCTCTTATCCTATTGCTCAGCACCACACACCAGAGSCTGGTCCATCCTCTTGGCATCCCCTCTTTAAATATTTATCCACATTAATGAGGTCCYCTCTCAGTCTTCTCTTCTTCCTTCCAGTATCTGAAGGGAACTCACAGGAAAGATGGGGCAAGACTATTTACAAGACCTTGCAAAGACAGGACAAGGGGGACTGGGTTCAAATTGAGAGAGTCGGTTTAGACAGACACTCGGAAGAAATTCTTTCCTGTGAGGGTGGTGAGGCACCAGAGAAGCTGTGGATGCCCCATCCCTGGAACTGTTCAAGGCCAGGCTGGATGGGGCTCTGATCAGTCTGGTCTAGTGGAAGGTGTCCCTGCCCATGACAAGGGGTTGGAACCAGACGATCTTTAAGGTCCCTTCCAATCCAAACCGTTCTGTGATTTTCGAGGCTGAACAGGCCCAGTTCTCTCAGCTTTTCCAGTCCCTTAATCATCCTCGTAGCCCTGCACCGGACCCGCTCCAGGAGCTCCATGTCTCTCCTGCTCTGAGGAGCCCAGAACTGGACACAGCACTCCAGGTGAGCCTCACCAGGGCTGAGCGGAGGGGCAGGATCACCCACCTCGCCTCACACTCCTCCCACCCGCTCCCAGCCAGCCCCGCACTCCTCCCCACCCTCACCCCACACCGCCTCTCCCAGCCCCAGGCGCCCCTCGCCGCCCTCACCTGCGGATGGTGACGGCCTTGAAGAGCGGGTACCACACGGAGAACTGGCAGTGCGCCACCTGCTCCTTCTTCATCCTCCTCTTCCTCTTCCACTTCCACTTCCTCTTCCTCTTCCTCCTCCTCCTCAGCCCGGCCGCTCCCGGAAGCTCCCGCTCCGCCCGGAACCTCCCGCGCAGCTCCCGGCGCCGCCCGGCGCCATCGCCGGCGCACACGGCGCGGCCCCGGCCCCGCCCCCGCCTTGGCCCCGCCCGCGCCGCCTCAGCGCTGCAGGTGCCGGTCCCGCTCGGCGGTAGCGTCCCGGGAGCTTCCACCAGCGCTGCCTTCCCTCTGCTGTGCCCCGAGCCACGGAATAACTGAGTAATGCGGTATTGTTCTAGCTCATGCTATTGYCTCTATGCTTGTCTTTTCCCTGCATGGAGCTGTTTCACAGAATCATAGGATGTTAAGGGGTTGGAAGGGACCTTACGGATCATCCAGTTCCAATCACTCCCTGCCATGGGCAGGGACACGTCCCACCAGACCAGGTTGCTCAAGGCTTTATCCRACCTGGCTTTGAACTGTGCCAGGGTTGGGGCACCCACAGCCTCCCTGAGCAGCCTGTTCTGGTGTCTCACCACCCTCCCAGTAAAAAATTTCTTCCTAATATCTAATCTAGATTTCCCGTCTTTCAATTTGTACCCATTACTCCTTGTTCTTTCACTACAGCTCTGATGAATAGTCCCTCTCCAGCTTCCCTGTAGCCTCTTCAGATCTTGGAGGGTGCTGTCAGGTCTCCACACAACCTTCTTCAGACTGAAGCCCCAAGTTTCTCWGCCTGTCTTTGTAGGGGAGGTGGTCCAGTCTCCTTATCAACATCGTAGCCTCCTCCGGACTTGCTCCAACAGTTCCATGTGCTTGTTATGTTGGGGACACAGAACTGTTCACAGTGCTCTAGGTGGGCTCTCCCAAGGGCAGAGTAGAGAGCAACAGTCTTTGGATGCAGCCCAGGGCACCTTTGGCTTTCTGGGCTGTGAGCACACATTGTTGGCTCGTGTTATGTTTGTCATCAACCACTCTTTCATTTTGTTTTGTCCCTAGTCAAATATTAACAGAGCAGGATGTGTTTTTTAAGCCCTGTGGTTCTGCTGTGGTCTCTGTGCCTGTGTGTCCCCTGCATGGCGCTGTTTCCATACGATGTTTCCTCATGTGYTCTCACATCTACAGTTTGGGGATGTCTCCCCCAGCCCTCTCACACCTCAGCTGTCGGGAAGTTTGATAACAGCCTGGAGCTGCTGCTAACCCTCTTGTGCTTATGCGAGATAGTACTTGTTGTTTGCAGTTATTTTTCCATGTTCGATTTGGCACTGAGTGGGTCATCCCTGCTGCTAAATGACAAAAATGAAGCATTTTCTCCCCACTTTTCTCCCTCTCTCCCATCAACTTAATTGCTGACTAATTTATTTTGTTTCTAGAGTCAGAGTGCTGAAGTGCACTATGTAAGAAGTTTAAAGCGACTTACAAGTTTTTAACGTCAGAGTGCTGTTAGTTAAATCATGCATAAAACGTTGCCAGCGTCGATTTTGCACATTCTTTATAAGAAAACCTGTATTTTGTTTTACCTTGAGCTTACCATTGCTGAGCTTCCGTTCAATCTGGTTGCTGTCATCTGAAATGTGTGTTTGGATCAGAGAATGTCTTCTGAAAAGTGATTTAGAAAAGCTAATCCATTTATGCAAGTGTTAATATTAAAGTATAGTTCTGATATCTTGGCTTCTCTCTTGAGCTGGTTCACAGGCCTCGGCTGGCTTAAGATTTTAATTCCTGGGAAGGATGATTTGGAAACTGTAGAATGGCTGGATTTTGCCTTGAAAGGAAGCCACTCAATAAAGGAATAAGCAAAGGGAATAAAATTATATGTTTTATAAATGGTGTGGCTTTTTCAGGACTGAGTTTGACCCCATTATGAAACAAATGGGAAAAGTAGCATGATTTACCAGCAGGACCCTGTAATACTGGGCCCTGAAACTATCAGAGGAAGTACAAAATACTTATTTTTGCCCATATTTGATAGTTTGAGTGCTTTCAATTTGTGTTAAGGGAGCTGATAAATGTGAGCACTTCGACATATTCTTAATAATTTATTACTATTAAACACATATATTCTTAGAGCTCATGTAATCCTAAATCAGGTAGCCAGGTTCCCAGGCTGCTGTGCYAGCTGAGTGGCATTTTTAACTCAAATGATGCAGTGGGAATTTTATGAGATAGAAGAACCTTCCTGTCAGAGGGGTGCAAGACAAGGTCTGTTCTGAAAGCTAAATAGGGCTTTAGAAACCTAACATTGAGTGTTAAGTTTAATTTTCAGTTGCAGCTAATTTTGTTTATGAACAAAAGATGTTGCCAYCCTTGACAGCATGACTAACGTGAGATACCAAAATTGCAGCCTTCGTTTAACCAAATGGTATTCAGCTTTCTAACAGCGGAAATTCTCACTTCTATACAGCCAACTGAATCTGTAAAATACTACTTTTTTGGTGGAGCTTTAAAAGATGTCACTATACGTAGAGTTACTGCACCCACTAGTGGAGGAGGCCTAAACTACAGAACCTGGGATAGCTCAGTCTTCCCCTCTCTTTGAGGTGTTCACCGATTTTGGATTTTAGTAACAATTCAAGCCACTGAAGGTGTATATTTTTTTGTTATTTTAAGTAGCAAGTCACCCTTGAATCTGTCAGAAGAGAGCAAGCTGTGTTGAAAAGAGGTTCTGCCATGAGATGAGGTTCTAGTACGTTTTTGTAGCTGAAGTAGGTGAATATTAATGCTGTTGTACAAACCATTGCCACAGCTGCTTGTGGGATTCAGGGTACACCTGTGGTAATCCACGTTTGACAAAGGTACACTGAGACTTGCGAGCTTGTGCAGAAGGATCAGTGTGATCAATGGAACAGGATTTCCTGTGAGGGGAGACCAAGAGAGGAAGACAGCCCAATCCAAACCTAACTTTAACAAGGATATGGTTCACTGTCCACTCCGTTGATATATTTGTACTGACAATGCAAAAGGCTATAATTCTCTCCAAATGTAGGAGATTAATTTGTTGTAGGTAGGTATGTGAGGTTTTTATGTTTTTAAAGGCATCACACACAGCCTCCTTTGACTCTTTCGTCTGGATGACCAGGATGCTCTTGGAACTGCTGTCCTGGGCTGTGCTTCTTTTGCATAAGTTTGGTGGAAAGCTTGATCTTGTATTTGAGAGTCACAGCAGGAGACTCTGGCCATTGTCCAGATAAAACTCTTGAATCCTGAGAGAAGAGAGTTCCAAACATTGCTGGCCCAAGGACAAATGGGTAACGACTGACTGAACTAACGTGGGATAGAAATTGGAACATAAGCGAGATCCTTGAACAAATACAAATAGTAGTAAGGTAGATAATAAACCTTTGTAGTTGTGAAAAGGAGTTTCGTTACTTTAAGATAATATTACAGAACATATTTTTGAATGAACAGAGTTGGATTTAAGAGGTCAGGGTTTCTTTTCAAGACTTAAGTTACATAAAACCAATCTGGACATTTGACCTCTATGACCCACTTCATCCAAAAACGTTGTCTTAAGAAAGAGCCTGCCCTATGTACAGACTGAGGAAATGAATTTATGTACATTAGTTTTACTCCTGCTGATAAACAGAACTATTTAGTCCTACCTGATCCTTTTAACTACTTAGTAAAATTAAGTGTCAATCCAACATGTAAGAAGCTGATTGTTGCTCTTACATGTTTCACAAATGTGGAACAGATATTACCGTAAAAGGATAAAGATGAAGTAAAAAAGGGAAGTGCTAAAATTGGGTATGACAGAGAAGGTCTTCACACTCTTTGGTACTGTTCATTGCTAGAGACCACACAGGACCTTATTAACCCATAGTTGTAGTCATGGAAAGATTCCTGTTGACTTTATGGAAAGTTTATGATCATCAGTGCTATGGATGATAGAGATCTTTAAGATTATCTCCTCTCTCCTAGTGTTTCAACTGATTTTGGTTTTTTCACTGGCTTTTGCTTATGATTCATGATGATTTTCATGACTTCAATATTAGAAGATAATATCAGAGATAGTTTCACTGGTATAAGTTTCTGTGCTGAAAGTGCCCTGTAGCTCYGCAGTGACACAGGGTCAGTCTCTAATACATCATCTCAAATACATCATCTCTTTCTGCTGCCTGCTGTGCCTTTAGGCTGGAACTGGATGAAGGGAGTGGATAATCTCACCTTCCTGGGGATGCAGGCTGAGGCAGGTGCAGAGCCTTGCTTYGGGCATGTATTAAACTGCCTTTTGCACGGTGTAGGGCACATCATTCCCAGTAGGAGGCTGACKTGCTATGGTCACACCAGCTCCACGTGCTGCCTGGACTTGCAACACATGTGTGGTTTTTTGACCTTGTTTTTTAGTGGAAGGATTGAGTCATTTACATGTTTATTTGTGATGTAAGGTGGAGGTAGGTTCTAGGTCTGATTCGTACTAGCAGTTTTTACCATTGAAGTCCTCTTGCTGTAAGGTTTTTTTCCACTTTCGCAGTGGAGTGCATAGTCCTGTTGTCAACACAGCAGAGCACTTCACCCAGATCAGAATGAAAAAATTTGACTGAAATGGATKAATTGTCTGTATGTGTGTCTGACATTTGAATAGTTAAGAAAAGTGTCTTCAGCCAACATAGCTACTTAACAGCTGAAAGAACTATTAAAACTATGCAAGTCAGGGATTTGACCCAAATTTACGTTTCTCCTTTGAATTATTTGACTCTGAAATCATTGGGTGGAGCTGAAAACATGAATTGAACTTGCCATCACACATCCCTGACTTTCTCCGACACGCTATATTTGTTAATTTACGGTGCAGAAATGAACCTTTTAACTTTACACTGAAAGCAAATATTGACTTTGTTTCATATATATCTGGACTTTGCACAGGAGAGAAAAGACTGACATTCCTGAAAATGGCAGCTGAGACATCCACGAAAGTTGCAAAAACAGCTAAACAGGTCGTCCTTAAGGAAGAGGTACAGCATGCTTGGGTTTAACACTTTTGCTTTTAAATAACAATTATTTGAGACTCATCAGAATGTCTGTGAGTGCAGAGTACAAAATGCTATAGAGGCAGTATATTTGTAAAAATCTATTCAATGACAAAACACTTCTTCTTGATTGTCAGAGAGTTTAAAAGACGTGACATTTCGCTTTGTTGAAATAATTATACAAATTATCAACGGGGAGAGAGAAATCTACAGTGTTGCTTTATTTTAAGCTGCTTCTCTTTTTTCAGATTTTGCCTCTGTTCCTTGTATTGTCTCTTCAGGAGGTTTTCAATGTTCAGAAGTAATGCTGATACCTCTGAGAGACTTACAAATCTGTGGGTCATGAAACTCAGCAACAGTTTTCTGTTTCAAACAGTTTTCTGTTTCTTTAAGATAGTGAACCACTAAGGGTTGCCTTAACATTTAGGATTGTACCACCTTTTATGTCTTCTGAAAGGGTTTGAATTTAGGTAACTGCTGTTTCAATGACATCAGTAAGGAAGTAGTAAGAATAATATCAGTCCTGAGGAAGGATTCTGAAGGCATTTTTGAGTGCTTATTAGGAGCACTTTTCACCCTAATTTAAACTGCCTATATTTGTTTCTGTTTGATTTTAAGTGAATTCTTAAAAGTTAATCTTTGGAGTTAAGGCAGGTTTGGCAGCAGTGTCTTGCTGTTGTTATAACACAAATGTAGCTTCTTTGATTCTTTCTTCCATGGAGTGAAGACAGTCTTGTAATTTCTTTTGGTTTCAAGGTTCAAGGAAAGAAGAGATTTGTTTGGATTATATGTATGTCTTTTCCCTTGGGCATTTTTTTWAATATGAATATTTCAAAAGCATTAAGGATTTCATTTTTGTGACCTTTTTGGGTTTTCTATTAAGACCTGGGTTTTTTGCAGGCAGCATTTTCATTTTATCCAGTTTTTTTGTTGGTTTTGTGTGGGGTTTTTATGGCTTTGTTTTGTTGTTGTTTGTTTGAGTTTTTTCACAATGCTGCTTAGTTACTCTGTTTTATGATATTGTATTCTCTGGTGTCACTGGAAGTTTATAATTTGATCTTACATGTTTAGGCTATTTAGTTTTTTCAATCATTTTGTGGGCTTAATACAGGGAAGGATTTACCCTGTCTCTGCCAGTGGCCCTTATATCAGAAGTGGTTCTGTAACTCTGCAGTAACGGTGTGGTCTGATGCTGGAATATCTTCCATGAAAGCAGCAGCTGATYTTATTTCATTCTTCCTTTTTCTGGGAATGCACAGTCAGGCTGTTGTTATCAAAGCAGCTGTTATTCACCCATCAAAGTAATAGACAAAGCAATAAAAATAACTCATTCTAAAACAAGTTACAATTAAAGAAGTAAACTGCTGGCCTAATACGTAGGGATTTTTCCGATTKAAATGAATTACATAAAAGATGAAGAAACTTCATAGGGAAAATAAACTCATTTAGCCCAGAAGTGATATTTGGTCATAGTGTTAATGCCAAGCACTTACTCAGCAGCTCTCAGAAATCCTGAAATGATGGGTGTGTATCACTCTCACAGCTGCAGAAAACAGTACTTAGAAAACAAACAAGGCCACAGTCTGAGATCACAGCAAGAAAAGTTTCAGGATAGTTTGGTTTTCAGTCTTGAATGCTCAGCTGTTGGGCTGTGCTCTCTGCTAAGTCTGTGCAGCCCAGAGACCCTTCTGCAGCTGAAACATGAGCCTTGCAAAATTCTTCTGAAAAAGATGAGGACTTGCCTGTAGATAAAATCCCATTGAATTCATCAAAACTTGGTTATAAAAGTCACCTTAAGAAAAGTTACTTTCTTGGGGTTATTTTTTTTATTTTTATTCAAGAAATTAGAGTAAATGTTTTTTTCTGTGTTAGCAACAGGAATGTTGTTGCACATTCCTGCATGTATTGTGATGCTGAAATTCTGTCTTCAAAAGAATCCATAAATAGTTGTGTTTTTTCTTTCAAGTAGCCCCCAAATCTTTGGGATTAATCTTATAATGTATTTAACAAAGAATTCTTTATTTTAGGTAATTGTAGAAAAAAAATGGTTGAAGCTTGCAGAAACAACTTACACTGATCCCTTTGGTAAAACCAGGTAATTGCCTCTCTGGTATTCCAGATTCCCAGTTGCACAGATGGGCCCCAGGCTAGAGAACATGAGCATTACAAACCCATCACTCCACACAGGATGAGAGCTATTCATTGTGAGGTTCCTTCAGAGTTCCTGCTGTTCAGAGAAAAGAATCTTACTGCAGCAGATGTGCAGACATTGGAATTGAATTTGGCTCCTAGATCCTTTTAGACACATTGGGCCTTGGATTATGTTGCATTTCCAGTTCCTTGGCAAGATGCTACACAGAAGCAAGTTCTAGCTGTGCTACTACTCTGTGACAAGCAGAGTCCATCCTGTGGCTTTTCTGGTTCTTCATTAAGGGCTCCTTTTTCCCTATCTTGCATATTATTGACAAATTAATGTCCTCTTGTATATTATCGTGTCTGTCCAATTCTTTTGTACACTTTAGTTTTGCTGTATTTATGTAGATGTGACAACGTAGCTTTAGTTCCCTCCCCTTAATCTGTTAGATTCTGTATTGATTGCTTTCTCTAGTGCCTTCCAGTTCATTAGCAAAATATCCTCTTAAAAATAGCAAGATTGGATCATTGTGTAACTAAAATTAACTATTGTCTCTCTCCCTCCCTAGGTAGGCAAAAGAAAATTATGCTATGCAAATTTTATAGTGCCGGTATATGACAGGGCCTGCCTAAGGCCAGTTGCTTTCTTATGAGACCTCAGTGTGTGATGGTACATTTTGCTTTAAATGAAAGTAGCAAGTGTAGAAGATGACTTACGTATTCATTTGTTCTTTTCTCTGTTTAAACAGAACTTGGGAAACTGTGAAGCGTACTGGCAACAAAAAGGGAGTCACAGCTGATGGTAAGACACTGGTGGCTTTTTCTGTTTTCATTTCTTTSCTGCGAAAGTACTTCTGATAAACAGACAATGCAGATTTAGAGCTGATCTGTTCCTGAATGAAGGAGGATGTGGAACAGGTATCTTGGCAGAGCTGGCTATACCCCTGAGCTAATGAAATGCTAACTTAAGTGCTGAAGAATCAGAACCTTACTGGTGGGAGTGCTGTCCCGAGATCATTGTATTCGCTTTAAAATGATGGAGCACCTCCAAAGACATCGTGGGTGCCCTGACACAGAGTAGCTCACAGCCTGATRA
This sequence comes from Amblyornis subalaris, assembly GCA_018881555.1. Lineage (NCBI taxonomy): Eukaryota > Metazoa > Chordata > Aves > Passeriformes > Ptilonorhynchidae > Amblyornis > Amblyornis subalaris. The sequence goes on from JACAXG010000107.1 coordinate 354,006, forward strand.
TTGGCTCTGCTGGTAGAGGCCAGGGACACAGTTCTGTTTGGGGCATGATTTAGCCATGAAAGGAGTAGAGGGTTCCATACAGAGACTCCCAAACAGTCTCTGCAGGCAGGAGAGCCCTTCCCTGGATCTTGGTGAGCTGAGGCTCAGTTTTGCACGGTATGTGTGGGTTTGCATGTGCTCAGTTTTGCATGGTATGCCTCTTGTTTGCTGGGAAGCTTGGAAGATCTCTCACCATGTGTGATATAAAGAGCTTAAATTCATAATTCAGGATTCTGGAGCAGACATCTAAATGTTTAATGCTCAGAGTAGCAATGTGTGGGTCCCTTTCCAGATCTAGCACTAAATTCTCACTTTCTCCTACACTCACGTTCTCTGTATTTGTGTCCCCCATCGCTRTGGTAGGTGTAGCAGTGATAGCAGTGCTACAGAGAACACTGCACTATGACTGCGTTGTCCTGGTGAAGCAGTTCAGGCCCCCAATCAATGGCTACTGCTTGGAATTTCCTGCAGGTGAGTGCCTGAAGCATTGGGATGAGTCACATATGGTTCAGTGTGTTTACATGTGCTTGGAGTGTCAATCTTAATGAAGTAGCTCTAGCTGGCAAATGGTGCTGAGCTCAGTGTGCTATTCCAAAATAGGAATATTTGATAATGAAGAGAACAAAATTACTTTGTTTTAGCAGATTGGAGACAATTCCCTCCACTTCTCTGTTCTCTAAGGGCCAAAGCATTCGGCTTCTTTCCCTCAGGAGAACATTAATGCCATTTTCTGGGAAGGCAGCATGATTCTGAGATAATCAGTTATGGATGTGGGCAGCAGCATGATGAATCCAGGGGCTGGAATCCTTCCTATTGCTTATCCCTCTGTAAAGAAAGGGTAGCGAGGATGTTTCCCTTCCATAAAGCTTGATTAGATCTCAGGATGGGTATTGCAGTTAAGTGGTAGGCTTTTAATTGCTCTTGTGTATTATGTATCTTCCAGGCCTCATTGAGGAAAACGAATCGGCAGAAAGTGCTGCACTGCGAGAGCTGAGAGAAGAAACTGGGTACAAGGGGGAAGTCATTGAATGTACACCAGGTCTTTGCTTTTTTTTATTTTCCCACCATGGCTAGTTCTGTCCTTGATGGCTACTCCAGTGTCTAAAATACTCTAAACCAAAGGAAAAATCTACGCAGCAAAGCCCATGCAGATTAGCAGAGTAGCATCTCATGGCTCTATCAGTGAAACTTTGGTCCTTGCTGYGAGTCAGTTGCTGAACTTCTGTTAAGCATACAGGTCTGAAGTTCGATGTCTGTGGGGAGAAAATTGCTATTAATTAAGATCCTTTACACAAAACACAATTATTCAAGATGTGATTTGGCATTTTAGCATAAAGGACTTTTGTGAACAGCATCTGTGAACCTAGAAAAAAAATAGCTGCATGATGCAGAGGTCACCCTCCTGTCAGCTAAGGGGAGGTGACAGTACTTGTGGGGAGGTGATAATACCTGGTTTCTCCAACTGGAAAGAAGAAAGGAGAAAATAATTGGAGTAAATTAAGAGGTCCTTTGGAAGGTGATTGTTGTCAATCCCATGCTTCCTACATAAGATAAAATGAAGGCAAAATGAGGATCATAAATCAAACTTGAGTAGGTAGAAAGGTGAGGCAACTTAGATGGGATTTCAAGGAAATGTCATTGCAGTTGAGACTTGTTTATTGGATACAACTGTATGCTGGGGATTGAGAGAGGTTGGAGACAGGTGATGGCAAAATTAGACTCCAATAGACTAGAGGAAGTCTATAAGAGGTAGTTTACAGTTAAATCTTCAGTCTATTGAATGGAGAGTAAACTTGGCTGTGAAAACAAGTCTTACAAGGGATCTGTAAAAGAGCTGAGAGTTACAGAAACATTACTTGTAAGAACATGTGAAAACAAAGTTTTCACTACCCTTGCAGCATGAATGTATGCCAAATATATGTTCTCCTATTGGATCAGATACATTTCTGTGAAAGTTTTTGTTAAAATGTCAAGGTGCCTAACTCCTGCTTTGAAAAATGAACCTCTCCATGTGCTTGTTTGGCAGCTCTGTGCTTGGACCCGGGTATGTCAAACAGCACAACACACATTGTGAGTGTCATCATTAACGGAGATGAGGCTGAGAATACRAGACCTAAGCAAAACCTTGGTGAGTTTTGTACCGTTTATTTGAAATTTTTTGGATAACAAAAGAATGGGTATAAAACAGCTGACCCCACCACTGCATCTCTCCTGTCCTTGCTGGTTTGGATACTGCACATCCTTCCAGTCACATCCTGCTGTCTAGATAAGCAGAGTGTGTCTCTGCTGAATTCACTGGGGAAGCCCAGATGTAAAGTGTCAGCTGTTGGCACACTCAGAACAAGACATTTCAGTGCCAAACTTCAGTGAGGGCCACTTGTGAACCTAGATACTGCTTTCAGTTGGAGCTTCGCTCTGGAAGTAATTACAGTGTCACTCACAGTCAGTCAGCTATCAAATGCTTTTTAGTTGTAAACTCTGATGTATTTCAATCTCTTAATTTACTACACTTTTTTTCACTTGCAGATGATGGAGGTATGTAATGTGACTGTGCTCCCTGTGACAATAAGGTCAAGCGTGATCTTTGTATGGCAAGTTTTACTTAGAAAAAGTCAGTTAAAACTGGTTTTTATTTGTGCTTGGGTAATCTCCTGACCCTAATCAAACGTGCCTGAGGTTGACTTTGGCCTAGACATGCAAATTCCTGTGGGGCATCATTGCGTCAATTATCTTTCAAAGTATTGCACCTATAGCACCAGTATCTCAGGAAATACAAATTACTGAACCCCCAACAGCTGTAGGTCAAGCCCCAAAGACAAGTAGTTCGGAGAGACAGGGGAGGTGTGAGTCAGCATAAATTCATCATGAACAAACCCTTTGTGTTTGTGCTGGTTTGGTCTTGAAATGCATGTCCAATCCATTCCTGTACCAGTAGAAGCCAAAGAGAAGACCACTTYGGCAGTGTATTTTCCATTCTCAGGAGGGAGGTGGTCTCCTTTTAGAAGGATTCTTATCCTTCATAGTTGCCAGCTACACTTTTTTCTGTGGGTATTTCCCCRTTTCTTTATGCCAGACATGTTTTAATGATCCCAGTCACTCCCTTCCCCTATTTAATTGACCTTTCTTTGATATATGAAGSCTTACAGCTTTTGGATGGTGATGACCATTAAGTCAGTTTCTTTCCCCTTCTAAGGAAGCAGGAGATTGAGGTAAATTTCTCTACTGTTCATGAATTTAAGGGTGCATCAATTTTTTTCTTCTCTCCTAGAATTTGTGGAAGTTATTTCACTTCCAAAGAACGACCTACTGCAAAGAATTGATGGTAAGAGCTTTCTGACATATTAAACGCAGTAATGTGAGCTTCAAGAATCCCTTCTCTTCTCAGGGTTCCTCGTGGTATTTCTCATCCTMGAATACTGTATGTTAAGCAAAAAGCCAGGGATGAGTTAGTGACAGCAATAGGTGTTTGCAGTGTCTGGAATGCTACACATCTTCATTTTAGTCAAGGACTTATATTTCTGTAGAGGTGAGGCTTTAACAGCATCTCATACTTTTTTTTTCCCTTGTATTTTCAGAACTAGTGGCAGAGGAACATCTGGCAGTAGATGCCAGGGTTTATACTTACGCCTTGGCTCTGAAGCATGCAGCAGAAAAACCGCTCCAAGTTCCTTTTATGAAGTTCTAGAACTGGACAATGAGAAATTTAGTTGAAAACTTCCCAAGTCAGTGGCTTAGAAGTACAACTCTTCTTGTAATCAAGGTCCTTTGCTTTACTTGTAGAGCACAAAAAAGTATTTGTAGGAATGATTCTGATATTTTCATTTGGAATTATGTAACTGACAAAAAGCATTTCTTCTAACTGCCATCTATCAAGCCTTGACAGACTATCCATAATAAAACTGTTTAATTTTCAGAATGGCTCATTTCTCACTAGATTCCTCCTGCACTTGCAATTCAGTGTAAGAAAGATGCTTAGGGTAACTGTGGTTGGTGGTGTTCCACCACATGTTCCAAAGKAGGCAGATGGCAGAAGGGTGAGCACAAGTCTCTCTTTTCCACATGCACAAACAGCAGCACTCAAACAACTCAAAACACCTGGAGAGGGGAGACATGGTGGTCTGCAACTTCCTCACTTCTTTCCTTCCTTCTTCCAGCCATTACTAAACTATCCAGAAAAGAGAAAAACCATCAGTGCATCTGCACACAGTGGACTGCTAYTAATTATGTAAACAGCCACCACTGCTGAAAGATCAGGATCCAAGAGTTAATAAACACATGCCAATATCAGTCTTGCCTCTGAAATAGATGAGGATGAGCATGCATAATCAGGGAGACTTTCCCCGCTTAGATGACACAGAAAGCTTGCTTAAGATTTTCTTACCTTCACAAACACCACAAAGTTACTTTCAAGTTAAGCATGAGAGAAKACAGAAGAAATGTGACATCAAAGGGAAAAAAAAATTGATTACAGCAGAGCAGAAAAGCTCAATGACTTTAAGGGGAGGAATCTTGAGATTTGTTCTTTAATTGAGGCTGCTAAAATTTAATCAGAATTATATTCTAGAAAGAAAAAAAGAGGGAAAAAAGGAGCCTTCCAGACCTCCCTCCCTATCAAGGCATGTTAGAAATGATCAAAGACTGCATTTTAATTACATCTGGCACAGACAAGACACAGGAGAGACTTTAATTAAATAAGTTTATTGTCTAACGCTTACAGTTGTTACATCGCCGCTGTAAAGTGCGACAAATTTTCAGCAGGAACTCCCCGTTCCCCCTCTCCCTCCTATGAACTGCTTTAGGAACCAGGCCTTGTTCTTTAGACTCACAAAAGCAAAGTGGACATGAAGTTTCAGTGGCACAGTTTTCACAAGTACATGGTTAAACAAAACTGCTGGGCTGACCCACCAGCGTGACAGCGGCTGCCAGGCTGCCCCACAGCAGGCACGGGGCAAGAACCTGATGTGCCCCGGACGCAGCAGATCCACCACAGAACCAGTTCACGGGTGAGATGAGTATCAGTCGCCGGTAAAATGTCTGCTTGTCCACCCTCAGAGCTCAGAGAAAGGTGCCTGGGTGGAGGCACYGCAAAGGAATAAGGAGTGCTGAGTTCAACGGTCGGGAAATGCGAGTTAAAAAAGTATAAAAAATTAATGTAAAATACAGATACAAATAAATTTTGTCAGGAATACTGGCACGTGGCAATCTGAACTCAGATTTTTTTTTCCTGTTAAGGACAGGGGAATTAATTTAACATTTTACTGCTGTGTGCAAAGACGTTTACCGCTCTCAAACTGATACATTTTACCATCTCACTGTAGTGTCTGAACAGCAAGGTAGATGAATTGTTTCCAGCATTACAGGCAACACTAGATAATACTTAAACAAGATAATGTAAACTTTATTCTTAAGGCAGCTGGTACTAATGCTGCACACAGGCGTTGCTGAATGCCCATTACAGTAATGGGACACAGAGCACTTGAAAACAAGTAGAAAGAAAATAGCATTATTGGACTAAATGACGCATGTTGTCAAAATACTTTCCCTTTCACACAAACCATGAAATATTTGGACATCTAGAAAAATAACGCCCCTACTCCTCCAACTTCAGCCTGTTCTTTTACAAATATTTCAAAATACTGATAAATAATAGTGACTGCAAGCAGAATGCCAGTGCCAGAGCCAATGGCTCCTAGAAAGTCAGCCAGTACTGAAAGGGCACCGATGCACAAACCACCAAATGCAGCTGCTGTAGGGATGTATCTGTAAAAAAGGAAAAACAGGAAAGAAAAAGGTAAAAACCAAGGTATCTTTCTTTTACAAACRTGGAAGAGATTCAACTCAAATTACCTCATTATGCCATTTTAAAAAAAAGACACTACAGATTAACCTCTAACCTGCTGCTACAACTTCTTTTGCGTAACTAGGAAAGGCAACAGCTGAATGGGAAGAACCTTCCCTTTTGCAGTGGAAACAGGCCTGATTTTTCTGAGAATACTTGCTCTAGTTGACACTTTCCCAGCACTCTTGACTGTTCAGCTGGAAGTCAGCATTTCCTTACCTGTTAAGCTCATGAACCATTGAAGTATCCCTGTGGCCTCTCATGACCATTTGCTGTTCTTTGAGTTGCTTGGCAACCTGCAAAAACCAGTATTTTATGAAACTGCTGCAGTGTTTCACAGTCACCTGATATTCAGTGAGATAACAACTGACCACTCAGTAGCTGGTCAGTTCTAAACCAGAAGCACTGTTTGAAAACAATTAAGGCAGAACACCTACATCTTTCGCTGATGAGCCAGACACCTCAATCCAAGTCTTGGAGAAGAATGCACAGGATCCCAACATAAATATGATATAAACTATAACATGGACAGGATCCTCAAATATTGCACCCATGGATTCTGGAGGGGACAAGTAGTAGCACAGGCCACCAACAGGGTAAGAGCGAGCAGGGCCACCTCCACTGACATCCTGAGAAGGGAAGAGAAAGGCAATTAGTTATTTCTCACAGACTTCCCACATTTCTATCCTATATTTATAAAGGAATTCCTCTTCAATGTTTGAAACAGCTTGTATATACAAATGTTAAAAAGTAAATATTCCAGTTGCTTAAATACCAAAGTTTCACAGTGAAGTAAAAATGCAAAAAATTTTATGCAGCTAAAATGTGATAAAATACTTACTGCCCACTGTCCCAGTAAGTTCACCAAGAAGTTGCCACTAAAACGAACAGACAACATCTGGGAAATGACGTAGAGGTTTGAAACTAAGGCAGACTGCAGAATGATGGGAATGTTGGAGGTATAAAACAGCTTGATGGGATAGCTGCTGTACTGCCCACGGTATCGTGCAGACTTGATGGGTAAATCAACTCGGAATCCCTATGGGAAAGAACACAAATGCATCAAGTTAATTTCCAAGACAGAAGGTATTCTCAATATGCCCCAAAGCTATTCCTGACCATGGTGTTCTTGCTAGCTAAACAAGGACTGCAAAATCTGAGATAGTAAAGCCCAAAGGCTTTCTGCCACAGTCTGAATTACAAATTTTAAGGATTTTTAAGTGTTACTGCTTGGCTGTATTACATTATTTTCACATAAACATGATTGCTCATCTGCTAACTAATACTCCTCTAAAAAACATCTTATAGAATAGGGTTTGGTAAAAACTGTGATGGCTTTTAACTAAATTAGCCAGTTACCAGCAAGCTCTTGTATAGTAAGTCCAGTTTTCTATTTTCTGGGGCAGGATCCTCTCTAAGTAGACCCAAGAAAAACCACATGGACTTGAAAGCCTGATATTTCTTTTTTTTTTCTGCCAGTCCTCAGACTCAACAGCTTAAAAACGAAAAATTTTAAAAATCACATTTTAACCACACACCCCCCTCAAAACATCTCCATATGGACCCTCCTTTAGTGTCCATTTTAGTAGATACTTAAGATTTAAAAAGAAACACTAGTTAAGTGTTTCAAGAAAATTAGGGAAAAACAATAAGCTATTCATTAATCACATGGTTGTTTTCTAGAACAAATCTGTCATACACACCCCAAAGAAGCAAAGCTCTCTAGCTCCGTCCAAAAGTATTCCTTYAAGTTAATTATGAATATCAAGCATATTATTGGTGTGATGCAACCACTGCATTTACAGAATCCATTTTTATTAAAAATACTCTCATAGTGTGTATGGCATTTAATGGAATGTGAGATTATACACTGAATACAAGTACCCTGGCTGTAAAATTTAATAGCTGTACTGTCACAGAGCTATGTTACTGAAATAAAAACACTGCAACGAAAAGAGTTCCTTACTAAAGGCTAAGATACTTCAGTTACTCTGGTATAAACTTTCCCATCTTTTCCCAATGATTGCAGTGTCCAGGGTCCATATGCACTTCTACCTCTGCAGAGCTACTATGAGGAAATTTACCTGGAAATATATGACTACAGCAAACACGAACACTGTAGCAATCAGGTTCATGAGATTGGGCAGATTCTGTCGGTAAAAAGCCTCCCGCAAAGCCCGGACTTTGTCTGTTCGTGTGGCCAGGAGATGGAATAATGCAATCACAGCCCCCTCAAACTCTGTCCCTGCACAAAGCAAAAAAAGCAAAAAATGTTAATTTCCAAATTAAAAACTTTTTTTAAAGTACCTTTCTTTTGGAAATGTTAAGTATGGCACATACAAAATCTGATACAATAGGACATGGATCCTTTTACAACAAATATGTCACAATACAGGACCCTGTTTTAGCTTATGGAATGTAGAACAATCTACCAAAACAGTATTTCTGGTTAGAAAACAAAAACAACCCCATCAAAGTCACACACATGAAAGAATACTCTCTTCCTTTCTTTTCTGAGGCACGAGGATGGTTGGAAGGAATAAATAATAAACAAGGTGAAAAATAGGTTTTAGAAGAACAGTAATAAAAATGCAACAGAACTACTAAGAATTACATGCAAATGAAAGCAAACCAAAAACATGGCTCAGGATTTCAAATGAATGCAGCAAACTCGCTAATTTCTTGATGCTGTATCTTAAGGTGGTATTTCAGGGGTCTCAGAACAACCAGATGTTGTCAAAGACTGGCTGAGGAATGAAGAGATTGCAGCTTCTGAAGAATCAAACCAGGTTAAAGTAATTCAGAGGCACCAACTACAAAAGTATCCTACAGCCACAAGTAACATTTGAATCAAAACACTCCTCTGAACTTACAGCATTTCCTATCTTCTCTATTTCTATAGACTAAGTGATGCTAAAACAAGACTATTTCAGTTTGGAAATCCAAAAATTTTCATTCAAGGGCCTTCAAGTCCCATTTTAACTGCTGCACTTCAAATCAGCAAAGACAAACATGTATTAATCTTCACATAAATCAGACATTTTCATCTTCAATGTTAATTGGACAATTGACTTCAAAAGCTAATCACCACATATTAAACCTTTTTTTTGAATAGCCCTCCAATAAACATCTGATAGTTTATGTATAGGATACACCCACTGAAACATGTAACAGCACACATTACCTCTGCCAGTGTTGATGGTGGTGGGACTGAAAGCTTTCCAGACAATGGTTTCACAGATATTRGTAGCAATAAACAGGGAAATACCAGACCCCAAGCCATAACCTTTCTGTAGCAACTCATCCAGCAGCAACACAATCAAACCAGCAACAAACAGCTGTGAGAAAAGAAACAAAACTGAGCAGAAACAAGAATAAATCAAGTCAAGAGTTGTGTATTAATTCCCTGCTTCAGTATTTCCATCATGTTGGAGAGTGATCTTTAASTGTTTCATCTAAATATCATTCATGCAGTGTTTCTGCCCTCTCACGTACCAAGGCCTGCACATCTCACCTGGCAATGAGCTCTGTCACTTTTTTCAAGGCAAACACAGCAAACAGATTACTCAGTAAGCTTTAAGTTTGTGCATTTACTGCTTTGTTCTACAGGAGAATGTCTCAAAGCTGCATCTGTGCTACTTATTGAGAATTCCTCCACAGCACTGAACAGCAGCCACCGGTTTCAAAGTCCACCAATTCCTGTATTTTCAATTAAGCAGCCACTCCTACCTGAAATACTTTTGATATTAACTATCCCAGCATTCTCCTCCTTTATAGAATATATAGAATTTCTCATAGCTAGACAGATACAAATGATGRTGCTTTATAACATTAAAAATAAATAAATGTAAGTCACCCAGACACAGAAAGATTTTTCCTTCCAGCTATACTGTATCTAACCAGTCTCAGTTACACACAAAATAGCTCATTACAAACCTGAATTATAATAAGAAGACAAATTCCAGCACCCATTTCAGCAGGATCTCCATACATGCCAGTCATAACATACACAATGGCTTGCCCAATGGTAATAATCATCCCAAATACTAAAACAAGARAGAAAGTAAATCGTTTAAAAAAATCTGCTGAAGTCACCTACCAAAGAAATCTCATATCYAGTATCACTTAGGCAGGCTGCTTTCCCAACAATAAAATACACTTAGTAATTTTAATTGGAACAGTGCTTACATTTCTGAGCTCCATTGAACAAGGCTCTGTCTTTCGGGGTATCACCAACTTCAATGATCTTTGCTCCTGCCAGCAGCTGCATTATCAAACCTGATGTCACAATGGGTGAGATACCCAATTCCATCAAAGTACCTAAACAGGAAGAAAAATTTATACAACTGCCATTCAAGCACCTTTCCTAAAGAATTAGGTCTCTTGAAAGGCTTCTGACCTATAAAGAATATTTTCCATAATGCTTCCAATATGTGTATTCCTGTACAGGTATGACAAAACAAAGACAGTTATGCCCTCATAAAAGGCTGCCGTGTTAAAATCTGTCATTTTGAAGGCAGCATGAAAAACCCACAGAGCTTTTAATCACAAATATTTTTGTGGAACCATGTTAATGCTAAAGGCCAACGCACACTGAAGCTCAGCTTTTTGGCATATCCTCAAGGAACCTTGCACTGGACGGCATCTTGTCCCTGGCTGTTTATTCTGTCAGTGTTTCAACTGCCACATTTTCCAAAAGTTTAATTTTACAGACCACAAAAATACGTTGCAGATCCACAGTGTCTGAGAATGCTGCCCTCAGAATCACTGACTGAAGAGTCTAGGACTTAACTAGTTTTTAACAAAACCAAGACTGTCATTAAGTTGCTCTTACTCTGTCAACTCACTGGCACAATGTTGCTGACGTATCAACTTCCAAATGTGTACAATTCAAGGAGGGAGACACAACTTCATAAAACACTACTGCTGCAGCACACAGGTGTACATTCCATGATATTCCAGAAAACTTGCCTGGTTTTCCCTCTGGTGGAATACAACTGGGGCTTCATTCACTTTGCTTGCATCCTCAGACTCAAGTACCTGCAACATCCAAACTATCACCTGATACTTTAATTTAGAAATATTCTCAGCAAGGCCTTGTTCCAGTACTGACACCTGCTCGAGTTACGTTAGAATGTGGTCTGGGAGCAGGAATGGACACAAAGCAGTTAAACCCAGGACAACAGCTCATCTCTTGCCTGTACAATTTACTCTCACATCTCAATACAGAACCATTCTTTCACATAATTTTTCTGGAGCAACAGCATTCCAAAGAGATTACTTTTTGAAATTGAAGTTGTCCTTTAGCCAATACCAGGAAGTTTTCTCCTATCTGAAGATGCTGAAAGCTTATAAAACTGAAACGTTAAAAATGTGGATTAAAATTAAGAAACTAGAACTACCATGTGATCAGACTTTCCACATTCCCTACCCTGGAACTTTAAAGAAAGAAAGTTTGGATAAGAACACATTTTACAAGTTGAACATTTAATAAAACCAGATCAAATTACTTGGTCATCATCGTCATCTTGGTCAAAGGACCCCAATAATGCACTTTTTTTTTTATGTTAAATCACAGTATCTGCCATGGAGATCCAAGAGAATCAGCTCACAATTCTTCTCAATTCTGTACATTTAAATGTTAAGTCTGGTCTCACGTGTAGTACAGTAGTGTTTCATCATAAAATTGTCCAGAAAAATATTAATAAACAACTATTTAGCCACTGCAGACTTGTTAAGTCTCAAAGAGAACCAGAGACAGGGGAAGAATGATCAGCAGGGTCATATGGAAGATGAAAAGAAGTAGGAATATTCAATTTGTGGCACCTTACAGATGTATTCAGATGTTTCTGCTGATCTTTTCAACCAGTCAAGCCATTAGGTCTCCCCTCTTATCGCCCAACAGCTTAATTTCCTGAAAAGCCTTTAATAAATAATCTGAGTTCCACAAACGGGTTTTGAGCACCTCCCCTGGAGTCTTCTTTTCATAGCTGCCTAACTACCCACAGTGCTCATTTCAGCTCTAATTTTTAAAAAATTTAAGCATTATTGCACAATTATTTTTCCTTTTTTTTTTAGCGTTTTCCCTTCTATTAAAATGTAAAATGTGAAAGCATTAAAGTCATTACTATAATTTGGTTATTTCATACTTGCATCCCAAAGATTACATGTTGAATATCACATCATCTCTCATGGAAATCTCTATTTCTCCAACAGCTAGAAAATTAGGATGTCAAAGACTTCACCTCACATCCTCCAATGATTTCTAGTCAGTTCACTTAAGTGAAAATTCACTTTCTCACTCCTGCTTTTTATTGCTTTCACAGGCTCTCTAGTCTTTTCTTGGCCACTGTTACCATTCTGCCTGGGTAGTGGACAACATATTTAGTATCACATACTGCTAGGAAGACACCAAATTCTGCAGTAGAGTTTGAAGCAGAGAACTTATTTACCTTATTATCCTCACTGGTGTGACAAAGTTTGCCATTCCTAAATAAACAGTACCTTCACATTAGAGGGTTCCAGTGATTTTCTTACTTCCAGCCAATTTTCCAAGCTACAGATGAGATCAGTGTCCTCATTTAGAGTCATGCATGACAGGTCACCCATCTTAAGTTTCAGACTTCTAGCATTAGTTTCAATCTTCTTATACATTTAGCTGCCTTCCACTTTACTTTTCTAAAATAAGTTAGTTTGGTTTTGCTAAACTTTATGCCTAATCATCTCTGCCTTTAGCTTTCCCACCTATAAAATTACTCACCCATAATGCTGCTAAACTATTATGAGGCATAACTGACTTGCACACATGAGGTATTTCCTAGTCAACACTCTGGTACTGCACATCAGTGCTGTTCCTAACTGGAAAGCCACAAGACTCCCTGTCCCACGTGTTAGTCAGAAAGAGACTGCTCTACAATCCTAAATGGAATCATCCCAAAACTTGAGAATCAAGATTCATCTCATCTCAATGTCAAAAAAATCCCGTTCTTAGGATGAAGTACTCATCAAGTACCAATTTTAATAACATCTGTCTTACCACCTTTCCAAAGTGTTTCAACATAACATCTGGGTTTTGTGAAATTTAACAGCCAACTGTTTTTGTCCTGGTCTATTTATCCCGATAGAAAACAGAGAAAGGAGTAAGTACCAACCTCTGTTTGATGCAAGAATGACTCGCATCCAATAGAAGGGATCTGCAGAATCTGATGACATGATTCCAAACAAAGGGATCTGTCAAAGTGCACAACAGTATTAAACAGATACACTCAATTAGCATGCATTAACACAAAAATCTTAACATTCAACTGTTACACTGTTTAATTTCTTTTTGTTGTTAATTAAACCAGAGGTACTGACACCATCTATTTTAATCCTTCAACTGGGACGTGACTCAGAGGACCAAACTAAGACCCTTCTACAGGAAAAAAACAGAAATCCATAGAAAGAAGTTTAAATATTACAATTCTAGAACTGGAAATATGTTTTGAAATATTCCATATGGAACTGTCAACGTTAGACAAGTTCATACAAAATTTCCAATATTCTGTATGTCAATACTGAGGGATTTTGAGCTCTTTAAAACTCTTCCTCATCACCAAAACAGTAGACTAGGAATCCAGGCAATCTTAGAGATGAATTTCTGAAAACTCTAGACTGCACCATCTGTTTTCCTTATTCAACTACTATCTCTTATATAGATTCAAAATTCTAATTATGCATTATCCAGCTGCTATTAAACTGTTAGTAAACAGATAAACTGCATCTTCTTCTTGCTCTAGTATCATTCCCACTTCCTCCTCCAACAAGAGCTGGGGTTTAGCCTTTAAACAGTCCTTCAGAGCTGAAAACAAAAACTATTCAATTACTGCACCACAGTCTGGAATGGCTGCTTTAATAAACATAAGCTAAAAACCCCGATTCTGAAGTGCATGGTTCATTTTAAATCTTCCCAGAGGTCTACAAGTTCTAAAAAATGCATATCAAGTAATACATGGATTCTCATTTTCTTTACTATCCAGGTATTCTTTAAAGACAACCAAAAAAACCTCCACTGTTTACAACCCAACCACAGGTTCTAGGAACACCTACAGCTGTGAGTAATAAAGATCACATAAATGTTTACAAAGACCTGCATTTGGGAGGGGTTTTACTTAACAAGTTTACCAGTATATTTGCAAAAAAAAAGTTCTAAATGTCAACTTCAACACTTCACAAAAACATTTTCCTGCAATCTTTACAATCCATCCACTTGTTCAAGAGGAGTTTGGTAAAAAGTCACTTCGATTTCGTTTTCACACCTGTCAGTCCTAAAATTTTAATGTAGCTAGGAACAGAGGGTAAACAATGCAATTAATTGCTCAGTCTGTTTATACTGCTCAATAAATAATTAGCTTGGCTGTTTACCCTGCAAGCCACTATCATCATTTGACAGGACCCTTSTAACAAAAAAACCCATCATGTATTTTTGACTAAATACAAAGCATTAGTTTCTAAAAACATCTATGATCAACAATAAAGACTATTTCAGAGAACCAGGTTTTTTGAACTGAACTTTAAATACTTTAACATAAAAATAAAAACTGCAACTGGTACATCAACATGAAACAAGAACTTCTTACACTTTTAGTGTACTTTGTATGTACAGATCACACATTTCCTGAACACAGACAACGTCAGTACCCACCTGGCAGCACACTAGGAAAATGAAGAGCGTGATCGCTGTCCATAGTACCTTCTCTCTGAACTGGATCTGCAGGACAGAGAGGAGGGCGGAATGTGTTCATTACACGTACAACTTCCACTGCATTCTCACATCAGTACCAAATGCTGTATCACTCAGAATTCAATGCAAAGATATTGAACCAGAAGGCATCACTTCTCATTGGAATTTATTTTTTAAATGATTTCAGATTTTAGAGAGAGAGAGAGAGAGAGAAAAGGTAACTTATGTGGGACTGGCAGACAGTGCTTAGTGCTCTAGGCTTCAACAGAAGTTCTGTAAGGCTGGAAGTTACTCAACTAAAGCACTACAAAGTTTTTAGAGGGATTGAACTGTTGTGAAGACAAGTGATAAAAACCAAGGAACCATGAGTTTCGGGCAGAAATTCAAAATAGTTAGAATTAAGTTCTTCAAAGAGCGTTAGAGGAAGCTTTAAATTCATCATTATGTTCATGGACATAGACCACAAAATGATTTTTATTGATGTAGATTATATATGACTTTGAAAAGAATGCCAGCTCAAGGATCACTAGTCACTAATTCATTGAAGAGAATCTCAGGGTCACAACATGTGAGGCATCTGTAATTAGTGCCAGGTGCAAGAAGAGAAGAATCACAAGATTTAAGTTTGAGCCAGAGGATTACTCAAAGCATGAGACAAAGAAATGCACTTGAAGAGAGCACAGAGAGCTCAAGTGCAGGATTACGTTCAAGTTCCCACCTCTCCTCCAGGGCCTGTAAACCTGAGGGTTAAGTGTGTTCACTGCAGACAAGTGTAGAGCAGCTACTAAAACATGACATGAACTAACATGTAAGAGAGAGACAGCAGAAATGGTTGGAGCTCTCTGCCTCCAACCTCTGAATCTGCCTGTAGAGAAGTAACAAGAAAAAGGATTAGTGCCTGGTTTAATAGGTACTGAACACCCACAAATGAGAAATTACAAACCAATGCAGCAGCAGCACAGCTCCTCAAGCTAAAGAAAACCCAGAATGTAGTCTACATCTTTATAAGTCAAACCATGCACTTAGAAGCAAAATAATCCAAGTAATTTATTTCCTGATACTGCCTCACTCTTAAAAGAGGACAGATGCTAAAAATACTTACAGCACAGAGTTATAAAAAGAAAAATAGTGACAGCAGCAAATAAATCCAAACAATACCTTGTGTTAGACTATGCAGTGCTGACCCACTTTACCAAGTGCTGTCTGAATTCCATGATTTAGATTTTAAGCACAGACTTCTAAACCAAAAAYGCTTAACCAAATTATCTCCACAGCCTCCCATTTAACCTTGGCTTCAGAGGCATTGGTGAAGGTCTGCAATGCACTGGTTCTCCCTATAGCTGTGGTGAATGTGAGCATTAGAGCATTAGAGGAATTCTGCATCACCCAAATCACAGTTGCTCACAAGGAAAACAGTCTCTATGAGTCAAGAAGACAAAAAAGAAAAAGGAGTCATCCAAATCCATATGCCAGGAACAGCAAAATACAGAGTCGTACCAAAATATTCCAGCCACAAATGCTAACAAGCACTGGGACAGTAAATTTCACCATCTGATCTGATTCAATTGGACATTTTCTTCCTTTGACATTTCTCTTAAATCATGTGAAAATGAGGGGACTTAAGCATAATCTTGGTGCTCTGAACAGTGTGTTCTACTTAGAAAATCTGTGCATGAGGGAAATATGAGCCCATACTACTACCTACAAAAGTAGCAATCGCTTTTGTTAATCAAGTTGGCCAAAACACAAAAGCAACACTCCCTAGAGACAGAAAAAATCACTTCCSTCATCAACAGTAATGGCAAGATGATTCAGTGAGACCCCAACTGAATCAAAACATCATCTTTACTTAACAATCAATACACATTTAATGAAAATTAATCTCTTTTCCTACTTGGTTATCTAAATTTCTTGTCCTGGCCTTAAACCAATCCACTAAAACCTTTACTGGTCATATCTGCCAGTGACAGCTTGCAAGAAAACAATAAATTACAGAGAATTACAGATACATGGAATGACCTAAATCACTTGATAAAATACACAGAAGCAAGGAACATGACTTAAAATGGTCAAAGGGCTCTTCAGCCTAGGAAAGATGTTCCCAATTATATTTTCACTTGAAATTTCTACAAAGCTGGCAACTGGCAGCCATTGTCTAGACAGCGACCCAGATAGCAGTAAAGACAAAGTGACCCAAATAGAGAGGACAGGAATCTTGGCACCTCTCTGGGCATCCTTCATCTGCTGATGGACAACAAGGCCAGATCAAGCTCCTCCTCCTCCCCGGCAAATAACACCTGCCAGTGAGCTTTACAAAAACATTAGTATCTGTAGGTTTGCTTCAATTTCTCTTCCACTCATCTCACTAGGCAAAAATGGGATGGCTGTAACCAGCTAATCACACATGTGCCATCAAGCAGCACCAGAAGACTGCACCAAGGTTCACCACTACAGAAACAAAGATGGGCACCTGCCACCCAGACCTGGTGCATCCAAGACTTAGCATGGGGTCTGGCTGTGGAGATTCCTGTTCAGAAAACTCCTTTGTCTGAGCTAAATAATTTGTTTAGAAACCTGTCCCAAGGCTGAAAGATGCTGGAAAGCAACCTGGTAAGACAGAGCAAAGAGCCAGGGGGTAAATTCCAATCTTTTTATAAAACCCACTCCAGAGGGCCATAATCATCAGTTTTTACTGTATCTTCACCATTCAATCCAGCAGGCTCAGCAATGGTCACTGGCACAAACATCTCTGCATCCGATCCTAACCTTTGGGAATCTCTCATTAACAAAAGAGGATTCTCTTGGGTGGTGTCATGTTCCCAGTTAAGCATTTCCTTTTAAGAATATAAGAACCAATTTTTAGCTCTTAAGGAATTTTCACAGAAGTCATGACAATGCATATTAGGACAACTACTCTGATTAGATTGTTTGTCACCTGTGGGATATGGGCTTGCTTGAGGTTTGAAAGTGAAAAATGGGGGTTTGGTAGGGGGTTTTTCTGGACAAGGCAGGTCTCTTTCTGATCTGCAGAAATTAACTATTTTTAATCTAGAAAATGTGCAGAGAAATGGGAGGAGTTTCTAGGGCTAGAGGACTAAAGAGATCCTTTGTAAATGAACTCAGTTCAATGATTTCAGATCAAAGAGAAATGTCACATCCAGTAGGGGAAAGGAAGCAATTACCTGAAATGTACCACAGATAATTTTCCCTCTTCAGCAAGGTGAATCACAGCAATGGGTGTACGAAATATTTTGTGGGATGGGAAGAATTAAATTTGTTTCCTGATCTACAGCACAATCCTTTTCAAAGTAATATATAAGCCAGCTCAAAGCCAATAATGGTATCTACAGGAAAACAAAGCTTAAAACTCTGTTCTAGTATATTAAAATAGATCCAATCACATGGAGCTGAAACTAAATAAACTTAGTCTAGAATTGAGATTTTTTTTTAAAAAAAATGAGTTAGCAGAATTACCAAGGGGAATGACTTATAAGAAGGCTGCTCAGAAGTCATCATCATGGTAATGATTTACCTCAACATGGGTTCCCCCTGCTCCGAAGAGTATGTTCTACTTTAAGACCCACTGTCTGTGTCTATATTGGAGCTTGGACTAGAATATCACAATATTCCCTCCTCTGTGAACTAATAAAAGTAAGAACATAAAGTGGCACTCACTTTTCTTTCTGGTTTCTGGATTTCAGGTAACACTGCACAGAACGGCTTAATAACTTCTAAAAATTTTACTGTTCCAGAAGAACAAAGACACACACAAAAGAAGACAGAAAAATATATTAATGAACATTTATAAATTTATAAAACTTCACAGAACTTCATTTAGCTTCCAAAACTGTCTGAAAACTAATACCTTCTTCTTAAAACAGCTGAAAACAGGGCAAAAATATGAAATAGAATTCTTGTTCTAACCAGATTTGGCCCATTCTTTTTTCCACAGCTGGAATAATTTTAGAGAAGTGGCACTGTATATATCACCAGAAGTGAACTGAATTGTATTCCATCTAAAAATAAATGACCTAGTATCAGTCTGTGCCAGTTAAACACAGAAGCAAAGGATACTGACATCAAAAAGTATCCGTGTAGAGATTAGAATCTTGTGTTTACTGGTGTATTTAGCTGAAAAAATAATTCAATCGCTAAAATATGTTTAGAAATTGTAATTTAAATCAGTGGAGCACTTATTCTCATCAGAACTTTAGAGGGTTTTATTTTAGTTTTTCATACGTCTCTCTTCACAGTTTCCCCTTAAAAACACAGTAAAGCTCAACAGTTTGTGCTCTTTTTCTGGGAAAAAAATTAAASCAATTGAAAAAAAAAATCAAAGCATATGTGCTTGGTGGGGAATTTGTCCTCCAAAACCTGAACATTATTCCCAGCCCCAACACACTGGGACAGACATAAAAAACAACCATTGGTTCTTCTTCAAAGAGAATGCATTTATTACATTGTAAGCAATGTTTTGTTTGCAATGCCGTGTTTACATCTACACTCTGATGTGACATTTGTCTCCTCTATTTACCCCAAGCCCTCAGACAGCTCGTTGGAAGGTGCACCTCGCTCCACAGAGGGTGGCACAGCTCCCGCAAGGTATCACAGCATCATGGAATGGGTCAGGTTGGAAGGGACCACAGTAGCTCATCTGGTCCAACCTCCCTGATCAAGCAGGGCCATCCCAGAGCACATGGCACAGGATTGCGTCCAGACAGTTCTGGAATATCTCCAGAGGGAGACTCCACACCCTCTCTCAACAATCTGTTCCACTGCTCGGTCACTGCACAGGAAAGAAGTTCTTYCTCATGTTCAGGTGGAACTTCCTGTGCATCACTTTGTGCCCGCTGCCTCTTGTCCTACTGGACCACGGAGAAGAGCCTGGCAYCATCCTCTTGACACYCTCCTTTTAGACACTTATACACATATATATATGTGTATGTAGTATATAGGGTATGTATACTACAAATACATAGTGTATACATATAGTAGGGCTGGAGTGGAATAAGACACCCCACCACAAAGCAGTGCTGGCCTCRCGCTGTGCCCGGCAGCACCGACCCCGTGCGGGGGGCGGGTGCCCCGCCAGCCCTGGCCCTGCCTGCGGYGGCACCCGCAGCACGGCGCCCCCTCACCGGCCACCGGCCACGTCCTCCCCGGGCTGCCCAGTCTCTGTCCCCACCCYGGGTCCCGGCCCGCTCCCTCCCGGCTCTGTCCGCACTCACTGCCCATGGCGGTGGCGGCCCGGCCGCGGTCCCAGCGCTGTCACCGCCGCTGTCGCCGCCGTCACGTGACGCGCGCTGCGGACGGGCCGTCCCTCCCCGCCCGAGGGGGACACGGCGGTACCGCCCTCACGGAGCGCCCCCCGCGCCCTGCCCCAGGCGAGGGGAGCCGGATCGGCGCGATCGGAGGGGAGCGGTGGCCGCCGCGGCGAGGTCAGGCTGAGGGCGGGCAGCCGCGGCGGCGAAGGACCGCGCTCCCGGAGTGCTCCGCGCGTCGCGAGGGGCGGGAACGGCCCCTCACCGCCACACCTCAGCCCTGCCCGAGCGCGGGAAACTCCCCGCCCCTCACGCGTGTCCGCTCAGGCCTCAGGGGCTTTGAGGAGGTTTCTGTGATGGTGTTGGTACAGCACTACCGAGGTGGAAAAGCACAGGTTGAGCGGTTTGGTACCGAAGTGTTTTAGTAACACCCCAATCCACCTGTATTGACAGATGAATGTGRTACTTTCACAGGGTGAAAGGACGTTGCGCCATCGGAGCATGTCCAGAGAAGGGCAACTGAATAGGGGAAGGGTCTGAAGCACAAGTCGTATGAGGAGCAGCTGAGGGAGCTGGGGGTGTTTCTCCTGGAGAAAAGGAGGCTCTGAGTGACCTTATGGTTCTCTWCAACTCCCTGAGAGAAGGATGCAGCCAGGTGGAGGTCGGGCTCTACTCCCAGGCAACCAGCAACGGGACGAGAGGACACAGCTGTACGCTGGGCCAGGGGAGGCTTGTGTTGGACATTGGGAGGAATTTCTTCACAGAAAGGGTGATTAGACATTGGAATGGGCTGCTCAGGGAGTTGGTGGAGCCACTGTCCCTGGAGGTGTTTAAGGAAAGCCTGGATGTGGCACTCAGTGCCATGGTCTGGTTGACAAGGTGGTGTTTGGTCATAGGTAAGACYTGATGGTCTTGGGGGTCTTTTCCTACCTACTTGATATTGTGATTCTGTTAAGTGAACCTGACAACCCATCCCACTACCATCCCACAATCACCAAAATGGGTATCACACCTTCTTCAGAGCTCTCAGTTACAGCAGCCAGTGATCTACAACATGAGGATTATCAGAATTTACTGCAAGATTTAGATATGACAATTTAAAATAGTATTTATTCTTTCTGAGTATCATTCTTAGCACAGGCTTGAATTCTTCCTATATTAGACTAATTTACCAAGAGAGAACACAAGATGTGTGAAGCATTAGGGCTCCTCCACAACTTTGAATGTACATATTGGATTGCACTCTGCATTCCCTGAGAAATCCKCTTAACCCTGACCTTGCTGCAATACCTAAACAATTTTGTTCAATAGCTTCCCTTATCTGAAATCACTTAGAAAAGCTTTTTCTTATATAGTCATAATTTTACAAATACTAATGAGCAACTCCGTTGCAATTACTTTCATCTAGAGTTCTTGAACAGTCTGACAAATGCCCATAACTAATGGGCCTGGCAGTTTACTTGTAGATTATAATCTCCAAGTAATAGCTGGGTTAATAGCTGAGCTTCAGGAAGTTTCTTGTAATCACTCTTTRTTCAGATTTTTAGCCATACTTATCTTAGAGGTTCATTAAATTACAGGTCTTGTTGGCAAACCCTCCTCTAAGTCACCAGCCCCTGTTTTGGTGATTGATAAAAGGTCCAGGTTTCTTCAGTCCATACTGGCACAGATGCACCACTTCAGGTGTGCTGAACAAATGTTTCTGTGGGTTCCCAGTGACAGAAGCAAAAAGAAATCAAAATGCAGTATTKTTTTCTTTGCTTATTCAAAATACTACTGTGTTCAGAACTTTTCACCTTCAAAGTTCAGGCTATATTTTTAAAATCTAAACTAATATCACTGTGTTCTGTGCAGGGCCAGGAGCTGGACTCGATGATCCTCGTGGGGCCCTTCCAACTCAGGATATTMTATGATTCTAATTTCTGCTTCTCTTTTCCCCAATGCAAAAGCAATCCAGCACGGTGCAAGGATGTCCAAACCTGCATGCAGAGAAGAGCACAGATGGAAAACAGCCTTGTGTACATCCAAMATTGTTGGGAGAAACAGTGTTAGTCTCTAAGTAAGCAAGTGCTTTGTCTTGCTCCTGGGAGCTGTTATCCATCACAGAAGAGCAGTGTTCTGCAGGCAGTCTGCATCAGCTGGCTGAGGAGAGCTGTGCTGAAGTTCTCCCTTCCTACCCCAGTATCCCTGGGGAGCTGCATGGCACACCAGCACTCCACTGGGGGCACTGAGCCGAGCAGCACTACAGGAGTAGCTTTGTCTCCCATAAGGAGAATCGAACAGGGTCAGAACACTTGAGCATCCTTTACTTGGTTGGATAACCAGACCTGCACAGCCTGTGGGGGAATGGTGCATAGCAAGGTCAGGTTTGGGCCACGTGRAACTCCAAACACGGGGTCTATTCTTCCCTTGTGTGCACTGTCATAGTRAAAAAACTGGGTTTATGTAATCATCAGTGTGGAGCCAAGGCTGGTGATTGTGCTCTACAACTTCCTTGGCTACAGCTGCACCCAAAGCAACGTTATTCTTCAACCTCCTTTTTCGAGTTATCAGCAGAAATTTAAACCAGAATATGCCTTGATTAGATAAAGCTGTTCAGGATATGCAGGGAGTTGTKAAGTTTTCTAGAGCAAAGTGGGAGAAACATGATTTCATGTTGCTGTGATGGATGTGCTAAAGCAGTGATGTTGGAGCCATCTCCCCAAGTGAATGCACACCCTGCCTGTGATCCGCCCTTTCTCACCTACCACATCCTTCCATCTGCAAGTGCTGGATTTGGTTAATCCCCACTTGTTTCTTTTCAGAAAGGTCTTTGGCTCACAGTGAGTTTGGATTACTTAAGCATTGCTTCCCCAGGTAACTTTGAGAGGACCAAGGAGGTGCCAACTTCACCCAGAAACCAGGAAAGAAAAATGCTGGGAAGAATCCTGTGGTGGTGGGAATGCTGCTGTGGGGCAATCAACACTAGGGTCTGCCTGGGTCTTCCATTTGGCTTCATTATTCTCCCACTTAACCTCAATGTTTTGGTCCTTTATCCTTTGTTTCTCAATAAAGACTGATTTCTTTCCTTTCTTCACATGACAGCTGTGCTAAAACCTTCCCTTGGGGTTTGTCACCCTCTGGGTGAGAAAAACAGTGGTGCCTGAAGCCTTCAGGAGACATCCTGCAAGGTCCCCACGATGGGAATCCTGCTTTAACAACTCATGCATTGACAAGAGCACCAACAGCCAAAACAGATTGCATTCCTGGCCCTCAAGGAAAGAAAAAAGAGAGAATCCACAACATTCTGCTATAGAAATGGCTCATTCCCAGGCATGGGGAAGCATTTATTTGATCAAGCAGCACTAACACTTCTGCGGAAACAGAAGAAACAGAACCTGTTTCCACATATGCACCATCCCAGGGAACTGTCAAGTGCAAAGAAGCAGTGTGATATAAGGTATTCTATAGTCAACTGACCAATCTGTCCCCTGCAGTGGATTTTTAACTTTAAGAAGACATTTTGTACAAAATACTATAAGAGAACAAGAAGTATCAGGACTAACAGGCACTTCCCATCATTAGGTATTCCCCTACATGAAAAAAATTGCTTCATCATTACTGAACTTGTTCCACCTTTTTTTTCTTTCCGTTTTTGAGAACTAAGAGTCTTAAGGATCTGGCTTTTGTTCTTCTTCACAGGAGGAGGCACTCAACACGACTGATATCAGGAGCAGTCAATCCATTAAAAACTTAGCTAAATGTGTTGGTCAGAACATCTTCCTGCTGCCGGTTGTGGAGGGTTCCAATGCCAACTGCTGGGGCTGGTAGAGGAGGTCTGCTCACAAGACGGAGCTGAAATTTGAGTCAAGAGGAAATGATTAATGAAGGACAGAATCATATCTTGAGGTCCTGATGCCACGGCAATATCTGCTGTCAGATACTGGGCAGCTGGAAGTAATGCAGGAAGTTATCCTTCATCTCCCAAAGACYATGGCTCCAAGAACATTATAGTGCATGATCTGCCAGAGCAAATGGCACCTTTGGATTCTCCTCCTACTCATTTCAAGCATGTTGTTTCCTGCTTGGGACCTCTCATTATCCTGTCTACTTTGACTAAACACTGGGTAAACTAAAGCTCCAGTCCTCCAGTCCTGCTCATCACCAATGGTGCTATAAAGAGCAGAAATAGCTTAAATTAGAACACCCATTTGGTTTAGGCATCAGGATTAGGTTTTTCTTGTAAGCACCACAGAATTTTGCATTCAAGGAGAACTTCAAACTTCATTTTAAAGACTGAAACACCTTGGGGACATCTTACCTTAAGCCCCAGCTGCTTTTCAAACCGTGGAGACACAAAGGACCATGGACCCATGTTCTGTGGTTCTTCCTGACTCCAGATGAAAACTAAAGGAAGAATAAGGGTACATAACATACATAACAAATATACATACAAATATTTTCCACAGTGAAAGAAAAACAGTTTTTTCTTTTTGTAGCACTTCTATTTTTTTTTGTCTTGGTGCTGCCTTTGAAATGAAGGCTTGCCAGACTGAATTCTCTTACAGGTCACAGCTTGCTGAATTCAAACCCAAAGTATGTCCACCTTTAGGGTATACTGTGTTTATATTCTGCTTTCCTACTGCAGTTTTCAAAAGCTATTCAAAGGACTGGACTGCAAAGACCAATGCAAAAAATATCTCAAATGGTTCACTCCAATTTTCAGTACTTTTTCTTGGAAGCTARCAATAGCAGAGAGACAAGTGATAAACATTCCTGAAACATCCCACTCCAGAAACACTTGGATGTACGAGGGGGAGAACAAAGAGGAAAAAGCCACTACAGCTCTTCATCTTAAAAGGAAGGCAACAGATTTAGTTCAGTGCTTCAAAGAGACTAGAAACACAAAGGTAGAAGTCTGGCTGACCTTTTGCATGGCTGTATTTGCTCAGCTCTTGCTGTAGAGCTTCCAGGGGGAAAGGACAGAGCTCTTCAAGTCTCAAAATAGCTGTGCTGTGCTGCTTCTCTCCCAGTGTCTCTCTTTGCTTCACCAGAGCATAGTAATGCTTTCCAGAACACAGCACCACTTGGGTGACACTAAAGAAAAATAAGAATGTTTCCAAGTTTAGTGTTTTACAGAAACTTGATGCAGAACAGCTTCACACTTTCAACAAAAACAACCAGTCAAACTTCAAAGACAACTTTATAAAGCTAAATTGCTTCCCTAGTCAATCTTTTCCCTACTTTGCCTTCCCTTCCCTCCCACTCCCCTCCAAGAATTGGCAAACTAACCTTTGGGCACAATATGCCAGAGCTCAGAGGTCCTGTTTCTTTAGTAATTCTGGGGAAGTTACCTTACAAAGGGATTCATCTCTCTTAGTTTTGACTATCTAAAAATTAAACACCCAGTCAAAGCTAGTCATCCATGCGCTCTCTGTAGAAAATAAACCAGAGAGGCAGAGAAGTCCCTCCAGAGGACAATTCTCTGCCATGCCAAAGCAAGACTGCCTGCTGGAGAGACACTACACCCTTCTGCAGTCACAGAGGTCTTGGCTGCCTAATCTTGCTGAACAGAGCAAGGAGATAAACTCTATCCTTTGTGCCTCACCATCCCACTTAAAAAACCCAAGATGCTAAGATACTTCCAGCCTTTTGATTGGGGATGCTGAGTTAAAGGTTGGAGTTTATGATCTTAAGGGTCTTTTCCAAGCTAAGCCAATCTCTGATTCTATGATTCATGTGCCAGCTGCTCCCAGTGACTGTCAGCTAATGGATATGGTGCAGAACAGGACCCACCAGGCTGGTAACTACAGTCACGACCTCCCTGTTGGGCCAAGGGCTGACAGCCTGAACACGTCACTGCTGTGCAGACAGATGTGGTAACTACCAACAATTAGCAGAGGAAAATGAGAGGAACAAGTAAAACTAACCACTGTCACCCACCATAAAACATTTTCCCCTCTAAGTCACCTCTTTCATATCACCTGAAATTTGAGCTGTTGGGTGGGAGAAAGGGACAGGACATGCCTTCTGAGCTTCTCCTCTAAGAAAGCAAAGCTACCTTTTAGGATCTACTGAGGAGTCACCAATGACAGGCTTGAATGTTGTTCCTGGGGCCATTTCTTCAAAACTTGATACAGCAGCCTAGATGGAGGAAAAGCTGGAAGTTACCAAATCTTGCTGCCTTTCCCTCATGCCAGAGTTGGAAAGAATACTGAGACAGAGGTTTGGTAAGCACAAAATACACAGTCTTCCCTCTCCCTCCTATTCCCATTCCCACTCCCAGTGAAAGTGGGATGATAAGCTTCCCAAGAACACCGTCAAACCTAGAATGAACGCTACTTCTAGCTCACCTCCACCCATCTTTAATCCTCAACCTATTTGGCCCAAACAGGCAAAATCCCACTGATTTTACCCCAGAACAGAGATCAGAAAACACAGGAAGAACAAAGAGGGGAGGAGCACACAAAAGAGGATAAGAAGAAGAAAAAGAAAAAAAAAACTAAGAAAGAGGAAGGATTTTTCAGCTTACTGGGAGCCTGAGTAACACTTTGGGAGAAGCAACAATGAGAGGTTTCCTGAAGTTTCGGACCATTTGCCGCCGGAGTAGATGGAAATACTG
Source organism: Amblyornis subalaris (assembly GCA_018881555.1). Taxonomy (NCBI): domain Eukaryota; kingdom Metazoa; phylum Chordata; class Aves; order Passeriformes; family Ptilonorhynchidae; genus Amblyornis; species Amblyornis subalaris. The sequence goes on from JACAXG010000107.1 coordinate 380,468, forward strand.
TGCTGGGGTGGTGGGATGCACAACTGACATGTTGACCTGGTCGCCATCAACTCCCTCTTCTGAGCTGTCACACATCTGTGTAGGGGGAACACAGCAGAACCCTGTCAAAAGCAAGCAGCGAGACCAATATGCAAGAAAGAATCCAGGCACACAAGGCCCACTGACCCACASAGGAACAGATGAGCAAATATCCCAATTCAGACATTCATTGCAAGGGAGGAACAACTTCAGAGAAGAAATGGCTTTAGCATTTAACTGCTAAGATTATATCTGAAGTGCCTCCTTTAAGCACATTGSAACCAGGGCATGGCAGGCTTTTTAACAGGTCACGACTTCTTCATGAGAGTGGCACCATCTCTCTAAAATTCTCCAAACCTCCTCCTTAAACGAAAAGGGTTCCATTTACTTACGACAGTCACAAGGGCACAACAATGAATTTTTAGTGTTTTTTTGTAAAAGCGTGCCACAGATTTACTGTTATTTAATAATGTCCAGCATTCTGTTTGTGTGATCCATGCCCAGAGGACACACGCACTTCTTGCTCCGCTTTCAGCCCAGCCCATTCCTATCTCATCATGACTGTATGATCTCCAGCTTCTGATGTCATCAGCAGGTACACCAGGAGTCCCCATTTTGCAGTTTTGCAGCACCACTCCCAGAGCACTGAGACTGCCAGTGCTGTGCTGGGGGATACGTGACCCTGCGAGGGCTGGTGGGTACCTGTAAGAACCGTTCCATCCGGCAGGACGAGTGCTCAGGGCCTGCACCATCATAGCCATGGGGAAGCAGAATTACTATCCCACTCTGCAGAAGCCATTTGGCCTCACCTAGAAACAGAATGAGGAGGAAGGAAAGAACGATTGCCACAGAACATAAAGCCACAGAACACATTACAGAAAAAAAGAACAGCTGATTCCCACATCATTAGATACAAGCCTGAAACATGCTGCTGGCATTTTGCCCTGAGGTTCACTACAGCAAAACACACATAAGGTGATCTGAAGGTTCTGAAATTATCATGTAACCCTGGGCTCTCAGAAGACTTAAGTCTCCACATGGAGCACACAACACAGTGAAATTTTAAAACTTCATCTCTGCAGGTGTGACCCCAGCAGCATCCTGTGAGCCAGTGCTGGCTAACACAGCAGTGCCAGTTCCCCTGAGCTCTGCCAAACCTCCTGCACTATAGAAGGGATTACAGTCAAATCAGAAGGTAATCCATCCCAGCCTCAAACACGTGGGTGGGATAAGAGGGACTCTGAATTTCCGTCTATGAGTACAGAGGTTTTTTGTCTGAGCACTCAGAAAACATTCTACAATCAAACTTAGTTGTGAGGTGTTGTTTTGGGGTTTTTTGTTTGTTTGTTTGTTTTAAATAATTACTATTTTTCTTTTATATTCCTTCAGTAATTTTTCAGATGCTTCACAAAGGAAAGGTACAACCTATAAAGCTATCAACCATATATACACACAGTAAAATAAATGTGGGGGAAGAAAGGCCATTAATATAATTAATTATCCTTTTGGAATTACTGTATTCTGCCAAGGATTGGGATGTCTTTCATTTTAGATGTACCGTCTTCAGAGAAAAGCTGCACAGAAGTCAGGACCACACAGGCAAACTCATGGGACTCCTTGAGAAAACAAAATTCTTCTCACAATACATTGCCCTTTTACTTTAAAGAGGAAGGATTTTCTAAAAATGTGTGTAGTACAAATGATTGATTTTTAAATATATTAGTTCCTTGTACACTCACCTCCAGAGATGAAAGTGTCAAATATTATCTGGGCTCCATTAAAGAAGTCTCCAAACTGAGCTTCCCAAATTGGCAGTAAATTAGGGCTCTCAATACTCATTCCATATTCAAAACCAAGCACAGCTTCTTCAGACAAGGGACTGTTACTCACCTAACAAAAGGAAATTGTTGGAAGGGGTGGGTGAGGAAGAAGACAACCCAGGGGTAAGAACCCTTGGAATCAGGCAATCAGTGCTGGGCATGCTGAGGACATGCACTCCTAAAGGCAATTGATAGACACTGATTTTTTGCTTTTAAATGAAGGCACTGAGGGGAAAAGAACAATACCTGATCTCTAAAGGAAAAGCAAAACGCCTTGTTAAAGTTGTAATTTGTAATGACAAAAAATGGAGATGCCCTGACATTTTTTATGGGGTTTGCCAAAACATACAGGCTCCCTACAAATGTCTCAGCAGCTTTAAAAAATGCACCGTTTCAGCACAACTTGAAGAAGGTGGTCTTGTGGACCCAGAACCTACCTCTAGGAAGCCTTTCTGGTCTGGGGACATGTGGTTCAGAGGAATGTAGGTATCATCTGTCTCTTGGCAAACCAACATCGCGTGTCGTTGGCTAAAGGTTCCTCTGCCAACATCTTGTCCACTTAGTCTGATGTTAAACCCTTGCCAAGCAACAAACAAAACACCARATCAGCAAGTCATGCAAGAAGAAAACATGCAGGAAATAGTATATCTCTTGTTATGTCTTTTCTTGGATTTCCCCTCATCAGCAACATCAAATTTGAGATGAAATTCTTAACCAGCAGCAGCTGAACTTGCAAGCACACAGATGCTCTGACATTATTTGGGTAAAATGGTTCAATTTAGTGAAGCAAACAGCAAAAAAATGTGCATTCTGTATCACATGTACATGGAGATATGAATTCAGGCTAGAGAGGAGGGAAAAAAAATAGCATAAAACAGTCAGAGTACTTGGGAGCCCCACTGATGTCAGCTGCACTGCTCATGTGCTTAGCTCTATGCACAAATGTTTTTGGGGAGTGGGAGGGAGGAACAGTTCTCTGAAGACATTTAGGACTCAACCTACAAATAGTAGTGACATACAGGATTCATATTTACCTTCTCTGAGACCATGCAAATTGCCAAATTTATATATCAAATCAATCTTCTTACCTAGAAACTCCTAAGAAGTCTGATGCTATCCTTTATTGACATTAAAGCAAGAATATTTTACTGTCTGCTGTCTAGTTGCCTCTTACCTTGGCTCAGCAGAGAACCAAATGCTAAAGTTTCAGCTGTTGCCCAGTCCAGCTTTTTTCCTTCCTCCATTTTCTGAACTCTTGACTAAACAAGTAAAGCACAAGGAAAAGTTACTATTTTATCTTTTTCCWTCTGTAGCTCTTTTGGTGGCACAGACTAATATTAGAAGCTAGGGAAAAAAATAACACACTATGGAGAGAAATGCTATATTCCTGCAGCCAACTTAGGTTGGAGTACTGAGCCTTATTTCAGCACATCCTGAAGAAGGTTGCCTGAGGACCACAGAACCATGGATGATCCATGTGTTCACCTCCCAGTCAACAAACTGTGGACTGACAAATTAATCTGAGCCTGAAAATATTAAAAATCTTAGCACAGCACAGAGCATAGTCTTGACAGACTTCTGGTCTATCTGGTTAGCAGTGATGAAAGATACCAGGTGGAAGTATTTCCRTCTCCACRACTCTTCCCTGTTCTGGCCTGCAGAACTACAAACAAATGATCACACTGAGCTGTGGAGTTCTTGCCTGGGGCTGGGAAGACAAGAATATCAGTCTTTTGAAATACTCAACTTACAGCCTCTCTCTGGCTGCCAACCAGACACCTGCACACACTCATCATCCATCAAAGGGAAACATTCACAAACCCCAAACCAATCCAAACCAAACACAAACTTATGAGCTATCAAGTCCTGACTGTCAAACTTGGCCACATGTTGTCTGATGTTTATATATAAAAGCCATAGAACACTCACAACTGGCTTTAGAAACTGTGTATGCTATTGCCAGGTTCCTGAGTCATTCTCTCACAAAGTACTCATTCTAATTATGAAGTATTTAAATGTTAGTAAGCTATCATAATAGTTTCTATTATCTGTAAAGATAATAAACTGTATTTTCTGTAAGCTTTTTCCTTCATTGCAACAAAATATTGTTGAAATAACAAAATTAAGTATTTGGTCTGACCTGCAAGAGAGGATGTATCTTCTTCAAAACTGGAGGAAAACTGGCATAATCTCAGCCTTGAAACAGAGCGAGCTGTTTTTCCCAGAGAATACCATGCTATTCTCTAACTGGCAACCCTACTGTGTTTAGATTTTTCCCTGTAATAGGCCATACCTTTGAACAATGGCATCAGAAGTATCACGATGCTCTACTGACCTGTGCATAGGTCTTCAGGAGATGGCTGTGCATCTGGAGCTCTTCGGGCACCTCTACGGACTTGACTCCAATGAACTGCAGAAGTGGCACAGGCATCCCYGTGTCCCAGGTGGTGATTTTGGCAGAAGGCTCGACGAAGCCTTTCCAGTGAGCCTGCAGGTTGGTGGGAGGTGGACTGTACAAGGTCATGTTGGCGAGGTGATCGTTCAGTTTAGAGTAGTATGTGGTCTTTATGTCAGATACTTCCGTCTCAGTCATGAGCCCAGCAGCTGTGAGGTGTTCTGCATATGTGTCTGGGATACTCTTACGGGACCTGTCAGGGAGGGAACCAAACCCCATAGATATTAAGCCTAAAAACAGTGTCACAGGAGAATAAGGAAATATCAGCTTACTACAGTCAGGTACTGTGGAAAACTAATATAAATAGTGTCCTGGGGCATTATACTCATTTGCATGAGGTTTGCYTTCCTGGCACTTTCAGAAAGATAACAGTTCTCTTAGACGTGTGTTTTATAGTCCTTTATTAAAAAAATTAAAGTGCCTATAGTTGGCAGCTACAGGTAAAAACAAGTCAAAAACCCCTCTATGATACCATGCATATTTTCTTCAGAAAAATTCTCACTAGGATTTCCACATTAGAGAGAATCAAGGCAATAACTCCATAGCTGCTTCACCTAAAATACCAGAATTCATTGGCRAGTAAATTCTTTTGTGTATTTTTATTTGGGGATAGGGATGGAATCTGAATACATTTAAATGCTTATAAAGATGGGTCCCCACTGGAATCAGCAGGGCCAGGCAAAGACAAGACAAACATCATGCTGGCTTCCTGCCCATTCTCCCACATTATCCACGATTCCCCTTACCACACAGAAGACAATTTTGCCTTCTGATTATTAGTGGTCACAAATTTGAAATCCAAAAGCTATGTGCAAGATTGTTCTYCAAGAGGCATCAAGCTGCATATTCAAGAGGTAACACTGATTACCCTCATTAACATCTCATTATCAGACTCACACCTTAGTCAAGGGCTGCTGGCAGTGTAGCTGCACTTCCAATAAAGACCTGTTGATATGGCAAAGGATCTTCATTACACAGAGACTTCTGTTGCAGCAGCAAGACTGGGTTGGTGTAGACATATTTTGGGTTCCCTATCAGATGGTGCAACCTTACCTGATGATTTTGTACATGCTGGGGTTGGTGAAGAAGGGCTCATCAAGCTCATTGTGGCCCCACTGCCTGTAGCACAGCAAGTCCACTATCACATCCCTGCGGAAGTGGCGCTGGTACTCCACAGCCAGTCGTGTGGCACGGACAACTTCTTCAGGATCATCCCCATTCACATGGATAACTGCACATCCGATGATTTTACCTGCCCAGGGATTCCAAACAGAATGGTAATCACACCCAACCCCTTCCAAAGACACACCTGCACTCTGCTGAAACTGAGGACAGCCCATGTGAAGTATGTATAACAAAAACAAATCCAAAAGAGATGCTCTTTGTGATGAGAGCTGGGGTAAGGAGGGGAGTCTTCCCTGAGAGAAAGTGCAATTAGCCCAACCTGTTGTATTAGTGAGTTTGAGCACAACTTCTTTACAAGCACTTAGTTCCCAGAGGACTTTTTATACACAGTTCTTTCATCGTATTAATCTGGAAATCTACAGGGAATGGGAGAGAACTACTTGATTGCTTCTCTTTCAAACAATAAAAATTGAGTTTTATTTCCTTCTTATCCTAAGCTATCACTACTATGAATTCATACAGGCCAAAACCAACTTTCTCCCTTATTAGTAGTAATTCTGTCCACTGCTCCTTTAGGCAGAGAAGTCTCTTTAACAAAGACAACACTGTAAAATTAAAATATCTTAACATCCTCCCCTGTATGACAATTTGGCAGCAAACCTTCTCAGCTACAGAGTGTTCCTCTTGCACTTTATCTGTCCAGATTCTGGGAAACTAAGATACTTCAGCCATTCTTGACTCGTGTCAAGTTTCCCTCCCCAGCAAAATACTAAAGCTCAACTACGTAACASCCCCCTCCTCACTGACAGGTAAGAAGAAAGGAGGGGAAAAAACAAACCCCCCAAAAAACCAACCCATAACACAAAACCAGCCCAGGGAAAAATAGTAATAACATATGCTRTCTACCTTATCAGATATAGTGAATCTACTTGTTTGGTTCGATGAAACCGTAAGACAAACACAAACACTTGATGTTAAGTCTTAGAAGCATACTAAAGTATATTTTTAGTTATGGGAGACATATAGAACAGAACTAACTACTGTCTCTGGTCTTACTGATAATATATCTGTTTATCACTAAGAAAGATCAGTCCAAAACAAGACTTCCTGTTTAAGCTTAGAAAGGTCTTGAGCCTCATTTTTCAACTGAAAGCTCAACAAGCTCACCTGACAACAAACAAAACAGCAAAAATGGAGGAGTATCTGACCGACAAATCTTGCTCAGAAAACACACTGGGATGATTTTTATGGAATTTAACAAGATATATTTAAAATACATCTGTTATACACTCCATCGCAATACCTCCTTAAAAGCTGTCAATAATATGACAGAAACTAAACGAGCTGTAAAGACTTCACAGCAATCTTGCAATTATTTTATCACATCCTCTAAAAATGTGACAAGATTTTCCCTTGATATTTAGTCTTTGCCACAAAGCAGATAGGGGAGGGCATATTTTTAGCATCTGAATTGTTGCTAGTAGGAGGGAGTAATCGATAATAATTTTAATTTCTACTCGATCATGAAACTGGAATTATATTAATCTATATTAGTATCTCCCTAGAGTTCRCAGGCACTTGCTATAAAAAGTCCATAGCACAGCATACACTGGAGTTAGCAATCCTTCTGACAAAACAGGCAATGYTCCTTGTGATTCAGCCCTACATACCAATGTCACTGCAGTACAGAGATGACCTTCCTCGCTCTGGAGGAGTGGTATAGCCCAGCTGGTTATTAACAATCAAATGGATGCTCCCACCAACTCTGAAATGTGGTAGATTAGAGAGAGTCAGTGTTTCAGGAACAATCCCTTGCCCAGAGAAAGCAGCATCGCCATGAACCTACATCAGGGAAGAAGATGGAAAAGTCTCATTAGGAAATACCAGAGAACAGCAAAATCAAAACCATAACTCATTAAGCAAGACCTTCAAAATGAGTATGTGGAACAGATACAGTTCCAGCTGGACCCACTTCTTAATCCCTCTCAGAATACTGTTTCCATGATTTGAGAGTTTATATAGCCTTATCACTAACACAAGGTCAGAGTAGCCACCATGTGTACATGACTGCCTGATGCAATCCCTACCTGGAACTGATCTACAATTTCTTAAAAYTGACCCACCAGTGTCCAGGTGACTACAAGTATCTTGGCTATGGCAAAACTGCAGCAGTCAGAGGCAAGCCACTGACTCCTGAACAAAGCGAGCCACTCACCACGGCATTCACTACACCTTTGCTGAAGTTAAATGCCTGTGAACCAGGACTTATGCCTATTCCCACCTTACCAAACAGAGACAGACACAAGAGGAAAACAATGGAAAATGAACTGAAAGGAAGCACTCAAAAATAAATTAAAACTTTCAGAAGGAAATAAAACCTAAGTTCTTAATTACATTTCAAAATAGCAATAGCAAATAAATGTCGCCAAAAAAAAATTAGTTTGGAAGGGGAGAATACAGCRATATCCAACCCAGGTTTCCAAAAATGCTACAGATACTGGAGTGAGTATCACATAGTATTTTAATGTTTTGACACTAGAGATGGTTCTCCATTGATGAATATGACCACAGCTTCCTCAGAATGCAGACTCAGCCCTTTGCAGATCAAAGTTACTATGCAGACTGATGTACTTTCTTATTGAAACCAGATGACCGTTCTGCTTTCTAGCTGTGGTATAGTGGTTTCAAGCCTTAAGAGACTTCTGAGGTGAAAGTACATCTGGAAGATAATAGAGGTGCCATCAACCAGTGAAATGGCAGCACTGGGTTTTATACCATTCCAATGCAGAGTTTTCAGAGGTATCACAGATRAGCAAAGGTAGCTACTGCAAGAGAGACGAGCCAGCACCTCCACTCTATCCCTTACCATACTACACTTGTTCCTGAAGTGTTGGGTGGTCATTTTTCCCTCCTGGTTTCTTCTACTGCCTAAGAAGGCTACGTATCTCGGTGACAGCAGTTGAGCAAAGACCCTAAAACATCTGAGAGAACTTTATGGCCTTCAGCACCTTCCAAAGCATTAAAGCCTGCAGACAGTGTGACTATCCAACCACACAAGGCTCTTCAWATGCATCTCAAACCCCAGAGGATTCAATTCCTGTGCTGCAGATAAGATTTTACTCATTCTACCACAGAGATGAAGACAGTTTTTGCTAAGGCAGTTTTTTTTCTGGGCTGCATTAGCAAAAAGCTAAAAGCAAGGTCATCATCACRTTTAATTCACCAAACAGTGACCCTGAGAGTGGAATTTATTTCTGAGAGATCTTATTCTCAGATTTCATGTCAAATCATAAACATCAGTAGTTGCCTGATGTCCAGAACRTGGAGCTAAGGTATGCAAGAAGGTGAAAAATAAACCACTCTTCTGCAGAGATGGGCAATTAAACTCTGCAGTGGTGTCCATGGTAGTTAACCAAGAAGAGTTTTATAATTCTTACAAATTCTGAGCACACTGAAGTTCCAGAAAAAAAGACCTTCAAACCCTGGACAATGAGGCTCAGCACTGACACTGGCACCTTAACTGATCTTTACTCGTTTTCTCCTCAAGTTATGGCACTGAGGCTCATGGAAGAATAGAACAAATACCAGTATAAACCTCAATTCAGAGTGTCTACACTAGAATTCTCAAGACAAAGTACTGTAAAAACAGAAAGCCAAAAGAGAAACTTCCAAACCAAGATTTTGAAACAGAAGGTGTTTGCTTTCATCTCTTCCTTCTCCATTAACTGAATGAGAGCACTTAACAGTTACAACTAAAAATTCGCCTTTTTTCAATCTAGCTCTTGGTCCTCTTAAAGACACAATCACAAGTAATGACGTTCATGTTACATGATACATTTTCTTTCTTTTAGGAATACTTTGAATCAGTTCACTAACACGGAAGTGTCTAGCTCAGAATTAAATGTTTTTCGTCTCTACTACACAACCCTCCTTACCACTTACCCCTACGAAACCCAAAAAGTTAAATTTTTCTTAGATAGGGAGGGTCCATTTATCCTGAAGAATCTTTGTTTAAAGAGTTGTAGTACTTTCATTATACATGGTTAAGATCTAACATCATGAGAAAGAAACAATAGTAGCTTCTCAACTAACTGACATAACTGCACTGAAAGATGGAAGCACACTGAGTCACGAAAGTTGCCTGCACTTGCAAGCTCTAAAGCCTTTTTTTTAATAAAAAACCCCAACTTGCCCAGAATATTTTCTATTCTCATTTCTGCTTTTTCACAATATCCACACCCTTCCAGAAGGAAGCAAAACCTTTTTTAACTGAAGTACTTCTACATGTAACTGAAGTTACTTCTACATGTAATTTCTTCCATATTTATTATACTTTCCAGAACATTTCTGCCCAACTCATTTTCACTCCTGGCCTTAAAATGTTAAGAGTCCAACTCACTTGTTTTTCCAAGTTGAATTCAATGCAAGAGAAGAAAATTTATCAAGGAACTATTTAGGAACTATTGCTTCTATAGCTATACAAGTCAGTTCGAGGAGTAAAAACTAATTCCAGCAGAGTCTTCAACAGCACTATGACAAAATGACAAAGTTCTAAATCCTCCTGAACATTTTCCAACCTTGTTGACAGCTCTTCTATAAACCCATTAATTTTAAAGAAGGCTTCCAGTGGTGGTTTAAATGCACAAGTGAGGAAAGGYACACATGGCTTTCAATGCATAGCATTATTAAAATAAAGGAAGGTATCAGAATCAGTTCTTCAGAAATCTTAGAGGTGCAATTGTTTAAATGCTAGCATCATCACATATGCCATCTGGAAATCTTCCCTGCCCTCCTCTTTCCCTGCAAAGAAGATCCCAGTTCTTGACATCATGTATTAATTCAGTTTTGTTTGATATTTCTATATACACTCCTGTTCACAGCAAGTCTTACAAAGATCAGTTACAAACTGTGAGCAAAATACCTGCAGGCAAATAACTTTGTCCCCAGGCTGCGCAGAGCTCTCTGGGGAGTAATCTCCATCGAGCAGAGTCTGTTGCCTCCCTCGAGTCTTGCCCACAGCCACTGGGTTGATTGCTTCTAAGTGTGAGGGGTTGGGGAGCAAGGTGATGTGCACAGGCCTGTGGGAGCCGAAGTCAAGATCTACAGAAGATGTCAGGTGGGAGAGAACATCCCCAATGGCTGCTGAACTCTCTGGAAACTCACTCAAACCACGCATCTTGCGGAACATGAGCTGCATGGAAACAGATTTGGTTAAAACCCTTTTCTGATTCATTGACACGTTAAAAGAAAAACGTTCTCCTACTCCTGAAATTGCAAGGATGCTTCCAGTAACATGACATAAAGCCCTTCATGAGAGTTCCTTTAACAGTCTCTTGTGGACAGTTGGCTGAAGTGTTGACAGCAAAGGAAAATACTCTCACACAGGCAACTTTTTTATTGCTCCGGTGTTTACAACCTGACTAACTTTTGGGGGTTTATTTTACTGCAAACAAACCAAGCATCAAGCAACCACCCATGAGATTATAAATCTCTTACCTCAGGCGGAAGCTGAAGTAAGCCTGCGAGCAGATTAAGTCTCCCACGGTGAGGCATTCCAATGATGATATCCGAGACCCCGCTGTACGCACACATCTTGAACAGCTCATGGAAGAAGCCCATCATGCTCTCAGCTCCTTCACCGCCGTATCGCTTCACTGTGGCAAACTTGGTGGCCAAGAAGTGATCAAACTCCTATCAAAAACAAGAGAACTTCAATATTAGGCTATTTTAAGCAGCAGCCTTCTGTTTATAAAATTGAGATATAATTTATGTTTATACCCTTGAGGCATACAAATCTAAACATACCCCTGGAAAGCCTCAGCTCACTCTCCACCCACACAGTCTGAGACCACAAACTATGATGACTACAAAAAATCAGCCCTTATCTCCTTCTAAGCAGAAAAATATTGCATTGAGGACCAAACTTTCTCTGTCTAACACGAAAGGTGCTTCATGAAGAACTGTAACATCAGAACAAGTTACAAATTCCTTGACAGTTTACCTGTTTTAGGTGGAAATTAAGGAATGGTGTTCTTTTGCAGTATAAACCATAAGTATCTTGAGATAAAAACTGCTAGCAAAGCAGTGTTTCATTTCGATTTATATTAGGCACAGTTCTTAGTACATAGGTAGAATGCTTGAGACAAGAAAAATAAATGAATCTGTATTTACTTCATTTCCTTCTCACTTCATTCACCTCCTCCTAGACAGCTCTCATAAGTGACCAAGGTTTGGAAGCACTGGAAATTTCTGTAGTGACTGAAGACTGAAATTAAATGAAGTCTGTAACTGGGAAGGGAAGGCTAAGCCACACCCAAAGATATGAGCCAACTGCTAGTTGAGAAACATTCTGTTCTAAGGAATAATGTATAAAAAACTAATCACATATAAAAGCAATTTTTTTCTGACAGGGTTAAATTCTACACTCTTAGTATAGTTCTGATYGTACTGAAATCAAAGTAGGGCACATCAGGGTCTCAATATCAACCTCCTGTGTCACTGTCAAATTCCTCTAACTGACAAAGAGGCAACAAAAAATACAAAAATGGGCCATATACTTCTGTTTAGTCATTGGTAAATATTACATTTAACACTCCTTCGACTTGGAAAACTGGAAACAGGGACACTTTCACAGATCCTGCTCTTCTACCTTTCCAACCTTCACAGATCCTGCTCTTCTACCTTTCAATCCTTCTGGATAACACGGGAAGAAAATGGGAAAAAATTAAAACTTTTCACAGTACAGAAATATTGGAATAAACTTTCTTTATACATTTCAAAAGTACATAAAAATTTCACTTCCTTACAGAATGCATTGAACAAAGGTTCCTTGCTGAAAAGCAGCATATTTGCAGTGCTGTATCATAACACCTCAGTACAACTCCAGTTTGTTCTCTCAAAATCTTGAGAGACACCATATGTTAAAGACAGTAAAACAGATCAGCATGAGGGTGAGAGGAGAATACGGAACAGCTAAGCCAGAGCTCGAGATTTCACAACCTTGTGTTCCCATGAGTAACATTTAATATGAACTGTCAGTCTAAGAGCATCTCACTTTTGAAGACTGATTAATTGTGGGTTTATAGCATCGGTATTTCAGTACTGGCAAACAGTACAGAAACAGAACAGAACTCAACAGTTCAGCAACAAACTCCAATGAGATTCCTGCATTTGTGTGTTGCACTGCTTCAGGCAAAACCTTGTACTTCTTCCTCCTGCACACTGTCAAAGCCTTTCAGGACACTGATTATTCTTTTTCTGCACGAATCATGTCCAGAATAGTAAAGGATCCATGACAGACTCCACAACTCTRTTACAATCCAATAACAGGGAACAAGGTACCTGGGACTCCAGCATCAGTTTGCATAAGTGCTTTTTCTCTTCAGGTGTAAATGCTTCTTGTTTTAGCTCTTCAAACCTTTTAGCAAACCATTCTCTCTCCTCCAAAGTTGGAAGCTGGCTTGTTTCTATGGAAATATGCCCACAGTATATATGGTCAAGGTAAGCCATCACATCCTCTATGGAAGCCTCTTCTTTACCCATGTTTATAAGTCCTGGTGGGAAATAAATGTTATTAGTCACTTTGGACGAGGAGGAGGAAGCACTAATGGCCTGTTTTGAAGAAAACAAAGCATTGAGAGAGCCACCCCTCCTTTGTTCAAGACCACAGCAAGACTCTAAGAGAGCCAAGAAAAGACAATTCTTGACTTCTGCCCCCGTACTTTGACACTTACACTACAGTGTTAAGTATTATGGTAAATCATAGAATGTTACAGTAACACCRGAAATTAATCTTTAACCTCAGTAGTTGTAAGAACAAGTACAAATTTTCATGCTTTCCAAAGATGCTACAAGGCAGCCCCTCACTGCACTATAGGTTTAAGTTGACAACTTTCAGTTCAACAGTTCATTACTGACTGAGCCCCCACTCAGGATTTGGCTCTTCCACAGAGGCCACAGCCTCTTAATAAATCACCCATGAACAGAATTTGCTGTGATAAAGCTGTGGACTCACCTGTAGTAACAAGAGGACCCTGAAGAACTTCAGCCAGCTCTTGGATTTCAGGTACCATGTTCATAACAGCTCGGCCAGCAAACAGTGGGTTTATTTTGGCTGCTTTGTGGCCATGTTCAGCGTATGCAGTTATTAAACGAGCAAGAGCATGGTCAACTAAAAACAAAAAGAAAGCATAAGAGTATCATACACATGCTCACATTAAATCCACTTACAGCACCAACACAGGAATGTTTTGTCCACTGGCAACCAACAAGGTTCTGGCTGGAAAGAGAGTATTTCTATGCAGTAATTTCCACCTTATCACCCCACAACAGCTCCCATCCGCAAACTGCTAAATCTGCTCCCTCATCCAACTTTCAAGCAAGTACACTCCGGATTTCCTTTGTGGCTCTCCTCATAAGTTAGGCTTCTGTAAACATATGGAAAATGATTTCATTTTGCTTTGAATCTTTTTACAGCAGGTATGTCCAACTCGAGAACAGCAAATTACTAATGTAATTACAAAGTGTTATTTCCTAAGCTAACTCAATCCTATCACTTCTGCTTCCCTGTTTCTTGCTGGAATGACAGGAGGATTGGGTCTTAACAATAATTCAGGTCCCATGACTTCAAAAAAAAAAAAGTCTGTGTCTGCAGGAGCCGAGAGCATGTGCTGAACCAAACACGGTAAAAATTATCAACATAGGCAAAACTTGACCAGCTGAAAGGTCACAGGCAAGTTACTGTCACTGAGGACATGCCACAGACCAGGATGATATACTGCAAACAATAAAATATACTGCAAACAGAATCTGCTACAAATTAATTATATGAGCCAGTTTATAAAGCAGTCCTAATGTGGAGGGGTTTTTCATCCGGGTAAAAATGCAGCACTGACAGTATTCAGGTCTGAAGGCTTTTGTTTTCCAAAACAATGCAATTCTGAGACCATTTCACAAAGTTATTTCTCTGACATTTGTATTTCTTTTGCCGACACTCTGCTCCAGCCATTACATTCACACAGTCATCCCATTCAAAACAGGCCCTTTTCTACAAGAGGGGCATAACCCAAAACATAATGATAACATCTCCCATAGCAGTCTCAGGAAGGAGATCATTTAAAAGCCGTTTTTTAAATGTTACATAAAAATATGTTAATCATTAACAAGGAGGCTACTTCGTGATGGGCCTCAAGTGTCCAGGACCTACAAACCGGTTCCACTCCTGCTTCTGGGCAAACGGTTTAATTCCCACCAGAATCTCCAGAGTAAAGGTAATGCAGGGCCCACACTCCTGCCCTGGAGACTTTTCTGCATGAAATCACATTTCTGCACTGTAAAACTGAGCTAAAAGCAACACAGTTATTGCTACAGGATAGAGTTAGCTGTATGTAATCATGGCATCACAGAATATTAAGGGGTTGGAAGAGACCTTAAAGATCATCCAGCCCGAATCCCCCTACCATGGGCAGGGACACCTCCCACTAGAACAGCCTGCTCAAAGCCTTACCCAATCTGGCCTTGAACACCGCCAGGGATGGGGCATCCACAACCTCCCTGGGCAACCTGCTCCAGTGTCTCACCACCCTCAGTCTGGGTAGTTGAAGCACCATGATATAAAAGGAAAATGACAGGCGCGTGGCAGAGATACTTCTATGAGCAGCAGAACTCTACGAGAGCCCATCGCTGAGGGAACTTCAGCAGTCGGTGCTCTCACAGCCGCTTCAGCCCGTGGAGCGGGGCCAGGCACCGCAGGCGTCCAGGACCCACAGCCAAGGGCTCTGGGAGCGGGTCCGTGCCGCTCTCTGCCCCGCCGGGCACAACACACGGAACACCTCGGACCGCCCGCTCCGTGCCCGGTCCCCGCTCCCGGGCAGCCTCCGCCGCGCTCCCTCCGCCCAGCGCAGTCCCGGGGGTGTCCGACCTGCTCTGCCGGCGCCGCGCTGCTCCTCCGCCCGCCCGCCCTCCGCCTTCCGCGGTTTGTAGCCGTAGACGCCGCGCTCGGTGCGGTACCAGCGGCTCGGGCCGCCCCGGCACAGCGCCCATTGCACAGCCCGAGCCCCCGCGACAGCCGCCATGGCCGCGCTGCCCCCGCCGCCACCACCGCCTCCGTCCCGCCCCAGCCCCGGGGGCGGTGCCCGCAGCAGCGGGGCCACTCGGGGGCTCCTGCAGCGTCGAAACGAACGAGAAGGCAAATTATGTCCTGGGCTGCGAGCGAGGCACTTCTGGAGTGCTGTGCCCCGTTCTGGGCTCCTCAGCACAAGGAGCGACTGGAAAGGGTCCAGCAGAGGCCACACATATGAGGAGGGGGCTGGAGCATCTCCTTTATGAGGAGAGAATGCGGTAGCTGGGCCTGGTTAGTCTGGAGAAGAGAAGACTGAGAGGGGATAATAATGTATATAAATATGTCCAAGGTACCCACCTTGCGCCAAGAGGTTGGTGCCATACTCTTTTTGGTAGTGCCCAGCGACAGGACCAGGAGCAAYGGCCATAAACAAAAACCCAATAAGTTCCACCTCAACATGAGGAAGAACTTCACATTAACAGTGGCAGAGTACTGTGACAGGCTGCTCAGGGACGTAGTGGAGTCTCCCTCTCTGGAGACATTCCAAACCCACCTGGATGTGTTCCTGTGTCACCTGCTCCAGGTGACCTGCCTTGGCAGGGGAGTTGGCCTGGATGATCTCCAGAGGTCCCTTCCAACCCCAGTCATTCTGTCATTCTGTAAACTGTGAGCAGCAGGTCAAGGGAGAGGGTTCTGCCCCTCTGCTCCGCTTTGGTGACCCCACCTGCAGTGCTGCATCCAGCTCTGCGGTCCCAGCACAGAAACGACATGGAGCTGTTGGAGCAAATCCAGAGGAGGCCACCAAGATGATCAGAGCAATAGAGCATCTCTGCTATGGCTGAGAGAATTGGGATTGTTCAGCCTGGAGAAGAGAAGGCTTTGGGGTRACTTAATTGTGGCCTTCCAATACTTGAAGGGAGCCTATAAGAAAGATGGAGAGGGACTTTTTATTAGAGTGGGTAGTGATAGGAGCATGTGATAGGACAAGGGAGAATGGATTAAAACTAAGAGAATGTAGGTTTATATTATATTAGGAGGAAGTTCTTTGCTGTGAATGTGGTAAGGTACTGGAACAGGTTGTCCAGGCAAGTTGTGGATGCCCCATCTGTGGAGGTATTCAAGACCTATTCAAGGTTGGATGGAGCTCTGAGCAACCTGGAATAGTGGAAGGTTGAAACCAGATGATCTTTAAGGTCCCTTCCAACTCAACCTTTCTGTGATTCTGTAAACTTTGTGTGAATGCAGGCCTGGGGTACTGGCAAGTTCCCTTTCCATAGATTCGGTTATGCTCATGTTGCCTTCACAACCAGGGAAACAAAGATTACTTTTTGTTCAAATCAAACCACGGTATTTGCCTTTGGAATAGGTGGAACTGGATTTTGAAACTGTATCAGTTCTGACACCCCAGTTGGTCCGGGATTTTATGATATTCACAGTTCTTGCAGAGGGGCCACTTGTGTTCCTTGAAGCCTGTATAGTTGGTTTTATGCATATTTATAAAAGCTGATTTGGGAGAAAAATAGAAGTGAATGACTAATGCTGCAAAGAAGGCAAAAGGATACAACTACAGAAGGACATATGGCCAATAGAGTGTAGTAAAATGTGGCTTTGAATATTAAGTTTTTTCAATTAGAACAAAGGAACCTTGAAAATAATGCTGCAAGATTATGTGATTTTTTGAAGTTGACAGTAGAGAGGCAGAAAAGGTTCATTTAGTTAAACATTTCCATTCTGTGCTTGGGGAAAAAGACAAATGTTGCAGGCAGATCACAGATGATGAAATATTTTTCCACAGTTCTTGAGCAAATATCAGTCAAATAGCAGATATCAATGTGGTTTGGCTTTGAATTAGATAGGCAGTTAGTTGAATACTTCCCAATTAGCACTGAYAGGAATAGGTTTGAACATTAAAAATTTTCCAGTTTATCCAGTGAGATGGTTCAGTCACACCATATGGATCTCAGAGAATTAACTGAATATTTTTATATATATGTTCATTCAATAAAGGTCTAATAAAGTCTAAGCAGGGGTTTATGGAATACATATCAAGTCAACTTGATGGGGTTTTTCTGTGAATCAAAATCCAGTTAATAAAGATTTAAAGTACTTTGCAGATTTGCCAGCGTAATCATCTTGCATAGGACATGATTACACGTGGCAAAAACGTTGCTGTAGCTATACCTAGGTCAACAAAAGGTTTTGTTGACTTTAGTTCACGTCTAAATGTGAGAAGGTGGTACCTGTGCCAGCAGAAACACCACTGCTGAGGGCGTATGCAGAGTGACTGGCCTGGCCTGGCTCTTCTGGCACAAAGCCTGTCCTGGAGAAGACTCCTGTGTGAGGTTGATTGAGTACTACATGATGCTCTGGGTAAAAAAAACTAGAAATGCGTCAACACCAAGGCTGTATATACTACTTAGTAAGTGTCTGACTACCTGGCAGAGTAGAAAATCAGCAGCACTGGGAGTATTTCTAAAGGAATTATCCCCCTTGCCACTTTGGCAGTTACATCAACCCGAAAAAACCGCCCACACGCAGAGTCCCGATGAAGTTTGTCAGCTGGAGGTATGTGGTGAAGAGAGGTTACCTTGAATCTGAGTGTCAAGATGGAGATAAGCAAACATGATTTATTTTAACGGGATGAGATGAAAGCTTGTACACAGCGAAAAAGTATGCACACTAAAATGTAGCTCCTTTCTAGGAAACAGTGGCTATAAATAATCTCCAAAAATCATGAGAAAAAAASAGAGGGGTCTAAAAAAGTTATGTGAATATCCACTCACTTGGCAAGGAAGATAATTTGCTGGATTTGGCTACAAGGAAATAGTGATTACACCTACAGATTCTACATTAGGCCAGTATGTGGCACAATTTGAATACTGTGTGCAAGCTGGGTGCCAGTAATTGAGGAAATATATTAAAAAAGTTGGGAGGAAGAGCGTCAAGAATTAAAAAAAATTACATGCTTTATGTCTGGGATTCAGGAAACGAGATCTACCTGGGTTTGGTTTTGGTAAATCAGTAGAAAAGCTCGATTAGTATGTGCACAAATGGAACAGGTACTTTAGGAGGAAAAGCTTTCTGAGATACCAAAGAAAGGTAAGACAAGATTTGCTTGCATGGCCTTTACAAGAGTTCCAACATAGTTGTGGATGTGGGAGTGTGGTATAAACGCAGAAGGAGCTTTTGCTTTCCTTTCAAAACTGTAGCGAGCGGGCTTTTTATTCATGTTAGAAAGAGCAGCAACATCGTGCTTCAAAAGAAAACAAGCCAACAGCTCTTGATGTAATGCCAGTGCCACTGATACTTAAGCCAAATATAACCCAATCCCCCCTAAAAAGAGTAATCCAAAGGCACCCATTGACCAGCCAAAGGATTGGTGCCTTTGGAAAATAAAGTGCCGACACTAACATGGATTTTCCCTCCCCTTTTTTACTGTGTTTAGCCCATGGATCTTCTCCACTCCAGTGAATCACTTTAATCAAATTGGTAACTCAAGATATTTTGGCAAGCAAATGAGATCTTTGTGAGCAGGGACACGTGAATGATCTGTGTCAATAACAAGCACGATTCCATCCTTTCAAACTTGTCCAGAAAGAGATTTTTAGACATGTCTGCAAAATGAGCAATGAAGTTAAACAACAGGGAGAGCTCTTCCCTGGAAAAAAAAAAAAACCTGTCTAGTCCTGTACCAGTTGGAAGAGCACACCTAAAACTCTGCATCAGTAAACAGTCTTCTGTTGGGGCCGACTCTYGCCTCTGAATAAAAAGGGGCTTTAACAGCTGAATAATCTCATTATGCACACCCAGGCCTGCACCGGCTGTCACAGTCCAATATTGCTAAGGGCTTGTTCTAAGCTTACAGGGGTGTAAAGGCTTTCCCAACCCAAAGAGAAAGCTTCTGTAAGAACCTGGATTCTAAATGTAAAATAAACACTAGATTCTCGTTCTGCAGCTCTGGGCTGTGCCAGCTTTTTCCAGCTTAGGCAGCTTTAGAGTTGCCCAAGAGGCGATGCTGTGCCCAGACGTGTAGGCAGGGAGTGTTTCCAACAAATCRGGGAGTTTTGTGCCGCTAAATTCACCACTGTAAAATATCCTCGGATATCCACGTGGGAACAGTCACTGGGCAGGAGGGCAAAGAGATCAAATTTAGACTAGAATGCACACTCAATGACAGAATGGCTTGGTTTGGAAGGGACCTCTGGAGATCATCCAGTCCAGCCCCCCTGCCAAGGCAGGATCACCTGGAGCAGGTGACGCAGGAATGGGTCCAGGTGAATTTGGAATGTCTCCAGAGAGGGAGACTCCATGACGTCCCTGAGCACCTGTCCCAGTGCTCTGCCATCCTCAACATAAAGTTCTTCCTCATTTGAGGTGGAATCTCTTATGCTTTATTTTATGGCCATTGTTCTGTCACTGGGCACCTCTGAGAAGAGTCTGGCACTAACCTCTTGGCGATATTTATATGCATTAATAAGATCTCCTGTCAGTCTTCTCCAGACTGAACAGGCCCAGCTCCCGCAGTCCCTCCTCCTGAGAGAGATGCTCCAGACCTCTCAATCATCTCTGTGGCCTCTGCTGGACCCTCTCCAGTTGCTCCTTATCTCTCTTGTACTGAGGAGCCCAGAACAGCAATGGGTACAGCGATGGACACCCATTAAACCACCACTTGGGCAGTAACCTGGTGTTCAGCCAGGGCCACCCCCAGTGTCTTATCACGGCGATACCTGAGGGCCCCACCTGCGACATGACGGCTGCCGTGACGCCTCCCGGGCATGACACGTCACTGCAGTGACGTCACGCGGGGCCACAAGCCCAGACCTGCACTGGGGCCACTAACGAAGCGACATTCACAGCCTATTTCCCCCTTCCCCGCCGCTTTGAGGGACGCGGGACCGAACCCTTTTCCTCTTCCACTCCCATTCTCGTTTCCGTTCCTATTCCCGTTCTCATTCCCGTTCCCGTTCCTCTTCCCCTTCCGCCTCCGCACGCCCGGTAACCCGTCCGCCGCCAGGACCCCGCGCGGGGCTGCCCTCCGCGCTGCCTGACCCCTGCCCCTCGGGAAGCGCCGCTCCGCGCCGCCCGCAGCCGCGGCTCTGCCGCCGTGAAGCGGCGCCGCTCCTCCCTTCGCGCCCGGGCGTGGYGAGGTGGGCGCGGCGGGCTCGGTCGGGGCGGCGCCGGGGGTCAGGCAGTGCGGTGGCGGCCTGGCAGCCGTGAGGGGAGAAGCGCTCGGGGGCCTCGGAGGGGCGGAGGAGGCGGCGGCGGCGGCGCCGGGCGGGCCCATGTCGGCACCGGGCACAGGTACCACGGGCACCGACGGGACGAGAGGGTAGTGCCGGGCTGTGTGTGAGGAAGGGGTCCCGGGGAAGGCGGGAGGAGGGCATAGAGGCCTAGCGGGGTCACGGGGAGGAGGGTCCCGGAGGTGGAGGGGCCGTCGGGCTCGGATCAGAGCAGGTTCGGGTGGCGGTGCCTGAGGGCACGGGGAGAGGGAGGCAGGGAGGGGACAGGAAGCTGCTGTTCCCAAACTGCTGGTCCCACCCGGGAAAGAGCCCGGGCTGCGGGAGAGTTGCGAGCGGAGACTGGGGTGGTAGCGAAGGAGTCTTTTTATATTTAGTGTTTTGTCTGTAGGCCTCTGTTGCACGGTGGAAAGCGCATTCCTGCAAGTCTGGCAGCAAAGCATTCGYTCCGCGACCTATGGAAGCGAAAGTAAAAGTGCCCGGCTGTTCGGCAGGCCGGTCTGAAGATGTGTCAGTGGCGTGAAGTTGTGTCAAGGGAGGTTTAGGTGGGATATTAGGAAAAGGTTCTTCGCCCAGAGGGTGGTTAGGCACTGGAACAGGCTCCCCAGGGAAGTGGTTACAGCACTAAGCCTGACAGAGCGAAAGAAGGGTTTGGACAATGCCCTCAGGCACATGGTGTGGTTCGTGGGGTGTCCTGTGCAGGGCCAGGAGTTGGACTGTGATGATCACTGCGGGTCCCTTCCAAGTCAGGATATTCTGTGATTCTTCCCGGACAGTGTGTGTGGGGCTCCTCTGCCCCATGGTTTTGTTCTGTGTGCTGTGTCTCATCATGCAAAACCTGTGGCTAAGTTTATTTTCTCCTCGTTGACTGGGGTATTTTTCTCATGCACCTTCCCCTGCATTAAAAGAACCTTGATTGTATTTCAGTTCTTAAAATTTCTGACCTTTTCTGGTGGTGTGATAACTAGTGGTGGAGGAGTCTATTGCTCTTTGACGTTTTTCAGCCAGTCACAGGTGGGACATCTTGCCTACATTCTTTATCCCCCATATCTCTTTTGTACTAGAGTAGCTGCAAAAAGGACTGTTTATGAGATCCATTTGATTTCCAGTGAATAATTTCAGTATGTTTAGTTTAATAGAGCTGTATTTTTTCCACTCATAGTTTTGTTTGCAAGGATTGAGACTCTGGATCATGTTACTTCAGACTATTAGAATAGACTTTTTATTGTTTTGAGAGGATTGATTTGAGGGCCAGGGTGTTGATGTTTATCCTTTTATTCTGACTCATGAGTAGATTAGTGATGCTGAATACCTTGTATTACTCTTTGCTTTCCTCAAAAGTAGGTATATGGATGGGTTTCTTAAATGTTATTTCTGTATTTCAAGACCTATTTCTTAAATTTCTGAGCTCTAAGTATCAGGAACCCAGTCCCATTCTTTAAAATTCCAAGATTGGTATGGAAAAAAATACGTAGAAACTTAGGTACAACAAGTAATATCTTAACTACAAATCAGTAAAGGTATATCAAATACTGAAAGATTAAGAGAAATAGTTTTCTCTGAAAAAATATTATCTGTAGGTGCTGCAACTAAGGAGTGTTAAAGCATGTAAATGTCACTACAGAAATGGGCTGCCAAGAGTCCAAAGGCATAGAGATGTTTGCCTTGTCTCTTTTCTCTATCCTTCCTAATTTTTAGCTGTGCTTGTTTGTCCTATCTATTGGCTCATGGAGTTCATGTCATTATTGTGCCTTTTCATCAGTACATTCACATAAACGTGAGCTATTAAGTAGAGGTTCTCTTAATCTTTAAGTTTCTCTTAACATTTCCCTACCATCCCCTTAATCCGGACCAAACTTAATCTTCACCTTTGTTTCCTATGGAAATGAGACCCAGGCGAGCCTGTTGCCTGTTTCCATTTTTCCGTACTTCTGACATCTTGTGGGAAAGTTGCTCACGGGACGCTTCTGTGCTGCCTGTCAGCGGAGGCTCCGCGCCGGCTGGGAGCTCAGCCCGGGTGTAGCTCAGAGGCAGCGGCCGAACCACCTCCTCCTGCCCTCGGGCGTTWGGTGTCGGCACAAACGAGCTGGCAGAGCCATCGGAAAGGTTTGGGAGATAAGGAGCTGTACACGTAGCAGGTAGTGAGGAGTATTGTAACACACCTGTTCTGGGATACAGAACAGAAACCTGTTGTAAAAGAGATTGTTGGGGTTTTTTTGGTTACCAATGGTCACTGGGAAAAAGTGGATAATACTGCCATGTGGTCAGAATCATAATGTGCCTGATTATGCTCCATCCCTTTTTATTTCATCTTCTCTGGTTTGCTTTTATGTAAGCAAACGTCAGATACAGCTTTAAAACAGAATTCTGAGTTCCTAAATTTAGTAAGAGCCTGAGTACCATAGTGATTGTGGTGAGTGACCATGTTCTTAAAAGTTACACCTGTAGCTGGATATTTTGTTCAGAGTATTGGAATTGTGACATGCTGTTCCAGCATTTCTTTAAACATAAACAACCCCTTCCTTCTTCATTTTTTGATTTCTTCTGCATTATTGATTTCATAATAATAGTGTTTTAAGATCAGTGTTTTTGAAATTCAAGCAATTCTGAGATCTTGAGATCTGAAGTCTTTTTGTTGTAGACATGCATTAGGGGGCCAAATTTGCTACTGTTTGTTTAAGCAATGCTGACTTGATTTCCATAAATCAGTGTCAGAGACATCTCTCCTTTGGTGCTGTTGCCAATTGCTGCCAAAGGCCAAGTCCTGAATAGGTTCCCTATTGGTAAGCTATCACTGCCTATATCTGAATATACTGTGAATTTTTGCAAATTTTCTTTAGAAATCCTAGAGAAGCACCTTAAACATTGTAATACAGAGCTTCACATGAGTGGGATAGTCAGTATATGAATTTATCGTTTTATTGTTTGGGAGGCAGCAGAGGGAATGTGCAATACTTGTTTAGAAACAGATTTTCTTTATTGTGATGTCTTATTTATAAACATATTTCAAAATAGTTAAAATAATGCCAGAAGCACTTTACATTAGATTGGAATGCAAGTCTCATTATCCACTCTGAGTAGATGCAGGAAATTGGTGAATCTGGCCTGTTTTCACTGTCCAGTCAGAGTAAAATGTTAGAAAGGCAAAAGTAGGAGTTGGAATTGGGACTCAAACTAGTGTTACTAATAAAAACAAAGTGATGGCTTTTTAGAAGGCATCACATGCAATGGTGTCCTTTCAGTCCCACCTATATATGCATTTAACTTGAAGCATGTAAACGTGTGAAAATTATTTGTGGTTTTAAGAAATTAATTTGGTCTGAAGTAAATAAAGGTTAGGTGGTTCTGATTGCCTCTTGCGGTCCTGCCCGGCCCACCTGACCCTGGCATGAGTCAGCAGAATGCCCCTGCATCAGGGACAGCTGCATTCTAAACCAGTACCAGGAGTTACCCATCAGGTTGAAGAAGGTGAGACTTCACCCTCTATTCAGTACTTACCACATCCAGGTGTGAATTCTCTGTTCCCAAGAAAGGCATTGACAGCCAAGTCTATTGGAAGGTCACCAAGAATGTAGTGAGGCTGGAGGACGTGGTATCTGAGGAGAAACAGAGAGAACTGGGTTCTTGATCTTTAAGAAGTGAAGGGGAAATCTTGGCTTACAACAACCTAATGGGAGAGCATAGAGAAGATGAAGCTGGGTTCTTCTTAAAGCTGTACGGGGATAGAGTGAAAAGAAAGAAACATGATATGGGGCATGGCAATTTCCAGGTTGGTATTAGGAAAAACTTTTTCACAGTGTGCCCAGAAGGGACCATCTCTGTTCTTGGAGATACTAAAACCTTAGCCAAGTCCCTGATCTGACTGGATCTGCTTGGAGCAGGGGGCTGAACTAGGTGTTCATCACAGTTTCCTCCTAATCAAAATTGTTCTGTGATTTTACCCTTTTGTCTGCAGTATATGTTATCTTCTGTGTCCTTAACCAGATGAAACCAAAGCTTAAGAGGGCTGGAAATCCCAAAGAAGCTAAAGCTCCTACAAAATGTTGGTTGAGTAGAAGGAGAGAGGAATTGTAGCCTTGGATAACTCTTGATAATTGCAGCTTTTCTGATATTATTTTGGTTTATTCTGCTGGCAGAGAGTTTTGTGTGTATAGCTTAGTCAGCACAGCTCGCTCTTCAGCTGCTACTTGTGCTGAGTGCTGGAGAAGAGTTCTGGAGATGCTGGGGAAATCTTGGGAGGGTTGAGGAAAGAAGGGAGCAAATTGATGCCTTTTCACAGTGAGGGTAATCAGGCATTGGAGCAGTTTGGCCAGAGGGGTTGTGTGCAGTTTCCTTCCTTGGCAGTTTTCAAGACTGTAACTTGAAAGAGTCTTGTCTGACCTCATTGCTGACCCTGCTTTGAGCAGGAAGTTGAATTACTTGAGGTCCCATCTAACCTGCATTATCTTATGATCCTAAGTAGTAGAAGTGGAAGGGGGAGTATTCAGAGGCGATGGTCAGTGATGTGCAGGTTCATGCTGATGTATCAAATACTCGTTTTTGAGTGGGGGTACTTTGTTTTCATCAGCATTGAATTTTTTGTTTTCCAGATGGCCTTCTGTTTGTGTTCCAAGATCTATTCCTTGGGTTGTAGAAACTTGAGATGCTTTTATTTCACAATTTGTGCTGAAGACAACTTTGCAGTACAGCAGGCTTACAAAATGATTAGTTTTTACCTGTTAGGTCCATTCCTTAGTTCAAGAAAACTTAAACCTTTATTCTGATGAGTCATGCATTTGTGAGTTAAGTGAGTATGGGTGGGCTGTGAAAAATGACTAAAATATCAACAGCAATTTAAAAGTACTTATTTTCCTGTGATTCTGCAGGTTTGCCTGGGTAACACAATGCCAGCTGAGCGCAAAAAGCCAGCAAATATGGAAGAAAAAGAATCTCAGTTAAACAATAAAGAAAAAGAATTTAGTGAAAGGCGCCTTGTGAGCACCAGGGAGAAGCCAAAAGAAGATATCAAGGTTGGCATGAAGAGAGAGACTTTAAAGGTTCCTGAAGATAAAAAGAAAAAAATGGAAGAGGATAAAAGAAAGAAGGAAGACAAGGAACGAAAGAAAAAAGAAGAAGATAAAGTAAAGGCAGAGGAGGAGCAAAAGAAGAAAGAAGAAGAAGAAAAAAAGAAACTTGAAGAAGAGGAGAAAAAGAAACAAGAGGAGGAAGAGAAAAAGAAACAAGAAGAAGAAGCTGCTCAACTGAAGTAAGTTGTCTTTTAGAGGTTTAATTGTGCTAAATGCTGGAGTTCTGCTGTCGGGGTTGTGGGCAGAGTTAGAGGAGCTGTTTGAGTTACTTTTAATAAGTTGCATGTAGTGTTGTAAGTTTTATGTGGCTGAGAATGCTTTATGACTTCTATGTAGTGTTGAGTTTTCCTTCCTTCATCGCCCAGATTTATATCTTGACCGTGATGTTCTATGGTCTGGGATATCCCTGGGGTCAACTGTCCTGGCTATGTCCCCTCCCAGCTCCTTGTGCACCCTCAGCCTCCTTGTTGGTGAGGTGGGGTGCCGAGAAAGCCTTGACTGTGTGTAAAACCTGCCCAGCAATAATGGAAACACTCCTGTTTTAGCACAAATCCAAAACAGCCTCATACCAGCTGCTGTGAAGAAAATTAACTGTGGCCTGGCCCAAACCAGCACAATGAAGAAGCACAGTTGCATTTATGATGGAGAAGTGTTAGTACCAAGAAATTGGGAATACAAATTCTTAACAGGTTTACAGACCATAATAGGAGCAAATCTGCTATTAGAAATTATTTTGTCATTTCTTTTAATCAGTCATAGACAATTGATAACTGGATGGCAAACTCAGAATGTAACCTGGTAATTTAATATGTGATATACCTGTTTCAAATTTTCTGTGTGATCTCAGTAGTCTGGGAATAAAAGATTTCCCTTAACTGTGTAATGCAGTAACCTGTTGAAAGGCTGTTGTCCTCTTCTGTAAGAACTTCACGTCCATTTGTAGTAAATGGAGTTTTATGTTTATATTTTCAAATTCTGTTGGGATTAATCTGTTCTGCATAGAAATATTTGAGAAATTTTGTTTTGTAACAAGTAGTGCTTGCCTTTTGCAGCACAAAAATTAAACAGATTTTCTGAAGCAGATGCTTTCTCTTTCTAGGATTAACTTGGTAAATATTTAAAAAGAGAGTAAAGGGAAATTGTGTTGGAACCGCTGAAGGTTTTCCAGCTATGACCTTTTTTCCTTTGAACTGATAACCTGAAAGTAAGGCTCTGTCATAAAAATGACTAATTTTTATGTCTCTTAGAGAAAAAGAGGAAGCACATCAGCTCCATCAGGAGGCTTGGGAGCGCCATCAGGCAAGGAAAGAACTCCGCAGCAAAAACCAGAACGCACCGGAGAGTCGTCCTGAGGAAAACTTCTTCAGCAGACTGGACTCCAGTCTGAAGAAGAACACTGCTTTTGTTAAGAAGCTAAAAACCATTACAGAGCAACAAAGGGACTCCTTGTCCCATGACTTTAATAGCCTGAATTTAAGCAAATACATTGCAGAAGCAGTAGCTTCTATTGTGGAGGCCAAACTGAAAATATCAGATGTGAACTGCGCTGTGCACTTGTGTTCCCTCTTTCACCAGCGATATGCTGATTTTGCTCCTTCCTTACTTCAGGCTTGGAAAAAACATTTTGAAGCAAGGAAAGAAGAGAAGACTCCCAACATTACCAAGCTAAGAACTGATTTGCGTTTCATTGCAGAATTGACAATAGTTGGGATTTTCACTGACAAGGAAGGTTTGTCTTTAATCTATGAGCAGCTTAAAAATATTATTAATGCTGATCGAGAATCCCACACTCATGTTTCTGTGGTTATCAGCTTTTGTCGGCACTGTGGAGATGACATTGCTGGTTTGGTACCAAGGAAAGTAAAAACTGTTGCAGAGAAGTTTAACTTGAGCTTTCCTCCTAGTGAGATAATTAGCCCAGAGAAACAACAGCCCTTCCAGAATTTGTTGAAGGAATACTTTACATCTTTGACCAAACACCTGAAAAGGGACCACAGGGAGCTACAAAATATTGAAAGACAAAACAGGTGATAATTGAATGTTGCTTTTTACTTACGAATAAAAAATAGTTTATTTAGGAAATGCCTAGATTTGTTGCAGTATTTATAAACAAAGTCTGTTAGCAGTGTGTAGAAGATAAGCATGTTCTGCAATGTATCTAAAAAAAGTTCTGAGTTTGTTCTGAATACTTAAAAAGCAAAGACCAAACAGACTCTTTGAATATCTTTTAAGGAAAAGGGAGGTTGACCTTTAGCTGTAATTCTCTTTACTCTCTTTGGTGCTGTTTCCTTATCAGTGTGAGAGCAATGCTGCTTTCCCAGCTGGTACTGTCCTTTTCCAGTTGGCACAATCTGATTTCTCCCTTTCCACCCACATGTATCTAACAAAGCATATGCCACAATTGCTTTGGGTTGTTTACTTTTATTGTGTACGAAGATGAAGGAAAAAATAGGTTAAATTCACAAGGTATCCATTACACTCCAAGGTGGGCAAATTTTATATTATTATATTAAAATGTTGGAGGCCATAGACAATTTGATTTAAATCCTCTTAAATATCTATATGTGGTACTAATATTGCAGGGTATGAATATGCAGACCTGGAAATCTGAATAATTTTACTCTGCCCTGTTCACATTGTTTAATAATTGTTTTCTTTAAAGCATCCTGAATTCTCATTATTGGAGCCAGCCTAAATTCTCATTACTGGAGCCACCCTAAACCTGCTGGTCTTAAAACATCATTCTTAATTCCTTTTGGAAGCATTCCAGGCAGATRGAAATGAACATGTTACTGTGTATAGACACATATTTCAACTAAAAGGCTGGACATCAGTCCAAAAACAAATGTATGGTTGGAATGCATTAAATTTTGATGTTTCCAAAGGAAGGATCCATTGTGCTGATGGGTTTTGTGCTGCAGTCCTATCTGCTCCCAGCCAAGTGTTGAATATCACAGGATCATAAACTGACTTTTGAGGTACTGTTATTTCTACAAGTACCTTATTAGTTAAAAGTGTGTTATTGACTTAGTTGTTATTTTTTTCAAAGTCAATGAATATGAACCATTATACTTTCACAAATTATATTTGATTCTGGGTGCATTGGCTCTGGCTCACATTTCAATGAGTGGGTGTCACAAAGTCTGTATGATAGAAAATAAAGTGAAAAAAGTTTCTGAGATATATCAAGGGTGTTAAGAAACCACAAAGAAGAAAGAATGTGAGTGATCTGGGAGAGGAAAATATGCTTYAATATTTACTTGTGCAACTGGATAAAAGTGACTGGCTAGAGCCTGAGCAGCCTAATCTGATCTCACCATTGAGCCTGCTTTGAGTAGATCAGATGAGAGATGTCTTTGAGCACCTCATCATCTGATTTACGCCTGTGAACTTGGGTGCAGAGCTTTGCTTTTGGCAAGGAATGTGAAGAACTGTCATTTATCACTGGATTAAGAGAACTCTGTTACTTCTCTCTCTGAACTTTAAGGTGTTTATTTTAACTTCCTTAATAAAAGTTAAAGAATAAGCTTTGTTAAAGAAATAATACATCAAAAAACTTTACTAGCGAATTTAATTTGCTTACGACGTCTGTAACACATTCCTGGCATTTGCATGCTATGGAAGTGCAAGGCATGAGGAGGGCAAGACAGAAATTTGCCTAGTAAGAAGTCTATGAATACTATAGAAATCGTCCTAAGCTGTGGTTTTTGGTAAGGTGATTTTGCAGTTGGTTCGTTACTTGCTTTTGAAGTTTCTTTTTTGTGAGTGGGTGATGGAGTTTGGGTTGTTTTGTTTGGTTGGGTTGGTTTCTCCTTGTTTTAAAAGAACAGCCAATAATCGTATTGGATAAAACAGTATAAAACAGTTTTCTATGTATTAAAAATCTGATCCGTTTTGCTGTAGTTTTTATTCACACTGTTATTCCAGAATCAATGAAGTTAATAGGGAGTGAACTGTTCCCTCTTGTGTATCGACTGTGTCATTTATTTGGGTTATGATATTTTTTCAGGTAAATAATCAATTTATCTATGTCAGGAAAGTGACTGTGAAGTTATTTAAGCTGTACAGATCGGTTGAATTAATTGAAAATTATAATGCTAAGTTAACAGTGCTTTAGTGCTGTGTTGCCTGTGAACTCACTGAGGTAAAATTAAAGCAGACACAAGTGTGTCTGGTTAAGTGGATAATTAGGAAAAGTACCTTGAGTTATGCTTTGGCTTTAATATAGACTTAACATAGAACCTGGTGGTCATTTGGTTACACAGCTGAGGGTGCAACAAAACTTGTCAGGCTGTGTCATTGGAAGGAGACAACCTGATTCCCAAATTCTAAGGAGAGTTTTCAAAAATGAGTGTTAGCTATGGAAGAAACTTCTTTTGTCTAAACTAAGGATGTTTTTAAGATGTGCTGCACTTGCCTTGTGGTGCTTTGAAGAGACATAAAGTAAGACAAGCACTGTGTGCTGTACTTTCAGTGTGTTCAGAAACGAACTGTGCTTTTTAAAGTTTGCTTTAGCTTCTTTGAATTTGTTAACACTTGTCTTCTTGGAACTGAAATAGAGAACTGAAAGTCTTGTACTATTGTTACAGCACTTTGCTTTTCTTGTGTTTTAATAATAGCACAGAGCTTCAGTGCTTATGTTTATAAAGCTGCTGGTATATTTTAAACTTAAAATATGTGTGTAATAGACAGTGGTCTCCATGGAAAAGCTATGAATTGATACTTAATGTGTTTCCTGAATCCAAACTGAACTACTGCTCTTTACAAATTGTCAGTGATTATTTAATTTGTTAATTTTACTTTGAAGGAGCAGGCAATACCTGTTAAATAGGTGTGTTGTGTTAGAGAAATAGAACTTTTGCCAGCATTAGAGCTTCTTGCCCTCCACCCAGACACCTGTGTCCATTTTTGGTTCTGAGCAGGCATAAGGGATTTTGTTGCTTACCCTGTGAATGTGTACAAAGATTACTTTTGTTTTACAATTAACCTGGAACATGAAGATTGATATCCCTCAACTTACATTGCCTAAACTATTTCAGAATTTTTATGCCACAAAATATTTGTGTCTTTTGGCAGGACTGTGACTGTATGCCTATTGCTTAATAAAAGCATAGTGGTAATGGCATCATACAAATGATAATGTCATGATACAACCTGCTTCAGGAACTGTGGCATTTGCACCTGTTTTCAGACTTTTCATGCTTTCATCTCAGGGCAGGGTGCCTGGTCAGTGGTTCCAGCACTTGTAAGCGGTGATCCGCTTGTTCCTTCAAATGCAAGTTGCTTTTGACAACAGATTTCAATTTTAAAAATTATTATTTGAAACAGATAGGAATAGTTTTATAAAAGAATATAAAGAGCAACCAAAGAAACAAATGTAACTGCTCTTAATTTGGACTGATAGCCTTGAAATAACGTGGTTTGTTAGAAAGTCAGTGGGCTGCTTGCAATTTTTTTCAGCCTCCTGGTGATGATAGCTCATGTAATCATTTAAACAATATGGAAATGGATTGTTACAGGTGCAAAGCAACTTTTATCCAGCTTTCATCTAAGTTGAATGTTTTARTTTACTACAGAAGTCTTTTCAGGACTGTTTCAGCCTAATCATGGCAAAAAGTAAGTGAGCTTTTCTCTTTGGAGATGGAAGCTAGAGCTTCTGTGACTATACAGTCCTCAGTGGGATTGACATTGGAAATTCAGTGTGGTTTGGAAAAATAATAGCGTTGCTCAAATCTTTGCTATTACAGTCTTTTTGAATRTTCACAGTTCCCTCAAAGAGGTCAGATTAGCTTTGCTCAGAGAAATTCACAGTGGTTCAGCATAGCTCAAATATATTTTAAGAAAAAGGTTGTCTTACTGCAACTTTGTTTTTTGTAGACGCATTCTCCACTCCAAGGGAGAGCTGAGTGAAGATCGACACAAGCAATATGAAGAATTTGCAATGTCCTATCAGAAGCTGTTGGCAAATTCTCAGTCTCTGGCTGATCTTTTGGATGAGAACATGCCTGACCTCCCCCAGGAGAAACCAACGCCTGAGGGTAAGCACCTTCTAAAGCAAGTAAACAGAACCCTGGGCTTGGCTTGAATGTGGTGGGAAAGCTGACCAAACCCTCTTACCAACGTGTTCTTTCTGCTGGTTTCATTTCATTCAGCATTTGCCCCTGAAGGATATCAGCTAATGAATAGTACTTTTTTTTTTTTTTTAATTAAAGTAATTAAACCTGACATGTAGCTGTAACTGTTGTATATGCTGTGTAGTTATGGTAACTTAAGTAGTATCTGTTTTGGTTTGCTTCAGGTAATAGAGTAATAAATGGAAAATCAAGAATATTTTAACCTGATCCTTTCTATTTAATATTATGCAGTTTATAGGAGTTAAAAACTGTTAGAGTTTTAAAAGCTGCTGTTGTTAAAAAATACATTTGAAGTCTATTTTGGGTCATGATGGTATGAGTAGGAACCCATTGTTAAGCCAGATAAGTCAGTGGGTGTGGCTGTCTGACCTCCTGAGCAGAAGTGCAGCTTTTAGCTGGCACAGTAATTCAATACCTTTAAATCTAAAATTTGAGATTGTTTGAGGTGATGTTGAAATCATGAGTGCATCTTTTGCCTGAAATGAGCTTAAAAAAGTTGTATTTCTTGAATGCGTCTAAATATTTTTAAACTTCATTCTGAAAACTCAGTGGGGTACATTCATCATACTCAAAGTGATTACTTTCCACGCTAATGTCTTTAAAGTCTATTATAACTTTCCTTTCTCGTGCCACATAATGTGCTGCTTGATTTTACTTGATTTGACTTTCACTCTGATACTGTCTGTGTTTTCAATTAAAATCAAATTTACAATTTTAAGATAACATCTTGATAGACCTAATATTAAGATTGGATTGTTAAAAACACTTTAAAGTGTGCATTGCAATATTTAGGTGAAAACAGAGGTAGTAATAAATAAATTAACATTTTTCTAAAAGGACTCTTAATCTTTAAGGTGCATCCCCATAGAAGATTGTAAATTTGTGTAAATAACTTTCTTGTGGTTTCACTGTGTTTGCAGAACATGGGCCTGGTATTGATATTTTCACACCAGGAAAGCCTGGAGAATATGACCTGGAGGGGGGAATCTGGGAAGATGAAGATGCTAGAAACTTCTATGAGAATCTCATTGACTTGAAGGCTTTTGTGCCAGCAATTTTGTTTAAAGATAATGAAAAATATTCCCAGAACAAGGATTCCAGCAAAGATGAATCAAGAGGTAGGATGCTTAGTTGAGTATTTTTTTTAACATACCTTGTCCAACAGATATACAAATTTGATGGAAGTAATGAGTCTCTAATGAAATAATTTGTGGTGATCAGGACAGAACACCAGTTTGGATGAAATTTTAGGAAATAAACTATGTGGGATAGGGATTATATCCGGGTGCAGTATTTAAGGAAGAGGAAAAATAAATGCATCTTAATACTCATAGAATTCTAAATTTCAAGTGATTGGAGGTTAACTAGTGTGAGTAAATAGGAATTTTTCTGTGAGAAACAGGAAGAGTTTTCCTTTTTTTAAAGATGTTGGTTTTATTTTTTTTCCCATTGTTATTTTCTTACTAAATTAATGGTAGCTGACTTTGTCAGTATAAAATTTCAGTGGATTAAAAGGCCTGGGTGGTTCCTTACTTCTGACGCAGCCCTCAGTTGACAAGCAGGAGTTTGCAGACTTTAGTTGTAATGGGATAAAAATTCACCGTCACTGTCTCAGAGTGTAACTGAAGATCCATGTTTGGATAATTCTGAAATTTCCCTGTGAGGATCTTTAGATGTTGGAGCATCTTGCCCAGGGAGATGAGAATCTCTGTCTTAAAATATTTTTTAAAACAACTGGGAAAATACCAGAGAAATGTGGCGTKAATATGGTGTTCAACCACTTTGAGCAAAAGGTTGAACTGGAGCTATCACCAGAGTCCATTCTAGACTAATCTTGTCTGTGATTCTAAATATGTTGCTTGTTTGTGAGTCCATATTTCCATATGATGTGTGCACTGTTTAGAACTTGTCACACTTCTTGGTGACAAATTTAAGAATTTTAATAAGGTTATCTGCCTGGAGATTTGTTTTTTTAAATGAAGCATAGTCTGCAAGTGAGATTGGAAGGAGGTTGGAAAGAATTGTAAAATACTCTTGGAAATCTCTTGGAAAAATGCTCAATGTTGGACCAGTGTTGTGGTCCAAGAAAAATATTAGCTATTCTTTTCTGAGTCTTTATCTATAGACTCATATATTGTTTTCAAGGAAAAGAATAGTTTTTATTTGACCTTTTATACAGCATGTTATTTCATCAACACCTTCCTCCTGTTTTGCTTTTTACACAAAGAAAGGCAAAAGATTTTCCATTAAGACACTGAAGAGATGTGGATTTAGCAGTATGAATCTTCCTGTATTCTAATMACGACTGTGTATACTTAATAATTTATTAGTATTTATTTAGTATTTCTACATAACTTGTAAATAGATTCAAAAGATGCCAAAGATAATAAAGAAGCAGCTGGGAGCGAGGATCTGGAACTGGAGCTGGAGAACCTGGATATTAATGATGATCCACTGGAGTTAGACTGTGGAGATGAGGCAGAAGATCTTACAAAGAAGCTTCTTGATGAGCAAGGTAAAAAGAATTGGTTTTAAGAATTCTTTTTCTTCCTGATCTGTTTTTTGGAGCTTGATGCGTTTTAGTTTGTAGAGTTGTAGAGTGCATTCAGGGGAAAGGATTGATTGATTGATTGATTGATTTATGAAACTAGTAGCTAGAAACTGCTAGGATTGTGATAAATGTTTTCATAACAAGTCATTCAGATACAAGTGAAAATTACTTTAAAGAGGTTTATATAGTGAAAGTTACCAATTCCTTCACACAGCTTTTAAATATAATCAAAGGCAGTTGCCTGAAAAGTGACTACAAAGAGGAATGTAAATTTCAGTGCATAAATGACTTGCCTCATCAAATGTGCTTCRGGTGCTAATAAAATATTTTCTGTTTTTAACTTCTCTTGAAATCTGCCTTTCTGTCTTTTTAATTGATAAAGATTTTTCTTATGATGTTATGGCTTTACATAGCAGGATTTAAGAATTCTAACCTCTAATTGTGTGTAAAGTGCTGCAAATGGCACCTCCGAAAACCTCACTGTTTTAGTTTTTGCAAGGCAAACGGCCACACTGT
Source organism: Amblyornis subalaris (assembly GCA_018881555.1). Classification (NCBI taxonomy): domain Eukaryota; kingdom Metazoa; phylum Chordata; class Aves; order Passeriformes; family Ptilonorhynchidae; genus Amblyornis; species Amblyornis subalaris. The sequence goes on from JACAXG010000107.1 coordinate 415,450, forward strand.
TTCTTAAGGATTTCTTATGAATTCAGAGTTTTCTTTCAGTGGTACCAAATAGTGAGAAAAGCAACATCAGGTGTTAAGAGCCAAATTCGTAGAGGAGAGAGTGAGGTGTTTTCTTTGAGCCCAATTTGTAGGACACATCAGGTTTGCTGCTTTGGACTTACAAGGACCAATGCAGATTATTTTATTTCATTTCTGAAGCAGGAAAATAGTTTTATGTCTAGAATGTGAAAAAAAAAAATCACATGGAGAGTCCAGTGGCCGGAGATTCTGTGGCTTAAAACTGAAAATCCTACCTGATGTAGTGAATTTATAATCTAATCATCATAGAATCATAGAGAAGTTTGGGTTGGAAAGGACCTTATAGGTAATCTAGTTCCAAACCCCCTGCCATCGTCAGGGACACATTCCAGGTGCGGGATTGCCTGCATTTCTTGTTAACTATAAAGGTGTTTAGAAAGAAAAAAATACTTTTTCTTTCAGTCTCTACAATTATCATGCTGCATGATTTGATTTTCMCACAGATCTACTATTAGAAATAGTCTAACCATAATCGTTACACATTACTACTCGTACATTTTTTACAACGGATTAATGCAGATTTAAAATGTGGGAATGGAAGACTGGAACTCAAGAGGATCAATATGAAAAGCAAGAAGTGAATTAATTTTTTACATGAATTGCATACTTTGTCGTTTGCCTTAGAGAAGGAAGCCCCAACCAGTTTAATTTCTTTTCAGTGTAAAATTATTAATTTTCTGTGTGTAAGTCCCAGACTTGCTTTAGGTACTACAAAAATGCCTTTCCACTTGGAAAGGATCCACGTACACTGTGATGAGAAAATACAAAGTGAGAATATCTGTAGTTCTCCAGTGGAGGAGAGGACCAGTGAAAGAAGAGAAATTTGGGGAACGATTGAAATGGAATATGATAGCAGGCCTCTGGAAAAGTGACTGAATTATCAAAGACTTATTTTTTAATTTGTTTCAAGAGCGTTGAGTCAGTTTCAATAGAAGACTGAGGTGAGACAGCTAATTGCTGTAAGGGAAAAGGAAGGAGACAGGAAGGTGTGGCTATAAATATTTAAATGGAAAAATGCATTAAACCAAGATTTGCAAATTGTTGTGTTTGGGCGATTGCTTGCATGTTAGTGAACTCGGTGTGTGGGGGATGAGAGATTGAGGGTTCCATTAAGCATTTAAAACTTCATGGTCCTCTTTTGTCTGAGCATCTGGAACATTTTCCTTTTCTACTTTTTACTCCTTCCTTAATGAACCCTTGTCTCTTGTTCTTCCGACTTCTCGTTTTCTGCACAGGAGAGGAGGTGATGTCTGGTTATGTCTCTGGCACCTCAAGACGGGGTGGCTGACAGAGCTGGCAGTGTTCCTTGGAGGAATTCTAAGTCTTTTTCTACCTAAGCTTAACCCCTACCCCTAGCAGGTTTCAAAGCCAAGAAAAAGTCCTACAGTGTAGCATCTTTGATACTCTTCCTTGCAGTAAATTGAAAAAGGAGCTTGAGTCTTCCCAGATACGAGTTTGTCTTACTGTAAATACAGTGACTTTACCAGTGTTGGGTATTTTGTAGTTTCCTTGGGTGTGATTTCCACCACCACTATATTCTCTTTGAAGTCTGTCTGTCTATTTTCCTTTCAGATACCTCCTAGGTATTCTTGTTACTGCTGAGCTTTCTCAAACTGAAAGAAAGCCAAACTTAATCATGATTCTTTTCCAGGAAGCAATGTTTTTGTGTTGCCGTGGCCAAGGAAGGGTTCTTTCCGAGTGTACTTTCCAAGTGGTGGTGTTATAACTCATTATTGTGCTATAGAGCAAACTAAACTCTTCTTTAGGGCTTAATAAAATCTGTAAAATTTCAGAAGCATACCACAGGTTTTGCAATTAGAAGGTAACAGTAGGGGTCTGGCCAGATCTTCATAGTTGATGTCAGGAAATCAGAATTTTGTATTAATCTTTGTAATCTGTGGATGAGTACTTAACAACAAAACATTACAAATGTGCTGTGTTCATAAATCATTGCAACTCATGGCTTAAAGATGTCTGGTGCTTGTTTATTTCCCTCCCTTAGAACAAGAGGATGAAGAAGCCAGTACTGGATCTCATTTAAAACTGATAGTAGATGCTTTTCTTCAGCAGCTTCCAAATTGTGTCAACAGAGACCTCATTGACAAGGTACAGTCATAGTTTTAATTTTTTTCACTCTTAAAAGCCACAATGCTAGATCAGATAGATAGGAAATAAAGATTTGGAGCTTTGCAGTCTGGCAGTAGCTGAATTAATTTTTAATCAGTCTGTATTCCTCTCAGTGGACATATTTTCTAACTATGTTCTAAGTGAAGATTTTTCATTATGGTTGTTTTTAAAGCAGCTGCATGTAGTAGGAATAGCTCATTTTCTGTTGCTTTAATTAAAACCCTCTTCATCAAAATGAAGTATTGCATTAACTTTTCTCTTCTCTTTATAGGCAGCAATGGATTTTTGCATGAATATGAATACAAAAGCCAACAGAAGAAAACTGGTACGAGCACTTTTCATAGTTCCTAGACAAAGGTAAGAACTGAAGGGGAACAAGCTGGATCCACCCATTCATTATTTAATATAACATATGCATGTATTTTTCAAAACCAGTGTATATTCCAAGTTGCATTTGTTTATTCCTGATATGCACTTCTTGAGCAGCTTATGCTGAAGTATTTAGTATTTAGTCACTCAAAGTATTTAGGATCCATGATCCACACGACAATATTTTGCCAAAAACTAAGTATTTTAAAAAGGAATTTCTTTTTTTTCCTTGTACTTGCTGTTTACAGCAGGTCTTTTTTCATGACTTTTCTTTAACTGTGAAAACAACAGCAAAACCTACCTTCTGCTGAAAACGGAGGATTAATTTCATTCAGGACAATTTGCACTTTTTTGTGTTAAAGCCTGTGGACAGAGTGCAGTACAGCTTTGGAGGGAGGATTTCTTGTGCTACCTTAATTCCGATACRGAACATAACCATTATCACAGCTTTGTGTCTTCTGGAACAGCCAGTTCTAGGCCAGCCACTTTGAGCCTGGCCTCTTTTGTSCGTGTACATCTGCCTGTGTAGGCTTTGGCTGTTTCTCCTTATCTCCRTTTGTGTAAGCAGGTTTCCTGCACTTACAGGAAGAGCCTTGCTTCCAAAAATTGTTGCAAATATTAAAATAACAACATTTGAATTCATTGGGGGAATAATGTATTTCTCTGTTCTCTGGTAAACTTGAGCCTTAAATAGGTGAAATTATGAAGAAGTCATTTTTCTTGCTTCACCTTGACCTGTTTCTCATGATAAGTTGTTTTGATGCTGATTTTAATTTAAAGTGTTTCATGTTCCTCTTGGAATTCTTGTTAGAGTTTACACTGCTTTGATTCCATTACCTTTTAAAACTGAGGGTGAAAAACACAGCTTGATTGTTTTGTCTTAACACATACGTAGACTGGCTTTGAATAAACAGACTTTGGTGTTTTGTTTTCCTTATGTTTAATCATGGCTTGCACTGTGTTTTCAACCTTAATTGTAGCCTATTTCTACATCCCATCTGTAATAAGCRTCTGCTGTGTTAATAACCCTGTTCTCTTAGCTGTGTGCAAACCAGTGGTTTGTTTGCTGACTGAGGCATTAACCTGACTCCACATTGAAGCAGTGTGGATAATCTTTCATTCTCTTGTGTATTCTTGTCTCTGCAATGATGGGTTTGACACCTCAGTCTTTGGAGACTTTGATAGAGGCCTGATTGTGCCTGACCTATGCATTAGTGACAGAGGAGGCAAGCAATTGATTATCTTCTGTGTTAGATGTAACATGGTGCTCCTCAGCCCAAATTTAGGTTGCAGAGGAAATAACATTTCTGTTTATCACCATGCTGGTAATCATGAAATGCATCAAAACACAACGTGAGAAGATTTTTTTTTTTTACAGTTTAGAACATCTACAGCAATGTAAATTGGCAGGAGCACTTAGACATTTGTCTTTGGCTCTACCATAATAGAGAATTTTTTATATTTGTAGAAGGGAAGTGGCTTGTTGGCTGGTCTGTGACCATACAGTAATGTTTGTACCACTGCCCCATATTTTTTCCTGGTGCTGTATATTCCAGATGGCTCAAATTGATCATTAACTCTTGGAACCTCTTTGAAAGTCTGTTATTTTCTTTGCATAATCTGCTAAATTGTGCTAGGGGACAATGATCKGGAGGAACTTGTAGATGTGCACAGCAAAAGGAGGTACTTTCAAACAGGAACAGCATGATGGCTTGTAAATTCAGCTGTGTGATTTCACAGGTGGCATAAAAGCAAAAGTTAAATTCCTGATATACTGCACTATTAAAAACATGTCTGTCATCAGGCTGTACTACAAACAAGTTCCTAGAAACATACATAGTTTCCACACTGCCATTGATTTGTTATCTTCCCAGAGGTAATTCCCTTATCCCACAGATTTGTTTTAAAGATAATAATAACTTTAAAAATATTAACTTTTCTGTCAGAACTCAATAGACTAAGATTGATTGTGGGGTTTGCTCGAGGAGCTGCTACCTTCGTGACAGTTCTGGTCCCTCATAGTTGGAGCTAACACTGAGGTGAATGGCTCAGCTGATCTTCTCACTGCTGGTCTTTAATTATAAATAAGAATTATTCTTAGTAGGAAGTATTAAACATTCGATGTACAATAATTTAATTCCTTTTCCTGCTGTCTGCTCTGGGACCTACTTGACTRATGAATACTCAAGCTTCCAGTTTTAAGATCTTAAGTTCAGTTGTGTTTATCTGCCTGCATTAGTGACCCCGTCTCTGGACTACTCAGCAGGCGAAACAGGATGTTGACTGAGCTGCTTGTTCTGAACACAGGCAGTTGGGATGTAAATACCAGCTGAACTGCCCTTAGGTGCAGACACTTTGAAAGGGCAACATATCCTAATATTTAAGTAAACTGCATTGCCGCAGTTGGGAAAAGAGCAGTTCTGCTGTGTGTCTTTGAATCAGCATTTATAATCCTTTCTGATGTAGAAAGTCATATATATTCTGTAACACATTGCTTCCAGGCCTTGTGTAGTTTGCGTTAACAATGATTTTGCTCTGCGTATCTCTTCACTGAGTCATAGTGATATGGCTTTACCTCCCATTATTGTTGTTCCATACTAGTTTTTACTAATCCAGGAATTTTTGCAATATCTCTCCATGATACTGTGGGAGAAGAAAGCTTGTTATAGTTGTGTTTTTGAGAAGGTTTTTTTTGAAAGCTTCAGAGGAGCAGCGTCCTTGAGGATGCAGATAGAGCAGTATGTTTTCCAAAAGCATTTCRTTTCTCCAAGCATATCAGCTAATGCTGTCTAAGTTTAGTTGCTTTATTTGCAGCCATAATGAGGTATKTCAATAACAGAGTAAGTTCTGTTTCTTCTCTTGAGATCAGTTTTGGGAAATGTGCAGGCACGACACAAGAAAGTGTAAAACTGGTTTCATGTTTGAGAAGTAATGCAGGCACTGTGAAGTCATAGTCATTATGTAGTGTTGCCAGGGAGCTTTCCTGCTCCACTGGGGTTGGATAAGATTGGGACAAATCAGGATTCTTCAAGACAGAAAACTTAATTTGGCAAAAAAGGCCATTTCTTTCTCAACTCACTGTAGATCAGTGTTCGAATACAACATCTTTGCCCTGCTCTGTTGAATTCTAATGAATGGATCACATTTACATTTTCAGCTGCGATTTGAACCTCCAACCCAACAGAACAGAAGGCCTTTTAAAAAGATTTTTCAGTGCTAGTATATGAGTGGCTTTCACATTTGCATTGAAGGATTGATTTAAAACTAAATATTAGCCTGTTAATCCAGGACTGCAGACAGTGATTTAACCCATACTGCTCACAGCTTTATGACTTTTGCATGTGGTTCTTTGATGTCTAACTGAATTATCTTCCCGTACAGATACACAGAATTATCTAGGTTTACCTAATACTTCTCACACTTCAGTATGAGAAGTCTGAAATCGCATCTTAGGCTTTAAATTATAAACAATTCTAGACAGATGTTAAGCAGTAGGTAGGGGCTGTTGTAACTTCTGATGTTTTTTTGATGTTCCATCTGTAGTGATCTGTGAAGTTGCAAGTTTACTAAGGAAGAGATCAGTTGTTCATAATGAAATTTTTAGTGTTATTATTGGTTGCTCTTAACTCAGAAGTTAGCTGCTTCTTAAGTGTTGAATAGTTGTGCACCTTTTAGCTCAAAAGCTGTAAGCCTCCTGTGTATTTACAGTCAGCTCTTCATCCTGAGACTTCTCTGTAGCAAGGGTCCTTTTTGTTCCATGGAACTTGACTTGTCAGTGGCCTGTTTCAGCTGAGGATAAAATTGAGGGATGTGTTTGAGATCAAGGAGTTTGTCATGGCAAAGAAATAAAAGCAAAAAGTGCTTCTGTGGCAGCATTCCAATTCCACAGCATCCTTCTCTTCCCACGGAGCAATGTGGGTGGCACTTGGTACCTGTTCAGGCCCTGTGAATGCACTGCTTTTATCCATTATGATTGTGCTTGTGAGGCAGGAGTTCTGGCTCTGTTGCTTCATTCTTTAAGCTGTCTTTCTTGTAGAATCACAGAAATGAAAAATGTATAAAATGCCCTCTTCACTCTCCCTGGGCATAAAATTTTGGATGCGTCCATTTTGGAGAGATTGCGATTAGGACATTCACTGAGAAAAGTKTGGGGGAGGATTGTTTTTTGATTGGTTTTGGGTTTTGGGGTTTGGTTTTTGGGGTTTGGGGTTTTTTTAATAAACTGACATTTGAAATGGTAGGAAAAAAATGTGCTCTTAGATATTTTGCTGACGTGCAGTTCATGTGATCCTGAGATCCAAAGTTGACTCGATTTCAGTCCATGGTGTGTGGTCTAAGTGACAGTGGTGAGAAGTGGTGTTTTTTACTGTGGTGGTGTATATTCACGGTGCTTAACATAGACTTCAGAGAGTAACTGTCTCRTCCCTGATGCCAGATCTTGCTTTGTAATGTAGAAGAGCAGGAAGAGAAATCAATACTGTGGGGTTTTAGTTAAGTTCTTCACCCCTTCGCAAGAGAAAGAAATGCTTTTGGAGAAAACAAAGCACTGCAGGTACCAGTAGATGGTGCCACTGCTACTGCAATGTCTCCACTGCCGAACATGAATTTTTGTCTCCCCTGAGAGGGAATTAACTCAATCTCTGATTGCCAATTCCAGGGTAATTAACCCAAGGCTTTTCCTTATTACATTTCACCTATTTAGAAATACCCACTCTTAGTATGCTTCCCCATGAAGAAACCTTTTGTGTCCTGCAAGGGAATAACAACAATGTGCTCTAAGAATTTATTTTCCCCCAGGTATGCTCAGTTTGCAGAGATGAAATTATTAGCTCTCAGCAGGCAGGTACTTGTTCAGGCCAGAATAAAAGTTCCTGGTATTTGTCTTAAAAGAGTTGCCATACAGAAATCCCCYCAGTTAAAAGACACCCCCTTAGTTCAGCCACAGTCTTCTTTTAGTTTAGCTTTTGTATGTGTGTGTGAAGTAGTGAGACTTTCACTTCTCCCAAAGTTAATGGCTAAATGCTTAATAACATGGTAGTAATTTGCTGTGGGTAGTCAGCCTTGACTGTGTGGTCCAACAAGTTGGAAAAATGTAAATACTGGTTCAGTTATTGATTAACAAAAGAGATAAAAACTGTTAAATAGGTAACTGAGGTACCTGCAATGTTTCATCAGGAGGCTGCCTAGCTGTGCTTGTTTTGAGGAGTATATTCTGATGCTTCTAATCCCCAGTTTAAATATATAATTATTTTTTTATCTGTAAATGGATATTAAAGATCTTGGAAATGTGCTCCAGTGACATAGAAGCAGAAAGCAGAAGGGAGGCAGTTGTGGATGCTTTGTTTTGGAGTTTTTGTCTTGATGTTTTTTGTGCCAAGACAAGCTCTGTATGTCGACTGTGCTTTTGGATTTTTTTGTCAGCATTTTTTTTCTTTTCCTTTCCGTAGCAGTAGGGAGAACATTAATCCTTCATAAAGTGTAAACTCAAGATGCATTTTTCCCTTACAGGCAATTCCTCATTAGAAGCATGCAAATTTGGGATGTTTCTCTCCACTTAAAAGCTTTGGCTTGTTCTACAGTTCATCTGTTTACTGCATTAACTTGAAATTCTGAAAATACTTCTTTCAGCTTGTTACTTGATATTATGAGGCCTGAGAGTGCAGTTGGTTTCTCTGCATTTAAAAGTGATATATACACACARCTGGTTTGCAAAAATGTGCAAAGGAAATGGGTGTGAAGGCGTGTAATTAAGGAAAGAGAAAAGGAAATTCTACAGAAAATTTGGAAATATTACAATTTGTGGGAGTACTAGCAGAGTTTTGGGGAAAAGGGTCACATCACATCTGCTGAACTTCGTTTTATGTAACAACTACTACATTCATTTAGAAGTTTGCCACATTAAAAATAAAGATGTTCTTACCTTCCTGGTTATGTCTGCTGCTTCTCAGAAAAAATATTAATACCTTGCAATAACCCATGGACTTGTGTGTAAGAACTTTTTTTTGCATGTTGAGATGGATCTGAATTTTCTTTCTGTTTTGTAATTTATTGAAGGTCAAATTCTGTAGTTGATGGTATTTGGCATTTTACCTATGGCAGTAGTTTACAAGGAAATTAACTGTCAAGGATTCCAACAGGATGTGGTAGTTTTATCTTCTTGTGTTGTTTTTAAATGATACTGCAATCTGAAGCGGGCCCAAAAAATTGCATGGATGTAGTTCTGTCAGTATATACACATTCATTCTTTTCAGAAGTAAAATGGTACCCATATTTGTACCCATAAATACATTTTTGTCTATAAATTGTCTATTTTATTCTCTCCTTTGTTTGCAGATTGGATTTGCTACCGTTTTATGCAAGACTGGTTGCCACATTGCATCCCTGTATGTCTGATGTAGCAGAGGATCTGTGTTCCATGCTGAAAGGGGATTTCAGATTCCATGTATGTTTGGTGATTTAGTTTTTCACATTCAGAGTAACCAGTCTCAGAAGTCATCCTTTGGGGAAAAAAAGCCAACGTTTTGTACTGTGTAGATGCTACTTCTGAAATTCAGGGAATATTCTTCTGTCAGCTCAGCAGTTCTAGAATACTAGATTCGTAAAAAAGAAGTTTTTGCAACTTTCTATATATGCCTGCATATATATATATGTGTGTATMTATATATAAATGAACTCTACAACAGTTGCAACAAAAGATACAAAAATTAGAAGCTGCTCCATCTGTGTTAAGAATTTTCTGTAAATTAAGAACCTGCATTTAAATGAGACCTGACCTATTCTAACAATGTTCCCCACCTCAAGGCTACTATTGTAGTGATTACTATTTTAATGTACTATTTAATTCAAATCAGATTTTACAATCAAAATTTTCTTCATAAATGTATTTTTCAGTGTTGTTTCTTTCACTTTTTCTTTAAGTGTTGTAATCAAACTGGTTATGGTGCACAGTGATGATTCCTTCACCATTTTCTGAATTTCGTGGCACAGATTTCAATTGTTTTCTAATATTGACATTAAAAATGGGAGTAAATTGCTCAGACTTAGTTGAATCTTAACTATGTAAACTGTTCTCAGAAAAACCTCTTTGTGTTGGGGTAACAATTTTGTATTTTGTGGATTATGTTTATACATAGATAAATATTTGTGCTTTGTTACTAAATTTATGTTGAATGTCAGTAATTTTAAAAGAAAAAGAAAAGTCTGCACATTACTAAATCAAAAGCCATTAATGTTTAATATTTCCTTGAGGACTATACAAGTCTTTATACTATTCATATRGAGACTTCTTACTGATTTTGAAAATACAGACTCTAGAATAGCTAATCATTACTTCACTGTGGCAAAGGAGGAGGATCTATAACTACGTATGCTAGAGGAATTAGTTGTTTTGGGGTGTGGGGAGATGGGGAAAGGAAATCAAAATCTTTTGAAGAAACAGTGTTGTAGAGAGGCTTTTAGGAAACCCAGTGATAGTAAAGGTAGAGCTTAAGGAACCAAACCAATACCAAACACTACTGAATTCCCAAGCTTATTTCATGCATGTTCAAGTCAAAGTAATTTAGAAGAGATGGGTGTTTTTGAGGGCCTAAAACCAATTTTTTTGTTGTTGTTTTTTAGGTAAGAAAAAAGGACCAGATCAACATTGAAACAAAGAATAAAACTGTGAGATTTATTGGTGAGCTTACCAAGTTTAAGATGTTCTCCAAAAATGATACTCTCCACTGTTTAAAGGTTGGTATTGTGATAGTCCTGTACTCTTGTGTATGCTGATAATGTGTCCCCATCCTCTTCCCCTTCACTTACCTACTGCTGATGTCCTCTGAATTCATTACATAGGATATTTTAAACCCTGGTGTCTATGGCTGCTGTGTATGAGGAGACTTTCATAGGTGTTACAGAAGTTAGAATGTTTTAACTTTTCTAATGGTAGGAATATATTAAAATAAACTTCCACATTTGGACATAACCAAACTACTAATAAATTTCTTTGTAAGTATGGCAGACACTGCTGCTTACCAGTCAGCTGTACATTGCAAAACTTTCATTATGTTGATTTCAGTCAATGTTTTTGCAAAGAAAATGGCAGTAAGGGAGGGAGATTAGAGGCAAAAAGCTTTTCAGTGATGCAAGGAGAGGCTTTTATGCCATTTTAGCGGGTGCTTTTGTTGGTTGAGGAACAAAACATCTTTGGAAAGCATTAATCTCGAGGCACATCATCTTGCTTTGCATGCTGATAAACATTCCAACTTTGATGTCAAGTCCCAAATAAAAAATAGGTTTTAAAAAATAAAAGTGCCTTTAATAAAAGGTTAAGCTTAAGATCACTTTCTGTGTGAATAGTTTCTATTCATTTACTTGTCAGATATCAAAGCTGAATTCCTAAAAAAATTATAATCACTCATCATTTCTCTTTTCTGGTCTATAAAACACCGTAAAATGCAAAGCTATATTAATTATAGTTGTTGCTTAACTTAAAACCCTTCACTGAGGTGTGCTCTGAGGTTGCTGTGCCCTTGTGCAGTAGTATGTGGTAGTTTTGGTGAGTTTTTTATGCTAGTCTTTGAAAGCATTCTGTTCTTCATATTTCTGGAGCCTAAATTTGGGATCTATAGACTCTTCTTTTAAAAATTTTTAGATGAGATTAATCTTTTCAGTGTTTGTAGAATGGTTTGGGTTGGATGGGATCTTAAAGATCATCTCGTTCCAACCCCCTGCTGTGGTCAGGACACATTCCACTAGACCAGGTTGCTCAGAGCTCCATCCAACCTGGCCTTGAACTCTTTCAGAGATGGGGAATCCACAGCTGCTTTGGGCAACCTGTGCCAGGCCTCACCACCCTTAACCATCTGATCAGTGAAATCAATTTGCATTTTTTTCCATAAAGAATTTGGAACACCATCATAGTGTACGGTCTGGTAGCTATAACTTAATGTTTTCTGCAGTTGAAAAAGATGTTTAACAAGCTGTGCTTTTGTATAAATATCTACCAGATGCTTCTGTCAGACTTCTCTCATCACCATATTGAAATGGCATGTACCTTGCTGGAAACCTGTGGAAGATTCCTCTTTAGATCACCAGAGTCTCACTTAAGAACCAGTGTTCTTTTGGTAAGAGAAAACTCATTGTCTCATGGGGGAGGGTGTCATGCACGGACTTAAAGCAATTACTTCTTTTTGAAACTGTTCTGGAGAGCTCCAGTTGACCTATAAATCTCTTCATGACTTGAAAGAAAATGTAAAAAAAAAAATTACATTTCTGAACMCAAAAGCTGTTGCTTTTTAACTACTTGTAATTCATAGGTAGGGCAAAACCGGAGGATGAGGTTGAAAGAATATTGTAGCTGTACCTGAGCGTGCCTGGGATACTGTGTAAGGGGAGAGATGGCAGTGAATGGAACCAGATGTGATTTCAACTGGAGGCAAAGACAGTTGTGAAAGAGGTGGTTTCATGCCCCATGATCTGGGGTTCTAAATTTGAAGAAAAAGTTTATGAAGTCTTCTGGGGAAGCAGCTTTAGAAACAGAGATTGGGAATTGAGGTAAGATTAGAATTGGGATGTATAAGTCTAGAGAAATATTGGCAAAGACAAAAATAACAAGAACTGTATATTGTGTTTACTGACTTGAGAGACAATCCTAAAACTCTGTGTCCAAGGCAAGAGACTTCAGTCAAACATGATTGAAGACCTTCAAAGASAGGTTCACTTTCTCTTGAACCAGTAGTCTCCCTTCTCATGCTATAGTTAATGGAGAAGCAGCTGCATACTTGGGTTTATTACTGTACAATTTCTTTTTCACAAAGTACTGTTTCTTTCTGAACCTTTTTGAATGTCAGAACATCTGCTGAGGTGGTACAGTCATGAGAGGAAAGAGATGAGCAAATTAACTGCCAGTTCCTTGGCTCATGCTTTTTGTAGCATTGTACTTTGTATCTTGAAAGGTTTAAATCTCAATTTTCTAAAGGTTTGCCAGCTGATGTGTTCTGTTGTTAAATACCTTCTTTTCCATAATCAAGTATTTTTCCCTTGAAAACACTGTTCCTTTCTCTTTGAAAGACAGTTTACTCATTGCTATCATTTTAGTAGTTAATASAAATTTTAGAAGTCAGGAAAAATTAAATACTTTTGCCAGAGCTGCTTTTTGTAATTGACTGCTTTTAGTCTTATGCACTGCAAAAATGATGATTGTTAGCTGGATTGCKGGAATCTGCTGGATGAATGCTAATTAACTGTGAAATGCAAGACAAACCACWAACACTATTTGAATTACTGAGGCTTAAAGCCTCACAAGGTTTCAGATAAGTAGTCTTTTCTTAYGCATTGAGGAACCAGGAGAAAGTGGAAGATGGCAAATAAGTTTGGAATATCTATTTATGAAGATGTAAAATAGGCTAAATAGATTTATATTCTGCAATCTTCTTAATAGCTGCGTCTTCTAACATTGCCTTTAAGAAACTACAGAGATTAATTTTGATTTAAATAGTCTTACACAAATTGGATCATAGTCTTATGATACAAGTTAGTGTGAACTAACTTGTGTGGAAAAGATCTCTCCCAAAGCAAGCTGATTAGTCTTGTGGTAAAAATCTAARCAAATGTAAAGCTGATCTTCTCAATGACTCTTATGGGTAGAATTAAGGCTTATTGATCCTCCAAGTAATTATTGGTCTTAATCTTTACTGCTGACGATATATTTTGTAATAAGATTCCAAACAGGCTGCATGTGTCGTATTAAAGACAATGTTGTTTTGTCCTGGTGYGAAAGTAAGTCATAGTCAAGAATGGATTTTAAAAGTAATTGAGGGAAAATTAATTATTGAGAAGTAAAGGGTTCTATACGAGTCTTGCAAAMTTAGTGGCACTAAGTAACTTATTCTAGAGAAACATTTAGTGATCGTATCCTGGTTTTATAGAACTACTTTATGTTTTGCAAATTATTTAGAAATCCTTCTTTTGTCGGGACAGTGTTTATTTCTGGTAATTGTCTTCTTGGCAAATCTTTCAAATTCAGTGTCCTTTCTGTAATTTAAAATACTAATGTAAAATTAGCTTGGCTTTAGGATTGGTCTGTTGAYAAATGAATTGTTTGAATTGGATTTTTTGAATGGGAGCTTTGAAAGGAAGATCAGCTTTATCTTGATCTAAGTTTCTGTGACATAATCATGTTAAAATATCAAATTCTTGTATTGTGCTGTTGTGGTCTTGCTAAAAGAATATTTGAAATTTTGGTATTAAAAGCCTCCTGATGCATTTTGAATCATTTAACTTAGACARTTGTCTTAAGCTTTAGGGCAAGATCACTTGTGTTGATAAACATACAGAACCTAAGCTACGCGGTGGCTTCTTTCTTGGGGTGACTCCTTTTACAGATGGGGTTGAAAATGTGGGAGATGTTGTTTGTACAGGCAGAGGCTGTGACAGTAAATTCAGTTCATGTAGTCTGTTAATTCACTACAACAATAATGTGCTTCCAGGAAATTAAAAATTTTCATTTTGAACTGTTGGAACAAGTAGCAGTGCGGATAGAGCAGTGCGGATAGTAAAGGGAAGGAGGGGATGAACAGTTTCAGTATCTTACTATAATCTGATAGTTTAAATGTCAGTCATGCTGAACTGCTTTCCCAAATTGGACTTCTCATGGTGCTTAGGTTTTGATTAGTGGCTTCTCTCTTTTTATTTTTTTTCCTCTTGGTCACCAAGTTTTCTTTTGAAATGAATTGCAATACATGCTGTTGCAGACAGGTTTTGTTACTCACCAAGAAAAAACCAAACAGTTTTACTGTTTTAACTTGGTKACTTTAATGTTGTTTGTGATCTCTTTTTAACAGATGAAAAACAGAAACGTAATCTTCAGATGTAATGCTTTACCTGTGTAGTTCTTAATTTAAGCCTAGAAAAATGAAGACCCAAAGTAGTTGTTGAGCTTAAAGCACTTTAGGCTGCAGGTCTTGCTTTTCTCTTCTGAATTGTGTCAAGGTTTTTGTTACCACAAGCAGTGTGGTGTTACGATTTCTCTTTCCTGCCTCTCCATCTGACTTGATGCCTTAACTGAAAAAGGACTGAAACACAGTTTTGTGAAATGGTGAAAATTTTTACTAGGGTAGAGATTAAGACTAATGCAATCCATCTACAGTTAGAATACATACYCAGGACTGCTCAAAACCCAGTAAATTACAGTGATTTTGAGACTTGGGGCGGTGCATATTGTCTCTTCTGGGAAGAAACATTTAAATTATAACCTATCATTTACATTATTTATAATGTACAACATTTTATAACAGGAAAACAATAAATACAAATTAAATAATAAATAATTATAATCAATATAAATAATAAATACAGATCCTATAGGTTTAGGGGTTTTTAAATGTTATTTGCAAGCCATTTTGCCATTTTCTCTGTTCTACTTCACTTTGCCCTACTTCATCTTTCAGTTTATAGTATATCATGATAAATGTCTTTAAGGTAGCAAAGGTGTATTTTCTCCTGATCCATCTAGAAAAGGTGAAAAMTTTTTAAAGGTAACATTAACATATGACATGATAAGGTTTGGAGATTTTTTACTCGTAAGTGTTTTTTCCCCACATAAAACAATTTATATACTCAATTGTTAAGTGCAGTGCATGTGTTAGGTGCCTATAGGAAAACGTGCTGTTACTTGACAAAAATTTCTGATTTGGAAAGGAACAGTCTCAGGGATTCAAAGGAAAGACCATTTGTGTCATGGAAAAGGTTAAAAATGAAATGCCTTAGGGTTGGTGTCAGCTTGAGACCTTCCTGGCGATAGATGACTAAAATCCAGGAGGAAAATTACATTATTTGTTGGGTTACCATGTTACACAAAGCTACTCTTCCTCATTGAATTAGCAGCTGAAACACAAGGTTAAGGAGCTGCTTGAGTACATTGACATTTGAGTTGAACTGAATCACTGCCTTGTAAAAGAAATTTTAAATTATTCAGGTGTAGTGGAAAGGCCACCAGCATGAAAAATTCTGCTTCTTTACCAATGGTCAAAGAAGCTTTAAACTCTTGGTTAGATTACTGGACTGCATGAATGTGTATACTGACATTTGTGTGTGGGGATAAAACAGTACTTACATGTTAATTTTGTTTATGTGTTTGAAGTTGTAAATGACTGTGTAGCCAACCTCTAGTAAATATTAAAATTTAAATAAGTGCAGTTTCCTGGTGAACCACCGTAGAGTGATTTAGAATATATAGGATCATATGATGTACATAAAAGTTAATGCAACTTGTAGAATTATATACATATAAATACACAGAAGCACATAAACAAGTATTTAATAATGGAATTAAGCTCACCTCAACTGTGAAAATCAGCASCTTAGAACTGCTGTTCTGGTTTTTGTACAGTAGTTTTAGATAAAAGAAATTTTTAAACCRCACAGAATAAACCTTAACTTACATATTCAAATTGAAGTATGGAAAAAAGATTGTATCTTGTGAGGAAAATTAGCACAAACCTGACAATTAAGCAGAGGAATTAGTAATTGATTCTCACTTGTCTGATTTTTCCTGAAATACTACTTTATGGTAGATACTGTTTTTCTTGCAGTCGATTCTGCTTGGGTAAACAGCAGCAATGGAGCCTGGAATAAGGAAAATGCCGTTCTCTAAACCKTTGGAAATTCATGTGAAACCGTCAGAAACTCTCTGGAGTTGCATGCTGATGTAAAAAGTAGATTGCCAGTCTTATGATGATTCAGTGTGTTTGTGAAAAGACCATCAGGATTTCAGCTACTTTATTTAAATAAAATCTAGTTAAATAATGTTTTGAACAGAGTTACTAGTAATCTTAYCAACTGTTTATCTGTACAATAACATTTAGATTTTGAGTTAAATTTTAAATACTTTTCTGAAACYGTTTTTACCACAGGTGAACCATTTTAAAAATAGGGATAATAAAGAAAAATTACCRTGGAAAGAGCAACACAGATCCACATATATATACTTTGTCCTTTTTTCTCTCTACACAAGCTTTCAACTTACTTTTCTGCAATGTTTTATGTTTCCTGTATCCCAAATGTAACTCTAAAAGCCTTTGGCTTTAAAATGTGGTATGTCAGCATCTCTAACTGGTCATTTGCATTTGTTTCCAGGAACAAATGATGAGGAAAAAACAAGCAATGCATCTTGATGCACGCTATGTTACAATGGTAGAAAATGCCTATTACTACTGTAATCCCCCTCCAGCTGAAAAAACTGTGAAGAAAAAACGTCCTCCTTTGCAGGAATATATCCGTAAGCTTCTTTACAAGGATCTCTCCAAGGTCACCACAGAGAAGGTAAATCCTTTCAAAATCCTTAATACAGTTTTTACTGGAAGTGATGTAGTAGTAACTTTGAAAAGATTTGGRGAGGGTTATAGTTTTTTCAGCTGCGAGGAAGAGGGATCATTTTTGTATTCCTGATTAAGATGGCTTCATTTCTTTTATTGGAACATGTAGAAGCTCCAGTTCTGGATCTGTCAGCATCAAGTGCTGAACAAAGGGAGAGTGAGATGGGAATTCTTGTGTTCTTTACGTTATGTTGGGAGAGCAAGAGACAAAAGTTAAATACAGACTGTAAGAGCAAGGAAATGATGGAACAGCCTTGGACAGCTTGATTAGTAACTCAAGGACAGCAGTTGGATTATATACATAAAGTCTTCCATATAGCCACTGCAGGTCTGGAGGATTTTTGGAAAGGAGAACAAGGTTGTTTGCAGGTGCTCACAGAGATTTCATCCCAACCAGGAGAGATGGGGGGGTGACAGGGAGCATCTTGATATTTTACCTGCTAAAATGTGAAGCTTGTCTTAAAATTTGGTTTAGGTCCTGAGACAGATGCGCAAGCTGCCTTGGCAGGAYGCAGAAGTAAAAGACTATGTTATATGCTGTATGATCAACATCTGGAATGTGAAATATAATAGTATTCACTGTGTAGCCAACCTCTTAGCAGGGTTGGTCCTTTACCAGGAAGATGTCGGAATTCATGTTGTGGATGGAGTGCTAGAGGATATTCGACTAGGAATGGAGGTAAACAACCAGTATTCTTGCTAAGTTGTACTCATCTACTTACGTTGAAAGGAAAACTAAATTAGTCTTGCTTAAAGAAAGGAATCCTTGGATTCTTTCTTTTGTCTGATSAATTTTCTACCCATTATTTGTTTTGTGTAGGTTTATTTAAATTAATAGAATACCACCCTCAAGAAAAACCCCAAAACCAAACTAACARCATTACTTAGGACAATTGTTTTGCCCCTCTTATCATACTAAATGCATAAAGTTTGTTCTTTCACAGTGTAGAAGGATCTATGCAACTTCAAGTAACTTTGGAGACTAGTCCATATTTTAGTAGATGTTATAGTTACAAGAATTCTCTGGATGATGAAAAATAATCATAGATTTAAGTTGAAGTATATGCTAAATGTATTTGAACTTCTTAATAAATACTAGTTGACCAGCTTTCATAACTACTTTTTCGTGTTTACTTTTGTGTAGTGTATGTAGCCATAAATAGCCATTTTTATGACAAGAAATTCTATAAATTTTTCTGTACACSTGTTTTCTTTGTAAAAAGTTGGTTGTGTTTGGGTTTTTTTAATGTTCTATTGTGTCTGCATGATAGAGTGAATTTTCTTGTTCTTTTTTGATAAAGGTTAATCAACCAAAGTTTAACCAACGGCGGATCAGCAGTGCCAAGTTTTTGGGGGAGCTTTACAATTATCGAATGGTGGAGTCAGCTGTAATATTTAGAACTCTGTATTCTTTCACCTCATTTGGTGTGAACCCTGATGGCAGTCCTAGTCCACTGGACCCTCCAGAACATCTTTTCAGAATCAGACTCGTGTGTACTATCCTCGATACCTGTGGGCAGTATTTTGACAGAGGATCCAGCAAAAGAAAACTTGATTGTTTCCTTGTATATTTTCAGGTATTCTACGTTTTATACAGTTCTGTAGAACCCTTTAACAAGATAATGTGGATCAGTCTGGTGCATACTTCTCCCATTGTTCTCTAGCACTAGAATTTCTASAATCTTGTTTGTCTGGTAGCAGTTTTATTTTCCAGTGATGTGTATGTTGAGTTAGACCAAAATGATCAGGAGGCTCTGTGCTGACAGTGTGGGTTTGCTCAGCTTGAGGAAGAGAAGGTTTCTTAGGTTGCTGTCCTCAGCTAATGGTTTTTGTAGAGAGAGAGGAGTCAGATACTTCAGTCATGCACAGTGGAAGGATGAGAAGTAATGGGCACAAGTTGCAGCAAAGACAATTCTGACTCAACAAATGTAATGACATGGGGAAAAGATTTCATAATGAGTGTTTAAACACTGAAATGGGTTTCTCAGAAAATGGGGAATTCCAGACCATGGAATTCATGCTAAAACTCGTTGGATTTAATTTCTTTTTKTCTTGCTTTTCTCTTTCATTTATACTAAAACAAAGATGTTTAAAAATGAAAATAAAAGTGATAACGGCTTATTTCAAACCTTCAGGATGCAAATCCCTCATCTATATGCAAGGAGTAGAATGATGTTTTGACATAYAGAATCTCAGAATGGTTTGGGTTGGAAGGGACCTCAAGGATCATCTTATTCCAACCCCTCTGCATGGGCAGGGACATSTTCCACTAGACCAGGTTGCTCACAGTATGGTCTGATTTTTAAATGCAAAAATAAATGTTTGGGGGAAGATGTCACTGTATTTCTGTTACACCTGATAATTTCAGCAAACCTTCCTTTTGACCATGTCATCTTTTAAGTAAGACTCTGTTACTCATAGTTTGTTTTCACATGCAGAATTTGCAGCACCTTTATTCTCAGACTGTACTGTTAGGTTCACTTAAAATCTATTTTTTAAGCATTTATTTTTTACAGTGTCACTGGAAGAGGTGTATGTGAATTTGTTGTAAAGCAAACTGGATAAGTCACTTGAAGCTGGCTGCTGTCTAAAGATTTTTTTTTTTTGGTGATGTTTCCCTGCCTTCTCCCTGTAATATGCTTTTGGGGAGATTCATTTTCTTGAAAATATAYGGGGGAAGGAATTGAAAGCTGGCTGGTTGTTAAGTGCTCCTCTCTTGTAGCAAGAGTCTACCCTGAGAAGGCACTTTATTGTCAGTGCTTTTTGGTTCAGTCTTCATACTTCTAACAGTAGTTACGATTCTTAATGTTTGTGATATCCAATGTTATCAAACAAGTTTTAGTGACATCAAAATATCTAATAGTTGTTTGAAATAGGAGAGTAGACATGTGAAATCTCTTGCATTTCTTACTGTACAAAAATGGCATTGCGAACTTCATGGGTTAAATAGTTTATAAACATCGGTGGGCAGATAATTGATTGGAATATTTTGTATTCTAGCGGTACGTGTGGTGGAAAAAAAGTCTGGATGTTTGGACAAAAGACCACCCTTTTCCTATAGACATAGACTATATGATCAGTGATACACTGGAACTGCTGAGACCAAAGATAAAGCTCTGCAATTCTCTGGAAGAAGCTGTCAGACAGGTGCAAGACTTGGAACGAGAATTCTTAATAAAATTGGGTAAGAAAATGTGCAAGGGGAGTTAGATCTTTTTGACAATTCCTGTAGTTCTTAAAATTGTTTCTTTATGATAGTCATAGGTAACTATTGTTATGATTATTTTATTCTCATGATAGAAATATTTCTGTAACTTCTTTGCATTTTTTTAATCACCACAGAGATCATACAGAATCTCCATAACTCTAAAGTAATAGATGTTCTAAAAAAAAGTCAGTATGAATGCTCTAGATTATGATAGTGTTTGGAGAGCAGAAGTGTGTGTGCATATATTAATTTATGGAGTTACATGGTGCAAATGATGAGGAAGAAAGTMATTAATTTAATCAGGAAAGTGTAGGAAGCACACTAATTTCAGGAGAAAAAAGTTGGGCTGGCAGCACAGCTCAGTTGACAAAATACTGGTTAGTGAGTATCTAAAACTCCTATCATAATAACCTTTCAAYCTTTTGTACATACCCATTGTTAGAAAATACTGGATACTACTGTGCTTATTACTTGTTAAATGGAATTGTTTTCTAATCTTCCATTTTTATTTGAAAACAAGCTTGTTCTCAAAAAGATTTTTATATGTAAATGTTACACTTTTCAAGTGTTAATTAGAGTGTTAATAGCACTTCATCTACTTGGACAAATTCAATTTTTAAGAATAAACCTTTTATTCAATGGGGTGAGGATGTCTAATAGCTACGTAAAATGTTGCAACTTCTGTTTTAGGAGGAACTTTTTTTTTAATATGCTGTTCATTTAATTGACATGGTTTGAAATTCCCTGTGTAGTAACTGAAAAGCAAATTAGAATTTCCCTATGGATCTAATTCCTGGCTTTTCTGCTCTCAAAATGATAACCAAGAAGAAATATGCAACTAGTAACGTAAACTKTAATGTTCTTTTGAAAGGTACTCAGCACTTCCTTCCTACAAATAAATAATAAGAGCTTCACAAAACTTTACACCAGTGGCTGACCCTAAGTGCTGTTGCTGTAATGTCAAAATAGSAATGACAAACTGCACAGTAACTGTGTTGACTTCTTAGTAAATTCCTTGAAAAATTACTGGCATAGAAGGCTGGCATCAGTAACCACGATCCCCTGGAGGATGAAGTGACTTTGTAAATTAGTGAAAAGAAAAAAAGACTGTATGAGAACAATAATGTATGCTGGAAGTGTGGGGTTTTTTGCATTGGATGATTTAARTATTGCAATAGTTCTTCTCTAAAAACAAATCCTCATTTTCTTCCCGCAACCATGCTCAGTTCTTAAAAACATTCTGTTTGAAATCTATATCTAAGACTAAATTGGACACTGAAACACTGAAGAAAGCTAAAACTTACTTTTCACTTCTGTGGAAATGGTCTAGATAATGGTATTGCATTGAAGGATGTCTTACTGAGAGAAAGCAGATATTATTTATGTTTGGTGTTTTACACACAGAGTGAACTAAGTCATCTTGAGGGACAGAATGCAAGCAGGTCAGCAAGGAAAACTGCAAGATGAGCTAAAGACAGCGTGAGAATTGTCAGACCTGTGTGCAAGGAGGGATGAGCATGCTATATAATACTTTTGAAAGAGGCTTTGCTTTCCCAGAGACTTCATTTAGGCACCTACATCCTCATAGGTTCCAGTGAGGCCTCAGAGCTTTAGAGGAGAGTCATAAAGGTTTATTACAGACTGACAAAATAGTTGTTTCAAATCTGTTTATTGACAGTAGTGGGAAGTGCTGCAGCAAAGACTGCAGGGGCTTCATGTCTCTGGATTCTGCTGGTTTTCTGAAGTCTCTGTAGTTTGGTACTCAGATTTTGGTGCATGTTTCAGTAGGGTCTACACTTAGTTTCAGGATGTTTTGAAGCAATTTGCACAGAGCAACTTCTTTAGTTCTCTGGGAGATTTGAAGCATTCTCTGTAATGTTTTCCTCCTTTTCTGGCAGGACATTATTACCCTTTTTGAGTAAGTTAACTGTATAGGAAATGTTTCATTGAGAAGTTGAACATTATGACCAATGGGAAGTTTTAGTGCTCAGTAACAATGGACTTCTGAAGTGATCTTCCACAAAGAACTGGAGTGAATATCTGTGTTTCAATGTTCTAAATCTTTGTCTTTTTCCAAATTTCAGGAATTGTGAATGACAAAGATTCCAAAGATTCCATTACGGAAGGAGAGAATCTGGAAGAGGATGAAGAAGAGGAGGAAGGTGGAGCAGAGACAGAGGAACAATCTGGAAATGAAAGTGAAGTAAATGAGCCAGAAGAAGAGGTGAATTAATCATTTACCTTGCCTCATGTAAAAAAAAGTGATTTTGATTGCTTGTTACTTTTTGAAGCCCTTCTAAGTTACAGAGTTAGTAGGTGAAATGTGGGTATGTACAACCCAGTCAGTATTCTGAGGATACTCCCATCCCAGTTTTGTGTATGTGGAAAACTGAGTGTATGAGGCTTATTCCAGAGAAATTTTGACAGAAACTTGAACCTGACAACTTTGCTCAGGGTATGTGCTGCTTTTTGCTCAGCAAAAAGATACCTTCAGTTTTTGGCATGAAGAGAAACACTTTCACCTGACTTTCTTTATCTGTTGTAGAAACAAATGCATTGACTAGATGTTAAAGCAGTCATTAGGAAAAATAACAGGTGTTCAGGGTATGTGCACTATGAATAAATAAAAGATTTATGGAGCATAAAAACCTTCCTTGTTTACTGTGCTAATAATATTTTGAATCAAAAATGGTAGAGCCAATAAAAAAACCACAAGTACATAGAAATTCTAACTTGTCACTATGACACAGCAAAATTGACACGATAATGGTATTGTTACAAGAAAACGAGTTCATCAAGGAAATAGGAAACAGTTTTTCTCCATACTGAGTGAGTTCAGACTGAAACATTAAATAAAAACTATAACAAACAAATTTACCAAGATTGAACTGAACTAAACAAGTTTGGATGGGAAGAGTTTAGGAAAGGTACAGGAAATGTTTGAGGAACCAGTGGTCCTTCTTGTTTCAATATAGTCATCAGTTATAAATTGAATATTTCAGGAGGGCTCTGACAATGAGGAAGAAGAGGGTGAAGAAGAGGAGGAAGAAAACACAGATTATCTTACAGACTCCAATAAGGAAAATGAAACTGATGAGGAGAACACAGTATGTACTGCAGCTGTAGATAAGTCAATTGTTTGGTTTTCTTTACTGAATGTTTTTGCCAATGCTGCTCATAACATATCTGGGAAAATACAGCAAGAACACTTCCTGTTGTTATTTCAAATACATTTTACASCTTATTTTCATGTTGGCAAACTTTGGTTATTACCTTCTGAAAATATTTATGCTGTCAACTTTACTACACCATATTTTCACAGGGCTGTGAACTTTCACAGGTAGTTAGACTGGAAAGTATTGCATGAATGATGGTTTTGCAATGCCAGCAGTAGTAGCAAATGATAGGATACAACAAGGTAAACTAATTACACTGCACTAGATCTCAAAACAGAAAAGGAGACAAGCCAAGAAGTGCAAAATTCCTAAAATACGAATTTGGGATAGGCAGATTATAACATTTGCAGTTAAAGAACCCATCTGATTGAGCCTGAATTGCAGTTATATAGTAAAGAAAYAATAAACATCATAGAACAATGTGTTGGGGTACTGACTTCAGGTACTTTTGTTGCCATGTTGTACTTTCCAAATATTTGAAGGGTAGTCTTTGTCTTGAAAATACCATCTAACTTTATGGACTTAATGGAAAATGGAGTTAAAATAGGTGTGTTAAGGAATAGAGACTTTTCTTTGCATTGGTGCCACGTCTTGAATGTGTCCACACGCACACACATGAGTGTGTCAGAGTATTATGAGYGACCATAAATCAGGAAATATGCCTTTCAAGAAAATAAGGCTGAAACTTCTTTCTTGAACAACTCGGTTTTTTAAACCTTTTGATTATGTATGATATAGAAGCAATAAGGATATTTTCCACTTACTTCTAGACTGAATATTCATATTTCTGAAACTAATGTAATGAATTATTTTTTTCCMATTGCAACAGGAAGTAATGATTAAAGGAGGAGGACTGAAGCAYGTCCCTTGTGCAGAGGATGAGGACTTTATTCAGGCCTTGGATAAAATGATGCTGGAAAATCTTCAGGTATAAATAGTTAATAAAAAAATCAACTACAGTTAACTGTATATTAAATTAAGAAAATAAAGTAAATAAATGATTAATGCTTAGCTTACGATACTAAAGGACATGAAGATTTTTTTGTTTGTTTTGGCCTCTTCCCTGCAGTTGACGTGTTTGGCTTTTAGTAAAATAGCTGTTAATTTCATTGTTTGYTCAGTGAATATATGACAAACTGACATATATTTTACAGAAGGAATAATAATGCAACAGATACTCTGCAATGCTTCTGACTTTATCCTCGGTATTAATACGCTGAAAATGCAGATACATTTAAATTTGGATAACCTCTTAGTACCTTTTTTTTTTAGTTACATCTGGTTAAATATTTAAGAATTGAGTATAGCAAGCCCTGTATAATAAATATATTAATAAGATGTACTAAAAAAACTTTGCATTAAGAATGGACATTGTACAGTGCGTCTCATCAGGTCTCTAGATTTCTTTCCCTAAGATATTACCCTGTAACTTTCTTCTTCAGAAGCAAGGAAAACCAAAGGAAAATGTAATAAAGCCTAATAAATGTGTTTACATATTACTTCTTTCTTCTGGAAGGTTAAACCTTTTCTCAGTCATGAAAATCTGAATGTTGCCAGCCTGAATGACCGTGTCAGCATCTGATCATTTATAGAATTCACTTTTTTTTAATAGCAACGGAGTGGTGAATCTGTTAAAGTGCATCAGTTGGATGTTGCTATTCCTCTACATCTCAAAAGTCAGCTGAAGAAGGGCCCCCCACTTGGAGGTGGRGAAGGAGAGTCAGAGTCTGGAGACACGATGCCATTTGTCATGTTAACACGGAAAGGCAACAAACAGCAGGTAAGAGTTTATGTAAGGGATAAATATTGTTTAAATAAATAAAGACCTTTCACTTTAAAAAGGTAACACAATTTCTTGTTTCTTCTTTAATTTCTCAAAAAGGGATACAGACAATTTTGATAAATAGAAAATACCATATATAGTTTCTTGGAATTCTTGGTTGTTAAGAGGAATGATGTAGAAAAATTCTGTGGTCAGATTATACCACTACTAATTGCATTTGATGATCATACCAGTAGGACAGTGGTATGTCTTACATGTATTTTAAATATAGTTGTGGAAGATGAAGAGATGTTGTTGTTGGACTGCCACTGAACATTGAAAGGAGTAGAAAAAAGGAAGGAAAATTTCAGAATCCCCAAGATTCTGCAGGTTTTTCTGAAAACACTTTCAGCTTCAAATCAAGATATATGGTCATTGCTAAATTCCATTTCCTAAGTGACTGCCACTTGGCTGAATTTGTTCAACTTGCGGGGGAAAAAAAAGTCAGTATCTCTGAAGACATTTTTAGGGGACTATTCCAGAATGCACTGAGTGAATCTCTTGGAGAAACTTAGATGGAAATCAGGTTGATAAAACAAACTCCTTGCTTCATGCAACTAAACTGTATGTTTGTCTTGGCTCTTTTCTCCAGTATATGTTTGAATTTTCCTAGCTCAGCAAATGCATAGTACACAAATCTGTWCCTAACACATTCCACATGTATTTCTTGTCATGGTTTAGGTCTTCTAAAGAAACCTTTTCATTTTGGTTGTATAATTTGATGATGAAAATAAATTACTCTGAATTTATATGGAAAGCAAACCTAAGGAATTGTTTCATGCTGTGCATCTGGGCTTTTCAAGTGTTTAGATCCGTGTCGTTACTTGGTTTTTCCATTTGTTACTTAAATTGTGACAGTAATGTAGCTGTTGCAGTGTATAAACCTGAAGAAGGCTCTTTCTCTTCCTTCATATGAAACACACTTCAAAAATCCATGTAGAAAGTGGTAATTCTGTTTTCCTGGAAGTTGGATGTTGTGTACAAAGGTCTATGCTCATTTGGAGTGGGAGATTTTTAACCGTGGTCATTGGTCAGAGAAGGGTGTTAAGAGAACTCCATTTTTAAAAAATGGCTTTTTCAGAATAACTTACTAGGAGTATCTGTAGTTACAAAAAATTTTGGGATCTTCATATTCCCTGTAAAGGGGAAAATATTGCTGACATGTGACTTAAAGCAGAACTTGTTCAGGAGCTTTCCCTGCTCCTCCCCCAATATTTGGTTTTGGGAGTAGGCTCTTCCTGCCAAAACTCCTCTTAGTGTTTCTAGAAATGTAGAAAACAGTTGCTTTATAGACTACTTCAGCTCTTGAGTTAATGAAAGGCTTCTTTGTCCATAGTTCTGTATTCAGAAAAAAATGTGTTTTAGTAGTCGGTTTAATAGAAAAATAAGCAGGAAAGAAGAGGTGGAGTTGAAAAGAAAATAATTATTCCTTCTTATGGTGCTTTATTTTAAATCTGCATGAGCAGAATGTGCACAGAGTTTTGAAGTGATGGATGCATACTTCACTGTTAAGTTATAGCTGTAAACTTTCAGCTTTTAAAAACAGTCAAAAGGAGTTTGCAGCAACCTGGGAGGCTGTAAGTAATTTCATCTGCACAGTCACCAGAGTGATAAATGACATCAGCCTAATTGCTTGCTCTGTAAGCAATAGTTTCAGTCTCCGTTTTCTTTGTCAGTGGTGCTGCTGAAGCAAGAAATCTTCACTGTTAGAAAAATGGATTGTGCTGTGCTTCCTTCCCAAGGCTTACATTTGGTAGTTGAGGTCCAGTTGCCAAACACTCAGTTCACATGTCAATGTCCACTCAGATTTCAGTGCAGCATTGACAACTGGTTTTTTTGAAGTAACACAAGAACAACTGACTGGTGTTTACCAGCTGCATATATCTGAATTAATGATCATTGCAGCCTCATAGTGACAAGAACACCATATTTTATCCTCAGAACTTAGAAAACTAGTAGCAGTAGAACCTAACATGGTTATTTGAAATTAGACAGTGGCATTGTGATTTATCCATAAGCCATGAGAGAGCAAGGGGAAATAATGTCATCATAAGGGATCAGAGCTGAGCTCTATGTAATACTAGTTGGTGTTTCTGAAATCGTCCAAGAAGTTTTATGCCAGCTAGGCGTGAACTAAAGTGAGATGTAGACAGTAAAAAGGATCACCTAGTGTCAGGAAATGTTGTTAGTACCTAAGACAAAAGATTTCCTTTGAAAGATTTTTAGCAAGGCTCCATAAAAGAATAATATCCATGGAATGGTCAAGTCTCTCCTTGAATGTGAAATTCTTGATATCATTTATATCTTTACATCTTTATCTCATGACATTTTTACAAAATCTGTAATCTTGTCATCTGAATAATCATTTTGATCTTTCTTCAGTTTGYCATCTCCAAAGTGAAATCTTCTGTCCTGCCCCCATCTCACAGATTTTACAAGAGGTTTTTGATACACCTCTTCACTACTTGCAAATCGGAAATGTTTCAGTTGCTCAGTAATCATCATATCCTGTAGTAATTGTCATCAGTGACTTGACTTCAGGTGGCAGCTGATTGCCTTGAGATAGTGACTCAGGGGTGTTCTGTTAATTACCAGGCCGTTGTTTTTCTCTATCTCTTTTGTTTATACCTTTCTATAGTTCAGTTTTCTTTTTCTTCTCTAAGCATCCTGTCTGAAAACACCAATCCCATTAAGATGATAAATCCATGGAACAGAGAAAGTACAAATGACAGATTAAAATGGATGAGGATCTTAATGGTGAAGCTAAGGAATGATTTTTATCGTGAAATGCTGCTAATGGATCAGTTATTTGTGTAGTTTACATAAACTTCATTTTACAATGTCTGGGAACACACACAGCCTGCTCAGCAAAAAGTAACCAGAGCTGACTTTGCTCTTGGAATTTCAAGTCTCATTTTTATTCTTCCCTGCACACCTTAAGAACAAACTCATATTTATATTCAATATAATGTTATATACCCTCCCACCCCAAAAAATCGCACCTAAATACATCTTCTAGTTGGTAGGGTTTAGGGATTTACTGTACCCAGGTTTTTCTAAAATCTTTGCAAGAGTCTGTCTTAACTGTTTCAAACACAATTTACTTTGAAATGCTTCATCTGAGTACTTGGAGTCTTCTCCCACTCATCACTCTGCTCCTAGTGGGGCATTACTGTCTGAGATACCTTGAGATTGTTTAGTAATTATTGCATTAAATACTAACCATAGGCACTGAGGATTTTGCTCTTGCTCTAAACCTTCTCAACTGAGGTTTTGATAATTTATCTTTCTCTGCAGCTTTTGACAGTGTAAGAGAAAAGAACACTTAGGAATTTGCTTCTATTTGCTTGGAAATAGGTCTCCCGTGACGAGAACAAGCAGCAGGATTCAGAAGAGTTCGTGGAATATTGAGAGTGATTATCCTTAAGTGCATTACCCTTCTTATGGCACAGAAATACTTATTTCTAATGGGCATGGAGTTAAAGGAGGAAGTGAAATTTTTAAAAAATGTTTGCAAACTTTAGCATTAAGGGTTTTCTGAGAATTATTGTTCCAGTTGCAGATAAGAAGAATTACTTCTCTGTTTTGGAACAGTTGTAAAAGAAAAAAAATACGTGGAAATAGCAACTTGGATTTTCTGAGTCTGAGGAAAAAGAAATCACCTCCCCTTCACCTTCCTGAAAATAACAGCTGGATTTCCAGAGAGAGGGTGTTTCTGTAGGAGTGCCAAGCTTACCTGGTGTACCTTATGGCAAATCAGATAATGGGTTTAATGTGTGGTGGGCATGTTTGTGTGTGGGGGAGGAGAAGAGATCAGTTTGACACCATGGTTGTCTCCAGACTAGTGAGAAGCACTGAGGAGCCAGAATTATTCTTAAAATGAAAAGTACTGGCCAAGGAATGCCAGGGAATATCTGAAATGCTTGGAATATTTATCCTCTGTTATCACAAGGCCCTGAGGGGGGCTGCATCTCTTTGGAAGGAAGAGAGACCTGGAAAGGGAGATGCAGCTTTCTGAGCCGTGGTGCTTTTATCTCAAGACCAGTGCAATCCTCTGTGGGCATATCAGCTGGTATGAAAATAGAAATAAAGCATATGGTTGTGCCTTCCTAGGGCAAGTCAGTCAGTTTTGTTCCCATGAATATTGTGTATAGTAGTTTTTGGCCTCAGCCTTTTTTGTGTGTTCTCTATGTCTTTAGGAGGTCTTGCATTTTCTCGTGCTGCTTTATGTGAAAAAGAGCTTAAAAACAAACCAACAAACAACACACTTTGCAGTAGAAACTTCTGTAGAAATTATCACAATAACTGTAACCTTCCTGTATTTTGGATTTTTTGCGGGGTTTTTTCCCTGATGTGCACTTAAAACTTCCTTTCATTTGCAGTTTAAGATCCTAAATGTACCGATGTCTTCCCAACTTGCTGCAAACCACTGGAACCAACAGCAAGCGGAACAGGAAGAGAGAATGAGGATGAAAAAGCTCACTTTGGATATCAATGAACGGCAAGAACAAGAGGACTATCAGGGTAAGAAAATCACCAAGTATTCCGTTTTTATTTTCAGGGGAGCTTTTGTGGATCTGCAGAAAAATTACTTGTGATGATTAGCAGCTGAAGTTCTAAATACTGATCTGCAATACTTACGGGAAACCTGTATTTTGGGTTTAGTCATTCACTGTTTACTCCCTGCCCTTTATACTGCAAGAAGTTTTTGTAGCTCTTCCATGAAAGGTAGTTTTCAAGTGGGTCTCAAATTTCAGCATTTCCATTTATTTTGGGAAAGGGGAAGAACTGAGATTGTGTCTTTAGAAATAAGGTGACAAAAATTAATCTAATATTTAGTGCAAGACAGTTGAGTTGGATACAAGATGAATTAATTTTGTGCAACTTAAAATCTGCTTTTAAGCTGTTAATAGGTATTTTAGATATTAATGGTATTTAGACTCTTTATTAGTCTTGGTCAGACTTGCAAATACTGAGGTGCAAAGTGCCACCTCAGCTTCATATTGTACAGATTCTAGGAGTCCTCAAATCTGAAGCATAAGCACATATTAACAAAATGAAGGTTTCATACAAATTACATGGTTAATTTTTTTTTTTTGGAAGATATCCAAGTCAGGTATTTTGGAACCTGGACCGGATTGAACCACAGAGTTAGTACAGCAGATCAGACAGTCCCTAAACAGGTGCACTTGATGTGTGTAGTTGTTGGGTGGTTTGTTTCAGGTTGTGTTTTTCAATTTCAACTTCCCTTGGCTTACTCAGATAGTAAACAAAGCCAGACCAATAAAACTGATGTGTTATGTTAGTGTTCCCATTTAACATCTCCAAAGTTTTTGCTTTGGTTTGTTTTTGTGGGGTTTTTTTTTTTTTGTAAAGATGTTGTAGTCTGGTGGTAATCACAGTGTAAGTAGTTAATTAGCAGGAAATCTCATTTAAGGTATTTAGTGAAAGGTCATTGTTCATCAAGAAGTGGGAAATAATTAAATTAAAGTAGCTCTGATTTTAAAAATACTATGGAATCCAGTACTCCTTGCAGAACTTTGATAGTACCAGAACTAAACTTGTAATTGTAAAAAGGAGTATTTTCCAAAGTGAGTCTCTGAAGAGCTCTGTCATGGTAACAGTATATTCTCAGTGTTAAACGTGGTAATTAGTCGAAAAACCTCTTTTCTGAGACACTCTGCTCTTCTAAAGCCCACATGTGAAAAAGGAAGAGAAAGAGTAGATTCTAGAATTGGACATTTTAGTCCTTGTCTCAGACTTTTTGTGTGTTTTTCCTCATTGGGTACCTCTGATACTTCTACTGGTCAAGGCATTTGGGTTTTATGCCTTGTTGTATGACTTCGTTGATATCTTTAAAATGAAGCTGTTTCATCTAGGATTTTATTATGAGCAATTGTGCATCTTATCTGAAAAAGGATCTTATTGATTTATTTCTGTTGGACAAAATCAGACAACTGATACCAATTGATAATAGATTTTTTAGAAATTATTTTCTCATGGATTTTTATTTAGCTGCTGTGTATAAAGCATTAATAGAGGAAGGAAATCAACACAAAAGAAAAGGAGTATTCCATAATTGACATCCCTTTTTAAAACAGCTGTTGATTCATCTTATTAACCTGGGTAATATGCAGAGTAAAACCAAACTAAAAAGGACCTTTTAATCTGGTTAAATTAAAAAGGCCAAATTACATTCACCTTTGGAAGTATTTTTTATTTAGATTTTGTGCAGTTGATTGTTACTTTTGAAGAGTCAGCCTGTCTGTAACAAGTTGGTACCTACCCATTGAAGGAAAGTGTTGGGTTTAAATTTCTGTTTCAAGCTTTGAAGTTGCCGAGGGAGGAAGAATTTTCAATTTCTGGAAGAATGCCTCGGGGTTGTCCCAACGTTTGCACATGTACTTGTTTTCTTCATCTGCACAGGGTAGCTAAGAGATGGAAATTCACCAATGTACTTCAAAGTAGTATCAGATAATGATTTAATGCTTCAGTGAAGTTTATTATATTACAAACTTTTTTTAATTTAAAGAACTATTAGGAATTTGGATGGCTCTCTAGTTCGGACTGGTACGTTTCTGTGTAGATTATTTTTTTTCTTCACTAAAACCAAAGAGGTGTGGTGATGTGCTTTCAGCCTAGGAAACACRTTGTGCTTCCCTGCCATCTCTGCCTTCTGTTACCTTCTCCAGTGCTGAACTTCCCAGTCCCATATTTCTTTTCACCCTGTGGAAAACACAAGAGAAAGACATGCATGTACTTGTTCATTCACTGCTTGCTGCTCACACCTGGCTGGCAGTGTACCCTGATCCCTGGTTTTCCTCCTGACTCTCCTCACTGCCCCCAGACATCTCTCCTGGCACACAGGGTTGTTTGTAAGGATGATGTTTACAAATGTGGATTGTCAGTGTGTTCAGTGGCTTCCTTTGCCAGGTGCTGAAAGGGGAGTGTACAGAACATGAATACAGGGGTGGTTATTGACTGTTGACACAAATATTGTGTATTAAATCAGTCATAGTTTCCCAGTTTCTCAAAGACTGGGTGGATAACTTTACTGAAAGCTTCACCTGCATTTTGCAAGTGGTGAAGGAACCTCCTTAGAGGTTCTGCCCCTGTGGAAGTCATTGAGAGCAGTGGCAGTGTGTGTGTAGCAGATGAAGGGTGTGTGTCTCCAATGAGATTACCAGAGATTAGATGACCAGACAGAGCAGACTTTCAAACATAATCTGTTTAACAGCTTATTCCACTTTTCCCCTTCATTTATCCCATCTGTCTGTTTGCTAAGTAATGTAGATCCTTGCTCAGGTGGACTGTCAGGAATACTTTCCATTAGATGCATTAACATATGGGCAGAGGTTACCCTGCAGTTCCTGTGATGTGTTTGTAGATATATTGGTTACTTAATAACCATGAACTTAGCCTGGTAAAGAGACATTTTTTATCATTGCAAAAATGAAATGAAATGCAGTTTGAGAAATTAAGTTTTACCAATTGTCAAAATACAATACTTCCCTAATTTAGGTTTCCCAAAAGTTGAGTGTCCAGGGCTAAACTGGGTAGTGTGGGCTGCTTTCTGCACCCACCACATTCTTCCTACTGATAATAAAGTGAAAATCTCCATCCATGGGACAGCTGGTGCAATGTAGGTCAGCTGAGTCACCTTCTTCAGGTGCCTCTCTTCCCTCGAAAAGGATCCAATTATGCCAAGCTTAGACTTAAATACCTGACTGGCAGTGCCTAATTTTAGGACAGGTTTCTTGCTGAGTCTTTAATTGGCAGCAGCATTGTCCAGTTGTTACTATTCCAGGGAGGTTTAGTGTTGAGGCCCCTCATGCTGCTCTGAGTTTTTGTTCCTGGTCATTGATGAAGAAAGTGGTGGCTGTTGTGTTTAGAAAGAAAAGGTCATAGGCACTTTTTTAAGCACTTGTGATGAAGACAATTGCTGGCAGTTCCTTCTGTAGGAACATCTGGAAATGCAGGTTCATATTGCCGGGTATCTTGGGTTTATCAAACCTGTCGATGCAATTTAGTACCTTTTTGTAATTAGCATTTGTGGAATAACTTGAGAAATGTTAACTCTATAGCAAAGTGTAAGCATTAAAAGGCAGTGAAATGTGCTTGTGTAATCCTCTGTAAAACGATGCATAGAAAATGTATTTAACTTTCCTCTGCCTAAAATTCCAGAAATGTTGCAGTCTCTGGCACAGCGTCCAGCTCCAGCAAATACAAATCGTGAGCGGCGGCCTCGTTACCAGCATCCGAAGGGAGCACCTAATGCAGATCTAATCTTTAAAACCGGTGGGAGGTAGGACAATCTTCCTTTAAATGTGGTAATTCTGGTTCTAGGCAAGTAATTACCTTCATAATTGAAACAGATCTCTGTAGTGAGTTCGTTGGGTAGTCGTTTCCATTCTAAAGCATTCTCTTAAAATGCCAAGCAGTGTTTTGTGCATCTAACAGTGTCTGTCCCTCCTCGACAGTTTGGAAGTCAAAGGATTATTTTTCAGTTGTGAAACGGCTGGCAGAATCGGGGCCTCTTTGTAGGGGAAAAGATGGAAGTCTGTTTTCTCAATGACAGGGGGAGAGGATTTTTTTTTTTAGTATCTGCAGAAATCCCAATTATGCGCTTTCTGTGTGGTGAATTTGACAGCTATTCCTCTSTATTGATGCCCTGAATGGAAAGTAAACATAGTAAAGGCGGGGAAGGGGGAGGAGAACTTTCAATTTATGGTGTGCAAGAGCGTACCAAAACCAGCATTAATATGAAAAGAGTCATTCCAGATTGCTTAATAGTAGTTCTGAGGCTTTAGGATGTGTCTTTTCTCACTCACAGTAAGCTGGCAAATAAACCATTGAATTAGCCCTGCAGCACGAATTTGAATAGACGGGGTTTCAGGTGAAATGCAGACTCGATTTAATGTTTCTCTTCTCTTTGCAAGTTCATTTTGAAGGTGGATTGATAGGAGCAGCAGCTGGGAAGGAACAGTTTACCTGCTAATGGGTCTGTCTTCGTAAACTACAAAGAAGTTAATGTAATATGTTTATCATGTGTTACAGTAGCATTGCAGCTTCTTCATGGTACATATTTTTG
Organism: Amblyornis subalaris; assembly: GCA_018881555.1. Taxonomy (NCBI): domain Eukaryota; kingdom Metazoa; phylum Chordata; class Aves; order Passeriformes; family Ptilonorhynchidae; genus Amblyornis; species Amblyornis subalaris. The sequence goes on from JACAXG010000107.1 coordinate 449,678, forward strand.
GTCGTTTTATAACGTCCTGATGTTCACTCACTCCACTGAGGCCCCAGATACTGCTTGTACCAAAAAAGAAATTTTTTAAAGAGATTGCAGTTTAAAATAAATGTTTTTTAAAAATGAGCCAGCTGTAACTCAATAAAATGAACAATGCTTTCCATTTATCTTTTTCATATCACTGTGGGCTAATGCTGTCTYAGGATTACAAACTCTTCAGTTACACTGAATTGCCATAATACTTGCAGGCATTTTGTAAATAGCTGCAGCTTTCTGTTCTTTCAGGCACAAGGAGCACGCTGCAGTTATTCTTTAAATACAGCAGCCAGACCAGTAGATGTGATATCTGCATTTTTCTTTCAAATGCATTTCTCTAGAAAACTTTTTATATTCAGACTTTTCAGGGAAAATATAACTTAGGACTTCACTGTGAAGTAGGTCAGATGTTGTCCAGCAAACAGTTTGAGTAGTGTTTGCTTGTTCAAGTGCCATGCACTTGCAATTCTGATGTAGTTTTGTATTATGTAATTTACTCTTTGTTCCTTTTAATCCATAAGCTCCTTGGAACAGAGACCAGGAAGTTTGTTTTAGCAGGTATATTTTATTTGTTGTGTACTGCAATGCTCTGCCTGGCAGTCACGCATCGGTTGAGCCATCTCAGCCTGCAGTAAGGGAATGTTGCTTATCTTAACTCCAACTGAAAGAAATTAAAGCAGAGATTTATTTCTTGGAGCCTGTGGTTCACCATTGGCTTCCCACTGGCATAGATTGTCTGTTGCTTATGTCTTTAGAGCCTCTGATTTACAGGATATATTGAAAATTCTCATGACTTTGAAGGGTGCACTGCAGTCTCTGCCCAGCCCACCCTCATGCTTTGTTAAGAAGTTACCCTGTGGTTACTGAGGACACTGGAGTATCTTGCTGAGAGCAAATACGAACTGAGCTGTTAATTTTAATATCTGTTTAGAGAAGGTTTCACATTCCTCGATGGAAGAACCAGTGTGTGTAACACAGATGTTATCACTTCCATAAGTGTCCTGTGTTTTGGTGCTGCTTCTTTGAACGTGAGCACGACTGATGTGTTATTTCTTGCAAAAAACCCTCAAACTTAGTGGAAGTAATAATTTGTTACTTTCTTTAAGGTGTGCAGCTTCTTTTTTTTTTAATTTCCTGAGGTTAGGGATAATCTGAGCATGAAAATCTCCTGGTTATTCCACTGTAATGTACAATGTGACAGGTTCTGGTAGCCAAGGTAGGGAGGAGGCCTTTTGTGCATTTCAGGTAGTGTTAAGAGTAGAGAAATGGATTTGTTATTTTTACCTTTGCTTTTGTATTGTAAACATGTCCTAAGCATTGTGTTTCAAGCACCTTTTAGGAAGTTAAATCCAAATCTACCTATTGTAACAGTCTGTTTCATAAATTAATGAAATTGGGTTCTTCCATATAATTTTGGCCTTGAACAACTGGATCTCGCTAAGAAATTAGCCTTATATATGTTTTTAAAAAAAGAGAAATCTTTTGCAGTTTTTACTTTATTTCTCCTCAGGAACGTCCTWGTTCTGTACTAAAGTAAGTGCAGAGAGATTTACAGGCTCTGTCAGATTTCTTATTATTTAGTATATGTGCAAAATGCTGGTTCAAAAATTGGAGCTTATTCCTGTTTGTTTGGAATTGCCTGCTTGTATTGCCTCAGGTTTGGAGACYTGCTAATCCTGTAAGGAGGAGATTCTTTCTGGGACTCGTACATTTAAGGCTGACTGGCCTTAAAGATAATTTACTGTGACTCCATTAAAAGTAGGGTTCCTTGATTTGCTTCAGCAGAACTGGGAAGACAACAATTTTCTTTCTTGCCTCCAGTTCTGTAGCATTTGTGTGTTAAGAGAAGACTTTGACTCTCAGGTTATTAAACTGCTRTCTTCAGGAAACAAAATCTACTAAAGTAAATTTTTTTTGTGATGGGATTATCATAAAAATAGACTTTTACAGTTATGAACAGCCTCTTAAAAATAAAGTGGTTTTCCTTTGTTTAAAGAGGATTGAGATCCATTAAATGGTTTGGTTTTAAAAGTGAAATGAAAATAACCACATGATATAAAATCTGTTTCAAAACATTGATTACCAAGAAAGAAATAATTACAGGGGAAAATTTGACTATTGAGAAGCAGGGCCTTGCCAGGGAGTTTATCTTGTTAAACCTCTCCTTGTTAAAAGCAGTAACCTCAAAACTTGCTGCTGTTTTGAAAGTATAGTAAAGAGAGGCCTGCCTGTGTCCAAAGTCCTCCTGGGGATGCAGGTGTAAGTAGGCAAATAAATCATATTCAAGTGAAGTGGTGATTTTAGGTCTACTGTTCACATCTGACTCCTATTTGTCTTTAACCCATTTAGTAAAGAAAAATGAAGCATAAGGTAATAACAGGATGCTGGGGTTTTATTAGCTAAATATTCTCATCATAAAGTGTATTGCATTAATGCTGAAAAATCAGAGTATGGGTAATAAGGAAAAATGTGAATATAACATGATTTCCTGTTTCAGCTACTGGACCAACACAAGTCATACATCACCTGTCATGTAGCTGATGCACTGACAATACTCTAATTTTGAAGCTTTGAATTCACTTCTCACTGAGCTGAGCCTTTCAAACACAGCTGAGAAATTCCAACCCCCTTTTCAGCTGTTTCTTGGAAGGAAAGCAAAGGGAGGAATCTGGGAGAGGGGCTTCAAATCCTGCAGCTTCTTCTGGTGGACTGCACTGGAGCTGAACAAAAAAGAATAAGAAAAGCCTCAGGTGTTTGCCTTGGCAGGGTGGTGCATGTTGAGCTCTGCAAATTAAGTGTGAGTCTAACCCAGACAGCAGAGCTGGAGAGAAACCTGGTCACAGTTACAGTTTAGAGGGAATGGAAGGCAAAATTGTATTAATTAGCTATGCTGAATTAGAAAGACTCTTGTGTTTGAAAAGGTTCTTCCAATATAAACAAGTACCACCTACCAAAGCTCCCTGCAGCTTTGTGGCCCTCTGGAAACCAAATACCAATCCCCAAAACACCTTCCTGCTCCCAGCCTACTCTGCACACTGACTTTGGTTTCACTTTGTTCAGAGCATTTTATTTTTGGTGAACAGGTGAGATTATAAAATAACTTGGACAAGTTTCTCTTACTCAGGCAAGTCCAGCTTTTGTGGTTTATTTGAATTTCTGATATTCACAATATGGAAGTGGATAAGTCAGATTTGTTAGGAAATTAGTGGGCACCTTGGTGTTTCCTGTTTCTTGTTCTTGGTTTTGGTTAACATGATTAGGCAAGASAGAGAACAAAGAGCATCAAAGCTGAGATTAGTCATGAAAAGCAAAGCATGAAGGAGTTGGGACRGGAGTTGTTTGGAGCTGGAAGTTTGTGAGGAGATTTACGAAGAAATGCAGCACTGCAGAAATGCAGAGTGTTGTGGATTGGAGAACATGAGGGGATTAGGAAGAAGTGTGAAATCCAACTTCAAAGGTATCACATGTTAAGAAATAAGGTGATTTTTGTGATCTTGTGATGTCAGCAACATGCAGAAAGGAGTTGATTATTGRTATTCTCCTGGGCACTTCTCAGTTTAAGCTGCAATGTTGCTTTGCTGACTGAGCTCTCCCAGCTTCACACGTGCAATGGATTTGTGATTATTTCATAGCCTATGGTGTGATGCTTCTGTGTGCTTTCATGGCTTCCAGTTTTTCACTCCAGCCGTGATTTGGCTCARGAGGCTCTGTGTATTTCTGTGTCACATGTAGGCAGTGTTAAAGTTCAGCAGTAGCGTGAGAAGCCAACTGTATGAATTGTATCCAAATTAATAACTGTGTCAGTGGCAGGAAGGGGAGTGTGGGAGGGGAATGCAAAAAATTGATTCATTTTACACAMAGAGCTCAAGATAGTTTTAATTACGACTGTGTACTGAGTTTGACCTTGCCCAATACAGGTTTGGATCAAGTTTACTAGTTTGGGCACAAGTGTGAAATACCTGGTTTGGGAAAAACTGCTGCTACTACTGTTTTTGGCAGCAGCACCTTCCTGTAATCCCCTGAAACAGGGATCTGCCACCAGTCTGCCCTGGCAGCTGCTGCTCTGGGTGAGAGTCCTTTTGACCAAGTTAGGCTGGGACTGGCTGCACGTCTYTCTCTCCTTCTCTCCCCGTTAGCAGTAGAATTATTTTTTAAGAGGAGATGAAGAGGTTGAAGCATGATCCTGCAATTCAATGATGTTTCTCCTCGGTTGTAACATTCTGCAAGTGAGATGTCAGTATACTAAATAAATCAAAGTTAATGTTCCTTTTTATTGAAAGCACGTGGCAGTGTTCCTGATAATAACTGCCACAAAGAACTGGAATATTACATTATGTAACACTAAAAGGTGGTTAAAACCAAATAATAGAAGCACTACTGCAGTGAGTTCTAGTGATGCATCAACTCGAGACTTCCTGGCAAAAATKCACAGTGTGTTTAAGTAAAACACACAAATACTGGATATCAAAACAAAGCAACACATACAGATACAAAATTACTGTGAAAGCTTCATCTGGTACARGAGATGCAGATGTTACTCTGTCCACTTAGCACATTTGTAACATTTTTCTTGCAATATCTTMAGTAAAAAMCAGGTTTAGATGAAATGACTGTTCAACAAACACTGGAAGTTTATGCACTGATGTAAAGAAACATGAACTGTTGTGTTTACATTGTGAAAACCTGGGTGTGTAGCTCTGGAGCTTTCTTGGAATTGTAAATGTTGAAGTTTACTTTGCTGTGTATTATTAATTTTAACTTAGAGCCTAGAAATCGGCTGAGAACGAGCCCAGGTACAGTAACTGCAGCTGTGCTGAAGTTAGTGACACTGGGGTGGCATTACCCTGGATTGCCTTGGTCTTGTTCAACCCCCTGCCTGCAAACTGGTGTCATTCTTCAATGCATTTGTATGTTCTTAAGAGAGTTAAATGTGACTTATTGTGGGTAGGGATGTGTTTCATGAACAAGATTGCATTTTAATGAAACTGTCGACTCTTAAAAAAGTTCTAACCAATTATTTGTCTGTTACAAAAGAAAGCCTTTTGTAGCATTTCTGSAGAACTTCTAAGCATTAAGAAACTGCACAGAAAGATGAAAGCTATTTACAATAACTCATTTTTTCGACAAACTCACAGCTGTGTGCTTCGGTAGTTCAGCACCTCCTCGGGGAGGATAAGGTGCAGATTATCCCCCTTCTTTTGTCTGGTGTGGCCTTTTGAAATGTTTGTGCAGAAAACAGAAATACRTAACTTTGTGTGAGAGGGTAAAAGAGCATCAGAATGACTGGCAGCTGCTTTCAGTGTTTTGGGCACCTCAGACTGAACCGTTTCCTTTCTCCGCTCTTCCCGCAGGAGACGTTGATCCAGCCGCCAGTGTCATTTCATTAGGTCCTGTATCTCTGGTGTTGTGGAGTCCTCCAGCGATTCAACGAGAGCAGTGGACACATCTCAGCATGTCAGTCTAGAGCGTTCAGAACCGAAACCTGGGACAGGCTGGGGCCGTGGGGCACGAAGAGCAGCCTCCCCTCTCCCCCCCCACTCCCCCAAAAAAAGCTTTTTGTTATGGGAACCGCGTTGAGGGTTAATCTTCTCATAGGAGCAGAAGTGAACGAACGAGGTGGTGAACTTGACCTGCGAGCAGCTCGGTGAGCGCAGGGATCAGCCTGGAGTTCAGACGGATTACACTGGAACGGGAAAGGCCTTTGGCAGCTCAGCGTGCAGGAAACAAAGCTCTGAACTCGCCGCAAGTTCCGTTATCTCCGACTCGAGCACTTGGTGTTGGAAGGATGTTCTTTGGGGGCTGCAGATCTACAGTAGAGAAACGTAGAGCAAAYGGCAGAATCCAGAAGACAACCCTGACGAGTAGGAGAACTTCTCAAACACTCCTCAGCRAGGACATTCTTGGTTAAGGAAGAGCCTTTTGCTGCCAGATGCGCAAGAAAGGGGGTGGGGAGGGGTGAAAAACTGAAGAGCCAAGGAGGTAAAATGTCTGTTAAGGTTTAAAATAGAAAGTGAAGTTGAAGAACAAGGGGTGTTGACTCGTACTGCTTGGAACAGCCTGACACCAGCCTAAGGACAGGGATATAGTTGAGCCCATTGTATGTATCATTGAAAACCAAAACGTGCCAGTCAGCATAACAGGAGGATGTCAAGGAGTGGATCCAAATGTTTTGTTGATCTTCATGGGTTGATAAGCCTCTGTGTCTATTGAAACAAACAAAAAGTTTAAAAAAAAAAAAGATTTAAGTCTGGAAACAAGTAGAATTTTTATTTTTTTTCTAAGTAGAAATGAGGTTTCTTGGTCTGTTTCTGACAATCTGTTATTTATTAGCATAGGGTTTTGTTTGCTTTCAGGTAGAGGTAGTTCATTGAGTTAAGGAGCCCATCTGTATGTTACTACTAATTCTTTTTTCTAGCTCTTTTAAAATCCTTTTTACCACTGGTTTTGGTTTCTGCATGTAGGAAGAGAGACTTGTAAAATTGTAACATTTCATACAGAAATGCCGCCSGATCTTCACCAGCTTCAGAAATCTGACCTTTGCCAATGCTGCAATAAAGTGTTGTAATTTAGAGTCGGTGTCTGTCTCTTGACATTCACTTTGTTCTTTGAAATGATGTTTTGAAGGGTTTGTGGTGTATCGTGGGCTGTAGTTCAGACAGGAATTCCACGTCTTTGATTCAAGTCTTATGTGATTCTTTTCGTATCGTTTTCTTTCCACATGAAATTCATGGGTATGTTTATTAATCACATTTGTAACTCTGAGCTCCTCCAGGAATGTCTCCTACACCAATATGACCATATCCACTGGTCAGATGTAATTTCCACTTCCCCCAAGAACAGTGCCTACCAATTCCTAATAGCAAATTAAGCATCTAATTGTGGTTCAGACTAAAGTCAGCTTCCTTTTCTCAACATGCTGCTTAGTTTCAAAAGCATTTAATTTATCCAGATCGAGTAACTGCATAAAAATAAAACATTAGCTCTGTTTTGTATGTGTCAATCCAATGCAGGGGATGGAATTGGGATCAATGGAAATATCTTTATAAAATTATTTGCTAAAAATAGTTCGGGGTGAGCTGGGGATTTTCCTAGCTCTAGGCTGAAATAAAGAAACAGTTCAGTGAAACCTTTCGAAGTTTAATTTTAAAATTAATTATTCTAGTGTTGTACTGAATAAAAACCTCAAAGATCACTGTGAATAAAACAATCAGGGTTGAATTTGTATGGGAACAAACTTTTTAGTGGGGCCTGTTGCAGTAGGACAAGGGGTGATGGTTGTAAACTAAAAGAGGGTTGACTTAGATTTGATATAGGGAAGAAATTTTTTACAGCSAGGGTGGTGAGACACTGGCACAGGTTTCCCAGAGAGGTGGCAGATGCCCCATCCCTGGAAACATTCAAGATTGAATGCTGTCCCTGCTCATTGCAGGACATCTGAACTGGGTGACCTTTAGAGGGCCTTTCCATCCCAAACCGTTCCATGATACACAGAAAAAACCCCAAATTTGCATCCTGTTTATTCTTTGCTTTCCCATTTGCTGACCCCACACCTCAGTGGTGTGGCTGGGTGCTGCCCTGCTGTTTGCACAGCAGTTCCACCACCTGAGCCAGGTGCAGGTTGTTGCTGCAGGGATTGTGTGGCTCCCTCTCATGTAGTTAGACTCCTTTGCCTTCCTTTAAGGAGTGTTTAATTAAAATGGTTGGGTATGCAGCCTGGGATTGATACAGGAACAGGGGAATAGCCTCTGTTTTGGTCAGTGTGTGTTACCTATTAGTATTGCTGCTTTACCCAGATTACGGGATGTTATTTTAATGAATGAAATTATGTTTCATGTTGTTGCTTCTCTTTCCCTGCAGTGCAGTGACCCACAGGTGTGTCAGGTCACTGGGGAAGTCATCCCAAATTCAACCTGTGGCACTTTGATGGGGCAGAGGATGTTCCTTGGGAAGTGTTTCCCATGGCATTTCTGCAGTAGTGTTCCTGAGCATGCAAGGAAGGAGTTAAGCCTAGGAAAACATATGTAGATGAAGGAGAAACTGTTCYGTGTCCTTGATTATGTAAAAGATCTGTGTTATCTTATCATTCTGTGGAAAGAATTTGGGCTAAAGTCAGGCCCTGGCATTCGGAGTTGTGTCTTCACTGACGTGAGGTTCCTTGAGCTGCCTCTCTGACAGACAGAAAGTTGTTGTAGGTTTGTACTCAACAGTTGTGCCTCAGTTTTTGATGGCAATTTTACTTCCCACATCTCTCAAGCCCCTAAAACTCAAGGCAGGAACTTGAGGGAATGAAGTCCTTCCCATCATAGGAGACAGGTTTGTGACCACCTGAGGAACCTGAATATGCCAAAGTCCGTGGCACCCTATAGGATGTGTCTGAGGGCATCCCAGTCTCCTGGGAAGGGGCTCTGAGCAGCCTGGTCTAGCGGGAGGTGTCCCCGCCCATGGCAAGGGGTTGGAATGAGATGARCTTTAAGGTCCCTCCCAACYGAACCCATTCCATGATTTATGGCACATCAGTTGAAAGCCTGCTGGAGCTGAGGTGCTGTGTTAGCCCTTGCTCTGGGATGGAGCCAGGGTAGCTGGGAAGCTCTGAAATTGGAAACTGATCCAGGAATATCGGTACTCACAGGCAACACCTTCAACTCCAGCTGGCACTATCGGGTATCTTTATCCACAATGATGTAATGTGATAAAAGAAAAAAAGGTATAAATCTTTTTTCCATTAATTGCTGAGTTTGCAGACTTGCTGTGATTTTAACTCCCCAGGCCTTCAGCAAAAGAAATCTGTTGGGCTGTTTGTGTTACATAGATGAAAACATGTACAAGCCCGTCAATGCACATGTGCCACAGCTCACAGTTTTATGTCTATTAAGGCTTAGTAAACCACCTCTATTGTGGAGCCTGCGTGATTTCCTCAAGCTCTCAGCACTCTTCCATTTGCCCGTTCCAGGAGAGCAGTCCCTGTGTGCTTGGCAGGGCAGCAGGAGGAGCTGCGAGGAGCTGCCGTGTCCGGCTTGGGCACTTTGCTGACGCCGTTGTCTCTGCTTTGCGTGGAGCACGTTTGACTTCAGTAAAGGTGGAGCTGCGGAAGCGCTGGCCCGGGGAACAGCCCGGGATGGGCATTCCCAGCCTGGCAGATCCGCGTGGGATCTGCATTGCTGAGGGTGAGCAATGAACACTCYGTGTGTGTTTGACCCTGCAGGATCGCGGCAGGTCTGGAGGTGTAAATGAAGGTGGATAAATGAAAACGTGAGTTAACAAACAAATTGCTGTTGTCCCCCAGAAGTGGTGCTGTAGTAGGACTGTGTGTCCTTGCCAGGTGAGTGAATATTTTCAAAATAAATCCATCAGTAATGATGCCATGAGCCTGCTGTTGCCCCCCTGATAAATACATCAACTTTTTCCTTATATTTTCCCTTCTTTGGGCTTTGTCACTGATTTGCTCCACACAGAGGTTTTCCTCAACCATGCACAGTTCTGCCCCAGTGAAAATGCTTCTCTGAGGTGACACTTTGCAGTCTCTTCTCAGAACTCCACTATAAATAGGGTTTTTTCCAGCTACTCCTAAGGAAATCCCAGTGTACTGGGAGTTGGAAACTATTTGAGTAGGAATCAAACAAATGAGCAAATGTCAAAATATTTACTTGCATTGTTTGAACTATAAACTTTGCTTTTAAGTTATTATTGTCAGGGTAGGATTGTGCCATTAAAACACTTGGTGTTTATGATCCTTGTTAGAACAAACAGTGTTCTGTAAAAAAGCCTCTCTCCTTCCTTCCTTCCCTCCCTTACCTGGATCCAAGCCGTCAGGCAAATAAAAAAATGGTTGAAACACTTAAAAGGAGGAAGACATTTAGCTATTGCTGATTATTTGTTCTTTGACATTTACCTGCAGGAAAAAAGTTTCTGTTGTGCAGGGGATAAAGGGGAGTGACGTTTGCTGCTGGGAACAAGTCAGAGTTGACAGCCAGAGCTTGAAAACTTTGCTGTATTTGCCCCTTAATTGTTTTGGAGGTGTTTTTTTCAATTTTTTAAATTACTTGCACTATATATATTATATACATAGCACAGACATGTATCTGTTCATGGTAAGCAAAAGATSAGAAGTTCTCTCCTGGGAAGCCAAGACTTGAATATGTCACTAAAGCTTTCAGAACCCACCTGAAGGGAGGTTTGGCCTCTGCTGTATTAATCCAGTAAGTGGTTATTAAATTGCTACAAGTTGCTGGAAGTTGCATCCCCTGAGCRATGGAAATTAAGATAACCAAGTAGTGAGAAGGATCTCAGAGGCAGCTGTGGCTGTTCTTATCTCTGCTCTGAAAAGCTTTTCAAGTGGGGATGGGAGCTTTGGCTTCCTCCTTGGGATCACGGCAGGAAGAGCCTTTTCCTGGGAGGAAGACAGAGCTTCAGTTCACTTCTCTCCGGGAATTCAGCTGAGCTGCTCCAGGCAGACACCAGTTCCTCATCCCTCCTCTGGCAGACTTTCTTTTCCAGTGGAAAGATGGACACAGCAGCAGGACTTACACAGGCTAACCCTCTCTTTCCTACTGTAAACCCCGAGAGGTGTAATTATCGGTGGTTTATTATTCAGGTTGGTCCCAGATCCCACACCCATGAAAACCAGGGTTTGTGACTCTTGGCTAACATAAAATCAGAGCAGCAGYTGGGCTCAGAGAAGGCCTCACTGTTGCCTGCAGGGTGACACTGCAGAGGGAAGTCTCTGCTCTCGGCGTGGCCAGCACAGAGCCAAAGGGTTTGTTACAGGATGCACCAAGGAATTGCTGTGCTGGGCATATGGTGCCTATTTCCTGGGCTCGAGCTCACTGGAAAACTCATGCCATAAATAAAAATTAAACCTGATCAGGCAAACTAAAATCCATTTAGGAGGCAGGAAATGTTCCACGGTAATGAAGTTTGTGTCGTGAAGCCTGAAGACCCTGTGGATCCTCTGCTCTTGTGCAGGGCTGGATATTGGAAATAGAAATGTGCTGACAACTGTTCCCTAATAGATGTTGAAGTATGGAGAAATAATCTCCCCTCCTGCCACAGCAGGTTCTAGGAATACTGTTTCCTTCTGCTGTCATTCCACCCTCTGAGCATCAGCACAATGGGTGGCTTATCTTCATTAATCAGAGTATGAACAACGCCTGGCACATGTGAGTCTGAGCTTCCAGGCTGCTGGATTTTCTTCTGGGCTGGCAAGGAATGCTACCGAAGCAGCAGGTGTGGTGGTGGGAGAGGAAGGGTGATTCAGGATTAGTGCATAAGCCTGCAAACCCAAAGGTCAAGCTCATCTCTACTCTTTTTTCCTTGGCTTAACGTCACTGCCCTTGTTTTCCATCTGGAAAACGCAGCCCTTGTCCTTCCTTGTGGGAATGGATAAGCAAGCAGAGAACAGATAAAAAAATTACACAATTTTCTGATGCTGACAATAACAAAAGCTCAGAGAGTTATGAGCTTCCTTTGAAATGACGGGAAAAAATACATCATGAACAGTTGAGGGTGAAGTTGACCTCCCCAACCCCGTGAGGAAATGAGCAATCCCGTTGGAACACAGATCTCCGAGGCTGAATCAGAGAGGGACGGGACTTGCACGGGAAGCCCCTGCCCGCAGGGAGAGGGAGATGCTGTGGCAGCTGCCACTGAGCACGAGTTGGGCTGTGCCCAGCAGGGGCCGGGGGCTCCAGGGCTCCGTGCAGCTCCGTGCTGGCTCTCTAGGTGCAGGGAGGACACTCACAGGATGCTCACACAGCCGCACCGAGCTGCTGAGTCGCTCCTGGGCTGAACAAGCCTGGCTGAAGGAAATGGGACCTCCCAAGGGTCCGTGTGGGGCTTTGACAGGGAGTGTAGTGACACTCTGTCCCTGGGAGAGCTGGGACGTGGTTTTGTGCATCACCTCACAACGAGGAGGGTGATGTTCAGCAGTAACAACTAAACCAGTCATGCCCCAGGTCTGACTGCTGCCTGGGTGAAGCATCCACCCCGGCCAGATGCTGTTTCAGTAACTCCTGTCATCTTCCATTTGCAAACCAGGAGAGGGCGAGGAAGGATGTCCTGGCTCCTCTGCTACAGCACTGCCCTGGGAAGGCAAATGCACTCACTATTCAGTGGGATGAAAGGCACCGGTGACCTGCACTTCCCAACCCCACCTGCTCCAGCTGCCTCAGAGCTCCATCTGGGGCTGATAGCAAACACATCAGGAGAATTCTGCACTAGATGAGGTGAGAACAACCCTTTCCTTCTGCCCCATGCAATGTTCCACTGCTCAGGTGGCTGCTGGGGCACCTGGCAGGGGCTGAGCTGGTGGGAAGGGCGAGTTTAGAGGGTGGAGGAGGTGACACTGCTGTGGGATCAGTGCAGACACTGAACTGGGTGCAGCAATCACCAGGGAAGGACTAAGCCAAAATCTTTGACAGACTTTGAGCAGCAGCTCAAGTCCCTGGCTGGCCACAGCACAGGCTTTGGGAATTGGAGCTGCTCCAGCAGAGGATTTTAGGTATTTATTTTCTTTTTAATTCAAACCTTTAATATACCTTTTTTTAATTTTCTTTTTCTAAATGATGGGGGAAAAAACCTCAAAATCCCCAAACCTTTGCCCTTCAAGTGAGGACACTGTAGCAGCTGCATTTCTTTATGATACAGAGACACCCATCTGAGAAGAAAATAATGGTGCTGTGTGAGAGTGCCTCAGCAGCTTTGGGAACCACTCAGAATTAGTTTTGATTCCTGGGGCTCTGTGAAACATTCATTAAAGCTCAGGGGCAGGTGCAAAAACCCATGAACAAAAGAGAAATTGAAGCTGAGTCGYTCCTTCAAGCCTGCCAGCTGGTTTATCTCCTGATCCTCATGCCTGTTCAGTTGAATCCCAAAGTTACTGAAGCCTCTCCTGGTGTTCTTTTTTTGGCCAGCTGGAAGCAGCAGCAGGTAATTATGGCCCAGTGGAAAATAATCTTTCCTGGCAGTTCCCTTGAGGTAAGAACACGTCTGACCATTTGGTGATGTAGTCAGGGATGCACCGACAACTTTTCAGGGAAGGCATTTCCTCATCTGGGAGGAGTCACCTCACATGAGAGGAGAAACCCTGTTCTGGGGGAAGAAAAAAGACCAAAYAAAAACAAAACACACATGAGAAGGGTGTGTTCCTTGGAAGGGTTTGGCTCCATCCAGTCTAAAGACCCTCCTTACCTCAAAGATATTTATAGTTCGGGAGTCAACACTGGGATGAAGACTCATTCTCTATTTGCCTCTCCGTGATGCAGCAATTATCTGACAGCAAGAGCAGGTGGAGGGCTGATGAATTAAAGGTCTCCTCTCATTGAAAAGGTTGTCAGAGTCCCTGGGGAGGCAACAGTGAAAGGCAAAGGAGCCCAGGAAGACAATGTGCTTTTAAGAAGGAAATTTTAAAGGCACAGGAGCAGGTGATCCCACAGGCTGAAAGATGTCCCAGCAGGGAAGAGACCAGCCTGGCTGAACAGGGAGCTTTGGCTGGAACTCAGGGAAAAAAGGAGAGTGTACAACCTTTGCAAGAAGGGGCAGGTAACTTACAAGGAATACAAGGATATCAYGAGGTTATGCAGGGCTAAAGCTTAACTGGAACTTAATCTGGCTACTGCTGTAAAAGCCAAAAAAAAATTTCTATAAATACATAGGAGAGCTGAGAAGGATCTCCATCCTTTATTGGATGCAGGGGGAGACAGTGACAAAGGATGAGGAAAAGGCTGAGATACTTAATGGCCTCTTTGCCTCAGCCTATAACAGCAAGACCAGTTGTTCTCTGGGTACCAGTCTCCTGAGACAGGGACGGGGAACAGAAGGAAGGCCTCATAATCCAAGGGGAAATGGTCAGTGAGTGCTACACCACTTGGACACATGCAAATCCATAGGGCTTCTGAATTCCACCCCATGTTGCTGTGGGAGCTGGTGGAGTGCTCACTGAGCCACCTTCCCTCATTTACCAGCAGGCCTGGCTAAGTGGGGAGGTCGGGGTTGTAAATTGGCAAAYGTGATGCTCCTCTAGAAGAAGGGCTGGAAGCAGGATCCATGGAACTACAGGCTGGTGAGCATGACCTCAGTGCTAGGAAGGTCACACAGCACACGCAGGAGAACCACGGGATCCCAGTAGGGGCTTGTGAAAGGCAGGTCCTGCCTGAGCACCCTGATCTCCTTCTATGACCCACCTGGTGGATGTGGAGAAGGCTGTGGATGTGGCTCCCTGGACTTCAGCAAAGCCTTTGACATTGTCTCCCAGGGCATTCTCCTGGAAAAGCTGCAGCCTAGGACTTGGGCAGGTGCACTCTTGGCTGAGTTAAGACCTGGCTGGATGGCCAGGCCCAGAGAGTGGTGGGGAACGGTGCTGGATCCAGGCGCCATCCGGTCACTGTGGTGTGTGCCAGGGATCTGTGCTGGGCCAGCCCTGGTCCATATCGTTATCAATGACTTGGGCAACGGGATCAAGGAAGGGTGAGGTCAAGTTGGGTGGGAGTGTTGCTCTGCAGGAAGGCTCTGCAGAGGGATCTGGACAGGCTGGATCCATGAGCTGAGGCCAATCGGATGAGGTTCAACATGACCAAGTGACAGGTCCTGCCCTTGGATCACAACAACCCCAGGCAGTGCTACAGGCTGGGGGATGAGTGGCTGGAAAACTGCCCAGTGGAAAGGAAGGAGCTGGGGATGCCTGGGATGGCAGAACTGSCTCACAGTGCAGGCAGGGCCCATGCTCCTCTCCCTGGGCTGAGCAGTCCCGGTGCTGCTTCCCTGCTCTCAGGCCCTTCCTTTGTAGCTGCCTCTACAGCCGTCCCATGCCGCTGGATTAGGCACTGGAGTGTCTGGGCTGTGCTGCCCTGGGCTCCTGCTCTGCCAGGAATGACGACGAGCAGCCCTGTACGGAAGGATTGTGATTTTTACCCTGCTGGTTTCAGCTTCACACCACTTTGAGCTTGCTCAGCAGGGCTGTAACTTACTCTCTGCTCAGACACTAAGAAGACTGAAAACGTGCCCAAGCTGCTGGGCTAAAGCTACCACCTCCCTTCAGCCTCCTGCCTTCCCTGATCTGTTTATGGATAACACTTTCTGAAGTTGTCTGTTCTAAAGGGAGAAACCAAATTCCATATGTGTGTATAAAACAGGAGTCAAAGCATCAAAAGCTTCTTCCCCAAGCTGCAGCCACTTGAAAGGCTGCAGGTGCTGGGCAGCTTTGAGGCTTCACCTCCAGCACAGGTGAGGCACTGGAACCTCCTCTAAGTTTCATTACAGGTTGAGCCAAATTAAATTCTCTCCCTCGGGCTCCAGGCTGGAGCTGGACACAATTACAAGAGGCCACCTGCCCTGCCATGGCTGAGAGATGTAGCTGAGCCCTGAGGCAGCCCTGGAAAGCTTGGAGACAAGGCTGCTGCACCTGCTGATGCTTTTTGGCTACCACCGCATCCAACCTCGGGGATAAAGAAGTAGCTCAAGCAAATGTGAAATACTGCTTWTTTCTAGAGTGACTTCTATTTTGTCTTTTATGACACATGATGTTTGGACAAATGCTCAACACTACCTGTATACTTATAAAGAAATCCTTCTTCAAAGACAGAAAGGCAGCAAACACAGATGCACGTGCTCAGAAGGAACGGGTAGGAATATTCTCTGACAGGGAACTCTGACCTGTGCAACAACRAAGACTGCCACACTCACTTATGGTAACAGCTTTGGAAACAAAGATGTGTTACTCTTCTTTCACATATAAAATATTCCTYTTGGAAAGGTCATTTTAATAATGCAAAGCATTGTGAGAGACAGGCTTCCGTCTAATTCAAACTGTTCGGGATGAACTTCATTCCTGCAAGTACCCCGATCACAGCTGCTGAAGCCCAGCAGTGAGAATACACATCTCTTGTCAAACAACCCTTTTTCTTCTTCCTCCTCCTTCACCTGCAATGGCAGGGCTCTGGCTCACACACAACCACAATTGCAAAAAGAAAGGTTATTAAATCAATATTAGCTATTAAGAAAAAGTCACCTCCCTCCTCCAAGAAAGAGTCATGCTACTGAGTGGCAAAGAACAAAATGGGACCTCCCATCAGCCATTGTTTCATTGGGTTTATTCTATTTTAATAGATGATTTATCAGATTTGTGCAAGACAGTTAACTCTAGCACAAAAGAGAAAAAAGTAAAATCACAGCAACATATACACACAAAACAAGATACACAAAATAGAGCTAAATTTATATACAGGTTATTAGCAGCTAGACTTCATTTAGTACATGGCTTTACTTACTACAGTTTTAGGCACAGAGAGGAATTTATCTGCTATGATGAAGGGCCACAATGAATACCTCGTTCCAAGTCCTCCCTGGGCAGAAACTGCTTTTTACCTAATGAAGATCTAATCCCTTTCCACCAGTTGAGGACACAGCCCTGCACAAAGGATGAAAGAACAAGATCCAGCTAATTCAGCATACAGCAACTTTAGATATTAAACATCTAATTTTTTTTTTTTTTTTAAGTAGAGTTAGATCACAGAGTTATTGAACTGGACTGAATTTCAATGCAAGTGTCAGGTTTTCCCCCCCCCATTTGCTTAGCATGGACTCTCAGCTGTAAACAACTCAAAGAAGKGCTGGTGAGGAATGATTAGATGTGGAGATTGCTTCGTACGCACTTCACATTCATAACRAAGAATTTGCTTTACCAGGATTCAAAAGCACAAAGATCATGAAACATTTAAATTTTCTTAGCAGGTTATGTTAATAAATTATGATGCATCCTCCACATGTCAGACTCCATTCCAGCCTGTACTGAAGCATGTGCTTGGGTATATTTTATGTGCTCCCTTGTCTTTCTGATTTAGGACTACAGACTCAGAGCCCAGCAGAACAAGCCTGTGCTTTACTTGCAGCACACAAGCAGCCTTTTTTGTTTCAGCAGCACCTCTCAGTTTGATTATGCATGCCCAAGTGCTCTGCCAGCCCAGGAATGGCCACATATTTTAATTACTGACTGCTTATGTATAGCAAGCCTGTCACAACGAGGAACATGATCACTTACCCAGTGAAAAGGCTGAAAAGAATAACTACATAGTAGAACCAGCCAGATACCATAACAACACAATTAAAAATTTAAGCAGCAAGCACATAATTTAAAAAAAAAAAAAAAACAACCAACCAAAAAACCCTTAACTTATGAGGCAGGTTGAGAATGACACAAAGGTTTTTCCTTCACAACAGCTTCATTTACAAGTACAGCTCAGCAAGTTTGAAATACTTTATCTGAAGACCTACAAACTTGTTTATCACAGTTATGTCAGAGCTCCTTGCCAAAGGGTGTGTCAGTTTCTGCTGTAGCCACCCCTCCTCTTCTCCAAGGTTTATTGCTCAGCTACTTGGGAGAAGGAGTGGGTTGGTCGAGGCTTTAGAAAGTGCAGAGAATAAGTCAGTTTTTCCCTTTAGAAAAAAATCCAAACCACCGAGAACTCAAACATGGAGGAATAACAACAAAAAAATTCAGAGTTTGGCATTTGCTTTTAAAGTGGCTATTCATGATGTTTTCAGGTAATGCAAAAAGGGAAGGAGTTTCAATGTGGAAGGGCAGCTTTGCCATATTAAAAAAAAAAAAAAATCATACCAACACACAAATATATTTTGGAACCATTCAGTAGACAGCTTGTCTACTGAACAAAGGCAAAATACCACCAACTTGGACCATTCAGGAATGACGTGCTCTTACATGCAGCTCTTCTTATAAATCCACTTAGCCTGTGAGAATTTTGGCTGTAACTTCTGCTATGCATTGGCAGGGCAGAATCAAGTAAGGCTGTGAACAGAGGATTATTAGGGCTGTCAAACTACGGGAAGACCAAATGACAGTTTCGGAAGTAACAGAACTTATAATTAGTGTAGTACAGCTACTGTTCAAAAAGTAACAGTTCCTTCCCAGGAACCCCAACGTAGAAGACAAGACTTTTGACATAAGGTTCTCCTGTTTGGTACAAAGTTAACTTGTTCCTATGGCTTCTCTGCTGTGAGATCCTCCCTGGGACAGAGCAGTTGGGGTCACAGATTGTCAGGAGACTCTTTGGCTGTCAGTGCGAAAACCGGTGCTCGGTGCAGMTCCTTGAGGCTTTCCTGGTGCCATTCCCTGGACACAGGGGTTGCTCAGGTGTGACCAAGAAGCAGAGGCCTTGGAAGGGAGGCAAGACTTCAGGTGGAGCAGCAGAGCCAGGCAGTCACCCATTCAAAGCTTGGGCTGCTCTGTCCAGGAGAAGGTTGAAGCAGAAGCCACCCTGTGCACAGTTCTGAGTCAAGTGCAGAGCGAGGGAGCAGAAGACTCCACCACTGGCAGGGAACAAAGCCAAGCCAGATAACACAGACAACGAAAGAAGGGTGTCACACTGGCCAGAAATTTCAGCTTTGACATTATCTCGAGCTCCCACGGACAGACAGACAGACACGTGGGCAGGAGAGACAGAGCTCTCGGTTTTGGCTTCAGAAGGAGCAAAAGGAAGATTTGCCATTCAGTTTGCTATGTACAACAATACTGCACTGTACACTTCATTAATGAGATGCTGCCTGCTACAGTCCAGCATTAATTAAATAAAATTCCTCTTAGTCACAAAGAGCAACAGATGAGTATCTCTGTAGGAAGGAGAGCCAAGACCCACTGCTGTACATGACCCTACGTGGTGCCAGTCCTGGGATAAACACAAGTGGTCATTCCACAGTGTCTAGTAACTCCCTAGCTTGCCTGAAGCAGAGAACTTTCCCTTTTTTCTTCCAATCCACTTGATCCCAACCCTGCTGGGACAGTTCTAGCACAAAGCCATGCTATGACTTTCCCCCCACTGCCACAACATTCCCATCCAAGCTACGCAGTCTCTTTCAGTAGTCCCAGTTTCCGGAGTGCCTCTCTCCTGGCTTCTTCTGTTGAGCCACGGCCAGAAAACTTCACCGTTATCCCTTGGGATCGAAATCCTGAAGGTCTGGGCAGTGAACCTGACCTCCTCCTCATGTCCAGGTTTACACCAGGTTGTTTATAATCATTATAACTTTTTTCTGTGTTCTGCTGTGCGCTGCTGACTTTGTTAGCGGCAAGAGCTACCTCTGGTTTGATTGTTACAGTTTTGCCCATAGGAAGGAAAGGGCTGGGCTCGCTTTTTAAAATCTCATGGATGTTTTGATATCCATTGGTAACAGCGTCTGCCTGTTTGGGCTGCACATCAAGCTGCTGAGTGCTTGGGGCATGGTCCACTTGGTCCYGAGCTGGCTTTCCCTTAACCAGGCCAAGTTTTGTCAGGGCTTCATAGCGTGTTTGCTCAGAGGAGAGATCCCGTAAGGAAGAACTTCTGCTACGTGACAAGAAATCGTTTTTGTGCAGCTTCTCCTCCAGCTCAGCTGCCAGCAGAGCTCCCCCGTTGATGTTGGCCAGCACCTGAGCTCGCCGCTCCTGGACGTTAACCGCTGCTTTTGAAATCGTCTCGCTGAATTCCTTGCCACTGACATTTGTTATGTTGATGTTGCTTGGGAACCGGTGCAGTTTTGGGGCGGGGGCAGGAGGGTGCCTGGGTGCCACGGAATATTCACCGTTGGCTACCGGGGCTTTCTTCCTGTCAGCATTCCCTTCCTTCAGGGCGCTGGGGAAGCGCGCCCGGCTCTCCGCCTGCTGCTCCAACATCTTCTGGGCCATGATGAGAGGAGTGGGGACGGAACGGAGCAGCTTTGGATGCTGCACTGGAGGAGGGGGTGGAGGAGGAAGGGGAAGCGTCTCAGACGCTGATGGTGGTGGTGCAGCGGGGTGTGGGGGCGGGTCAGCAGGTACAGCTGGCTGAGGGCTCTGGGCTCTCCGGGTAGCATCCAACACTAAAAGGGAAAGGAGCAAGGATGTCATTAAGTCTTCACACAGAGCAGAATGCAAAGCCTTCTTTCAGCATCATTTCTCCCCTCTCCCTAAACTTCTAACTCAAACTCAGCCCACACTGCCAGAAGAAACTATAACTGAACTCTCAGCAATGGCATCTTGTAGGCGATGCTGTGGTTCAGATCACCACGTTTACAATGTGGTCACTGTCACAGCCCTCCTTCTGCCTTTCATTCACAGTCCGTGTGCTGCTTCACTGTGTTTCAGTGGCTGCTCTTTCATAAGAGTTTTGCAGTTCTTATTTTTTATTAAAACAGCCAGGTGAGGACTCATTACATCCCACTGTGTGTACTAGCTGATAAACCCCTTCTCCAAACACAGAGAGAACAAACTCTACAGGGTGACAAAAACAGTGTGCCATATGCTATCTTGTGACAAACTTAGTGAGAGGATTGTGTGCCTTTCAGTGCCACACAAAGTAACACTGAAAACAATCTGCTGTCTTAAAACTCTGAGAGGAAATCTTAAGAAGTCTTAGAGAAAAGCAGAGTATGAACAGGTTGGTGCATACTGCCTGCCTTCCTGCAATGACTGTGCACAACAGTGACAACTCAATCACCAGGTAGAGGACTGAGACACCAATTCAACAACTTCATCATATGCATGACCTCTGTGAGGAAAAGTTTAAAAAAAAATGCATAGTAACAGCAAGAATTTCAGAAACCCCAAGGCAAATTACAATCACAGTCCTTAGAGCTCCTAATGTGTAACAAATTCACCTTGAGATACTAAGGAAGGTACAGAATTTCTTTAGCTGTTTCTAAGAACTGGAATAGGTCAGGGCTAGATCAAAGGGAAAACTCACACTTGCAAGAAGTACAAGTACCTGGTTCTGTATCTCTGCTAGAAGCACCTTCATGGTCACTACTCTCAGGTGTTGACTGCACTAAGTCAATGATATCCTCAGTCTCTGAATGACTGGACACATTTTCTTCTGTCGACCTCGGAGACTGACAGTGGATGCCACTGTCACGTAGGGCCATCTCCTCCAAGTCATCTTCTAAGGCATCTATGGTTTCCTCAAAGAACATAAGAACATCCTGTTCTTCGTGAGTTAAGTACTTCAGACTCTCATCATCCTGTGGGGAAAATAGAAGAAAAAAACCAGAAAGATTAACACCTTCCCAAAGAGACATTCAGACATTACAATGCTGGAGGACAAAAAAAAATTAGAAAACCAAAGGAGAAGCAACTGGTATTTAGGTCCTTTAAAGTACCCAACTTTAGTTTAGCAAATGAGTCTCCATTTGAGTTGGACAGAACAAATTGCTAAAAGATCATAAAAGCAACTAAAAAAAAAAAAAAAAGGCAACCACCCCACCCACCCGTGCCTTTGGAAGGGTTAGGACAGCTTCTTCAGGCTCCAAACTGGGGTAAGCTGTGTTCTGTGTCAGATTCAGGGACAAGGCTTGGGGAGCAGCAGGGGAGGGAAAGGGTGCACTCACGACAACCCCTGAAATGGGTTGATTCCCTTATTTGCTCTAGCCCAAAGTGGGAATTGGCTTCTGGAGGCAAAGCTGGAGCTGAGAAGTGTCTCTACCACTACAAACTATGAATTATCCAGAGTTACATGACAGATTACAAAGAAGTAATGCTAAGGTACTAAGGAGGGAGTGAGTTTCTAAAGATTTTACCTTGAGTTACAGAAAGGAAAAATTAAGGATAAATATGAAGATGTGTTCCTTAGCAGTATAGTGCCTTAGGCTATTTTCTTCTGCAGGAAACAATCCTGTAGACCACAGAAGTGATAAATAATCACTTGGATTATCCAGTCTTCATTTGCTCTGAGTCACTGCTCTTGATTAACTTGATCAACACATTATCACTGAGAAGCTCAGCAGCAATGCGCTAACTCTTTTCCTTCCACCCTGGGAAACGCTCACTTCTCCAGAAGCTTGGAGATGACAAAGAATGATTAAGAAAGGCACTACCTTAAGACAATGGATACAGGAAAGACATTTCCCAAGAGAACTGTGTAAGTTCTGCAATGTACGTATGTATTGTTGAAAACTGAGTGAGGTTTTCCCTCTTCTGGATTGAATTTCTCCCCTGCCAAGCATATACTGGAAACTTTGGTGTCAGTAACTTCACAAGAAGCACCAAGGACACCTCACTGCACGTGCAGACAGGGTAAAAAGGCTACTTCTCCGTGGAGGGCTGGGAGAATTTAGGTAAATACATAAAGGTATGCAGTACAAATATCCAAGAGGTAGTCTTGCTAGGGCAGCACAACTTGCTTCAAACTCACCGTGCCTGTTCAGATCACCTTACATTAGATTAGACTAAAAAAAACCTGTGTGCAGCTCTACCTGTTAACTCCTTGCACAAACAAAGCTTTTATCCCCTTTCTCAGCATTAAAAATAAGAACAACATAGCTCTGTAGGCAAGTATTGCCTATAGATTAGGAAATATAACATGCTGCATTGTGCCCAGTGGCAGTTGGTCTCCAAGCACTTAGTGTTRCAGATGAGAAAATAAATGCTTTAGGGCTCTCAAGTTCCTTCTCCTGTGTGGCCAACAGAACATTTGGTGGCTGGGAAAAATRTTCAGAAGTGTGGGTATTTCTACTTGGTCTTACTATCCATTTTTACTGTCAGAATAAGTAACTTATTCCAGCTTGCAGCAAAGCTGCTACAGAAGCTAAAAGTTGGATGCTATTGGCCATTGCCTGCTTAAAAGAAGAACTTCAAAGGCTGACGTGTTCCACAGCTCGCACCCACCACATGTCGGTTTTCAAAGGCCAAGGAAAGTTTTACAGCTGCACTTGAAAAGCGAGAGACAGACAAGCCTTCCTTTTTTGTTTTTTTTGGTGTTTTTTTTTCCCTGAATGGATGTTGCAATCTCCTTCCTTCCCCACCCAAATACTCATAGGGCTGCTATGTCTAGTAGGCGAGAGAATGACAGGAAAGGAGTCCTTGTTAGGTAGCCCTGAGCTGCAGCTGAACAGGACTCCAAGAACTTTTTGTTGAGGGTGAGCTCATTCCAAGAGCCAGACTTCCACAGGCAAAGGAAAAAAGAAGGGGTTGTGTTTAAGAAGTTCATAGTGGCAGCAAATCCAGAGCATGGTACAGGAATTACTGYACCACACTGTGCACCTAAAAAAACTGCTCCCACATGATCTTAATTTGCTTGATCAAGAGCTGAGCAAAGAAGCAAAAAGACTTCCAGAAGTACTTCCTTGCAGCCTTTTCTATGCTGTAAGACTGAGCACTTTTCCATGCCAGGTAAGATCTGCAGGAGAGCTTTACCTGACTTACCATCCCTCATGGATCTTGCTGAAATGAGCAGTGTCCCTTGAGATGAAGGATCTGAAATGAGTAACCATCCCTTCGTAAACACATTTGTAATAAATAGCATCCCAAGATGTGAAAGGCCAACCTCATCTCTGTTAGCACTTCGATCTGTTTCCTCATGCAGTTTCCCTTCAAGATGATCGATGTCACATTTCATCAGAAAAAGAAAAACAAAACCAAAACCAACAGCTCTGGGGAACAGGCAGTGTTAGGTCAGGGCACTGTACTGAGAGGCAAGGCATCCAGTCTGGATAGAAACTCCCTCAGGCAAGGCATGTTTCAGTTTGCCAGCCAAGGAAACAATCCCATTTCAGACACACAATCACAGAGAAAAAAAACCTACTCAAGCTGGTCAAACCAAAGGAGCTCAGAGATCTAAAGCAAGCAGTGACTTGCTTTATTCCCACCTGTATTACTCGTATTATAGTAAAGCTTTCAGAAAGATGGGAGGAATTTTTGTAAGTTAACAGGTGCCAATTTTAACCAAGGTTACCAAGACTATTTGTAATTAGTTCATTTTCCATATATTCCCAGTCCTGGAACAGTTCATATTCTTTCCAGGCTGGTTTTCCATGCCTCCTTTCTTCTTGATGAATCTGGGTTTTTTAATAGTCAAAGAAAAGTCTTTTCAGCTACTTGAGTTATTCACCTCATAGTTTCCATCTACTCCCTACTCTTGATATACAAACACACCTCCCAAAATTAAATCTCACATACACCTAACACTACAAACTTTAAAACTACTGTCAAAAGACAGCCTGAATTTGAAACTTGAAAATTGTGCCTCATCATTAAATTAMATTAGGAGGGTTAAAAGGCTGCTTGGACAGAAGAAATTTGGGATGCAAACAGTTGAATGAGCTGAGTATGCTCAGCTGGCATTAATATTTTAGATCTCTGTGCAGCCAAACATTTCCTGCTTACGCCAAACAGGAAAGAATCTGTTGTAATAGTGTTTGGTATAAAAGAGGAGAGARAAGAACAACAGAATCTATTTCACAGAAAAGATTCCTTTCCTACCTGTCCAAGAAGTGACTTAATATCCAGAGGCCCACAATTTTCCATATGCATCTGAAGAAATTCTGAACATCACATCCACACCTAGAATCCTAAGAACAGCACAAGAAATCCCAAGACATCTGCAGTGCTTAAGAAAAAAAAATCTTCTGAAAACTGCTAAAGAACCAAACTTCAATTAGCAAAATACCAGGAGAACACCAGATTCAACTGATTTATCAATCACTTGACAGCACCAAAGAATTAAGAGGCACAATTCCATGGAAGAGAAGGGAYTGGGTGCTTCTCAAAAG
The DNA here is from genome assembly GCA_018881555.1 of Amblyornis subalaris. Lineage (NCBI taxonomy): Eukaryota > Metazoa > Chordata > Aves > Passeriformes > Ptilonorhynchidae > Amblyornis > Amblyornis subalaris. The sequence goes on from JACAXG010000107.1 coordinate 474,203, forward strand.
AACCATGAAGGGAGCAAACTATTCTAATATGTAGTACAAAGGCCAATGTAGCACCACTYGGGCCACAGTCTGTTAAGAACAAGGCAGTTCTACTTGTTAGAAGGGGTGAAAAAGAAAGCCCTGTGTGCAAGAACTGTATCAGAACAGGTACAAAAGCTTTAGCACAGAAGAAGGAGTCRAGTACCTCTGAAGAGATTACAGAAAAGGGAAACGGAATGGATTGTACTGCTGTGTTACTGAAGTTGGAAGCAAGTGAATTACAGGTAAGAACATGAACTACTATACAGGATCAGACCAAAAAGCCCATTCAGCTCAGTAGCCTTCAGCTACCACGCACACACAGGACAGGGGAGCAAGGTTGGAGGGAAGAGTGTTGCTGTATATTGGATGGATTTGTATTTTTCTCCCCTAAATCCTTCCAGCAATACATGGCTTAAGGACTTCCCAGATGCATCTGCATCTGTGTATTTAATAGCCCTTAATGAGCTTTTCTAGCATGAATTCGTCTTATTGTTTGAGCCCATGGAAATGATTGGCATTCACAGCATTCTGCGGCAGGGAGTTCCAGAGTGTAATTGTGTGCTGTGTCAAAAAGTGCTTCCTCTACAACCCACTATCTGATGATTTTGATAATACCATTTCATTTGGTGAAGAAGACTGTAATATTGAATGTTGTTTTCTTCAGTTTATGAGCATAATTGTACCCGTCTGCTTCATAATAGGTAGCAAAGCATATAATCAATAGGTCCTAAGTGAGGAAACAAATTATCTACAAGTACTTAAAAGATAAACTAGATGAGCTAAAGTCATAAACTGACTAAATTACTCCTAACCTACTTTTAAAAAAAGCAAGCTGAAGATCTACTTAAACTCTGAGGACATCTCTTTGATAAAGAAAGTTAGCCAATCAGCTTATAGAAACTAAAGCGAAAAAGAAATCATGTTAGAACACTGATAAAAATGAGGAGACATTTCAGGCAAAAGCCATTAAATAAAAAAGCCACTAAATAATTTTCACAAAAATCAAATCATTTCACACCAAGCTCATTTCTCATGAGATGCTTATTGACTGGGCCAACAGGTGTAAGCACAAGACATCATATCTTCATTTGAAGCCTTTATGACATGGCCCCCAAAAATGCACTCACAGATGACCAAGAAAACGATGCTGAGATGAAGTTACTGCAAAGTACCCGTGCAATCTGTGATTCTGTCAGTTTAAGTGCCATAAAGAGGAAAAAAAAAATCTGCTGTTCAGGGATGCAGATCTCATTCTGGGATATATTAACCAGGGTGATGACATGACAGCACATCCTCATTCGGAACACTGAGTTCAGATTCAGTTGTTGAACTTTGGAAAGGATGCAGCCAAGCTGGACAGAGTCCAGAACTAAGCCAGGAGTGCTGAGAGTTTAGCTGCACAGGAAGGCTCAAATAATGGAGCATGATATATTTAAAACAGGGAAGAATGAACGGGTGGTGGGCAGATGAGCCCTGTGTGTATTTTCATATGTAAAAAGTTGACCACCCAGATAATCACAACAAATCTTCTCTATGTGCACTGAAGGTGAGACAAATATAATTGGCTTTCACATTACAGAAACTCTAATGGAAGTAATGAAAAGTAGTGGAGTATACAAAGAAAACACTTTGGAATTACAGGAATGCCTATCAGTGTGGTTTGAAGAGCAGACTTGGCCATCTGCTGGAATAATCTCTATCTATCATTCTGCTTTGAAGCAGAATGATGCAGTTCATGCATAGAGTCCAAATTGCCTTCAGGATCTGTATTCTCACTTGCACATTTTACAGCAAGATCATTCCTTGCTAGGAGTCAGGTTCTTATTTTTCCAAGGCATACTGCTTCCAGGTCATACTAACATCAGGTTAAAGTGGATGAAGCATAGCATAGCTCTCTCCACACCCTGCAAGGAATGGCTTCCACCTGCCCAAGACAGCTGTATCCATACAAAACAAACAGTCAAAAATTCTTCTCATTTTTTGTGTATTGTTATTTGGCAAAGTGCTTGGACACAGGGAAAGGTCTTGGAGTACAGTAAAGCCTGTGGAGTATCTGTATCAAAGGGGAAAAACACATTAATTTTATGAAAGGAGTCTTTCTCAGGACCTTCCCTTGAATGTATCTAAAGTGCAGCTCAGTATCACAGACTGAACATTCAAATTGTGAGGAAAAAAAGGTAGCAGTGGGCTAACAGTCATGATCTGTCCTTTTCCAGAACCCCTAAATCCACACTGGATTCCCAGGGGATTCTCTTCAGGTTCCTCTTCAGAGAGCTTGGGGTAAAGAGATACTAACGTGGTGCACCTAGAATGCCAGGTCTGTTGCATTTGAATTACCTGTACTGAGCCAAAAAGTATAAAGGTCATAGCAACAAATTTTTAGGCTATGAGAGACATCATAACTACAAACTAACCAGGTGAACCCTGAGTTAAATGGCTGAGTGTGTGAAACAAGACATTGAACCAGCTCGGACTACTGAGAAGACAGTTGCTCTTCATGTCTATGTAACCAACGTTCAAAATGACCCCTGTACTATGCAAGGGGTCCAGGAGTGACAAACCATCTTGAGTGACTGGGTATCAAGTCTTGTTAGAGCCACAGAGGAAGCTTGTTTGAAGAAATAATAATCAGAATAAGCAAAATATCTTTTTTAGAGTCATGGCCTCAGCCAATTTAAGGCATTGGACTTGGGATCAAACAAATCAGTCACTCGAACAAATTCTGGCGGTCACCACTACCACAAAAAGAATGGTGGTGAACTGTGGAATTAGCTGAGGATCTGTCTGATCCAAAGGCAAAAAATAAAATAAAAAACCCAGAGTGTGATCCTCTGAGAATAACAAGAGCTCACTATCCCTCAAAGCTATCACTCGGTAAGACATGTTCAGATACAGAAGGTACAGTACGGAAGTTGTAGCAACAGATCCAAGGCCCTGACACAGCTTATTGTTAGTGCAGTTCCAATTAGCACAGCTCCCTTCAGGTACAACCAGCACCTCTGCCATGGTTTTCACAGGTAACACTATTGTCCTAGCACATTATTCACACATAGAAACTAAAGCAGTTACTCATGGCTGAGAATAGATACCGGTCCAATTACCAGAGAGAAGCACTGAAAGAGAAGGATTGGCTTTAAGAAGCTGGTCTGTGCCTATTCAGTCAATGGAACAAGACAAATTGCTTCAAAAAAAAGCCAGGACCTAGTTTTATCTTTGAATTAAGTGTCCTTAAATTGCTGCAACCATATTTCACGGCAAGTTAATTCTTATACCACACATCAGGGAGTGTCATTCCAGAATGAGGTTTGGAAGCCAGAATTGCCAAGAACGGAGTGTTTTTGTTTTCCCTCTCCCTTGGATAGTGCAGCTGATGCCATGCATCAGGAAAGTACACTTCTCTCAAGCAGATGTATGGATACCCTCTTTGTTAAAAAGAAACCAGAATATATGTGCAAGTTCATGTCCTCATATGTAACAGTTTTTTTGGTTATAAACATTGGTGTAAGACGAAAATATCAAGGCAAACATTCCTCCCATCTCAACACAGCATGCACCTGCTGTAATAGATTTGGCAGCATAAATCCAGACCTGAAAATCTATCATTTCTATGGAAATTCTCCTAAAGCCAAGGCAGCACCTTGCTTTCCATTTAAAATGATAAATTTCGTTTGAAGGCCTGCAGTTGTCAAAGATTAACTGAAAGCATCATTGTATAGGTAAGAAGCTGAGAAATCTGGCAAAACTAAACTGAAGTGACAACAGCTGAGTGGGAAGGATCCCACATGCAGAGTTTTAAGACCTTTTTAGCACATGGCAATTGATGTCCATCTCTAGTCATTCCTAAACCAATCAGCAGTTCCCCAGCAAACGATGCCAGCACAGACACACAGGATGCAGGACTAGCCAGGGGTCAGTCAAACCAGCTCCGAGCAGTCGGTGAAGGCTAAAGCCAGTCCAAGTGTTTGTCCCCATTATCACATCCCTGGGTTTGTTTGAATTCCACAGATGCAATACAAAGGTTATATTTAGTGACTAATGCAGTTTGACACAGAGAAGCTTAAGAGCCTGGTTTTTTACAATCAAGTAGGAAGAAACCTGCAGCAGCACAGGCCTGTCATAAGCAGCACTGCTACACTTCTTTCCTTTGCAAGGTCATTCCAAAAAAACCAAAAAAATCCAAGTCAACCCTGACCCTCCTTGCTGTGCCTCTAGGTGAACAGACCCAGGAAAGTGATAAAGGAAGTGGCAGGTAAGTCTCTATTGCTTCTGTTTCAGGGCTACGAAGGTCCAGTGTGCCTGAACATACATCCCTTCCTTTCTCAGACTTGGTGTAGTAAGAAAGTATTTGTCTACGCAAAGTTGTCTATCCTTTCTTGTCATTAGGTCATCAAAGCTTCTGCCTCTACTGAACTTTTATAATAAAACTACTGAAGTAAGAAGATACTGTCTCTAGGAGCATGTTCCAGCAATTAGGCAGAATTTCCTTCATATTCAGTTCCACACAGACCCCTTCTCAAACTCAGAAACTGAAATCATGGCTGTATTGAAAAGGGTTTCCATTGCCCAACCTGTTACTCCACACAGGCAAGCTGTCAGACTGATTGGGCATGCCACCACTACACTGCTGGAAGAACAGTCATGGAAGGGGATCTGTGGCACCAGAATTAAACTTGTTGGTACACACTTCATTCTCTTCATGCAAAAACTCAAACAAGACAAACTAAAGGCTCTGAATTTCTGCTAATTCACAGGGCTGATGGGAATTGCCTAAGCCTGCAGCCAACTTTTACTCCATCTATAAATTACTGCATTACAGAGTAGGAAGGGATTCCAATTCTAGCTGATGTATCATCATATGGGTTATCACACGGCAGGATCTAGTTGGACTAAGGCAATTGACATCATTTTCTGACACAGCAGAGCCAGGATGACACTGTAAAAACACACTGACTTATACATAGCTTTGTTATTCAATACTGATTTTTTCAAATGTCTAGTCTCATTCCTGCTACCACAGCTAAGAATAAAACCCAAGGAAACGACTGGCTAGTGCTGTGATAACCTGGGAAACCAGTGTTAGAGTAATGAGCAAAATTAACTTGTAATTCTGTRTATTAAGTTAATACTTAATAAACTTAAATTGTAATTCTCTAGCAAAGTACTACTCCCACTGCAATGCTCTAAAATTCAACCAGTTTTCACCCAACAAACAACATACACTAACTTCCTGAGTCCAAATGGAGTACTCAACTTCACCCACCCTGACCCTTCATAACTTTTTTCTAGAACAGATCAGAAACAGTTAAGGAACTAAATGTCATAATACTTGTTTTGTGTTTTAACAAGCAACACAAGCTGGAGGATACAGCATCGTATTTACAGAGTTGTATTTTCAGTAGAAACAAACAAGAAAGAACAGCTTTAGAATTGCCTCCAGGTGCCAAAAAGCTCATGAAATAGCACAAAACCATGAGCATGTCTGAGGTATACATATAAATACAGGTATCATCTTGCCAACTTATTTTTGCCATTTACTCTTTCACAGGAAACTACCACATTAAACTACCACATTATCAGRGAGGGCAGGAGGAAAGAGAAAGCCTAATTCCACATTTAAGGAAAGACAGATTTTGATTTCCACTTAGGGAAAGCATGTTTACCAGAGTGCTCTTTCCTCAATTAAAAATGGATGCTTTTCAAATGGTTGTGATGATAAAAAAAATATGGATGGAACCATACCTGCTTTCTAGGCTCAGCCTGTCACAGTACAAAGTGTACTGTTGAGTTCATTGCCTGATTCACCCTGCTAATTGGGAAAAATGCAGAAGTGCATCCTACTCCCTCAGTTACTCACTCACGATTTAAATGGCCACATACTCATACTCACTAATGTGAGGACAGCTTTGTTTACGGTGACATATTTGTTACTCATCTAATTAAGGTGGAATAAGCTGAGACCTTTATTCAGGAGTGTCAACAAAGAGATTAAGCAAAAACCAGTGTGCAGAACCAACCACTATCCTTAGGTTCCTTTATGAGCTATTTAAAAAAGTAAGGGCAGAGCAGCCCTTACTGTCATTCCTGATTCTCTGGGAGGAAGGACTGGAGAGGAGCACTCTCCAAGCTCTCAGAGACAATCAGACTAGAATAACAAGCTGTTGTACCAAAGCAGAGAAGTTATTTCTGGCTTTTGAGTTTAACAACCAAGACAACACCAGCAACCACTTAGGATTAGAAATGGCAAAAATCAATCTTAATAAAACAAAAGCTGTGTGAGGTGGACAGAACCATTAACGTAATCTGTATCACTGAGCACAAGGCTCATTAAACACTTACCAGGGCAAGATTTCTGCACCTAGTTTGGCTGCCACGATTCTCCACACTGCCAGCCCTCTCCATGCTCCCACGTACGTGCTCTGGAGAGATTTCGGATGCCATTTCAGGAGAATCCGAGAGGAGATTTCTAGGCATCCCACACTCTTCACTTATTGATCCCAATGCAGCGCAGGCCATCAGCGAGCTACGTGGGGCTGCTCGCTGTATTCATGTCTGGAAACAGAACAAAGAGGTACATTYAAATCTGCTTATTAAAATACTTGGAAAGGAATAGGAAGTAAATGGCAAAAAAAGATCCCACACAAGTTAATAAAGGGCATATCTTCATGCTCTGGAACACATCTACTACTTTATGGGCATCATTTAAGCACTGGTCTTATTCAAAAAGATGACTAAAAATCCAGCATAGAAAAGTTCTGTATCCCATCTCTTGTGTTTCCAAACCAGATGTCTACAGACAGTTAGAAGAAAGAACCCTGCATATATCCTTGTCCTACAGATTCAGTTTGTCTTTTCCATTATGACACATCRCTAACAGTAATAAAATCCCGCTGGCTGAGATACCAACTGGCCCAGCTCAAGTATCTTTATCTTTATTTGGTTTTAAACAAGAATTCTATTTATGGGATCATATGAGGGAAACAGAACCCAGTAATTTCCTAACACTGCTGCAGTTAACTCGTGTTACTGAAGCAGCTCTGTKCCACCTGCTTCTGGTGAAAGATCCATGAGCAGAACTTAGTGCCATTTTTGCACCAGCGCATTGCAAATTGCATTTTAAAGCTTAAAGAGCTTTCATATCACTCAGCCATGAAGAAACAGTACTTGTACATTTGGAAGACACTTACCGAAACAGACGTGCACCAGCACTCACTGGAGCAAAAGCTCCCAGTTTCTTAAGCTTTCCCAATGCCCAGTTCTGTAACACCTCTCTGAATTGTTGTCATCTCCCAAAACACTCTGGCAGAACTTTTTCCTTTATTCTCAAGGACACAAAGACAAAAGTCATCTTAGTGCACTTATAGCACGAACAGAGGGTAGGCAAAAAGTAAAACCTAGCTCATTTCTCGCTCCAATACATTAAACCACCCTTTGCAAGAAGAAATTGCCTTGTTTTCTAACAGTCCATCTTTTCACCCACCCTGCCTGTGACCCGTTAACAGCAGTGACACATTCCTCAATGCAACCAGCTGGGAACTGGACACCATTCCTCTGACACTGCACAAATTAAATGAGACAGTCCTGCTTCCCAAGTGTTTCTCCCTTTATTATGGTTCAAGAGGTGACACGAGAAGCAAAGTCAAGTCTGCATTTCCAATTCAATCGGATTACTTCTCCTTGCTCCCATGGCTGTGGGCTGAAGGCTGAGAAACCAGAGCCTTCTGGTAAGCTGATTAGTGTTTCATAGCAGTGAGATAACATCTGCCAACACTGAGCAACAATTCCATCCCGCTGATCTCTCCTCCCAAGAGAGGGCTATGACATTACCAGAGGTGCGTCGCCTGTGCCGCAGCACCAGCGTGTCCTGTGGGAAAGCTCCCACACAATGTAGCTAGGCTGCAGTCCAGCAAGTCTTGGAAGCACATCCACAATCCAGAGCACTGGGTTGCCATAACAAAAGCATCTTGTAGCCTGTCTTATGAACATTAGGTCTAACCATCAAGACTTAGCTTTGCTTTTACGCAAGAAGAATAGTCTTCCCCTTTTTTATTAATAACTTCAGCTATAAATAGACACAATACATCCTCAGGATAATGGGTGTTAAGTGATGCCACAGAGGTAGAATCATGGCCCTGGTTTTGAGACTCACAGGACAGGCAGACACAGGAGCACTGAGGCAGCTGCTGTACCTCTGGGTGCTGCAGAAACCTAAACCGGAAAAGAGCAGCCCAAGCATGGAACATATCCTGCAACAGCAGCTCCATCTACAACAAACCCTGTGGTGCTGAAAAGCCACACACCAACACACCTACACAAGTAAATCTACGCAATTTTTAGAAACCAGCATTATCAGTGAAAATCTTGATTCCTCTGAAATCCTACACATGAACAAACACACATAAATATATACATAATTTTTAAAAGGGAAGACTATCAGGAAATTTTGACACCTCTGAAATTCGCATAAAACTCCCACTGACTTCAGATTTCATCTTATGACTGTCAAGGTCATATTGAGATGGAAAAGAGGGACCAGCAAGAGGTGAGTACTCCTACTGACATCTAAGACAAGGTAGATATTATTTCCCATCAGCACTTTCAAGCTGCAGCATGAAATTTTTATTCAGGTGGCCGCAATATAAAGTGAACACACCACGTTTGTTCAGTCCCTCAGGGATGTTATAGACAACTACGAGATTTCTATAATTATACTCAAAACTACGAACATTTTATAGACTATATTATGAGAAGTCATAGTTGCAGATTACAACAGATATCATGAGACCCACAATTAAAAAGACCATCCAAGTGAAGATATTAATCCAAGTTACCAAGAAACCAATCAAGAGGCCCAAACTTTGAGGGAGAAGTATTGACAAGCATAGTTCTGCTTTCTCCAACAAGACCTTAATATAACCAGGACTGAGTTTCATGGTGGGCTATCTGCATTCAGGACAACAGGAACACTCAGATTCAGCAGTAATAAACATTAAAGCCATGAATTCTAAATAACAACAAATAACTCTGCTTCCAGCAAGCTTCCATTACTCATTCCGAAGCTCCAGTTCAGGTGTTTCACAAAGCTCCTGAAGAATGACTGAAGGCAGTGAGTGTGACTGGTTCAGAGTCGCCCACACAAGAGCCGGTATCAAACATTACAGCACCGTAAGGTCCTGCTTTTGTGTTGGAAGCTGTGGCTTCTTGGGAGTTTTACTCATTTCAGAAAAGCCTAGGAGCTGTGCAATGGCCTGTGAGCCTGCAGAAAGGGTGTGGGGGAAGATTATTTTCCCTCTTCTATCTTTCACATCATCTTTTAACACATCAAGGGTACATGTCAGTAAGATCATAATCCATTTGTATACATTATTTCTTCTCCCTCTGCTGTTTTTTATGCTTTGAGAAACTCCTACACCTTTGTACAGTSTTTAGTGCAGCTAGAGTGATGTGAGGCTGCCTGGCACCCTGCAATACATACAGCATGTTTTAAAGACAAATTCCCCTCCTAACCACGGTTAACACTGAAGTCCCTTCACCCTCTTAATGTCATCTCTATTAAGTGAAAGACTTTATAGATTTAAGATAGAAATAGTCAAGAATCTAATGAATTTCCAGACCTATTGCCTGTTTCAGTAGGATTGCCAAGGTAACAAGCAGGGTTCAAAAATAAGGTTACCTTGCTCAGAGAGAGCAGGAGTAGCAGGATGACAGGCGGCTGTTCCTCCTGACCTTCAGAGATGCATTAAATATGAAAGTTGTTTGCAATGGGATTTGTTGTTTGGTCATTGTAGCCGGGATTTTTTAGCTTCGTTTAAGAAATGTGTGCCTGTACAATTAGGGATTAATAATTAAAAAATATCAGACCATGACACAAGAGTGCAGAAGTGTGATAGGAACASTACTATTCAGAGAGAAGATCCCAGATATTAAACCAGAAAGGCATCTTAGGGCAGATGTGATTCTATCAGCTGAAGTGATAAGTAGCCTTCATGAGATATTTAAACCAATGCAAGTCATATATCATGCGTGTTTTTCAGAGGGTAGTAGAAGGAAATTGAAAGGTTCTGAAGTTATCACTGAATTTCACCTAGAAAGATTTAATTTTACTCTGACAGAGGCCAATAATTCAGAGAGAATGTATTAAGTTGCCATCAAAGATAAGGTGCGGTCTGTCCCTTCAAAAAGGATATTTTTATAGTTTTGCTGACTAAGGTTACTYCTTCACTGAAGCTCAGTGTTAGCATTTACAAGGGACTGTTTCTATAGTAGCAGGAGATTGAAAGAATTTTTTATTAACAATCCTCTTTGAAGACTAGCTTAATAGGCAAAAAGATCAATCCCACAAAAGTGCAAGACATTTAAATGCTAAAAATCAACTGCTACGTAAGCCAGGAGCTGAAAGTCAGCAGACAGCACCATGCTATTAACTGCACAATATACYTAAGGTGAGTTGACAATTTTTAGAAAATTATCATACATTTTTAAAAGGGCACAAGATCAGTCTGTACCTTTCACTATACATACAATTTCTAGAACACTCTTTGCATGAAACATTTCTCAAGATAGACTTCTAAGCCTCGAGTGTACTCTGAGCATCACACACGCTTTGCCTTTGTTCTTAACCAGCTCTTTCTCCTTGATTCAACTGAAACACAAAAACTGGCCAGTGAACTTCAAGGCTGGTTTAATCTGTCAGCTGTGTACAGACATACCAATGCACACACTCAGCTCTGCACACACTGTCAGTCACCTTGCACTCCATGGTGGTGGTTGAATTTGGAGAGTTAACATCTGGAAACAACATCTGGAAACACTCTGTGGTCATTAGAAGTGTTACCATGGGATGGGTTTTATAAAACCGATGGTACAGGGGCAGACTGGAGACCTGTATCTCTATCAGCCTCTGAGAGTCGGCAGCAGAGCACATAAAACAAGGCAAAGGAGAGTACGAATTAATTCAGATTCCTGTGTGCTGTGGTCAGGAGACCACAGGGCTTCCCAAAACAGGCCAGGTATTTGTGTCTAATAATACAAGGAAAAATTCATGGGGTTAAGTGCTCCTGCAACATACCTTTGAACCTGCTGTACAAGACCAGAGCTAAACAAAACCAGCTGGCTATGACATGTCTTCGCTGAGCCACGGCTGCCCCAAACTCCTCAAAACTAACTTCCAGTTATATTGGACATATTTCCTCCTTCTGAACAAGCCTATAAGCAAGTGAATTCTTACCTCCTTCAACAAGTGAAATACTGAGTAATCCTTGAGCTTTAGAGGTAATCCATATCCTACTCCTGTGATATACAGTAAGATTTAAGCTTTCTGGTAAAGGAATAGACTAAGCAACAGTACTCCTTACAAAGGCTAAACCTCACGAGCAAATTGACTAATTCTAGGAGCACACAGAATGGCTGAAGAGGTTTTGCTGAGCACATACAAACCCCACAGAATCAGACCATAAATTTATAAGCTGTTCTTACAGTTTTGTTTTGACTCTTTCTGTAAGTAATGACAGACAACAGCTGATGTTTAGGAATCAAGGTAAACCAAAACTGGCCAACACAGTTAAATTCTGGCTTTTCTTCTCCACATCGTAAGTGCAGAAGCTCATGAAAACGTGCTCATGCTTTTTAGTGTGATTCACATTCTTTACCTGCTYATGAAAAATCCTGTCTGTTTGAAAGAGTCATGGCTATTTAACATCCAGTAACCCGGAAATGTTCCTGCCCTTGTTTAGAGAGGGACTGTCATCATAGTATGGCCAGACAAATAGAAATGCTGACCACTGATTAAAAAAAGAACAAAAAAAAAAAAAATACATGGACACACAGAGTCTATGACAGTAAGGTCCTCTACACGAGAGCCAGGCCAACAGCATTTTTATAGACACTTCCTTGGACATCAATGCTGATTTGCAGAACAGGTGACAAGTAGGACTGAACAACATTTAACCAAGTGTGAACTCAGGGGGCTCTCATGGCAACCAATTACATCCAAAGTAATTATAGAGTGCCAACAACCATGCAAGACTCCCAGGATTCAATGAGTGCAATCCCAATATTTTCTTTTAAACTTTCAGGTTTCTGTGGCACACTTGTGACAATTCAAACTTTCCTCTGCAGGCTGGAGAGCTACAAAATCCGTTAGTTTTAAAGCTAAAAACAAAGATTCCCTCAGTCCTCTAAATCTGGAAGTTGGAGCCTCAAGAAACACACAAAATGTCATTCATACAACTCGCACTAGAATTTGTGAGAGCTGCCAACAGTGAAATAACTAATCCTGTGTACATACGTTTTTGAAAGGACTAGATGAGCAAGGCACCAATTCAGTAAAACTCAAATCTGTTTGACTTCACCAGGACATTTCATCACACGCTTAAACGGTTCAGTGAACTGGATCTCAAGTTAAATGTAGCAACCACTTAAAAAGAAAGGAAACCATCACAAACCAACATTTTCATTGCCTAAGTAATAATTCAATTACTACACTGAATTCTCCAAATCAAGCTTCGCTCAGAAACAATGCCTAAGGTCACACCTTTGACCACATAAATCCAAGCCTGAAGATACCAGAAAAAGAGGATTCCAGACTGTGTTTCATTCTTAACTGGTCTTTCTAGATTTTCAAGAACAGCCTTTTTACTTTTTTTGAGACCCTATACTTCAGAAACTTTGTACCTATAACCAAGCCAACACAAGARCATAGCTCATCAGTACCTCATACTCCTCTCTGCAGTGTTTGGGAAATGCTCCTTTTAAGGCAGACAATGGAATACCAATGCAGGATTTGATCATGCTAAGCACATTGGTCCAACTTCAAGACACAATTAATTGGGGTGAAAAAAGGCATCTGTGAAGCATGTGCCCGCACATCTTTGCCTTTTCCCTTGCAAGTAAATCCTGTTCCCAGTTCACTACATCAGCAACAGCATCATCTGAATCTTGTCGCCTGAAGCGAAGGCCAGTGGCAAAGGCTCCTATACAACATCATGGATTAAACCACCAAAGATCTCTGAAGTGCTCACATTTCCTGCAAGTTTACAGTGACAGAATTCCCTCCTGCCTCAGCTGAAAATAAAACTACAGCCAGTGACAAGTAGTTACTTTTCTTTAGATTAAGGTCTCACCCAAGGATAACAATAAGGCTCTCACTGGTACTCTGCAGTTGAGATTTGATGACCAGTAGCTGTTCGGTTGGAGAACTACGTGTGATACCCAGAGCTGCCTAGTCCAGCCCTATCAGGGGCTTTAAACACATCCAAATAGTGGCTGAGCTCTCCTCCGACTTCAAATGTCGTTATGCAAATTTCAACAAGGAAAGCGTCCCATTCTTTTCAAGCTACTCTTTTTAAATCTCCCCTGTTAACATCAGGGTGGTGCTATCTGTGACAGCCAACACTTTAGAAACATGAAGTGTACATAAACAATTTCAGGCACAGACGCCTCTGTAATTAGTCAACTTCTGCCTTGTTACAGGTGCAGCATTGCTGGGGTTTAGGGTTTCATTATGTAACTACTGCTACAGTCATAGCAATGGTGAGCCAAATCCTGTTTTACAGAGCATTTAAGATGGCAAGACAATTTTAAGCCCCAGTACAGCTGTGTCACACTCTCACAACTGGATTTTAGGCTGCTCTCCTATGTTTCTTTTTGTGACTGCTGGGCTGGGGTAGGGAGGAAAGCGGAGGACATCTGAAGCACAAAGCAGACGTGTTTACTTTAAAAATTAACTAATTTATGGACATTTCATTCCTATGTAAGTACATAAAGGTCTGCCTGCCCAAGGTAAACAGAACTGAAAACAGCACTGGCAAAACAGAGCAGTAAAGTCTTGGCCTGGACTTTACTTGGTACAGGGATACTCCATACACACCTAATCGAAAAGGATACATTTAAGCAGTTAGTTATACTGGAAATTAAAATTACTTGCTTTTATTTTTTAATTAAAAAAAAAAAGGAGGAGGGAGGACTTGGTAACAGTAACAGCCTGTCTGTCTGGCTTTGAAAGCCACATTCATATGCTCATTTATTTTCATGCTCCAGTATTTCAGAAGGTCAGTCAGCCTGAGACTTGTCAACTGCTCGGGAGTTAAGTTGTTCCAGTTACTATATCCAACCAGCAATCCCTCTGCCAACATTCTTGGTTAATATTTCTCTCAGAGGCATGCACAGAAAAAGCAGCTATGACTAGCAGGAGGAAAAGAGTTTTACTACTGACAAAACAGAGATGCAATATAGAATCTCCCTCTTCCTTTCTAATGCTAGGCATTACTTGCACTTCTAGTCATAAAACTTTGTTTTTACTCATTCACTCTCCATAGTAAAACCCCAAAAAAATCCTTGATAAGAAAGGCACTGCTGGGAAAATCTATTCCATTTCTGAGAAATAAGTAATGTCTTCATTTCTTGGAGACCCAAACAAGCAACGTTTTTCCCTTTTATTGTTTAAACATCAGCTCCCCCCTTATACAACAATAAYTACTGCGAAGGAAGGAGGAAAGTCACAATCATTATTCTTTAAAGTAGTACCTGTACAAGGAAGGCAATCTGCAATGCCACATTAGTCAAGGATCTGTGGCAAAGTCTTAAAATAATACCTTTTTATTAGCATAAGCCAGAAATTGTAAAAGCTTTTAAAGCTAAAACTTATGCTTTAGGGTTTGGAAAGAAGTCTTTCCTTCTGTGCTCTTCATAAAWGGGAGGGCATAGCAAATAACTGTTATATTTCTGATACTTGTTATAGTTTAAAATTCTTGCAAAATGTTTAGAAAAATAAGACAGCCTCCTCCGAATCTTTCCTATTTCATCTGCATGCTTGTTACCACAGGAATCATCTCTTGCTACACCCATGCACAGGACCAAACACAACAGAGCTCCACTTCCAGCAACCTCCTCTCGCTGCCACACTAAAACAAAAACTATTCAGGAAACATGTCCTTGAGATTCTGGATTACTGAAAATCCCKTGAGTGTTTTTAAGGCTGTGCTTTCTTCTTACACACACTAAACCTTTCCCAAACCACCTTAAGATCTTAAGGAACACCAACCACCTAATGCTTACCACCTCCAGATGGAAAAGGCACCTGACGGGGGTAGGGAAAAAAAGTGTAATCAACTAAAACCTGCTACTGTTTACACCAACATATTTTCCAATAGTAAYGTTAAGTTGCAGACAGTCAGAAAGAAAAGACGAGGCACTAGGCAGCTGCTCCCCATCACCCTTCCTTAGTCAGGAACGCCATACATCCAAAGTTTTACAATGCAAGGGTACGAAACCTTTACTTAAATACATTTTCTTTAAGTTGCCCATTAGCAGAAGCAAATTTTAGCTTGTGATAAGGACGAATAAGAATTCTTTTCCCCCAAGGATTTCCTAACAAGCCAAGCCTCACACACGGCAAGGCAGCAGTTTGCTGATAGTTTTTCTCCTCCCCGCCTCTGTACCAACACCAACCCAAGCCCAAAGCTGCTCTGCCGGGCTGTGCCGGTCCCTATCACCGGARCCTGTGTCCGGTCCTTGTCCCCGCTCCCGCCCGCAGCCCAGAGCCCGCGCAGCGCACGGAGCACCCGCCGTCCCGGCCGCCGCTGCTCTCGGAACAGGCGGGAAGAATAATTAAAAATCCATTAGTGAGTAATAAGAGCAACGCCGAACCATTCCCGTCGCGGGCCGACAGAGGCGCGGACTGTCGGCCCTCCGCGGCCTCTCCCCGCAGGGAGACCGAGCCGGGGGCAGGCGGAGCGGCGCGAGCTCGTCCCCTCACGCCAGCGGACCCGAAYCCCGGCGGAGGCGAGCAGGGGACGGGGGGAGCGAAGATCCCCTCAGCCGGGGGCTCGGGCAGGGCGAGGGGAGCCCCTCGAGGAAGGGGCGGCACTCACCGGCTGCGGGGTCCGCGCCTCCCCCGGGCGGAGGGCAGGCAGGTGTCCGGAGCAGCGCCGCGGGCTCCGCCGAGCAGCCGCCCCGAACTCATGCGCACTGCGCCGGCCGCCACCCACGGCGGGCGGATAAAGCGGCCGGGCGGTGGCTCAGCCCGGCCCAGCTCCGCCTCGCCCGGGCGGGACCACCGCCTTTGTCCCGGCGCTCGGGGCAGGACGTGAGGAAGTTCTCCTTCCCTTCCTCCCTCCCTCCCTCCCTCCCTCCCTCCCTCCTCCCCTCCTCAGGGGCAGCTGCGGTGCGGTCGGGTCTGAGGGGCTACGCTGCCTGGGGAGCGGGCTCCGGTGTTTTGGAGCTACGAAGTTCATCAGGGTTCTGGAGAATCTCACTTATGAGGAAAGACTGAGGGCGATGGGCCTGATCAGCCTCGGGAAGAGGTGACTGAGAGGGGACGTCATCAATGTCTATAAGTATCTAAAGCGAGAGTGTCAGAAGGTGGACCAGGGTCTGCTGTGTAGCGCCGAGCAATAGGACAAGAGGTAAAGGGCAGACATTAATGCCCAGGAAGTTCCACCTGACCATRAGGAAGAACTGTCCTATGCAGAGCAAGCACTGGAACAGCTTACCCAGAGAGGGTGTGGAGTCTCCCTCTCTGGGATGGCCCTGCTTGACCACTCTGGCCCCTTCCAACCTGACTGATTCTGTGATTCTGTCCCTCCCCACACTGCAGGGGACGTGAGTCTCCACAGCCACCCTGTGAGGGTGGAGAGCTGGGTGCCATGGTGGGTGCACTGGGCAAGGGCACAGTGACACCTTTGGCTGCCTCAGAGAACCCTGAGGTAGAACCTGCCCTGATTATGCCCTGGGAAGTTGTGGCTGCCCCATCTGTGGAAGTGTTCGAGGCCAGGTTGGATAGGGCTTGGAGCAACCTGGTCTAGTTGAAGGTGTTCCTCAGGCAGGGGGTTGGAACTAGATGATGCTTAAAGYGCCCTTCTGACCCAAACCGTTCTGTGATTCTGTGAGGGGTAAATTCTGTTGGATCTKGTGTGCGGCTTATCCCTCCACCATTGGGAAATGGTGAGGGTGAAAGAGGAAAAAAAATGACTGTCACAACTGCCTGAGTCTGTGTCCTCAGTCGGGAAAAGGTTTGCGTGCCTTGTTAATCTGTGCCACCCATATAGTTAACAGCTCAATAACAAATATTGCCTATTTGTACTCTTATTTATTGCTAATATATCGTCATACTCACAGGTATTTGTCAGGTGATTGTGTCCTCTCCCTCCTTCATTGTGCAAGGYCACAGCAGCAAGCAAATTAACAATTTGACTTATATTACTCTGTAAAAATTTCAAGCTGCTCTCAGAAATAATTACTTTTCACCCATGCTGTGGTGGCTGAAATAATCCTAGAGCAAGAAGTACCTCAAAGTATGGAAGACGGAAACGTTTCAAAAAGATGTGACCCTACCCAAATAAATGGCATAACAGAACAGGGAAGGGGGACCTGTGCAATGAGGGTCAGTGAGGGCTGGACAAGATACGGCCATCCCCAGTCTGTAACTTTCTCTCAAGCATTCTCCAAAGCTACAGGAGCAGTGTCCAGGAGGAAAGAGAATGATTGAGATTCCAAAAAGAAATTTACATAATTTTTGGTTATGTTAAAGCTGGTGCCTAATCTGTTTGGTCATTCTACAGCCAAGAGAGAGGGTATTTCCACTGGCTTAAAACAGGTTGGACATCACACTGTGAGGAAACCTGAAACCTGTCTCTAGTGGTTGTAGTGGTGAAGCCTGACCAGAGTCCTATGTGTCTCTCTTGACTGGGGGCCCAGTTTAGAGCTTGCTGATGTTAGGCTAAATGAATCCCACCTCTTCCTTTTATTCTTGGCTCTGCCAACAGCATGGTAAAGGATCATATGACTGTCCTGTGTAACAACTGTTACACAACAGCACAAGAGAGGAAAGTGCCTTATTTCATCAAGGAGTAAAGTGGGAGTGGTGTCTACTGCATATAGCATAGACACCCTGGTTAAGGAGAACATATCTGTTCTGGGAACATTTAATTCAAGAATATAATTAAAGGCAAGTGTGTACTTTCCTGGTTTCCAGTGTGGGAATATCAATACACAGATGCTTTGAGATTCACCAGTGTGGAATGTTAGATAACTTCAGTGTATTATTTTTACAATGTATTATAGGCTAACTCACCCTGCCTGAGCTAAAGTTCTCCTTAGTAAGTAGGACATCACACTAAGGAAGATTTTACTGTTCCAGTGATTTATCAGCTCCATGGTATTATTTTCTTTATTTCTTGATGTACTCTCATCACCTTGTAATACCAGGTGTAGTCTCACATTACAAATGTGCCCCATCAACATTTTTCTATCCCAGGTGTATCCAAAAGAGATTTTTGTCCTTTTGATCATAATTTGTATATTTTTTCTTCTTTCCTTGTTCTTCAACGTTACTGATTGCTAATCCTGGCACTGACTTTATTCTAGGAGACCAACTGTGTGTTGACACATTCTGTCCTGAAGGTGGGGAAATTTATGGAGCACAGTTCCAAGTACACAGCCCATTACTATGTATTATAGAGAACGTCCCTTCTCTGCTCTGTGAAAACTCGTTATACCAGTTTAAAAATATGTGAGGTATGCATCTCCTGCCTCCAGCATTAATCATTAATTAACATGTGATACTGACATTTCTGGTTGCTACTTAATGTAGCAAAACAGTATTTTATGTGTGTTTCTAATTTCTTCTATCATACTCCAGCATCAGTGGAGTGTGACACATCCAGCTGTCAGTGTCAGTACAGTCCTATCTGTAGGAAGCCCATCCTGCAGCCCCTCTGGAAATGCTGCCCAAACCAGAGCCACGAGACAAAGCCCATGTTTGTAAAACTCCTCTTGCCAATCTGACTCCTTTCCCTTGTGTTACAGGCCAAAATTCATGTGTCTTCTCACAGACTGTGCTTATTGTATTTGCTACTGCAAATAGCTGAGAGTAGCAACTGTGATCAAAGAGGATCTTATTCACCTGTTTTGGACTTTCTTCACAAACAGTTTTCATTTTGGGTCTGTCTTTTCTTCTTCTCTGTATGTGGCCTGGATTTGATAAGAACTGGTAGAACTGAGCAGTCAGAAAGAAAACATAGACTGATGGAAAGCTGTTATTTACTTGAATTTCAGTAGGCTTAGAAAGCTCCACAGTTAAAGTTCAAAGCCCCTTGTGTGAGGCAGTGTATGCAAAGTACAAGAATAATGCTGTTTTAGAAAGCTGGTAATTTACAGTTTGAACATAAGGCAACAGATAGATATTATAGGGAATAAATATGCACTGAGATATGAGATAACCATGAAAGAAACAGGCTTAGCCAAAGTGAAGGTCGGGTTACATTTGCAGTCATTATGGTTGACTTAGTGTTGTGATAAACATGGTATTATCATGACTTGTTATTTGCCTAAGAGTGGCCATAGGAAACCTCTAGACAAGAGCATGGCTTATTGTACAAAGTACTGTACCAACAGCAGGTAGTGCTCAGTCACTGTTATTGTTTACAATCAGTAATCCCACATGAAATGTTCTCTGGGACTGATTCATACAACTTTTCCTCATGATTGACCACATCCTTTTTTTGGCAGGGCACTTAGAGCCAGAGGCAAAGGAAGGCTTCAGTGTCACAGCACTCCTTGCTTTTCAGTGCCGAGCTGGCAGAATGCATTTCCAAACAGTGAGATAAACTTACAGTAACCAAAATGTGGAGCTTTGCCTGTGACTCAGCAGCAGTGAGATAGCCCAGCCCAGATGTCACTGCTGCCTCCCTCCTGCCAACTCTGTGGCTTTTGTTTTGTGGTCAGTCAGGTTTGTGTAGTGAAACAGCTTGAAAAACACAACACAAGACTGAAAGCTCCCTCCCCGAGTTTGCTGATGACACTAAACTGGGTGGTGAGGTAGATGTGTCAGAAGTGACAGCGATCTTACAGAGACACCTGGATGGGCTGGAAGAGCGGACCAGCAAGAACTGTATGAGGTTTAACAAGACAAGAGGCAGGGTCCTGCACCCRGGATAACATAACCCAAGAACCCATGAGAGGCCAGGCCACACCTGGAGTACTGTGTTCAGTTCTGGTCTCTGCAATGCCAGAAAGACACAGTCAGACTGGAGAGGGTCCAAAGAAGGGCCACCAAGATGATCAAACCTGCCCTGTGAGGAAGGATAGAAGGAGTTACGTCTTTTCTCCCTGGAGGAGACTTTGGGGGTATCTTATCACAGTATTCCAGCACTTGAAGGGCTGCTACAAAGAGGGTGGAGGCTCTGTCTTCCCAAGGAGCCACATGGAGAAGACAAGTGGCAATGGGTACAAGTTGCTCAAGGAGAGGTTTCATCTTCATATAAGAAACATTTTATGTGATGAGAACAGTCACTCACTGGAACAACCTCCCCAAGGAACTCGGTAGAGCTGGAGGTTTTCGAGATGTGGCTGGGTAGGGTGCTAGATAATCTCATCAAGGCTCCCTTCACCATGAAAGGCTGGACTAGATGATGTTCTGAGGTCACTTCCAGCCTGGGCTGTTCTATGATTCAGTGAACATTTTTTGCTCAGATGTTTTTGCATTTGGTTTAGAGTGCTGTGGGACAAAACMAAACTTTAGGTTGAAGGAGACAAGAGATCTGAAACCAGATCCATTGCTGTAGGGACAGGAGTATCTCTGAGCTGCAGAGAGCAACTTCCATTCCTCCCTGGGTGATCAGGGTACGTGTGTTCAAAGTGAGAGATGAGATTGAACAGTCTGGTGGTTCAGAGACAAGGGAGTCTCCCACATGGATACTTCCTAGACAAGCACATGAGATACCATCACTTGCTGTAAAAAATGATGGAGATAGGATCTGTGGAGAGCAGAGACAGTCAGTATTTACTTGGTATTCTTTAGGAACACCTTTAGCATTTAGTCCTATTTGTGATTAAGCCAGAAGAATATCTAATTTCCAGGTTATGTTATAAATTAGTTGAAAAATGGCCCTGAGGGTGCTGTGGGCAATGTGGTTCCGTCCCTGTACAGAAGCAGAGCTGGAGGCCTCGAGAGCTGTGGTTATTAACTTCTCTCCAGCCAACCTTGACAGTCTTCCTTTTGCCCTCTGGATATCCAGATTCACTGCTGCTCCCTTCTCTCTTCAGTACCTTATCTCCTCCCTGCACTGCAGAGGCCAGCTCGCTGGCCCCAATCCCTCCTCTGCCATCACTCCCACCCCACCCAGGCGTCTGGACCTACCCTTGTTCCCCAGAATTCTCCCTATTGCCTTTGTGGTTTCCTGCTTCCTTCTCTCTCCATCAAGCCATGTGCCTCTTCCTTTCCTGATCTCAAAGGCATACTAGTGAGTTGTTTAGGAAGTCAGACCTAATTTCTCTCCTCTCCTTACTTCTGGTCTTAGTGCACCTCACTGGTGAGACAAGATTTGCAGGTATGAGGAAAAGGCTGCAGAGGAAGAAGTTACCTAATGAGTTGTGCTGCCTTCAGGCTTTGTCTGCAGTTCACCTGGGGGGAGAGAAAGGGGAGCTGGGGTGTATTTTTGGCACTCAGTTTCATTTAAATTCTAGTTTCGGCTCCTAAATCCTCTGTTGGATCTAGTGTTTCATATTTTCCTTCAGCAGATCCTACTCTGAGAGCAAACACTTCCCTTTTCCTGTATTTTGTTTAGAGAGGGGTGGGACAGCTTTCTACTGGTGTTGCAGTATCTGGTTAAAAGTAGCCTGATTTTAATAGCTGTTCCTTGGCTTCTGCTATTTAAAACATATGTTTTCTGACATTTAATGATCATTTGTTCTCCCATACATCCCAATGAGTACAAACAACTGGTTATTTTCCAGTGTCAGTGAGTTTGAAATTAATGCAACTGATTTTCCTCTGGGGAATGGAGACATATGTCACTGAATTGAATTAAATATTAATTGTATCCTTTCCAAAGAGGAGAAGTGCAACCAGAATCAAAGAAATATAGAATTTTTTTTATTCCAAGAGAGCATAAAATACATATACTTGGAAATAAACCTGTATTTTAAAATTGCTATGGGGTTTTATGGTTTGTACTTTTTTATTTTTCCTTTTYTTCTCCTTTTTAAAAAAATTTTTTTAAAATTTCTGGTTTTATTTCTCTTAGAACTGAAAGCTAATTCTTCTAATGGTATTTCATTGGCCCATGATATCTGCCTGGATGATCTTAATTCCAGCTCCCAAGGACAGGGTGTCCTGTGATACAGCAAGCTGTATTTTGCATTTGAGATGTATTTTCTGTTTCAGCAGAACTGAATGGTTTATGGAGGAGAAGAGCAGGACGGAGAGATTCCTTATAGATCATGTTTGAGGGAAGGGCTTGCCATTGTCATCCAGGATGCTCTGTAACTGTTGTGGAAAGGCATTCTGGTAGGGCTGTGGACTCTGCCCAGGGTCAACTTCAAGTCAGTGGAACAAATCCTGGTAATTTCATTAGGAGCTGAATCAGGCCTTTACTAGATCAGGAAAGGGGTTTAGACCTCAGTAGCAGAATGTAGATGGACTTTAGACATTTAAATTTCATCTGCAATCCAGTCTCTGCTTATCACCATCGAAACCCGCTTCTGTCTTATCTCTGCAGGTGCCTCTCAGTTTTCCATGGAAGTTCAGTAGCAGCACATGCTGTATGAGGTGAACAGAAAACTTCAGCACAAACATGACTTTGTCCAACACAGTGGCTCACACATTTTCCATCCTCGTGTTCCTCAGGCTCAGAGTGTTGACAGTGTGTTTGGGGAGACTTGGGGATATTTAATTATGGGCGGGGGTTCTGTGACTGTACCTTCATAAAAACTGGACTGGTGGATACCCTTCATGGTTCAGAAAGTGAAAGCAGATATAAAAACTTCTACTCAAGGCATTATAGCAAGAAGGTGAAAGGAGGAAAGAGGGATGGAAATCCTCACCTCCAGACGTTCAGGGACAAATCATGTACTTTACATTGCCATCGATGGATAAAATAATTCCCATTGTGGCAATCCCCTAATCCCACAGGACAAAGCTATTAGAGGATAATCCTAGCCTAAATTGCAACCCTATGCTTGAGCACTGGTTCTGCTAATGCTCTAGGATACAATTACAGAACAAGGCCTGGAAACCACAGCCTTTGTTCTGCCTTATTGCTTAATTGTTTAATGAAGTATTCACTTCATCTAAGTGAGTGCTTTGTAATTTTGTACTTGCATGCAGCTGGCAGAGGCAAAGAACTGGCTTTTTTACAGAATAACTTGTTCTTTCAGTGGAATAAGGTACCATTAAAGATATCAGGCTCCAATAGTAAATAATTTGAGAGATCTCTCCATAAAAAGGAAATCTCACCCTTGAAAGTGAGGAATGAAAGCACATTTGTTACTGCTGGGTTTTTTCCCTTTTCCCCCTTGATGCTGTGCAAAGACAGATGGAAGAGGCAGTGGGACAACTAGTACCGGATCTTGCACTAACAGGCCTGTTCTGAGGTCAGGACACTGCTACCACATGCACCTCTCAAACTGGAATGGGAGAGGCCTTCCCAACTTAAAAAAAAAGTATCCAAATAAGCCTTACATCAAGATAAGAGCAAAATTCAGGCCCTTAAATAAGTGCAAAATCATTATAAGTGCAAATAACATTAACAAAGTTTATTCTAAAATCTTCTGTGGGTTTCAACAGTCTCCCTGTTCTACTCTTGGAAGTATTCCTATGCTCAGGACAGTGTGTCAGGCTCCAGCTCCTGAGTAGTTCCCTGGTGAAGGTCAAGTGCACTGAGACATCCATTCCCTACCAGCCACGGGTAGGCAGCTCTGTACGTCCCAGCATTTCGGGTGTTTTGATCTTTTGAAGCTTTTATTCCTCTTTATAACTATAGAAGGAGCTTAGACAATTAGCTCTGGGCTTAGATATCATTTTTGGCTGGCAACCTGAGCTTTGGACACCGGATATCAGGAGATTTGCAAGAGAGTACTGAGAGAGAATGACCCTGGGAACAGGAGAAAATAATTTGAACGTTGGAGGCTTTTTTGAGTTCCAGCCACGCAGGGTCTCTTGCAAATGCTAAATACCAAAGAAACATGGCCAGTCTGTAATACCAAGTTTTTCTTTAATAACTATGAAAGTGTTTTATGAATAACATCAGTACAGACAGAAGAGGCGAGGTCACCTGTGCACTAATCCCTTCTTCTCTTGCCAGCCCTGCCCTTCGGAAGGTAATGGCTATGGATACTTTCCCGGTTCTCACCAGGAAGGGTGCTGCTACTCTGAGAGCACATTGCTTAGAGGGACACAGCAATGAGAGAGGTGGTTCACAGTGGGATCACTTGGTGCTTTCCAGGCAGACTCTGCTGTAGGGGCTGTTCTTCTGAAGTCCATGGAGTGCAGATGATGGGAAGGAAACCATCACACAGTTGCATTTGAGGCACCAGCAAACAGTACAGKATAGGGCACCTGTATGTGTATGGTAAATGCAAATGTATATAGTTAATGCATTGTTCTTGGCCCCCCCAAAAGTGACAAATGGATGACTTTTAACTGCTCTGTTCCATTTGAAAGCAAATACAGTGCAAACCTTTTGTTTGTCAGGACACTTTGTAACTTGTTTTCATGCAACTACCATTTTCAACATCATTTAACAAGTCATTATAGACCTCTTAATAAATTATAGTCATTAACCTTGCCTAGGGTAACCAAGGGCAAGATTTTAATTCAGGCAATGAAGAGTCTGTCCTCTAGGCCTGTGTTCAAGATCACAAGAGTGTCAGAGCCAACATCAATTCAAGGACCAACAGGAACACACCTGGCTCACAGCCATCTGTTGTACCTTTAGTATGCTGCTGGTTCCTGCTCGTGCCAGTGTACAGAGCCTTCTCAGGCTGCTTTTATCCATGCTCACCCTAAGCTGCCTCTGTGACCTGTTCTTGCAGCTGGAAGAGCTAAAGCCTGGGAAGACCCTGGTTTCTTTGCCTTTAAGGACATACCTGCCAGCTTCTCTGTAGGGAGTTTCCTGCAGAGACAGGGATCTGACTCATGGCTGCTGGAGACACCTCCTGGAAGAACTGTCATGGAATAGCCACAGGCAGTCGTGATTCAGTCCTGAGCAGTCTCATTAGCACCTGATTTCTTAATGGCATCCCGTATACACTTATATTACCAGCTATTTTTGTATCCTCCATGCAACCAACCACCGCCTTAACAGGAGCTCTCTGTCCACATAAATGAGGTTTTGCTTCGGGGTTTTTTTATTTATATGGAAATGCTTGCATAAACTTTCATTTAAACCCTTTAAAATGTGTTTGTAATTAAGAAGAAAAAAATAACTTTGCCTAAAACTGAGGCTCTGTACCTTTTCCCCTAAAACCAACACTTTAACTTGTTTGAAGAAAAGATTCAAACCACGCTGCAAAARTATTTATTTAGCACATTTTTGGCTTAAAATACTGTCTTGCCAGGTTTGTTGTTATTGCTACTTATCACTCTGAGGTAACATTTGCTTTTTGTTCCAAAGTTTCAGTTATTTGCTTTGAGGGATGTTACTGGTGGTGGCTCGATATCTGTGGTTACAGATGGCCATAGGCTGAAATGGCTCCTGCCTGAACTAGCTTCTCCCAGTCAGGTAAAGCTCAAAAGCGGCAGAGAGGAAAACAAAACCAAGAGCACAGGTCACCTCTGTCCTGGCAAGGTGGGAGCACACCTGCACAGCAGAGCTGAGGCTGTCTGGTGGAAAAGGTGTTGAATCATGACCRACTGGTCTGAGTGGAGCCTTTGTAGGGCAAAGCAGTTAATTTACATCTTCCACTCAGTCTGCTGGGGAGAGTTGTCCAGAAGCTGCCAGGAACAAAGCTGACATAACCTCCACCCCATTACCATGGCTCTGCAGGTTTAGCCTGGGCTGGACCCCACTAGCCACCTTATCGGTGTTCTTGTTGACCTGGCTGGGTTCTCTGCATTCCAGAGCTGGTCGTTCAATGTTGTTTGTTTGAATTCCTCTGCAGCTCCAGCGCAGCCCACTGTACTGGCTCTTTTGGTGTTTGAAGCTGCAGACTTGCCTCACTGTGGTGGCTTTGAACAATGCATATGCTCCCCATCCTTCTTCTACAATATGGGAATTTGGGGAGAATTTCCTGATAACTGAAATTCCCTGAAATTCCAAATGTTATTAATGGTATCATTATAGATGGTCGCGCTTACTTTTCATGAAGTCAGGAGTAAAACTGAGGCTTGGATAGAGACACCTGGCATTTGTATTTGTTCATATTTACAATAGTGCAATGATTACCTTCACAGAGTCTTGCAGAGTGTTCACCTGCCCTGGGGGATGGAATGACTTGGCAGGGTATCTGCACTACAATTGGAATATTGTTCCTGCTGGGAGAGGACTTGAGAGAATATTTTTATTTTTCAACAGCTCCTGCTGTGCCTTGGCATTTACAGTCCATCTGGGCTAACACCTTCAGCAGTTTTTTTTCTGCCCAGCAGACTCTGAGCCAGCAGTGACAAGCACCTTAGTTCATCCCAAAGCTGTGAGTAGCACAGTTGATTAATTCTTATCATTCACTGCTTTTAGTGTGTCACACAGAACTTTAGAACTTCCTTTACAGATGGGGAAACTGAGTCATGGAGAGAAGAGATGGTGCCACTTAGTTCACCTGTTAAGGAGGGTGGAAGAGGCAGCACTGAGATTCTGGCTGAACTCTGGCTGGGARACCCATCCTCTGGATTGCTCCCTATTCCTGAAAATCTGAGGCATGAAAGCATGATTGTCACACTTCACTCACCCCTTCTACCTGGCTCTCTGTCCCAGTCTCCTTGGAAGGTCTTTCTGAATCACTTGCTCCCTCCAGAACCTCTTACCAATCTACACAGACTCATTTGGATCTAAAATTAAGACTCCCCAGGAAAGCCAGAACAGCCAAGCTTTCCCAAAGTGTGCTCAGCTGAACGGTCCAGGTCTCAGACACAGCTGTATGTCTCACAGCTGTATTCCTTAGGGCAGAACAGGGTCTCCTCTTGCTTCCAAAAATCTCCCTAGAATTTGGTACCGAGTTGTCTGTCTTGAATCGGATTGCAACTGGTCCTCCAATGTAATCAGTGAGGATGCAAAAGCAGGGAAAGTGGGAGAAGAGAGCTTAGACCCCCGACTTGCGTGGCTTCCAGGGTACTTTCTCACACTTGCTATTCGGGATGAAGCAGGGGCTCATTCCCTGGGAGCACTCCAGTAGGAAAACAAGGCTGGCAGCACCGGCCTGGCGCTGTTCCCGGGAGCCGCTTCAAGCTGTGAGCTGCCATTGCCCTCTGCCGACAGCTCGGGGAACGGTGCCCTCCCTGCAAAGGGAGCGTTTTCTGTTCTACGGCAAACAAGGAGTTCTGAGGATCTGTAGAAAACTAAAGATCCTCCCTCAGATAGAGATTTTTGGGGTTTATTGCTTGATTTTTTTTATGTCCTTTCTCACTGTTGTAACTTAGATGCTACACATCAATCAATCAATCAATCACATGTCAATCATCCCACACCAAAGACAAGTCCAGTGTAAGCTGTTGTGCAAGGCATGGAGTGAGAGYCAAATTTCCCCTGTACAGCTTGTGGTGTACAGAGCCAACACAGATAAAACATTGTGAAAAAAACAATGATCAGTCCCATTTTACCTGTAAGTCACTGAGATACTGGAAGATCTACCTGAGCMCACAAACAGGCAGCTCTGGTACCCTGCCTGGAAGTGGGGTTAATACAAAGCAGAAGTAAACCACAAGTCCTGACTGCAAGGAGAATGGATCACACTGTTGGCATCTTCTTTTGTTTTTCTTTTCAATTTTTTTCTTCACAAGGTTAGATAACAGCTCAACCAAAGCTGCAATTCAAATGCTGTTTGGGGGTAAAGCAGGCAGAAGCAATGACCTGTGATAAACAGGAGGCTGGGCTGGACAGTTACATTTCTTTTCTGCCTCTGTCAGTTTGCCCAAGGTCATGGTGGAGTTTTGTGAGAAAGCCAGGAAGTGAATCAGGGGGTTTTTATTTGTTTTGGGTTTGGTTTGTTTGTTTTGATATTGTAGCTGTTGGGTTTTTTTGTCCAGGACTTTAAAATATTTTTTATTTCATTTATGTTTCAGAATTATCTAACAAATTACTTATAGAAATATATTTAAATATTATAGTGGATGGGATAGAAAGATCTAGGACATTTTAACAGTTGTATTTTTAGTCTATGAACTGCCACTGAGCTCTTTACCAAGACTTTTCCTGTGGTAAATTCACTGTTTGGGTTCTGCTAGTTTGGTCGTTGTGAGTGCTGAATAAATTGGTGTTGCATTTCAACCATCCAGTACCTCATAAAGATTTCAGGCTGTCARTGGAAATATTCTTGGGTTGCCTGCTCTGAATAAATGCTCATGTGGAAAAAGACTAAAAGCTTACAGGAATATCCACAGACAGCAAAGAAAAAGGACTTTTATCTTTGACAACTTCCATTCTACTGTGCTGAGTACATGGTAGGGACTAAGTGTTTTTTCACAGGCCTTATACAAGGATAAAGTCTTCYCTTGCTGCCAGACAAATGCTATTCCCCATTTCAATCAGCAAAGGCTTCTGATTTCAGTGATCAGAACCAGTTTCCAAGCCCAGTCATGGGGAGGAGATATCAAAATCTAAATTTCTGAACTGTAGTGCTGTCATTGTATTAAGTAGATTATAGTATGGATTATAGCAACTGTAAAAATAAGTATTAATATTGATAATTAATACTAATGTCAGGCTTGTGAATAAGGGGCTGATCATCCTTGCATGAATATTCTTGCTGGTCCCAATGAAAAAGGGGTAAATTAGGTCAGTTTTCCAGACCTCAGCATGGGTGCATCTCAGTGTTTCTCCTGCAGGGCCTTCTTTCAGGGAGACAAATTCTCTCATTACACTGCTCTTTCATCTGTTATGTCTCAGATTTTTGGACTCATGTAAGAATGAGTACTTTAGTCATGTAAGAATCTCAGCATTCATTCAACCAAAATTACCCCCCAAGGAGGGAGAGAAAAAAACAGAATAAGAGTTCTGACTTCACACTGAGGACTCAAAAACAAACAAACAAAAAAAAGAAAAAGCACACTAGTGAGGTCTTGAAAGGCAAGGGAGATTAAGTCAGAAGTATTCCCCATGTCTATATTTATACAAGATCCTAAACTCAGAATAGGGATTTTTGTTATAGAATTAACTCCCTTAAACAATAGATGATAAAGTTTTATTGGCATGAAGGGTGTCTTTCATGAAGCAGGTATGAGAAACAAAATATTCATATCTAGACTGAAGACCACATCAGGAGAATGACTTCATGTGTTCACTTCTTTTTCCCTTCCCCCCYCATGTTCTAGATATGATTTACTAATTCTTTATTGTTTCTTTCCAGAAGCATCACTCACTGTCTACACTGAGAATGATTTTGGGCCAGGAAGTGGAGAAGACCAAAGCAGGTACATATATCACATTATCCTTGATGCTGACAGGGCAGGGTTGACAGGGAAAACATCACTCATCTTTCCAAACATGATTTCATCCACTGTAATTGTTTATAGGAGGACAGGTCTGGAATAAAACCTGAGCGCCACTTTGGAAGACCTCACGCCTTCTCTGTCATCAGCAGCTGAGGCAGCCTGAATGTCAACATTCCCTTACTGCAGGGAATGTGTCCTTAAAAACTCCTTCAGAAAGTGAAGCTTCCGCTCCCTTAGCCATGSTCCATTACATCAGAGCTGCTGCCATGGCTCTAATGAGCCAAGTGACAGACTCAGGCATTGCCATCCACACCTGTTCTGCCTTCCCAGGAGGGGACGTTCCTTCAGAACTGGTGGATGAGATCGATACCTAAATCTGTGTTAAATGCAACAGGTTAATCTGCATTGCCATGAAAGTTAGTTTAAAGAGTTGGTGGGAATGTTTATTTTCAGTTAAACTCCACAGCATTACAAGTGTTGGTTTTGGCAGGCTGAAAACACCATCCTCCCTCTGGGAGAGAAAATTAAAGTCTCTCATATTAAGCAGCTATGAACAATAGTCATGAATCAAACCCACAGATCTGGCTTTAATTTTAGAAGTACTAATTCCATTAGTTATTTTAGGATCTGGATTTATTTTCATTTTTTTCTCTATAACAAACATAATCAATAACACATATAGTAACCCTGTGATGTTCCCATTACCATGACTCCAGGATACAAATATTTAAAATAAGTATTAATGTTTTAAAACTCATAGCATGAAAATTACTACAGTTGGGCACATCAACATTGAATGAACTATTTTCCCCTTTCCAAATACACAATGGTATTAGGGGTATATTTCTGCTATTTTCTTCTTCAGAAAAGCTGTGGGTTCAACAAAAATAACTCCTATATTGACCACAAGCAGCCAGGAGATGGTACATCATACTATGGAGAGGGAGGAAGGTACAGCTCTGATGTTTTTTTCCTTCCTTTGCAAKTGTAAAACAGGATGGGAATGCATTATTCAGTAGTGAAATTCAAAATTAGTATAATTGAGGTGCAATGCCAGTGGAATCAAGACAAATGAATCCTCCTCATTGCAGTGAGATTTGTCCTATAGCTTTAGGTCTTCATGGAAATTTAACCATTTGTCTAGTCTCCTTATTGCTTAGATAAGGCAGCCAGCATTTCCATGAGATTATTTAAATGTAGAATTATTAGGAAAGTTTGCAGCTACAGAGATAGATGGGTTTTACATAAAATTCTTGCTCTTTGTAGCAACCTAGTGTGATAGTGAGAAAGATAATGGTCAGAAAGTACATTGCCAGGCTCCTAATGAGAAACTGTTGACAGTAGAATTACCCCAACATTCATCAAAAAGCCAATAAATGTCAAGCAAGGGGCCTTTGATGCAGTAGCTCATAATTCCTGTTCAGAAGCCTTTGCAGTCACTTCAGGGCATGCYGTCGTCAGGCATTTCTGCTGATTTTACCAAAAACTTTGTTGCTGAAGAAATACAAGGAGCAGGTGTCAGCATTCCGAGTGCCACTGSTACAGTGCCACAGGCTCACCATGAGACCTCAGGCACAGCACATTTGGCCTCAATTCCCCCATCTGCAATACAGGAATGACAATATCRGAATTACCCAGAGGCAGTTCTGTGAAGGACACGGTGTTGCCATCCAAATGCTCAGAAATCATGAGCTAGAYGGTAAAAACTCTGATGCTGACTCCTGCCAGGAAGGCAGTCATGTATTTTTAATGTTAACTATGTCCAGCTTTTTGGGCCTTTGTAGTACATATTTTCAAGCTCTCTCCTCCACAGCTACAGGAGATTACTTCAAACCAACCCCAAACTAATTCTTACCCAGGCTGCTGAATTCCGGGTTGGGTGGCCTTAAGGCAACTGCATGAAATTTATATAAACGCTTATATAAGCTGGTTTTGGGCTCTGTGGAACACAGAGGGTATAAATACCTTGCCCAAGTCCTCTGTTTAACTCTACCTTCAGTACATATTCCCGAAGTGGTGTGGTGAGGCAGGTCRTTGCCTGGTCCCTGAATTGGGAGCAACTTTGTGCCARGTGTCACTTGTCACTGCTCCCTGCCTAGGGGAGATTTTGACCATATATAATTTCTAAAATTTCCAGTAAAGGCTCAAAGCCATTCTTAAGGCCTCCATGGACTCTGAGGTAGTTCATTCCATTCATACTGCCAATTCCTTGCTTGCATATCATGACTGGTCTCCATTCCAGCTGTTCCTGTATATATGGATAGAAAATGTGTCACTTGGTCATTTCCAAGGATAAGCTGTGATGCCTTAGAGGCTGTATGCAGATGGAGTTGTACTTAGTTTCCAGAGCCACACGCTATTAGGGTCTCTTGAAACTGGGCTAATTACCTGGCAGACATTGCTGCAGAGAGATTCTTTAATAAAAATGGATGGGGTGACAAGGGATAGGCTCCTTGCTATTTTGGGACAAACTCTTCCCTCAGGCAGCAGATAACCATGGTGGTAAGGCTCCCAATCTATCATTTGGTTTGCTGTTTCTTGGCTGTAGAACTTAATTAACAATTCTGAAACTGCTCTGTTTCCCAGGAATAGCCTGTAAATCCATTAAATTAAACAATAAGGGCAGATGTGGGCAAAAATAAAAATCCCACGCAAGTCAGAAATGAAAAATTAAGTTGTTTTGTCAGTCTTCAGCAGCCAGTGCAGGAATGTTRTAAAACCTTCTGAAGCTTTCCTGTCTAGTGGTTCAAGCAAGAGGGAAATGTTCCTGAGGATGCCAACATTTTTAGAACTGATGATTGCTAATTATAAAAGCACTACTGACAGGACAAGGCAGAACGTTTTGAAACTGAAAGAACATAGGTTTATATTGGATATTAGGAAGAAATTCTTTAATTTGAGGGTGGTGAGGCACTGGAACAGTTTTCCCAGAGAAGTTGTGGATGCCCCATCCCTGGAAGTGTTCAAGGCCAAGGCTAGATGGGGCTCTGATAACCTGGTCTCGTGGAAGGTGTCTCTGCCATGGTRTTGGAATTAGATGGTCTTTAAGGTCCTTCCAACCCAAACCATTCTAGGATGATCCTATTATTCTATGATTACATAGYTGCTTTATTGCATGAAATAGTACAAATACTGTGAAAATTGAGTTAAAACATACTTATAAATATTTTTTCTCTTCAAGATCTGAGTTAATAATGCCAAGCCCTATCTTGTGTAGATGGCAGTCAACTGCAGAAGAATTTCTAAACTGTCACTCATGCTTTCAGATGGCCAGTGAAACCATTTTATTACTGCAGTTAGTTGGAAAGGGCACTGTTCTGCAAAAATCAGATAATGCACTTATTTCTAAAAGCCTGGAACAAAAGAGCCAGTTGAGATTTGCTGAGTAGTTGCAAGATAGCCATTAAATATAAACATTTTTAAAAACAATTTACTCTTTCCTAATGCTTTTAGAGCAGCGTGTGGGAACAGAGTCTAAGTGCAGCATCTTACTGCATTGAAAAGGACATGATGAAGGTTATTGGGCTCCAGATTTAACTCTTCTTTCTCTTAATTGCTCATAACAGTTCCCAACCTATATAAACTATATGAGTTTATATAAAACCCATCTTTCCTGGTGAGGACAGTAAAAGTTTATATTTTTAAAACAACTAGTGCCAATGATGCACATTTTTCACATTTCTATGGAAACAGTTTAATGGTGAATTAAAGTTTCCATTCCTAAAATTAAAACTTGCAGCAGAAGTGAAAATTTCTTTCTTTTGAACCTGAAAGGAAAGGGGACTTGCTTTGTGGGGCTGTGTATGTATAAATGATGAACTTCCACATTTGAAGTTTTAGTAGCCATAGGTAGGATTCATTTGATCTAACTTAAGACATCCAAATCTGCACTAAGCACTTTATGCTGCTTTTACTGTCCACAAAGAAAAAAAGGCCCATCCATAGTGATTCATGTGGTCTTGCTTAGATGTCTATTTAAGGATGAGATGGATGAGCCCTCATGATCTGGCTATGTGTAACTTCAGAAAAAATGTGTTTGCTGGGAGGCCATCCCATGTTGATCACCATAGATTGATACCAAGGCTCGTATCATCCAATAATGTCATCAGTGACACATCCTCAGCAAATCTGCAGATTCTGCAAAACTGGGGCAAYGGCTGACACACCAAATGGCCTGGCTTCAAGCCAAACCAACCACATCTAAGGAGAAAGCTAAGTTTCTGCACCAGTACAGGTGAGGAGTGGATGGCAGGGCACAGTCCTGCTGGAAATGGGCTCACGGTGGATGCCTGGCTGAATCCAAGCCAGCAGTGCACTCTCATCACAGAGCAGATAAAACACACACTSAGCAYCACTCACTGGCCAGCATGTGGAAGRTTTATTTTGTTCTTCTTTGCTTAGCTCTGGTGAGGCCATATTTAGGATACAGACCTGTTTTGGCACAGCCAGTACAAAAAGGATGTGGAGAAACTGGAACTGGTCYGCTGGTGAGCTGCCAAGCTGCTTACCCAGAGAACATGACCTACAAGGGACACAGGAGGAAGCAGGCCTTGTTCAGTCTGGCACAGAGGAATCCAAGTGTGGTCTACRTGCAGCATATGACTGCTTGAAGAGAGTTACACAGATAATGGAGCTGAATTTTCTCAATCATGTCAAATAATGTAACAAGGAATAATGGCCAAAAAATTCTGCCTCAAGGCTCAGATTGGACATTAAAAACTATTTCACCCGGAGGGTTGCAACAGATTACCCAGGGGACCCAGGGGAGCAGCTGAATCCCTTTTGTAGGAGGTTGTCAAGTCCCTAAATCCATGGCTGAACTTCTCCAGTGCTGGTAAAAGCCCAGCTTTGAGCACAAGGGTGGACTTCCAACTAACACAGCCAAGACATTGTGATAAACTGAAGACATACAGCCTGAAAATTACACCTGGGGCAAGACACTGCCAGGTGAAGATCTATGCTGGAGGCCATTTGATCCCAAGCTATGTTCATCCTCCCCAGAGCCAACAGCAAAATTCCCTAGAGCTGGGACAGTGCTTGAACTGATGATGGAAACCCAGGATTTGCTGTGGGAGACAAACTGCTGACACATACAGTTCATAAGCTGATATATTCATAAGGAGCAGTGGATCACTGTTACAGGCTTCTGTCTGTAACACCCAAACAGTCCTGGAATCCATTATGATATGTACTACCATCATCTCTGGAATGTGTCCAAGCCCTTCAATTCTCTACTGGTAACATTAAATGGAAATTTTCATGCAGAACTATGGGGAGAGGTTCTGACCAAGGTGATCTGAGCTCTCTCTCAGTCCCTGTGGCTGGCTAAGTAACCTGAGACATCTTAAACTGATTTTTGCAGTATAGAGTTACTTCTAAAACCACAGATTAAATTCACTGCTGAGAAAACCAGTTTTCTTKGATTTTTCTTAACATTTATTACATACTTAGAATAAATTTATTGTGTCTGGCATATGTAAGAAAAGAAATTTAACTTTCAGTAAGAACAAAAATAGAGTTCCCAAAGGCAGCTGCGTGAAGAACCATAAAGCACAGATAAGGTTAGTTTAGAGACAGTGCTCATTTCTTCTCCTCCTGAGAGTGTGACCAGACAGGCTTACGCTTCTGAATAAAGGCTTCAATACCTTCCTGCCCATCTCTCAAAGTCAAATTATCTACCATGACCTGAGTAGTCATTTTGTAAGCAGTGTCGAGGTCCTGGGTTATCTGTYTGTAAAAGGTGGCTTTCCCCAAGGCCAGGACGGATTTGCTGCTTTCGCATATCTTCTGAGATATTTTCATGGTCTCTTCTTCCAGCTTCTCTTCTGGTACCACCTTGCTGACGAGCCCATGCATCAATGCTTCTTGGGCAGAGAGAGGTTCACCCGTGAAAAGCATCTCTAGTGCCACCTGAACAAGGAAAAATATTGTATTAAGTCAGTCCAACTGCCTCATTGCTTTGCTTTGTCTGGGGAATTTCAGCCTCCTCCTTCAAGTACAAGTTACTCTTTTGACAAATGATTTAAATGTTTTGGCCTTTTAAACTGCCAAGGGCATGTTAAGAGGCCTCAGCAAAGAGAAGGACCGGATCTAAAGCTGGTCTTTTCAAAACTGATTCCAGCTGTCCTAGGCTGACACCTCTGGGTTTCTCTTCAAAAGCCCACAGTCTCCAGTGATTGCTGCAGGAATTAAGAGAGATAGGGATCATTTACAATGTCAAATGGCTGAACTTGGTATTTCAAGCTGGGCATATGTGCAGTTTTTGAAAACACCTGCCCTAGTTTTAAGTTTGCTATGGGTGGTTTTAAATACATACTTCTTACAGCCAAATTATTTCAGCCTCCTGCTGCTTCCAGCATCTGGTGGTTGAGGTTTCAAACTAAAAAATCCCCCAAATACTCAGCAACTATTCAATGTTATGTATCTCTAAGGATTGTTTTCCAAGACTCCTGATGCAATTGACCAATCCCTGAATCGTAAGAGCTGATTATTCTCATTAGTATGTTTGCTCTGGTAGCTACACACAATGGCAACATTTCTTTTGTTGAAAGGTAAAATCAGCAATACTGGGATCTGTAGGGAATGTTCTTGCTACTTTGAAAAGTGGCACCGAGAAAAGTACATCCTACACATTTTAAAAAGGTAATCCTACAGCCCAGAAATACTAATTCAGAAACAGTTACAGCTGCACACAAGAGCAGACTTGGAAAAGTCCTCCATGGACTATATTTTAACAGGATGGCCTTAGGGATGGGAAATTTCAATTTGAAGCTCTTATCCAGCAATGGGACTTATGCAGTTCAGTCACCGCATCCCAACAGAGCCCTGCTGGGCTTGGACAGTCTGCACGGATCCAACTGGATCAGAACTTAAAAATTTCTATTCTCAGTTACGGAAGCTTTACAGATTGTACTATTTTTTATGCAGTGAGAGATGTGCAGCCACAATCAGTAGGACATAAAACAGGAAGACAGTATAGAAGGGTTTTAGGTGCTATTTAAAGCATCTTGATCTACAGCCAGGCAGATCATGCTGGCAGTGAAATGTCACTGCTGGCAAGAATTGATACCTCGGTGGGATTGTTATCCTGAACTTGCAGGGGTTTCCTCCTTAGGGGAGAACATCATTGGCTAAAGTCCAGAGCTGTCTGTTGGAAAGGAAAGGGACTGCTGAGCTGGTGGGCTGCTGGGATGAGCTCGTGCTGGTTGGAATCACATCAGTAGGAAGCTGCCTTCCCTAAGCAGAGTTCACCCTTTATTATTTTTCCCAGTCCAAAGAGTTATGGAGATGCCTTTTGAAATGAAGTATTTTGAATGTTGTACCACCGGAAAATAAAGTTCAGGCAATGGAACTAAAACTCCTAACATGGGAGCCAACTTCTTGTAACATTACAAAGAATATCTGAGAAGGAAGCCTACCTTTCTTGGAAGAGATCTGCCCAAGGCCACAGCAGGTGTGGAGCAAAACAGCCCAATGTTTACTCCAGGAGTAGCAAACTGAGATTTCTCACTTGCCACCGCGATGTCACAGCTTGCCACAAGCTGGCAGCCAGCTGCTGTAGCCAAGCCATTTACTTTGGCAATCACTGGCACTGGAAGTTTCTGGATTAAAGTCATAACCTGCATGCACAAAAGAAAGTGGTCAGTATGGAAATTTAGAAGACATGATCCTGTTTTGGAAGCCCTCAAAAGGACCTTCGTTTCCTTTTACCAAAAACCCCCAAAACTTGGCTCTTTTTTGATGAAAGGATGATGAAGAGCCCTTCAGCTTTCACACATGGGCTTTTACAGCATTCCTTAGAGATGGGCTTGGCAATGTGTTAGAGATCATTAGTACTGGAGGAAGTGGAACAAAAGGTTTCAGAGTACTTTCTGCTGTCACACTGAGCAGGAGTAGGGGCCAAATTCTAACACTGCCACAATCAAAGTGGATTTTGCCATTCTCTCCAAAGGCTCCAGGATTCACTTTAACTTCCCCACCTCCYTGACCTGTGCCTTTAACAAGAACTTGGACAGATTTTTTTTTTCAGAGCTTACTTTCACATTGTCTACTTAAKGTTTAAGCTGATCCTCAGCTATTAACCAGATGCGGGGAAAGAACATTTGATCCCAAGTGATTTGTAGGTGGTTATCCATTGATTTCTAGGAAAGACACTGCCCAAATTCTCAGCTGCAAAGGAACACTGGCTAAACTAAGGAACACACCATGACTGTGCCCACTGTTGGAGACAGGCACATTGGCATTCTAGCCCTTTTATTTACACGTAGACAAAACCAGGGAAAACATAATCTCACCAGGATCAGGCATTAAAATAGCAGAGCAGCAAAAATCAAGGAATCTGAAGGAATCTGAAGGAATCTGGAGAACAGTCTGTGCTTTAGCAAGCAGATGATCAATGCTGTTCCTCCTTAAACCAATGCTTCCTCTTAATCCCAGGCAAAAGCAGAGGCACTCAAGAACTGCTTACCTCTGCACATAATTCAAATACTTGGGAATGATGCTTCACATCATCTTCACTTGACAGTTCCTTTAAATCATGGCCAGAACAAAAYACAGGTCCTTCAGCTGTGAAGAATTTCAGGAAAAGTCAGTCTGAATTAATAAAGAAACCAAGGGTAGCAGCATATCAGAGTCCCACCTAAAGGGATGTCAATGTTCAAAAAGAAGTTTGGGGAGGGAGTTTTGAACAGAATTCCCAAGTATTGCCTTCTGGGTTTTGTCACAATTTTAAATTGCTGTCATGCAACATTTAGGCACATTATCACTTTTCAAGACCTATTTTTAGTTCCATTCCACTTATGTCAGTTAGAAATAAGGCACTTCACACCTCTGAGCCCAGTTTTGTGCAAAGATGTTCAAAACAGCTCCTCAGTACAATGCAAGCTTCTCAGCTGGAGCAAGGCTGGAGTGCTCTGCTCTCAGACTGATAAATACAGTTAGTCCCTATTTATTGTACCCAGAATTAATTATTAACTTTTGCTAAATAAGCATCAATATTTTTCTGTCAGGGTGTTGAAGGTCACAATGGAAAAAAAAGAAAAAAGGTTGTTCTGCTACACGAGAACCAGAGGGGTTTGTTGGGGTGTCTTTTCCTCCACTGCTAAAACTGTCATCTAGAGAACCCCCAATAGCATGCCCAGGGTTTGGGCAGCAAAACAGGAGGTTTCTGTGACACTAACCTTTAGATTTGCCAAAATCAAACCACTCTTTACAGGTACATAATCTTTACAACAATTTTCCTTTGTCATGACGATACCTGCCATTAGAATAAACCAACGTGATGCTTTTCAATCCTTGATAATTTCTCAGGTATTTGTATGGCTGTGACATTTCCAGCTACAACCATGCAGGCCAAAGCTATGGATTTGTTTCTTATGAATCAGATTTTTGTCTATCCAGGAATGACCACACAATTAATGTCAGTCAGCTCATGGGGTTGGCAATATATATCTGGAAATTAATTACATCTGCATTTCAGCCTCATTGAAGAATCTGCTGCAAAGTCTGTATTAAAGACCCAAAGCATTCCCTGAGAAATGTTTTATTTTCTTGAAATTTCTTCTTTTGCAATCTGTTCAGCAAGGGAATTGGAAATCAACAGGAACATGCGATTTCTAAAAAATCCAAATGCAATTGTGCTCATGAACTCCCAGAGCACTGTACTCCCAAAGAAGAACCTAAAGTGTTTCACAGAATTTGTAAATGCTGTTTGAAATGCTGAGTATGTGTATTTAAACTCACCCCTGTGAAGACAGCTCCCTTCCACTCTCGTGTGTGTGCCCTAACACACAGTGTTTTCCCTTACGTATAGGAAACAGCATCATCCTAAATTAATAAACCAATTTCTCTGAGATGTTTGGAAGGGGGGCAGAGGAAAGTTATCTTAAAATAGCAGAGGAAAAAAAGATGGCTTAAGTTTGGCTTAAGTTTCCTTTTCTTTAAGATCGCTACAGGTTAATACAGGTAAAAGGAAGGAAACTGTAACTGGCTCCAAGAAAAGGCTGTTTTACATCTGTGGGTTATGGATGACTGTGGTATTGATGTTATGGTCTCTCCTTCCCTGGAGAGATTTAAATAAAACAGTTCTGACAAACCAGTGGCAACGATAATGAAGCTGATCCTGACTCAGAGCAGAGAAACAGAGCACTTAATTTACAAAAACCTTGTGAGGCTTGTTTTTTACTACAGTCTGTATCTGCCAACAGAGGCAACAATGTCATCCCAGCTCTGCCTGTTCCTGCACAAAAYCCCTCTCTGGAAATGGTACTGCTTTACTTTGATAACTGTTAGAACTTTTGTTCTGTTTGGCTTTTATTCTGCTTAAAGTATTCTTTAGATACAGTCCTAAARCCAATTAACCCTAACCTGC
Source organism: Amblyornis subalaris (assembly GCA_018881555.1). NCBI lineage: Eukaryota > Metazoa > Chordata > Aves > Passeriformes > Ptilonorhynchidae > Amblyornis > Amblyornis subalaris. The sequence continues at coordinate 513,949 of JACAXG010000107.1, forward strand.
CGATTGTTTTTACAAAAGGAAGCAGCTCACCGAGTGTAAACGCACTGCACAGCCCGACTGAATTACTGACGTTTTGAAATGTGTTTCTGTTTAGACATGTCGTCTAAAACCAAAAGCGTAACAAAACCCAAGTCAGTTGCTAATGCTGTGTTAGGAATGGGGACTTAAGTACGTGAGAGGAGAATCTCGGTCGAGATATAGGAACAGCGTGCCGGGGGTGTCTGACGAAAGCAACGAGCCGCAGGAGACCACGGGAGCATTAGGGAAACACTCAGGTCCCTTCCCGCCCGTCTCCCGTGATTTCGAGCGAGGTTCGGGTTTAAACTCGGCGTTGCCCCGTGCGCGCCCCTTCCCCGCCCGGCCGGGTGACGCGGTACCCGCGATGACGATGACGCGGAGCTCCCGGCTCTTGATGTCGTGCAGCAGGTCCCGCCGCAGGCTCTGCAGCATGGGCAGCGACAGCGCGTTCCGCCGCCGCGGGTTGTTCAGGACGATGGTGCTGCAAAACACGGCGGGGTTACGGTCACCCAGCTCCCAACGCAGCCCCGTCCCGGCGGCTCGGTGCCCCCGGCGCCCCCGCTCACCGCACGCCCCCCGCCTGCCGCCGCTCCGTCAGCGGCTCCGCCGGCGGGGCCGGCCCGGCTCCCGCGGCCGCGGCGCTGCCGAAGGCGGCCGTGAGGGGCCTCCGCAGCCGGCACAGCCGGGCCGCCATCGCTGCGGGGTCGGGGCTGGACCGGGCATGGGCGGAGCGGACCCGGCGGGCGGAGCTCCGCGGCAGCGGGACCGGGYAGCGCGGCCCGGGCCTGACCCCCGCCCGGCGCTGCTGCCGGGGCACAGAATCACAGGCGCGATTAGGTTGGGAAAGACCTCTGAGATCATCGAGTCCAACCTATGACCGAACACCGCCTTGTCAGCCAGACCATGGCACTGAGGGCCACGTCCAGGCTGCCCCTATACGATTCCAGGGACGGTGACTCCACCACCTCCTTGGGCAACCCGTTCTAATGTTCTAGCACCCTTTCTGTGAATTAATTCTTAGCAATGTCCAACCGAAGCCTCCCCTGGTGCTGTTTGAGGCCATGTCTTCTTGTCCTGTTGCTGGTTGCCTGGGAGCAGAGCCCGACCCCCACCTGGCTACATCCTCCTGTCATGGATTTGTAGAGAGCAATAATGTACCCCAGAGCCTCCTTTTCTCCAGGCTGAGCCCCCAAACTCACTCAGCTGCTCTTCATCAGACTTGTGCTCCAGACCCTTCCCCAGCTCTGTTCTCTTCTATGGGCCTGTTCCAGCCCCTCAATGTCCTTCCAGAACTGATGGGCCAAGAACTGGACACAGCACTCGAGGTGTGGCCTCAGCAGTGCCCGGTACAGGGGAAGAATCACTTCCCTGGTCCTGCTGGACAGACTGTTTCTGATAGAGACCATCTGCGCAGAGCTTCCCTCAGTCCTGCTCTCAGACCTGATTTTCCCAAGAGCTGCTGGTGCCTCCTGCACTGGAAGGCCTGGGCAGGCAGTGGTATCATTAATGAGTACCTCGGAGTGTTGGAGAGTACTCGAAAATGTTGACTTTTGCAATAATTTCTTCAGATTCCACTTAGCATTTGCATCTGTGGCCATGGGATGGAGATTAGGGCTGTGCTGAGCRAACTTGTCAGTGGCACTGGGGTGGGATGTATCATGACATAGAGGACAGCAGTGCCATGCAGAGAGAACGACATTGCTTTGAGGCTGAGACTAACTGCATGAGTTGAAATTCAGTTCTGCAGGGCTACTTGGGAACTAATAAGATCATAATTTATTCACTGGGAGCTCATAATCTAGAAATTGTCATGAAAAAGACCTTGTGTGTTCTAATTGGTTCTACAGAATCAGTCTGTAGTCCATATGAGGCATTCAAGAAGAAAAAAAAAGACAAATGTGATTTTAAGAGGTGATTTGGTGATTTTAAACTTCAAATGTGAATTTAAAATTCAGAGTATTTTAGGGACATACAGGTACATTCACAGCTCGTCTTGATTATTGCTTATGCTTCTGGTCACCCGTGTTCCAGAAGTCAAGCTAAAAGAGGGACACTGAGAATAGAAGCAGTAGAGAGCAGAGACTCTTACAAAGAGTAAGGGGACGTTGTTCCTTAGTCCAGCAAAAAGGATTTATGGCTGCTGTCTCAAGGACAGGCATTTTGCAGTTTGAGAAGGTGGAATGCTATGGAAGATGAAGAACTATGTGGGTACCGTAGCAAACAGGTATACACTGAGCATTAACATATTGGATGTTAATGTTAATAATAATTGTTAATAATAATTGTTAATAATAACAGAAATGAAGGGCCAAAGACACTGTCTTTAGAGGAGTGAGGCTGTGGAACAGCCCTGCCAGAGAAGCCATATGGATAAAACCTGGTTTGGTTTGTTTTTTTTTTTTTCAGTGGGAGTTCAGGAGGCTTCTAAAAGGGGTCATATAACCTAGGTCCCTGCCTAGGTTACCAGAGGGATGGATCTGGGAAAGTGGGTCCTTCTCCATTGGTGTTTCTGCTGAGCCCTGAGGCTCTCCTTTGCCAGTTACTGGTACAATGCACAGTAAGTCTTTCTAGTTTGAGAGATGCACAACTCTCCGCAGACCCCAGTTACTTGGAATAGCTCCTCCAGAAAATGTCACTTTCCAATATAACCACTCACATTTCTTCCATTCTTCTGTTCTCTGTTTCCTCACAAGAGCGATGACCTCTCTCTCTGCACACCTGGCTCAGGCAGTCTCCTGGGAAGGAAGCAGCTGGTGAACAATTTCATCTGCCAGGAGATGCTGACAGGCCCAAAGACCAAGATCCACAAGATACAGGTACCCTAAAATGAAATAGATATATGTCCAGCATATGTTCCTTGTAAATGTAAATCTGTGCTCCTGCTTCCTGATCTCCCTGTTCTTGTGAGTTGTTGCAAAGTACTTGTAGGTTCCCAGATGTGTCTCCAGTTTTTGTCAGTGTCTGTTGAACCCCTGCAGCTTTTTTGACTGTAGTGGCAATCGAGGCTTCTCACTTGTGAGCATCAGCCTCATAAAAGAACCACTTGAATTTTGTGTTTAATATATTTACTTACACAGACAGTAACAGCTTAGTGTGGGGATGCACTTTCTGCTTACTGATTTTATATTGCCTAACACGATGACCCCTCAGATGACWGGGCTTTGTGGCTCTACTGTAAGAGCAACAGTGGGTTTATGTATTTCAGTGTTGAAGGACACTGACAGCCCTGAGAGCTAATTCTGCTCTGGGCTTTCCCCACCTGACCATTTTCATTTTCTCATGGATGTTTGTACCTCATGGTCAATTCACTGAAAAGTTCTTCCAAAATTTACTTTTAATATGCAGAAGGAATCTGTAGCAAAAAAAAAATGTAAAATTTCCATTTAGAAGCAAATGAGATCATCTTATATAGACCTCATCAGTTTTCAAATTCCCTGCTTGGTGTGGCAAAGGCCAGCACACTGAGAACATAACGTGTGTGCTTGCTCTGGGAGGAGTTCCCAATCCCCTGAAATTCCAACCACTGACCTCTTTCAAACTTGTGAATACAACCTGATTATTTTTCTTCCAATTCCTTCTCTTTCTCCATCTGCTTGTCCTTTTTCTGTCCATCTCCAAGGAAAGAATTTTTTTGTGGTCTTCTCCAAAAAGCTTATTTTTTATACAGTGTTTCCAGCTCAGTGGAAATTCGGTTCTTTTTAACTCTGATTGACAACCTCATGTTTCCTTTCACACCCACCCCCATTACAGATTGTTTTTTGGCTGCAGCTTTCCCAATGCACTTAGCAGACCTGCTACTGCCTTCTCTGAGAAAGTACTGAAAAAACTTTCCAATTTCAGGCAGATTTCCTTTTTATAGCATTTGCCAGCAGCATTGTGGTTATGGCTGAGCTCACACTTTCAACTGGAGACAGCCAGGAGCCAGGATTGCAAGTACCAGACAGGGCTTTTCTAACCTTTAGCTGTATTGATCCTTCACACAAAATAAAAAGGGAGACGACGAAGAACATGATGCAACTTCATCCTTAGATCATTAGAGAAACTTTCAGGGTATCACACTGTGCAGGAAAGGATGTTTTGGGATTCAAGTGTGCTCAGCTGCTGTAAAGCCCTCTGTGGTCTCCATTGTACTGTTGCTAGATAGCATGCATGGACAATAAAGATACAGGATCCCTTTCCTTGTGAAGCACAGGTATTTATGTGGGTCTTTATTTCCTTGGCTTTCAGGGAGCCCAGATGGGATATGCATCTTGCAGGAGCACCTCCTGCTATAAACAGCAGCTCATCCCAGGGCAAAGGCAAACCTTGTTGGGATGCAGCTGAAATGTAAAACACATCCACATACACGTATGTAAATGAGTACATATATCCAGAAAGACATTTCTACCTATTAATTGGAATGCCATGATGAAAAATTGGGACTATTTTATGGAACACGAGGCAGACATATCCCTAGCTGAGTTTCATGCAAATTATCTCTTGTCAAACGTTGGCATTCCCAGAGGATCTTGTGACCTGATTTTCAACACCGCTGAAGGCATTTAAATCCCACTGGGAGCCAGAGGGGTTTGGCACCTTCAGAACTCCAGAACTGCTTAATTCTGGTCAGGTGTGTAGTAGTTCCAGGATAACAGGGAGAGCCGGGCCCTGTTCTTGCATACAGGCCAAGGAAAATCATTTATTTTCCTGCTTTGTGAATTCTATTAGCAAAGAGGTAGACTAGTGCATCACGATTCCTCTGATGTGGAACCCTCCAGGACTGACTAAAGGAAATATGAAAACAGATTTCACATTTTTGTTCCATTTAGCCAGGACTCTGAGCTGAGTCCCAGCACCACAGATTGGGTGCTGTCCGTGTAACATTTTTTCTGTGTCCTTAGACAATTTATATTTTCTATATGGGTATTAAGATAGAAATAGCACAGAAACTTCAGGACAATACTTAATTGTGCTGGGATTTTCTAAGGACATGAAGCCTCTTCACTGTTAACACCTGGAATTCACATGACTTTGCTACCAAACTTCCTTTGAGTCCTGGCTTTGGGTTTTTTTCTTTAAAAAGTCAGAGAAAAGTAAGTCGTATATCAGCCTTCTCTTTAGAGAGGCTCTAATTACTTGAAGTAGTAATTAAAAATCAGTTACAGGAGACTATCAGAAATTTTAGTGTGTACTCTAAGAGAAAGTTTTTGGGGTTTTTTTATTTTTTTTTAATTTTTTTTTGGGTTATGATTATTCTGCTATAAGAGAGAATTTTAATCCAGTTTTGACTTCGTGACTGCTATTGAGAATTTGCAGCAACCTGTGAACCAGGCTAAACACCTGCTAGTCAGGCCCAGATCAGGTCCTTACCTGGCAGTTCTGCTGCCTCCTACCTTTACATTAAGCATTCCTTCAGCAAACAATCCAGTGTCCTGTTTGCTCTTGACATTAACCATGAAGCTCCCAGTGTCACTTCTGCTGCAGTTTTTTGCAGTTACCGCTCAGAGCTGTTTTCCATCACTGTGTGGCAGCACTGCTCCGTGTAATGGGCACTGCTTATTTTCCCTTCCGCTTGAGAACCAGGTGAACGACCAAAGCCCTTTTATCACTACACCCATCCCTGCTCCTCTTTATTTGTTGTCTCTCTTATCCTCCTCGCACTCATCTTTTATCCTGCATTGTCCTCACTTTTAAAATGATTTATATTTCTCTGGTGTTAACATTAGATTTTTTGCATCTGCCTACCAATTGTGAGATTCTTAAGATGTGAACAATGACCAGAATTATAAAATATATGTGAGGCTATAACAGGCTTGGAAAAAAAGGTGGTATTCATTCCTGCCCTCAGAGGATCTAACCTTAGGTTCCCAAACTAGATGCTTAATCCTGCAAGGCTCCCTACACAATCAGTGGAGACGTTCTCTCCCCTGCAGGGCTGGTCAGTGTCTAAATTAACTGCCTGCTCCCAGCACCTCTCCTGGCTCCTCCTGCTCTCCACTGATTGTACCAGTGTCGGGCTTTAACCCCAGCTGGCAGCTCAGCCCTGCACAGCCACTCACTCACTTCCCCCAACAGGATCAGGGAGAGTTGGAAGAGTAAGTGAGGAAACTCATGGGTTGACATAAAGACAATTCAATGGACAAAACAAAAACAGTGCACACAAGCAAAGCCAAACAAGGAGTTAATTCACTGCTTCCCAAGGACAGGCAGGTGTTCAGCCATCCCCAGAACCGCAGGGATCCATAAAACTTAACAGTGGAAGACAAATGCCATCACTCCAAATGTCCCCCCTTTCCTTCTTCCTCCAGATTTATATGCCTGGCATAACCCCATATGGTCTGGGATATCCCTGGGGTCAGTTGGGGTCAGCTGTCCCTGTGGTGTCCCCTCCCAACTCCTTGTGCATCCCCAGCCTCCTCCCTGGTGGGGTGGGGTGAGGAGCACAAAAGGCCTTGACTGTGTGTAAGCACTGCCCAGCAATAACAAAAACATTCGTGATCTATCTGCACTGATTCCAACAGAAATCCAAAACAGCCCCATACAGGGTATTGTGAAGAAAACCAACTCCGTCTCAGCCCAAATCATCACAGCAGGGAACCAAGGCAAACTGGTCTGATGCCTCTTGCAGGTGATGTGAACTTTCCCCTCACCCACATGAAGGGTACAAATACTGACATCAGCCCAGGGACCTCAGTGAAAGAGTGGAGTACCAGAATCCTCTCAGCCTGATGATTCTCTAACTGTATCTTAGGATTCAGTTCCAGATGTCAGTGTCTCTCCTGCTGTGGTTACAGACAAAAACATTGCTGTAAATGAAGAGGTAAATTGTAGCTACTGTTTGGGGCCAAGAGCAAAAATTTGCCTAAAGTTGTCCATACTTGGGAACAGCCACTATTGTGGCCTGGCTTTGCTCCAAGGCCTTTCTGCAAATGACAGTTCTCACSACAGAATTGCACACTCTACCCACCTTATCCCTGCCTCTGCTAGTAACTACTTTACTGCAGCAAAATACATTGAATTTTCTGGATTCTACTGGTTCACCTGTTTCCTGCCCCTTGGCCAGTTTTCAGCTCATTTCATTTTCTTTCAATCCTTTTCATCTCATTAGAACCATCATATTAGAACCAGGGAAACTATTCATTTTTCAATTAAATTGGATTTTTATCCAATAAGAATACCAGAATATTACAAAGGAGCACAAGAATGATTGAATCCTAATAGTTAATGATTCCTTGGCACCACCAACATGAGAAGGTCCACGGGGATAACACAGACAACATCCACCTTGGGTAGAAAAGTTTACAAAGTCCCAGAAAAAATTAGTTCTCTCAGGAGCTGACACCAGTCATGTCCACACCAGACTGGGGCAAGAGGAGGAGGTTTTTACAAATCCTTGAAGCACTCCTTGCAAGGGGCTTGACACAGAACACCGCTCATGAACAGGTTGGTGGTGACTTACATATCTTAATGGTGTATATTTTACTTTATCTTAGACCTTATCTCCCCTGTGCTGTGTCAGATGTGGCAGCCATGAGGCCAGACAAGGAGTCACCAGGGAAGCTGCCAAGTGCTCGTGTGCATTTTCTTTATGGAAGGAAATGCCGGGCAGCAGGTTGGGCTCAGACCATCCAGCTGGCCCCGATACTCTCACTGCACACTTTCATCTTATCAAGGCCACACATGTTAAATTCACAGTGTGTTGGCACAAAGGAAGGGGCGATGGCCTGATCCAACACAGCTGTCTGATATTGTGGAGAAACATCCTGTAACTCTCTGTGTCAAAGTGCTCGTGGTTCCTGTTTCCAAGCAGAGGAAACAGTAATACATAATGAGCAAAGAAAATTATTCCGCATTTAGGAAATACTAACCCACAAATTAAAAGGGTCATTTTTATAATAAAGAATTATTTTAGTTTTGAAGGAAGAAAAAAAAGCTTCAGGAAATTATGTCTGCCAGTCCCCTGGCTCTGTCAGGGAGATTGGAAAAGATGTTAAAAGTTGCAAGAAAATTATTTCTGCGGAGAATAAAAAGACATAAATGAATACTTATCCTGAGGAAAAGGCTGCAGCACAAGACCAGTGATGGTCTCTCTGGTGTGACCTCCTGACCAGTCCATGGGCATGCATGTGCCAATCAGTGCACAGCGCTCGGAGCCAGCCCTGCTCTCACCCAGGCAGGAGCTACAGGCTGCAGAAGGGAGCCGAGACATGGGGTGTTTGTGTATGTGCCAAACAGACACTGAGACACAGAGAGGGTTTACATGCAAGGGGAACTTTGGGTTACTGTGACACTGCATGACAGAATTAAAATTAGCAGTGAACAGTCTTTACTAGTTCTGTAGTTAAAGAAAGAACCCAAGTTGCTCTATCCGTAAGACTCCGTGTCACCTGCCCTCCCGCTCCCCCACCACTCCTCCAGTCCTCCTGACCATTCCCCGAGCAGATGTGATGTGGTGGGAAGAGTGCAGGGTTTGGCAGTCAGACACAGCAGTGCCCAGTGAACTCTGTGGCTCCTCTCTTATTTGGGGTGGTAATTTGGGTCTCCAGTCTCTGTCCGGCCATTGGTGTTCTTAGGAGAGGTGGATACTTAAGATCACTGAGAACCCCAGCCTGCTGTTAAATGTAGCAGGAGACAGACAGTCTGATCATATTTCCACAGGAAACCAGGCTAAAATAACCTTCACAATCATGTTAAACTCCTACATTTAAAATTACACTGTTGTTTTCATGAACAGCCTCCTGCACAACAGCAACACTACAGTGAACTAGAGAGTTTTATCTGTTTACCCATCTGTTTTATTTAGAGCTGAACCAATTAGTACTGGAAAGATTCTTAGTATGGCAATGGACTTATCAATTATCAATGAACATTTTAATGAACTAATGCCATTAGTGAATTTTTAGAGTTTCATTTATTTTCAACTGAGTGACTAGTTTATCTTTGTTTTTATTTTAACTTTTTCATTCCACTTGTATGAGAAATTTGGGCTCGGGCTTCACAAGACAGCGGGAGAGATGTGCATGCTGATTTCCCTCTCTTTTCTCATCAGAGGCAAGGAAATCAAATGCTTCCTCCATTTACATCCTGCTTAATCCCTCTGACATTAATTTACTTAAATCTGGGTACATGATTTGTTCAATTAGATCCGTACAGTATGCAAAATATGAGGGTTTGGCTAGATCTCTTTAAAATAATGTATTTTAATATACCACTTATTTTTAAACATGGCCACCTGCATTTCTTCTTCATCAGTATTTATATGTATAGTTCTGGAGGAGGCAAAAGAAGACCATTCATAGGTAGTAAATTTACTTAAATTTGGATTTCAGTGATCCTTCCTTTGGGTCCCTTCCAACTCAGGATATTCTATGATTCTATGATTTTTTAAAATTTGTTGTTTCAGGAGTACCTTTTGTGCTTGGCATGTTCAGCTCTAGGAAGCTGGGCACATCAGCTGGCACTAGTATTCCCAGCAGGAAACCTTCAGGGAGATGACAGCACATATTTGGACATCTGAGACAAATGAAATATGATCATATGAATTAAATGTGGCTGTGAAGTTTTTCAAGTTCTTCATGTTTTTCATGAACATACAGATTTGGTTGTTGAGAGTGGCACAAGGTTTCATTTGAATTGCTGAGGATAAAGAGTTTCTGACTTTACAAGCCAGCTGAATCCCAGTTCTGTTTGAAGCTGGTGGCTGGATTCTTATGGATTTCACTGTCATCAGGTTTCCATCTGCTGGTTTTCTGGACCTGGCACAGGAATTCTCAAGCATTGACGCTAATGACAACTCATGACAGTTCATGAAGACTTACTCTCAGCTTTTGGATATGCACTGCCATCCAAACTGGATTGGAACTGGATGATCTCTAAGGTCCTTTCCAACCCAACCCATTCTGTGATTCTATGATGATAACATCTGTGCAGTCTCAGAGTCACAAAAAGGAATTCAGACAGCACCTTGAATCCCCAGTGCTCCCAGAATTGCAGGGGAACATAATTGCACATCTTTTTGATACTGGAAGACCAACTACTTTTCTTCAATGCACATTAGCACTAATCAGTTGTCTAGATCTGGACCAATCTATAGAAGTGAAATTACAGGGACATTAGGAAGGTAAATCATGTTTATTACACCAGTGCCTAAGGCTGAGAAAGTACAAGGCTTCCCCAGAAGACACTCTACTCCCTGCTCCAAAAACACTCAGAGCTGGAGAAAAGCAGCTGAATGTATTTGTACAGTGAAGGTGGTAATTTGAGAGCAAGCACATAGGTTATGTAGTGTCTCGATAAGTCAATTTGAGAATACAGAGAGAAGAGAGAGGAGAAGAGACATTGAAAAGAGGATTGTTGGAGTAACAGTCCCGGGGTGGAATGAAGCTGACRTAAGAGGTTTGGAGCAGAGGGGATGGAACAATCAACAACTGAACGTGGGTGAACATTGAGCCAGCAGAGTGGCTCTCGGGGTGGTCGTCACTCCTGCCTTGGCAGATGCTCTCAGGGCTTGCTTCTTCCCCTTCTGAGACCTGGTTCCCCCAGAAAAGGGGACTGCTGTCAGTACAGACATGAGCTAGAGCATCTATAGTTGTTTTTTTTTCTTTCTGAACTTCCTTTTTAAGCAGATTTAAGGAGTGAAACACACAGAATACACCGAGGGACGTTTGCAGTGATGCGTTGAAAATATTTACCCAGATCTTTAAGTTTAGGAACTAAAGGTGGGTATCCACATGCTAAACTAGAGCAACTCTAATGCTGGTTTTAAATTAAATCTGGCTGCTCACAGCCTCATTGATGAGATATTTTGATGCCTCCTTGTTTCTTCACTACATCAGCTCTTGGCCACCTCAGGATTTGACCTGTGCTGAGGGAGTTCTCCTGTCACACTGAGCTCTCTGTCGGTTTCTTCCATCTGCTCGAGCAGGGATTAGAATTTGTCTTGAGGAATCCCCATTTTCTTTTTATAGCTTCACACTGATTCACCATGTGAAGGGGTTCAGGTATGAGGAATGTTGCAGGCTCTGAACTACATCCTGCTCAGCTGCACACCTACAGCTTCCACTCATTTGTAAAAAAAGACTAACACACATCTAAGAGGATAATTTGGTTCTGTTCCTGTTATTAGACCTGCATGACTTGATATTACTCAGAAATAGTTTCTGGGTTTTGGACACCTGTTATTATCATTAGGAGACTTTTTTACTCTTTGTAGGAAGAGGCAGGCTTTAGATGAAGAATAATTCTCCTCTCTATACCCTCAAGTCTACTGTTCCCCTTCCAGTTATGTCCAAACAYGACAGCTGGAACAAAAAAGCCAGTCTCCTTTCTTTATATATCCAGATAATTTGTAGCTGCATTCTGTCCAAGATTACCTCTAAACCAAAACGTGTGGAGTTTTTTTTTAGCTATTCATTTGATCCAAACGATCCCCATCCCCCAAAAGGAAATCAAACAATGTCCAATCCTGCAATAAAACCCATAAAGAACAAGATATTATTTTAATACATTTTTAAAATGTGTACTTACTTAGAAACTTCAGGTATAGCTGATCCAGCTGGCGGTAGGAGAATGCAGTGGATGAGCCCATCTCAGTGTCTCTTCCAGTTATGTTTTCTATGATAATATGATGGGGAAGAGGATAATTATCAGCAATATCCAGTGTGAACACAGGAGCAGATTTGGAGTCCTGCCTGATTGCAAGGTATTTGTCTGACACTCATCGTCATTGCATGAGAATGCTTCTTAATAAGCATTGAAAACATTTAGTTACATGGACCACCTCTAGCAAAAATAGACTGTCTGATGTTCTGTGCACTGTATAAATGCCAAGTGTTTAACACATGGGCACACAATGCCACCACCTGAAAACACTAAAACCTATAAACCCTYGATTCTTATTTGCGACAGAAATACCTAGAAACTAAGATTGTTAATGTAAACATTTTCTTGTCAGGAAGGATGAACAATGACAAAGTGTGTTTTTTCTATGCAAAAATAGATAATGACCTTATAATCATGAAAAGGACAAATGATCCCGATCTTTTTCTACAAATGCAGATCCTGTTCTGGCATCTGAACAGCTGAGTAGGAGGTAAGTGTATATTTAAAGACTAGATACCACACAGACAGAGCAGATTCCTGTTTGGTTCTTGTTTATATTCCGTTCTCAGTGCACTTCAGATTATATTTTCCAAATACTTTACTTCTCTCCATTTACTCCATCAAAGTCATTCAAATCAGGATTTTAAACCTGTGTTTCTACCAAGTTGTCTGGAAGCAGATTCATTTACCTAATGTAAAGGTTAGACTCAGCACACAGATTAAGACACCTAAATTTAGGTGTCTGCACGTAGGTGCTGACCTGTGAGCTGCTGTGGAAGCTCCGTCGCGGTCAGGAGGCACTGGGGCTGGTTAGCTTGAGAGGGCTCAAGACTGGTGACCAGATCTGAGCAAGTACTTATGGAGTCATTTTCCAGTGTAATCAATGAAAATCTGGACAGTGGAGCTTAGGGTGGGATCAATCCAGTCACCTGTAATTGTTTTGTAATGAGCTGCCTCATGCCCTCAAGCCCTTTGAGTGCCCTCCCACCCCCAGAATGGGAGCCTTGACTCCAGGTTTACACACAGGCATGGACACTGTGGACACCTAAGGTTAAGTGAGATCCATCCCACCCAAAGTGGATACCAGATGTGGGAATCCTCTCGTCTGACTTCTTGCAGGACACACTGAAAAATGGATTTCAGGACTCTCTGGATAAGCAGTCTCACAAAACCAGTGGTTAGATTACACCTGAGGCCCCGTTCACTTGTGGCTTGCCTGGAACCTCTGCACGTACCAGGCTTTTCCTGGCTCTCCCACACAGTCTAGAGAAGAAAAAATAAAGATTCCTTTATGGACAATAAGGGTGGGGAGGAGGGGGTAACCAACGATTCCTTCTTCCCATGGAAAAGACTTGAGGGCGACTGATGCAGGACACAACATGACTGTGTTTTTCTCAATGCAGATGTTTCAGAACAAAATTATCAAGAAAAGGCTGATGCAGCTTGTGTGACAGATTTTCCTGACTGTATGGAAAGTCCAGGATGTATTTTAGGTGACACATTTTGTGTCATTTAATTAACTGATACTGGGGCTATGTTTGCCCTGCCAGAGGATTTCTAAACTCTTTGTACCAACTAATTTTAGTTGAGAGACAGTACAATGAACTTACTCCATTTTCTGCATTTTCCCAAATTCAGATTTCACCCTTTATCTTAACTGAAGCAGCAGCAGCACCATGTATTTTCCATTACCTCCTCCCCTGCTTCTAATAAAAATTCAACTATGGGTCAAATCCTTGGCTGGAAAGAGTCTATACAGACCAGGATCTGCCTTGTACAAAAAAGTTACAAAAACAGGATGTGTTTTATTTGACTGGAGTGAACTTAATGGACAGGGGTCGTTTTCATTTAAGACACATTTTTTTCTCATGGTTTTCAAATGTATTTTGTTTCTTAAATGACAGCAAGAATAAAATGCATTTTTCTCTGCATTTTTTCCTAAGGATCTCAAGGCACTTAACTGGCAGTAATTTGCTAAATCTTGCAGCCTCCCTATATAGTGAATATGTCACTGCTGGCCTTATCTACTTTCTCAGCTTTCAGGCTTATTTCCCTCCAGTGGGAGGGAAGACCCTGGGTGCTTTCCAATCTAGAATTATTAAGAGGACAGAAACACCATATATTTTTATGTACAACCTTTTTTTTTCCTTTTTGCTGTTACTTGTATTTTTCTTCATTTGTCTTCCCAAACTGAAAGYTTGGTAATGAATTCTTTTATTTCACTGGCATACTATTCTTTTCCCTTGTTTTTAACTACTCCCCAGCAAGTCTCCGGTTTGCCCTGTTCCATTCATTCCCTCTGGAAGGGTTTTCAAGTTTTGAAAGTTCACCTCAGGAAGATTTCATAATAAGAACTTAAGGAAAATAATATAATCTTGCTTTAAAACACTTCCTTCCTCTGTTTTGCTGATGAATTATAACAATTCACAATACCATCTGGCCAGCAACTGGTACAGAACTTATTTCATTGTTTTAACTGTATTTGTTTCTTTTGGTTGTAGAGCACATAAGACGAGGATTCCCCTGCTGCTGTTCTGTGATCAGACGCACCCAGAGGACAACATGAAATCAAGATGTGCCCAAATGTCTGGAATTGGGCTAGAAATAGCCTTGGCAAATGATCTGTAGAGGTACATTGAATTAGAACATGAGTCCTGTGGAGGAGGGCAAAACAGAGGTCTGAATTTTCCAGCTTGATCCATTTTCTAAAATCAGAGGAAAATCTGAAGAGAAATCTAACCTCCTTCTTGGTGAGATTTTGTAGAAACTTCTTAAGCCCATAGATTGTATTCAAAAGCAGAAAGGAACCTGTTTTCTGAATCCAGTTTTGACATAACTCAGAATAATGGAAATAGAACTGGACAAGACATTTTGAAGAACTTTCTAGAAAGGACAGCCTCCATCCTAAAAAGTAACTGGCAAACTAAACTTAGTCCAGCTCTGAATTTGATCACATGTGGATCGGGAGCATTGGTGGTGATACGGAGGGGAAGTGCCACACCTGAGTGTCCCCCCAGATCACCTGCAGCACTCAATGCATGAGGGGAGTGAGACCTCAGAGCTTTCTAGATCCTCCCTCCAAGCACATTTGGAGCACTCGTGAGTATCAGACTTTCAATACATGATTTGAGCCCTGATTCAGCATGGATCACAAGGTGGTGCAATTTCAGTGAAACTACTGCTTCTTATCCTACAGCCAAAGTTAATTTAATTCACTTGTGTAGTTTTGAAACACTGGGAAAATGAAGAATTATTCAAAACAGTCTCTAGTGACTATGAGTGTTCTTACAGCCCTTACAGGAAGCTGAATGTTATGGTGTAAATGTACAGACCACTCAGCAATAGGCATTCACTGTCTGTCCCATGACCAGGTGCCAATCTTCAGGGTCAGTGCTGCTCCAGGCACAACCTTGCTGACCAGTGTCATGTTTGGTGTTGGTTTTTTGATGCAGATCTCTTGATCACCAGCTTTTTCATATAAGCTCTGGCCAGACAATAAAAGGCAAAGGCCAGCATCACATTAATGACAGAGGGCGTAAAGT
The DNA here is from genome assembly GCA_018881555.1 of Amblyornis subalaris. Lineage (NCBI taxonomy): Eukaryota > Metazoa > Chordata > Aves > Passeriformes > Ptilonorhynchidae > Amblyornis > Amblyornis subalaris. Next base: position 529,089 of record JACAXG010000107.1, read on the forward strand.
TCTTAGAATTTATTTTTAGTTCACCAAACCATTTTAGTCCTGAGGTTTAGATTATTTAAAGCAAACATTGCTGTATACCCAGCACATGATATTTTCTCACATGTTGCTTCACTTCCACATGCTCATGTCACTTCCATGTGAACTACAGCATATTGCAAAGCTGTGTCGTATTCTTTTAATTTTTACACTGAAGGATTTCAGATGGAACCTAACATAATTAGATTACATGTAATCTCTTCYCATTTTGATCCTATTCTCAAGAGTGTTTGCAAAGGAGCTTACTTGAGTCTTAAATGCACAACTTGAAATCACTCTGACGGAGACGAGTAAGAGCAGCACGCTCTTAGGAAAACATCCTGATGTGCAGGACAAAGCCTCCTGGCTTTATCCAGTGAAACAGGTGTCTCCATTAGCAGTGTCCACTTCAAAATCCTTGACACACAATTTTTTAAACTTCTGCACAAAACCTATAACAASTCGATTCGGAGTCTTTCCTTATCCATTTGTATCCTGAATCAACATGGATTCCTATTAATACCTGCTTGTCCAGGGGCTTCCACAGAGCTGTGTAGTTTCTATTAAGGTGTCAGCCATCGAGATAAACTGCAGTTCAGAAGGGCTTTCAAACAGCCATCACCTTCCTGGGAGTACATTAAAAGAGATTATGCGTTGCCAGACAGCAAGTCTTGTCAGGTCAGGGCAAAACAACATTTTAAGCCGATTGGCTCATATATCTCAAGGTATGTGTGTCCTTGCACAAATTCACTTTCCCCTCAACCCAGTATTTAAGAAAATCCACCTTTCATGATGTTGATCGATCTAAAGTGTGGTCAGATTGAATCCTGCTKATTATCTTGAGGTTATAGAAGGAGAAATATCTTCAGATGTGATAGTAAATGACTGGATTGTAAGGCAACTTTGAGGAAAACAGCCTGTTATTTGGTGGCTGGTGCCTCACCTTTCAGAAAGCTCTTCCTTGCATGAAAAGGATAAAGAATGTTTACACTTCAAAGGTATTTGCCGAAAGTTTGGGAAGTTTCATCCTGCTTTACAGCCTAAAGYTGGCTTTGTTTGCCAAAGGTGAGGGGTGCCCTTATTAGTGATGATGGCTGTCTGCAGGGACCTTGGCTTCCTACAGGATGAAACGGGTACCTGGTGTAAACACCAGCCTCAGCAGCATCTGTGAGCACACCTTCTTCATTGGCCAGGAATGTGAGTTACCTCATGTCCCCGTGTTTGGGCAGCCTGACCCTGGGAAACAGACCACTGGCCTTTCCCTGGGAAACAAACTGTTTCTTACGGGTGTGAAACAGCTTGAGAGAGCCTGGCCTCCCTCTTGTTGGCTTGTTTCACTCCATGGTTGCCATATGGGCTTGGTTAGGGAAAAGATAAGTGCGACAGGACTTCCACTTCCCTGGCAAGCTATTCCTGCAGTTAAGGCTTCGTAGGAAGCCTTCACGCTGCCTTACCCCGAACAGGAGGCTGACCGAACACAGATGGCTCAAGGCAGAGGGGGAAGAATGTGCTTAAAAGCAAAGCCCAACTTGCATCCCCCACCTCATATTGTGCTACATAAATTCTACATGAAGTGGAGCTGGGAAAAGTCTCTAAATACCACGCTGCTGGAAAAAAATTATTTTGATGTTCCACAAGGAGCTTTACCTGAACAAACTGAATATATTTCTGCTCCATCAATCATTCACACTTCTCTTTCTGCTTRTTTCAGCAGAAAATGGAAAAGGTCATAAAGATTTAACTTTTGCACTACATTAGACAAGTAATTACACCTTTTGCAGGATACACTATCACAGCACAGAGCTTCGACACATTTTATTACAGGCTCCCGTTTTCATTTGCTTGTAACTTCATGAAAATGATTCCCTTTGAGGCTTTTAAATTTGTTGGTGTCTAAGAAATGATTCTATTTCTGTTAACTTTGAGTTGCTTTTGACATTCTGGTGGTTATGAGTGAGTGATAATAAACTTTAACAGTGACTGTGCTCTGAACGCTGACTCTATAAATACTGTCATGAGATTCCTGGTTCTTTGTTTTACTATAACTCTACATCAGATCTGCAGTTTACAAAAACATATCTTTCAACTACTCTTGGAAAGTCACAATAAGGCACAAAAGATGAAGCTGATGTTTTGTTTTGTTGAGCATCATTGCCAATAACACCTAATCTTTTGTCTTCTCTCTTCCTTTTCTTTCTCTGTTTTATGTTCTACTTTTCGTTGATTTGAAAGCTATATGATTTGATTATAGCTTTTCCCTCTCTTTCACCAAGTCCCTTCTCCTTCTGCTGTGGTAACAAGAATCTAACATTYGGGTTCAGGAAAATATCCCAATTCATGTTTTAAAGCCCATCCTATGCTGCAGTTTAGATACAGCCACACGTGCCCTCTTCAGCCAGGTTTTCTGCCTTTCACATTTGCTGTGCACAGCCATCCTGCACTGTCTATGTACTCACTTAGAAAGGGTTCTCTGGGAAGTTCTATGACATGGGRTATACAGGTAAGTGACACATTTTTGGTGTTGTGATGTTTTTCAGTTTTTCACSAAAAAACTACTGGGTATTAAGGAGACCTTTAAAAAGAGTTTTTTTGTACTGTGTAAGTGTATTAAATATTGTTCTGTGTGTACTTTTCATAGATATTGAAAGCTAAATCAACATATCAAAGGAGAGAGAGAGAAATGAGAGAATATTGAAGTAACAGAGTAAGACAGAAGGAGGTGAATTGGGAAAAGGCAAGAAAATGCTAGAGGAGACGGCAAATTTAGGAATAAAGGAAGGAAAATTAAGAAAATCTGTCTTGACAGACAGAGGGGACAGAAATAGCCCCTTTCATCAGGCAGCAAGCGCTGCACACATTCAAATCTGATTCCCATGGCAGGAGCCACCAAAAGCAGGAAGAGAGGCCTGAATGGGTGAAACCTGAACCTCAACAAACCAACAGAGCTTGCRGACAATGGGACTGGCCGAGGGCAAGGGAACAATCCCGACGAAAGGAAAACAGTCCTTTAGGCAGCCAGAAATGGTGAAGCAAAGGGCAAACCCTCCTGCTTCAGGTCCCACTCCCACCCCTGCTTTTAACACAGCTCTTCCTAGGTAATGCTGATCTATTAGAATAAAGGCTTGCAGTCTTTCTGAAGAGATTGATAAAGGATTTAATCACTCTGGATCTGCCATAAATTGTGCTGAGTTCTATCTGATCTGTGTTTAATACACAAAAATGAGATGAATTTATTACTCATACTGCAAATTTACTCCTGGTTGTAGTGTTGATCCCTCATCCTGCACCTTTTGTACAGCTCCAGGGCCTGGAGTCCTTACTAAGAGGCACGTGGCACTAAGTGGATGTCTTATCCAGCTTGTGGGTGCCACTTCAGAGCTTTTGGTTCTCACAATCCCCCTCAGCTCTCCTGGTGCCCCTTGGATCAATCTGTTCCCCACAGGCACCAGGGACTCTCCTCCTCTCACTTGGCTGCAGGTGTAGCCCTGGAGTTGTGCCCAGCTCCTTCATGTTCAAGCCATGATGTCCTCCTGCTGCGTTGTCCCAAAGACTCCAAAAATAACTTCTCTTGCAGAAATAAGCAGCAATTAAATGTTTTCTCTTCCTTTACTTCCCTTGGCTAGGGCACAGAGGGAATTTGGGAGCAGAGGGAAAGGGCCTGGCTGGGAACTGTGCTGCTGGGAAGCATTTGGGCAGCCTCTCTCTTGCCTTGGGGAGCACAGGGAGAATTTGGGGCTCCATATCCTGTCCTCATCCAGTATTGGGATGTCTCCTATTCCAGGAGTAACAGGAGAGGCTCTCCACTTCCATTCTGTGAAGCTGTGTTCTATTCAACTCCATTTCTAATTCCTGCTTGTTTTTCAGGTTCCTGATCCTCTTTGACAATGGCTATGCTTCATACGTCGAGGAGTGGGAGCTGTACCTGATCTGCCGGCTTTGTGAGTGATCCCTGTCCTGCCTGGCCTGGAGAGGTTTGGACATAACATCATCCCTTCTGTTCTGCCTAGGAGCTTGCCCACGGGAAAATGGAGCGGCATTTATCCTCAAAGAGCTTCCTGTGGTAGTCATTCCTCCTCTCAACTCATGTACCCGTGCTGCTAGGGCAGAGGTGCGTTTTGCATCCCACCTCCTCATGTTTTCTCCATGTTCACACACGTAAAACTACAAGTTACCTCAGGGAGTGTCCTCTCTCTTGGGCTGGGGGATGCCTGCTCCTAGTAGAAGAGACTTTGGTCTGTACTGGTGGGGCATGGAAAATTTCCTCTTTAAACTCCTCTTTAAAGTTTASAGTAGCCCTCTTTAATTTYCTCTTTTAAATTCCAGAAATCCTCCGTCAGTCTTTCCATGGATGAGGTGTAAGCCTGTAATGGGGTGGAGATAGTTTCTTCATGTGCCTGGAGTCTGCCAAACCAGAAYGCCCACTTTTTCTCCTCCGTCCTTCCATGCCAACACTCCCAATGACTTGGCATATGACCACATGTTTTCTGTACACTGGACACTGTCTGGATTAGGGAATTGCTCGTTATCTGAAAAGATTCTCTCCAGCACAGCTGCTTCTCTCAGGCACCGGATACCTTGCTCCATGGTGTTCCACTTGGCACACTGAAAGGTCTTCATTGCAAAGGTATCTCTCCCTCACACTAGACAAGAGTTGCCTCCAGAGGCTGAAAGTTTCTGGTCTTTTCCTGATCCTCTGGTCAATACCCGCATCCCGGGACAGGGATCCCAGTTGCTTGGCTTCATTACCATCGAGTGCCGCACTGTTGGTTGCGATGTCTTGCTAAATACTCAATGATTTAAATGGAAGTAATCTTAAATAATTAAGATCACTTCCAAAGGGTGGAATTGTTGGAAATTATATCTCTTTCCTAATTAATTCTTTCAAAGTAATTGTTTTAATTAATCCAAAGCAGTGTATTAGTCTTAAGCAGTGTAATTTTCCACTTCAGCCAGCACATAGCTAAGTTTCTTTTCACAGACTTATGGTTACATCACCGCAACTTTTTAAGTTTTGCTAAACTAACTCTGATAAACTTCAGTGAACAAAGGAAAGCTGGACACCAAGGATCCAAAATGTATGGCCCTCCAAAGACATGTTGGAGTAACCAGAAGAAGAGACTAACAAAGACATTACAGCCTCAGYGCTGCAGACTCCCTGTCTGGGAAAAAATGGATAAAAGGACTGAAAAATGTAGACTAATTAGCATGAGAAATGAGAAATCTATAACTAACAGAAGATAGAGCACTAATTAATGAAAAGAATTATGTAATTTAGAACCAATGAACATTGCTAAAAATGTGTAAGTAAGTGAAAAGTTTTGGAAGCGGCATGCCAAGCRGCTGCAGTTATGCACGTCGGACGGGAATAAAGTAACCCCTAGTCCCCAATTCTAAAAAATAGTGTTGGGGAGTTTAATTTATCGAACTGGACACAGGAGAATGGGTTTCCATAGTCAGGGTCTTGGTAGCTCATGCATAACAGCCAAGATGCTTCTGAGCGACACGAGGCCTGTTTTGTGTTTCTCCCCTGTTCTCCCCCAGAGGAGCTCACTGCTCCGGGCCCGCGCCTGGTCCAAAGCCCAAGATGGCGGCGGCGGGTCAGCCCTGTGGGAGGGGCGGGGGCGGGGAGGGTTTCCATAGCGGCGGTGTCACATCGGGGCACTTCCTGGTCGGAGGCCGCCGGTCCCGGGGCAGCGAGCGGGGACGCGCCGCTGGGGAAGGCGGCGGAGGGAGGGAGGGAGGCCCCGGGAAGAGGAGGAAGCCGAGCAAAGGTAGGGGCGAGCCGGGACTTTGCTCCGGCCATTGTGCGGCCCCAGGGTGACCGGCTGGACTCGTCCATTGCGGGGGTGCGGGGGGTGGCCGCGTGTGTGTGTGAAGGTGCCGCGCCGGACCCTCCATTGAACCGGGCGGGTTCCTCCGGCTGGGGGGGCGGCGGGCGGTACCATCCTGCCCCGAGGGGAGCGGGCGCCTCCCGCGGGGCCGGGGAAGTGGAAGTGGCGGGAGCCGGCTCCCGCAGGGTACCGGGGTGCTTCGGACTGTTCCATTCCCAGCGGAGGGGTGTGTGTGCTTTCGGAGGTTCACTGCTCTTTCTGCCGGGGAGGGGGCGGCGCGTGGGGGTTGCGGGGAGTGCGGGACGCGGCGGAGCCGGGAGTGCTGGGGGAGCCCGGGGGAAGCCCTGTGGAGATGCCCCATGTCCCATTGTAAGGCTGGAGTGAGCTGTGGCGGCGTGAGGGGCCGCAGTCGGAATGGGTCTATTGGGTCTGTATGTGTCGGGGTTTGTGATTGAGGGGTTACGGCTGTGGGCCGGACTCTTGGGGCCTCCTTGAGGCCCCCCTGTTTCTGTCCATGTGGAAGGCGACAATGCCGCCCCAGTCGGGAGCAGGGAGGAYTTGGATGGCTGAACCCTTTAATGTGACTTTCTGGCACTGCTGCTTTCTCCGTACCTGCTCCCTCCTCTGCTTTTTGTAATAGTTCAGGTATGCGGTGGAAAGTGCCAGGCTGGCAGCGGTGGGCTGGGACAGAGGGCTTCCCCCAGGCTGTCCTCAGCCCTGGGTTTCCATGGCCCTCTCCCAGCCCTCAGTCTCCGCTGGGACTGCCAGCAAAGAGCCAATTATCAGGTGTTTCAGGTTTTCTGTGGCAGGGATGGCTGCCTGTGAAAACCACCGAAACCATTGAACTGCCTGCTGAACGGGAGTCAAGTGGTGACTTCAGAGTCCCAGTCTCCAAACTCCTGTACCAGTTGTTCACCCGCATATGCTCGAGAATAACTTTCTTTGTGCCATTTGCTGCTTGGAGGAGGCAGCTGCACTGAAAGCTGGCTGTAAGGGGAGCTGGTTTTCAGCTTTCACTGAATTACAGTGGAATGAAAACAAATCCACATCTGCCGTGTTCACAACAAATGTATCTTGTGGAAGACCAGTTCGGTTCGAATAATTCTATTAAATAATTGTTTTCTATGGTTTTCTAGCTTGCTGCGTGCCCTGCAATCTAGAGCTGCTGTGTGACAGTCGAAACTCCAACTCTGCCAGGCGTGTGTGTACTAAACGCAGCGGCCAATCAGCAGTGCCTGAAACTAAAGGCGATTTGCCTCAACGCTTTGTAGTGTAAATATTCCTGCTATGAACAAAGGAGGGTGTGTCGTTGGACTTGTTTCATTTGTGCTTCCATGTGCTTCCTCGTCTGTGGCCAGTCAGTGATTCTGTGTAGGTTCTGAAACAGTAGCAATCTCACTTTGTTGTGAATTGTGCATTTACGCTGTCTAGGGCATTTTACTGAGCTGGGGTGCTCAGAAGCTTGATGCTGTATTAGGGATTTTTATTACATTCTTTTTAATAGCTGTGCTCTGAAGTGACTTAGTTTTGCTCCTGTTTAACTTCTGTTGTTTCTGGTTATAACTTTAAGTTAATTTAGCTGAGATGCAGTGTAAAATAAGTGTTTGATAGAACACTTATTTTGATGTTATTTTGTGTTTGATAGAACACAGCCTTTTAACCAGCTCTTCCTTTGCTCTCTGATTATACAGCACAGAAACAAGCAATTTGAAACTTAATGTTTTGCCAGCCAGCTATCTGTGTGACTCTAAAACATAGCTTCTGAAATCTGTCTGTCTTCTGTGAGGGGCCATAATGTTTGGCTTAAAGAAGAAGGTAAATGACACTAAAATACTGATTTGTGCAGGGCAGGCTCTCTTTAGACTATTTTGTCTATGTGTTTAAGCAGTGCAGTTGTGTCTGCTCCTGTGATTCCTGATTCTTGGGAACTGGTTATATAAATCCTTAATGTTAACTCCTTAGCATCTAAGTTAAACAGATACTACAATAACACACACGCAGGCTAGAACTGAATCTTAATTGCCAAATTAAAGGAAAATCTTTTCTCTGGGTAGAGTTGTAGTGCATAGAATTACAATATGCTGTAATTTGCTTGCAATCTGGCTCCTGCTAATTATCCTGAAACAGAGTATTGGGTAAAAAAGAGACCTGGCATTAGGTATGGAAACAGGTAATTAAATGTATTATTAGTGTGTGTGAATTTGAAGTTGCAAAGAGAGCTTTGCTCACTGCAGGTATTCCTTTCAAATCTCAGTTAAAATGCCAATAGTTTCACAGCTACTGAGGGTGATACTCCAAGGGTGAGTAGATGTGTGCCAGTAGAGGAAACATGGATTGGAATACAAGGGTTAGCTCTTCAGGAAAAGACAAACATCAAAGGTATGTGTAGGTGGGTTGGTGTGTTGTTTTTTTTAATTATAGCCTTGTTGATTGCAAGAGAAAGCAGTGAGTGTCAGGCACTATTTTGAATTAGAAGTTTTTCCAAGATGCTGTCTTTCAGAAAGACACTCAACAAGTAGTACTCTTTCTGTTTTGTAGTAGTTAGTAATGTTTCTGTAGAGGAGARAACTTGGCCAGCATTGAAATAAACCAGGTTGTTGGCTGAGACAGCGAAGTGAGAACAGTTTAGTTTCTAATACACATCCCTAGGAAAAGTGTTGATATTGCAATGCAATAGATAGCAGGGAGTTTATGATATTTGCCAGTGTTGACTTTTCAATACTGTTTTTATTGCTATACTCAAAATTACAGAAAAAAGATGAAACTTTCCTTTTTTTTTATTTTTTATATGTGACTTACGAAATGACAAAGTTGCTTACAAGGGAAATGATACAAAACTCACATGTAATGTTATTTCAAAGAACAATCACTGAATTTACCAGAAGTCTGCATTGTCTGGTAAACAGATGCTAGCAATAGCTAAACAAAATATTTAGACACTGAAGGCAATATAGGAGCAGCACTTCATAGCTGGGAGTCAGAGGTCAGGTTGCTGTGATGCACTGGAACATTCACTTTTCACACGTTTAGGTAGCACAGAGCTTCTGCATTGTCCCCATCTCATTTCCTTAGTGTTACGTGACCAGAGTTTTATAAGCGATGAGGTGCATAATTAAGCTATTATTAGCTTGAAGTGGTTTTCAGAGCTGCTGTTTTGTTTTTTCCTAATGAACAGCCTTTTCCTGTACATAAACACAATAAAATGTCATGTAACATGATGTCTCAGATGCRAAGTATTGTTAGTTCATATTTACAAAACTAAGGTGAGACTATGCCTTTGGAAAGACTCCAGTCATCCCGTTGATTATGCATAAGATTCAAGAAGAATTTGGGCCCAAAGGTAGTGTGAAGCACAAGTCAAAAGTCTTTGGACCTGGGTTGAGGGCTGTSTGTTTGATCCATTTGATGTTTTTAACATAATAGCTGTTATTAGTCCAGTAAATAATTAAATGTCATGGAAGTTATATTTGCTAATTTGAACCAGTAATCAAGGAAGCTGACAAGGCTGCAGTTCTAATGATATGTTTTAACAGRCACTTCCATTTTTGATTGGACTGTGTGTGCTTAAATATTTAATTTAGGAGCCATTCATGGAAAATTGACAGGACCTGCAGTTCAAACTGTTCTTGTTCAGTGATGGCAGCATCTCAGGGATTTGTGTTCATCTCTGCTTGTTTAAAACGTTTGTTTATGGATTTCTTCAGCTGTTTTCTTTCCCTATTGAGCCTCTTCCCTGTGTTACTTTTTCAGTGCAAAAAAGTTGTTTGTAATTTTCAGTCTGCAGCTTTACCAAAGGCTTCCTTTTGGCAGCTGAGTTTCTTTTTTTGGTGGTGTGTGTGGTTCTGGTGTGATATTGGTTTTTTAATTGTTGTTTTAGCAGTTGATAAAAGAACCTTCTTGTGATGTCCTGTGATAATAGTTCCTCTACTACTTTGTCATATGCTGTAGGTCTGTAAATGCTATGTGAAGTCATAATTTAGGAAAAGTTAGATCTCTTCTTATGTGTTTTTGCATTTTACTTTGCTTTCTTTTTTAAGCATGAAGAGATCAGTAGAGTTGAGACTTGAAATCTGAGTCAGCACAAGATATTATCTGGCTGGATTAGCACAGGTGGTGAGGTTCAGCAGGTTCTAATTGGTTATGAAAAGACAAAATAAATCAAGTAGTATTGCTTAATTTATGGATATAGTCTCTATTTGTGCAGGTATTGGAAGAAAACTTCATAGTTTAGTAGATATGTTGTGTTTCTTCTTTTCATCTCAGTTGTGAGGTGAAGTTTCTTTCATTTAACTGTTCTATCAGACTTGTATAAACTTGCTTTTAGCAGCAGGAGGGAGATTATATAATAAATTTTTCAGAATGTACTTGCTGTGCTGTCATTGTTGGAGATTAAGTTCTCTATATTTGGCTTCAGGGAGGGCCAGGCGTATTGTTAGAGAATCCATATCTGCCCTACTTGGGTATCCTTTTTTGAAATCAATGAGGAATTGATGGATCTGTAGGTTTGCAGTTGCTGGAAATGGTAACTTTTTCAGGTTTTGTTTCTGAGGAGGAAGTGTTGGATGCTGATGCCAACCCATGCTTGTTTACTAATCTTAATTGCATTTCTTGTGTTTTAAAAAGTTTTTTTTGCATCTCTTGCTAGCTGAAGTTGCTGAAGGAAAACACTACTTTGGAATTTTCAGTTACTATATCCACATTGTAGTCTAGTACTTTTAACTTCTTAACTGCTCCCAAGAGATAACAAATATTGTGTTTTATAGCACATTTTTTTTAGCACATGCACTCAAGTTTATAATGTGATTGTTAGAAGAAGGTACATATTTTGAGTTGATAAACTGCTAAATACATCTATAAGCAGTAAAGTTCCCCAGTTATAAAAAAACATGTTTTTGTTCTTTTTTTTTTTTAACAAGGAGGATGAAAAGTTAGTAGGAAAGACAGTTCATATATAAACATATTCTGGTGATTTGAAGTTGAAAAAATTACTTGTGTTTTTATTTTCTTCCCACCATCAGGACATGTATACCTCTGAGAAACCTTCTCCAACAAGATACCTTGCTTCAAGACCTGTCTTGGATTATATACAAAGAAGTTTCCAGTCATGAGTAAGTGGATTTCTTTCTTTTGGAAAAAAAGAAGCCCTTAGTTTGTAATTTAGAAGAACTGTACTTCTGTGGTAGGTTTTGGGAGGTGGTTATTCCTCAAAAATATTCATACTGAGTTTTGTCTCCTCAGTCGTATAAAAATGATCAACTAAAGCTGAGATTTGACAGATGCCATTCTTAATCTGCAAATTTTTGATCAATGCGTGCTCTGTAAGACTCTGTTTGTAGTCTGGTCTCATTTTCAAGAAGGTGAGTTCTGTAACAAGCTGGTGTTTGTTTTTTTTCAGTATAAATAAAGCATGTAACCCTCAGAAAGGGAAAATGCCTCGGGTTTGCTGAGAACTCCAAAMTTTGTGACTGCCTAGTGAATTAAAATAACTGGTAAAAATCCAGCATGAAATGAATGGACTTCATTTTGTAGGAAAAAAAAAATACGTTAYTCCAATTCCAGTATAGAGGTCTGATCCCAAAGGAATTTTGGCATGTATTGGTAAGATCTGAGCCACAGAAAACTGTGACTTAATACCTGTTTTGGTGGAAAAAAGAGCAGATGAAAGACACCGGAAGTTTTGGTTTAGGCCATGTCTAATGGGTAAGATAACCTCTTTTTAGTGAACTGTTTTGAATATTTAAAGGTCTCTTATAAGTTTTGYAGATGTGAGACTTCTTAATGTAACTTTTGTCAGCAATGTTACTTGGCCTTGCCTCATGTAGAAATAAGGATAAAACTTCATGTGCACAGGAACTGTTTTTGTAATGTAGCTCAGTTTCAGCACAACTGTACTGAATGAGCTGAAGAAAAAGCATCTTGTTCATAGGATAATTATATCCTGTGCTAGTAAAATAAGACCATTTGAGTTTCTGGGAGGAAGTGAGTAAAGAAAATTGTTGGTTAAATTTCTTGTCAGACTAAATGAAAAATGATTGTTCTTGACATCTGGAAATAAAAAAGAATGATGAAGGAAATGCTTGCTAAATGCAGCAGAGGAAAAAGTACACCAAGAAAAGGACTGAAAGAACTGCTGMACTGTAAGGTTCATGCTAGTGTAGATAGAAGTATTTTAGTTTTTGTATAGATTTATCTATATTTTTTTCATATTGCTGTTCACACTTGTTTACTTTCTGATGTTTAAAGTATTTGCTGTAGTGCGTAGATGACAATTTTCCAGGCAGTTGTTCAAGTACTGTAATATCCTGATTTGTCAAACACTGTGTATGAATCTTCATTTGTTCTATAGACCATTTCATGTGCTGTCATTGCTGTATGTACAGTCTTAAACATAACAAATAACTGAGTCATATTTGCTGTGCTAAGTGTGACTTGCAAGGTGCTGCTGGGATGTTGGTTTGGGTACAGCACATACAGGCAGTGCTTCAGCAAAATACCCTTAGTTTTGGTCGGATTTTGAGCTGATTCCAGAGTGGAGGGTTGAGCTGTTCATTAGGCAGAATGCAGACCCTTATTCAAATGCAAGACAACACTCTGGCAGTACTTTTCGTGGTGGTCAATTATAATGTTCTTCAGTGCAGGACACTGCATTCTTGTGGTAGGYTGGATGCTTAAGCCTGTGCTAAGTGATGGGCTCCAAGGGCACAGCAGAAAGTGCCACTTTTAAAAAAATATGGTTTAGAGAAGATTAGATGTTTTATGTTTGGCTGATGTTGTATTTCTTAGTTTATGGCTTACTTGAGAGAAACTTGAACTATAAGCAGTCCTTAGTTTTAGGCTCCTGTTTCCTAATATCTCAGTCAATGAGGTGTGTATCACATCTTATGAAGTTGCATTTATTTTCGTACCTCTGTACATATGAGCTTATACACAAAAGCTGTGGGCACCTAGAATAGCTGGATATATTAAAAATGGTGGGAGTCTCTAGTATTCCTAACTTGTGCATCACCTAGTGTCATTCAAACCAAAAATCTATCTAAAATGAGCTAATCTCAGCCTTAAGGCCAGTAAAAACTCCAGAATGATGTTACATGCAGTCTMCAGTATCAAGTCCTACTTGTTATTTTCTTGTGATATACTTGATACAATTTGTATTTACTTCTCTCTCCGTGAAGGGCTGTACTTAGACTCTTGAGTCCTAAAATGATAAAATCCTTTTTCTATTATCTGTCCTAAATTTATTCACGGGCAAATCATATCTATTTGATTTTTTTGCCAACTTTATTCATTTGCTTTAGTAAGTTTTACCATATAATATTTGTTGGTTTAGTAATTTGTTACATAAAGCTAATTATTTTATTGAAATAGCTTGTAAAAGTAAAACTAATATCCTGGTACTTAAAAAGCACACACATGCTAATTTTTAAGCCAATGATCAGCTAATTTTTTYTTTGAATGAGAGAACTACTTTTGATGTATAACTTTTTTAATAGTTGCTGGGTGTGTAAGTGCATGCTTTGGATCCTGTTGTCCTGGATCTTCCCCTGTATTGGGGAAGAGTATTGACAGAATTGGAAAGTTGACTATTCATGGTGGTAGTTTGTTGTTGGGCAGTACAAAGAMTCTTTTAAAACTGAGGCAATCCTTGCTAAGGCTTTCATTTCTGTGGAATAGCTTTATAAATGTCGTTATGAATGTGTTTTCATAGATAAGGGTAAGACACATCTGTATTTGAAATTGTGCTTTGCCATTGTATGCCTCATAGGACACCGAGGTCATATGCTTAAAGGGTTTGTAAGGGTATCAAGTGTAGCTAAGTGAGGTTGATTTTTGATTTGTTTTGTATTTAAAGATAACTTGTCAGAGAAATCCTGGTAGGTGCAACCTGCCTAGAATGTCCCACCACAGAAAGAGCTGGTTTAATCTACGTTTTCTCCAGATATTAACATTTAGCGGCCAGAAAATGTGTAGTGTCATGATAAATGCTTAATATTATAAACTCTGCTCTTTATGTTTGGAAATTTTCCTGTGCTTTTCTCTTTTGAAGAAAGGTCAGTACGGTGAAATTATTTGAGCTGCTGCAGTGAAACTGAATGTTAATACACACCATTGCAACAAGCTGCTGACATCTTCATTTTTTCCCCCCCTTAAATGTATAAGATGCAGTGCCAACTTGTAATACAGAATATTTCTTTGCTGACTCTGTCTTCCTGCTTTTAGTTTTGTTTCCCACACCCTAAAAACTTAATGCTGCATGCAATTGGGAAGCTGGCCTGCTTCTTTGTGCTTCATTATCATTGATTCAGGTTTTTTTTGACATTGACTGAGGGTAGGAACACACTTTGTGTGTTTTGAGAGATGCTGTGCCATGTAACCTTACATTTTGAAAACAGTTAGTGTGGCCTGGTAATGACAGGGGGAGCTTTTTGCTTCACCAGTTCAAATCAAGGCCACAATGATGTGATTAAAGGCTGCCCTCTGTTTGATGGTTGGTTATTTACCTTGACCTCTCATTASAGCTCTGGCTTTCTAGTTTGTGTTCACAGAGGAACCTTAGGGTTTTGGGATTTCTAAAAAAMCAGATTTTTTTTCTTTCTGTGTTCTTGTAGTGTATGTAAAGAAATAGTTTTGGCTGTCAGTTTCCCTGTTCATGAGGAATAAACTTGGGAATTAAAACAAATGTTAAGGTCAGCCATGATAGATAAAGATGCAGTGTTGTAGTGAGTCCTTCAAGGCCAGGTTGGATGGGGCTTGGAGCTGCCTGGTGTAGTTGAAGGTATCCCTGTCCGTGGCAGGGGGTTGGAACTGGGTGATCTTTAAGGTCCCTTCCAACCCAAACCATTCTATGCATTGTAATTTCTGTGCTTGCACCTGAGGAGAGTGTGTTCTGGGCATCCATCATGCTTCCTATGCTAAGGAAAGTCTGTAAGGTTAAGGCTGGCTCAGTTTTCCCCCCTCAACCCTGATCCTCCCCTCCTGATATGTCAGAGTGAATTTGTAGTGTCCTGAGGACTAAATCAAACTGTTCATAAAATAAATAGTGGGAAATATTTTTTTGTTGTTTACCCAAAGTGTAGGTGGCTGTGCATTTGGTGTATTGTGGGTAAAGTGTTGCAAATAATTTTAAAGCTGAATGATTTGGGTTAAGAGGCTTTGTAGTCATCAGTTCTTTACAGTGAGCTGAGATAGAAAGAAAGGAAAAGGTCTAGGCTCTGATTCACACAGACAACTGCATGCTGGGGAAGGAAAGCTTAAAAGTAAACTAAAATACTTTGACAATATATAATAATGAATAGCTAAAAGATACCAGATTATTATGTTGCATGCTAAGTTCRTTTTATTTTTGAACCATGATGCTTGAGAGCCATTCATAAAATGCAAGTTTGAAGCTACTGTTTGTGAATTGTTTTCACAATTGTTCTGATTTCACAGCGCAATTACCTTTTAATCTTTATAAATACTGTGACTTGAGAAATAGAGGAGATATTGTGTGTTCTGGGTTATCTTTCCTTAAACTTCAAATAGTCATTCTCTATGAAAAACTGAAGCTCTGAATGATAGAGTTGTAGGACGCGAGGGATAAAGAGCCATAATGCAGATTTGAAGAAGGTTGAAGACTTGTGATATGTTTAAAAAAATTTTAAGAGTTAAATAATAGTAATCCTTCTGCAACTCAGCTATGTGAAAGAGAATGAAATCCACAAGATTCTTAAATAGCAACTACTATATATTAGTGACCCCCTAAAAATTGCTTCATTGATAATCTCAGTGTTTATTTAATGTTTCTTCTATTTTTTTATTGAAGTTGTCAAGGGAATTTACCACTGTAACTGCAGTGACACGGGAGTGTTCGGATCACTAGTAGTCCACTACTAACTTCTATATAGTGTAATGTTGAAGCATGAAAAATACATGTGCACTGAGCTGTTTGGCTCTGGAATCTTGTAGTAGGAGAAGCTGCCACTCAGTGTTGCTTCACTGTTACTCCTCTGTGTTTTCTAAACTTTTCAGTTCTGTTTTCTTGGGGTACTGCTACTTGCTGCTGTATCTCCTCTGGATAGTACAGCTAGTACTTGGTGAGACTGTCAGCAAGCAGGCTGGAGATAATYTTCTGACTCAAAATACAGATTCAGAGGTCAGAATTAATGAGTTGCAGAAACTTGTAAGGTCTCGACAAAAAACCTWTGAATGGAGTTTCTTTAGAAAGGTCTGGGCTGTAGCAGTCATGGCTGAACTCAGGGTCTTAAAATTTCGTGAGCTCTTTAAAATGTTGCCCATGCCAATAAAGGGGGTGGTGTCCTTTGCCTGCCTGAATTCCTGCATTCTTCTCTGTTACGGGAGCATTCAGGAGGTTGATTGGAATTGGGTGGGCTCCTGAAGCTCTTGCCTAGGTAGCTGCATCCATGGTTGTACTGCTGCCATGCAGGGGTGGGGATCAGTGATCTGTGGGTGAGACTCTGGTAGGTGCTGTTTTTCCCTTGCTTGAAGTGTGTGTGGAACTATAGCTTAAGTTGTTTAGGAATGTAATAATCTTGGGCTTCCTCTATGTTCAGCAAGGAGAGGCAACTCCAGAGGGCTAATCAGATCTTACATGACCCAGTTTCTCACCAATGCTGTAATTAAACTGCTCCTCTAAACACACAGGGGGCATGAGTAGCAATAAAATATAACCCCARATACCTTGCACAGAACTGATGCATCACATTGAGGAAATGCAGGCGTGCTGGTAGAAACTTACTTGTTATTTTAATATTCCCATTTTATTATATTGGATTTCTTATTTATTTAATTGGTGTAATGAGGCAACATCTCAGACCTTGTAATTTTTTTTTGCTGATAGTACAGCTATTTAAATATATCAGAACACAAATGAAAGATTTTTGAAATTTGTCTGTATTTAAACAGATTTTAGATTAATTTTTAGTATTTTTTCATAGTCCTTCCTTTATTTTTGATCACTTTTTAGGATATTTAGGACTGGTAAGTTGTTGCTTCCCTTGCACTTAGCATTTATTCTTAGATCAAAGAGGCAGATAAACAGTTTTTTGAATTTTGTTCTGTCACATTTTTACCTGAACAAAGTAAATCTTCAATCTCCATAGTCTGAAGTGAAGTTGCATCTTTGCAGGATGCTGCAGTTACCAAAAATGTATTCATTGCATCCAGAAACTGTGTTTGCAGGTGGTAGGTTCAAGTTCAGTAGTGTCACTTTTTATAAGGCTTTGCTAACAAACTGGTATTGTGTAATATTTGTTTCATTTAAATTAGTTAGTGTATAGTAAATTTAAATTTGTAAAACCCTTTGCATATATTTCAGATACTTTTACTGAATGTTTTTTAAAAAGTGTTATATTTATTTTCTAATTTATTTTTCCATAAAGAGAACTTCAAATCTATCTTATTTCAGTTGGGCTTTTCCCTGGCAGGTTGATGGGGCTTCTCTAAGTAAGTTAGTGCAACGTGACACCTGCTTTTAAAGAGATGTAATTTCTGTTTGTAAACCAAGATATTGGCACTGGCGGGARAGTATTGTTAGCTTTGAGCTGACAGGAGAGCTGTGGCAGGAAAATTACCATCATTAATGTTGTTGGAGGATCAATCTTTATTGCTCCCCACGTGTGTCCTTTTTAGGCACTTGCACTTCACATTTATTGTATCATGTTTGTACTGAAAATTAAGGTTGGATTTTTTACAAGTTATTTACTTCATGATACCCTAGCTCTGTGTCTGAAACAGCAAGGATGATAGAGGATTATGATAGTAACTTATATATATTTAAACATTCAATATGTGTTTTATTTTTGATATATACTACATAATTATTTTCTCTTTATATTATAAATTACATACTTRCATAAAATATATTAAAATTCTTTTATTTATGTGTTTATAAATAAAAGAGAGTAATTTTTAAAATTTGTCTGCTTCAGTGTTTTGATTGATGGCCAGTAAGGAGTGATGAATTATTATGACTAATTGGCATACAGAGGAATACATGCCTTTGGCATGATAATATTCTCCCATTACATGTTTTTTTATTTAAATCTTAGTCTTTGGGCCTCTCTCTGTGCTCCTTTATACAGAACATTGCACAATGATGCTTTTATCGTGGGTCTTTGGTACTCCTGCAGCAGAAGGAGTTAGTAGCACAAGAACACTGTAACCTTGTTCTCTGGAGTGAGTATCAAGTATCTGCCACTATGTAAGCAATTCATATTTCTGGGATCCTATTCATCCTGTGATAAGTTGAGGGTGGTATTCAAGTACATTCCAAAGGGGGAAGGATGCAGACATTCCCRACTAAAATACAGCTGAAAAGCAACAGTTACAAACGTAGATGTTTGGGTGGGCACCCCCTTCTCTCCATAAGGCACTATGTAGTCAAAGAACAATGTTCCAGTTACTGCAGGAGAACTTCCAGAGAATGCAGTTTTAAGCTCCCTAGTGGTGGTGTTATTTCCTATTGAATCAGAAAATTCACAAAACAGCTGAACCAGATGAAGGATTAGAAATGGACTAAAGAATAACTTTCCCAACAGCAGTGTTAAGAGAGGTGTTCATGGGACTTTCCTTGCTTGTTGTGAGTCATGGTGGTTCTCACTTTCCGTACAAATCATTGAATAATATGCACCATTGTGTAGGAAAGGTGAACTATTGCTGCTCATTGATGTAACTTTATCACAGATGAGAAAAGTAACTGGGTTGCAGTCTCATTTTATGTTGTTATCCATGTTCATATTCAAGTAACAAAACACTTGATTTAAAAGATGTGTGGKTATTTTAAGCTAAATTGACTATGTTTCAAGAAAAACTACTCTGACATGCTTTACCCAACTTCTGATAGGAAACAACTTCTTTGATTTGTAGCACAGATGGAAGATATTTGGGGTTGTTGCCAGAACTGGGGTTATGCAAGTAATGTCAGCAAGTTTATTGGCTCCATATTTGTTTATATTTAAGATCCTTACTTAAATGATCCAGCCTCTTATCCTTTCACTGTTTACAAGGATGGTTGCAGATGTTTGCTACTTAACAAACTAGCTGCACTTAGGTGATATGCTATCAATCAACTGATTATAAGGCTTGTTTAAGCACTTACTGCAAAGGACCCTCTCCCCTATAATTAAGATACTTTAATTCCTAAAATTAGGTGGGAGACTGACAAAATAGCACTGGAAGTTTTTCAAGGCTATTGGTAAACCTGGACCTGTCCTGCTTGAAATTTCTGAAGCAAGCAGGAAGCTGTGTGGAACTCCCAAGCTGGTTTGGGAGGCTGGTGTGATGTGTTGTTTTCATTTTTTTCTTCTCTTCCTTTTTTCCCAGCTTTATTCTGTGTAACGCAGTGGTCTCCAGAATGGAAGGCATACCAACATGCTGTAGAACCTCAGTGCTTTTGGCCAGTGCAGTCATTAATCTAACATATCACTAATGTAAAAGGGCACTTTGTTTTAATAAAGCACTTTGGTTTGCCATAGGACAGGATTCTTGAATGTGGTCTTTCTGTTTTAGTCTTGAAAAGCTCTTTGAAAACCTGCCTAATTCTGCAGTAGAGTGCTGAAAGGCTCACTCAGAGCTCTTTTGAGCACAAGTCAGACTTGCCAGAATTTTTAGGGACATAGGGAAATAAGTCTCTCACCAGAATGTTCTGTCGCATTCAATATAAAGCTTTTTCCTTCTCTTTTTTTTTGTAGTAGAATTTTGTACAGTGTCAGATGAGGAGTTTTATTTTGTGAAGTTGCGGTTTCCRAGTTGTACAAACAGTACAATGGCATAACCTTCCTTCTGTGCCCTCCCCAAACTTATTTTTGGAGGTGGCACTTGCGGGCTGCAGCTCTCAGTTTTTGGAGGGATGCTGTGTTACAGCCGTGGTTGTGTTGAGGCTGCTCTACAGACCCTGCTTGCTTTGTGAGCTTCAGGGCAGCTACAGTTCGTATTATTTTATATCTGGTKGCTAAAACTAGGCAAGCTTTTAGCTTCCTCTCCTCCCCAGTTGCAGCAAATTACTGGAAGAATATTTGAAGGATGTCAGGGTTGGTCTGGGAGAACAGGAGACAAAAAATTCGGGGTGTTGTTCGCTGTGAAAAGATGAGATACAAACTGCAAAGTGTCAATTTTGCTTTTTATTTTCTCCTCACTTCCTTCTCTATGTCAGAAGCAGTGACAAAAATATTTGTAGGTTTTACTTAAAGTATGTGGTGGAAAAGTTTTCTTTTTAGAGCAAAGGCTAATGAGTCTCTTTTAGTAACATTTCAGTATTTATTTATTCCCCGTGTATTAAAACAAACTARAAGAAATAATATTTATGTGAAACTCACTGTAAGGCTCTTGAGTGTTTTTTTTCCTCTTTTAAATGCAGTCGGTCATTAAGTGGAACATCCATTTTGGAGAACTAACATAATCTGTGTTTTTGTTTAACACTCTGTAGTCAGTGGACCTACAGGATGATATAGCAAGGCCAGGTTACCTGTGTGTTATTCAGGGAAACTTAACTGGTCGAGTTCAAGGGATAAATCCACTGCAAGTGGGGGATGATGGCACTTCTGTTCCTTTAGCACTGGTGTGGTACCAGTGGGAGTTAGAATGCTAAGTTGCAGTGTCTSAATGTAATACTGGGCAGAGTGATGAACCTTCTTATCCTGGAGCACGGCAATTGTTGGCTGAAACTTGGCATGATTTTAAATTCTCTACATCTACAGAGAGAGCATAAGGAACAGTAAATGTACTACAGTTTTCCATCTGCCAAAATTGGGACAGTGTTGCTGGGTTCCTCTGGTTTTGCTCATGGAATAAGTAGGTAAGGTGTTCTTTATTTGGACAGATTGATTGTCCTAAGGTGAAGCTGACTAAAGAAGTCTAAGATGCCCAGGTGTTTCCACCATGTTTTCATTGATGAGGAGACGGGAGAATTCTTTTCAGTAGTGGAGTCATGTATATGTTTTATGGGAAATAGGAYTGGGTGTGAAGAAAGCAGGACCTGCTATTTACATTGCGCTAAATGAATCCACTTGTAAGAACAGAGGCAAAACAGAGATAACCATAAAAGTAGCCACAACCAGCCACTTAAGCAGAAAACATCTCAAATACAGCTCCTAGCATTAACCTTAAGTAGTCATGGTTAACATGACTGTCATACTCCAGTGCTAAGTTTGCATTTTTAAAATATTTTAGTTAAAATGTGCTTTAAAAGGCTGCATTTTCTGGGTGAACGTAAAAGGAGAGCACGTGGCAGAAGTCTGGGAGTGAACAGGTAATGGTGTCTCCCATTAGAGCAGAACTGCAGTAAGCAAACAGACCCAGGTACACTTCCTTTTAAAGGAGGGTGAGTCCCTTCTTATCTGCATGACCTTCGGGGTAATTTCCTTTGGCTACTTTTGAAATGCTAAATTTGTTGTGTCTCTTCATAACAATTTTTTCATCACTGAGGTAGGCTGTGTTTGTGGGAGTAGATGCTACTTTAGTGTTAGATAAGCCTATTACAGGGTATACAAAAACTTYTAAAACAAGTTTTGATTTTTTTCTTGCAGAGACAGAAAGCCACACCATGTACTATTTGCTGCACAAACTATGCCTGCAAATACATGGGCTTAATAAAACTGGTGTGTATTTTGCAGTGGACTAATAAGGTTTGATGTTCTTCCCGGTGCCTGTGTACAGCTGGATTTTATTACTTGGATTAAATATCACTGCAGAAATGTACACGCAGTGGCGGATTTAATCATGCTAACAAATATCAATGCACAGAATTTTCTAGTTTTTSTTTGCTTCAGGGAGGTACAAGGTTATTAGTCCCATTGATATCCTCTTCAAAAGGAARCCAAGTAAGGGTTTAAATTAAAAGCAAAGTTTTTATTTTTCTTCCTTCTTTGGATTGAACACGCATTCACTTTTATCAGTCTTTGCCTGATTAAACTAATGAATTTAGTTTGACTTCGGTATTAACACATGTAAGATGGTAATGGTTTTGATTTTTGTTTAATATTGCTAGAACAAGAAAATGCCTTTAATGACTAGTGTGGTTTCTTTCTGCGTGCTTAGGTTTGACAGAATATTTAATAATATCCTTTAGCTTGAAGATAAATTTGTTGATTAGCACTACAGCCATGACCCAAATCCAGGCAGTRTAAAATTGCTGCATATTCTGAAATGCTGTGAGTACAGAAAATGCTACATATAATTGGGGAATAKATTTTAAATAGTTTCTGTTATTGTAATTGCAACTTCATTAATGTTTGATTTCTTTTTAAGACTTCTAGTATGGAACTTTTTTCCCTCAGAAAAATTTTCGTTCAAAGCTAAAACTATGTGAAGACTTGCAGTGTAATAGGAGGAAGAAAGAAATTCTGTGGGGTGTGTGCATTCACTGAGATGGGATCTGGTACCACAATCCTCTTTCTTCCTCCTGTTTACCAAAAACCCCAAACAAACCTTATTTTATCAATTATATACAATGGGCTGCTTCCATGCAACTTTTTTGGGGTGGAAAATACCATTTGCTTTGTTGGTGCTTTCTTTACCAGTTAGTGTGCCTTACAAAGTTGCCTTTTGGCCTTTGAATGCGTGGGTGTAACGGGGAGGAGAAAGAAATGGAATTAATTTTAAGATCTAGAATAGGAATCTGTGATTCTATGCTTACTCTGTAGCTTGCGTAACACAATCCTTATCACATAGGCCCAGAAAATGAGTACCTCTGTATCTAAGGAGTTCTGCACTGTAGCCTGAGCTATTCCTTTTGCCAGGTCTTCACAGGTTAAGTGAACTTTTGGAGCCCTTTCAACTATTGCTAAACTGCAGTTTAGATGCACTTATATGTCTAAATCTGATGGTACAGTTTTACAGAAAACATATGAGCAAAGATGAAGCAGTGCCCTTATTTTGTTCATGGAGGTGACAGGGGAGACAAAATAAATTGTACATTATGTGAGCACGAACTTCTGATACTGATCTCCAGTAGTATCTGGTGCCTGTTATCAGGAGGATGATAAAAGTGATCTACCTGGGCAGTTCCCTTGGCTTCATTGTGGCTCTCTGGGGAGCTCRCTGTCTCTCTTGTTATAATCTTGATCCACTTGCAGAATGTGTTGTAGCAAGAGCTCAGGGAGTGAAAACTGATGCAAGAAGGACAACAGTAACAGCACTGAGGAGGGATGGGAGTGTGCAGTGTGTAGATTTCCTTCACTGTGCACAGTAAGGTCTGCGGAATGTGGCCGTGTGTTTTTCCGTCTTCCCTTTTTCCCARTTTTAGCATTTGTTTTTCTATATTGGTTTCATAGGGTTTTTTCCTGGAACGGGTAGAATTAATTTCATTGACCATTTATCAAAGTTTTCCATCATCTGAATTTAATGAACAGCTTTCTTGTATGTTTAAARTGTAAAGAAAAACAGACTCTAAAAAAAAGAGCTTTTTCTGGAAATTATTAGTTCTCCACCTTCTAGATCAAGCTACTTTCTGCTCCCAAGAAGATGCCTTCTAAATGAGGCTCATATATCTGCATCAGTTTCTTTTAGAAACTGCAGCCGTAGTTTCATGCTTTAAAATTGGTAGCAAGCCTGCTAGAAATCAAGAAAAAAAAATTTCTAARTGGATGCAAATTCTGTTGGATTAAGCAGTTAGTGAATCTGTAGGACCATTGAGAAGTCTGTGAGGATGTTTCTGTATTTTTATGGATGCTTTGTAAAATGCATAGCCAAAAGCAGTCATTTTTGAAAAATGAGCCCTTGAATAATAAATGGAGTGGTATCACTGGTGCAAACATTTTTACAAGAAAGGCTGCCGGAATGTCACACAGGAATTTTGGGAGCATTAGGTTTTATTTTTTTTAATCTCTTCCGTGCTTCAAAGAAAGATCTGTAGAAAATAACGAAGATAAGTATTTAAAGCTTCAGAGATTTATGAGGAGAGTTAGTTATTGATCTGGAACTCTAGAATTCTCTTCCAACTACAGTAGATTATTTAAAACTTAATGAAAACTGTAGGCTTCAATTCAGAGATTGGAAAATTAAKTCAAAATATTAGTGAGAAACAATAGATAACCTACTTTATAGCAGCTGTAGTAATAATTTGAATCATGATATATTGCTTGTCTTAGAGCTCAATGTCTAATTCTTTTGAGATAATAATTTGAAGACCAATTGTGACAGAAAAGTCAGAGAGGAGTATCATAAAACAAAATGCTTCTGTGGATAGTTAAGGTATTTGCCTTAGCTGCTAGATAGACTTTATCTGAATTTGTTGGTTTTTTGGAAGAAATAAGCAGTTTTTACTGTGAAGGTACTATGCAAATGTTCTTATAATATGCTCTTCCTTCCATTTGTTATTTAAAGACTCTTTTCCCAGCTAATATGTCCTACTTGTATTTTCTTGATCCTTTAATCTATTCTTGAAAACTTTTATCTTGCATGTGAGAGAGTTACTCCTGATGGGAAAATCATCTTCATTTTCTGAGCCCCTTTGCTAAAATGGGAGGGACAATGAAGCAGTTGTGCCACGTGTGGTTTCTGAAACTGCAGCTTTTAAAGCAAACATTCCCGTGGGTCATTAAGAGCAGCTGCCCTGACTTTCGGTGGCACTGGAGTTTTTATAGCCCCTGTTACAGCCAGCCTGCTGCTTTGGTGACCTGCTGAAGCACCTTCTGAGTGTTTCAGCCTCGAAAGGAGGGTGCAAAGAGCAAATCCACCCTGCTCTCTTGTAGATCCCCTTTTCCTGCCTCTAACGTCAGACTTTGCTCTATTGCAGAGCTAGAGACACCAGAAAAAGTGTTTTGTGCATTTATCTGCTTTCTAGAGGACTTAAAGGTTGATCCTGCTTGCATTGAAACATGTAGGGACAGGACTGCCCTGACCTTCCTGGACATTTTGTTCTGGGCTCTCCAGTCCCTTGGGTGTCAGGCCTGAAAGCTTGGCATCTTACCATGTTTGGAGTCTAGCAGGTAGGGAAAAGGACATAATTCTGGCTATGGGGAACACAGAGTAGGATAATGAAGCCAGACYTGCACAGGTTTCTGCGGAGATATGGGGAATAATCTGTATGCAGAATATCTGAGTTCTGGACAGTTCAGGTTGATATGAGATGGAAAAGGAACAGTGACAGTAACTTTGCATCTCAACTCAAATGTGTGCAGGGCTATTGTTCCTATGAATGAAAGCCCTCAGGCCATTGCAGTGGGTTGGGTTTTTTTTCTGTTAGTAGCTTGTACTTCTTTCTGTAAATGAGGACACAAGAAGCAGGCTCTTTTTGGGTAGCTGCAATGCTGCCTGGGAATACCCCGAGGGTTCTTGRTGGTTTTTTAATAGCCTAGACAGAATGCTGTGAATATATAAACATTACAGATTAGAAAAAGAGAGTGAAAGAGAAAATATTAGTCTTCCTCAGACTTAAATTCTGATCTCCCCCACCCCCTGTCAAATACCCTTGACAAATACCCACTGAGCCATACTTCTGCAGCATCATTTGTGCTGTAAATGTGTTACCTCCTGGCAATATGCTTCATGAAAAAGAACTGCTTCCAAAGATCAGTTAATTATAATTATGTTAACGGAAGCATTTTTATTCTGAATTATGACAGCTGACTAATCAGGATGCAGGTCACTTTTTTATTATGCTTAAGAGAGATCAAGGACTCTACACAGTGATCCATAAAATCCCATCCTGGTTAACCACTCATTCCCATAGGACTGTATTTCATCAGGTTGATAACATGCCCATTATTTCTGTATTCCCTGCAAAGTTAAGGAAGAAAAGCAAAATCCAAGAACATTATCAAGCCCATATTGCTTAGCAAGCTCGCTGTCGAAGAGGAAAAATGCTTGGCAGAGATCCATGTTATATGCTTTGAATATGTAGCGCTACTTTTTTCCTCAAACAGAATCTACTCAGATTGTTACACTAAATTATGACATGGTTTCTTTGGAGTTCAGCTTGTGTATCTGTGTCAGAATTGCTGTGAACTTCCAGTTGGTGTATCCTTGCCCACAGTGGGTGTTTTGTCAGGATGTGTGGTCTGAGAGGTGGCAGTTGTAGTGACAGATTGTATGGAAGTATCAGTTGGTTCAGTATCAGTCAAAGATAAGAGTGAACTATAACCAAGTTATGACTCATGAGTAACATGAAATTACAGGATTTAACAAGTTAATGTGTTTCATTTCTAGAAGTCTTTTTGGTATTGCCTGTATACTAAAGCAGGTTTAGTGTTACTGTCTTGGTGTATAAATTGATTTGAGGAAAGACAAATAGCAGCCACCAAGCTTACTGTGTAACTCTTCAAAGTTCGAGTGATTTGTTTAAATTTATTTGTTTATGCTGCCTGCTTCAGACTTGCACCGTTTTCTTTACATTGCACACAGAATATTGTTTACATTTACTTTTTTTTCTGGTTTCTTTCTGCATGCCAATTGTCACAACAAAGACAAGAGGGAAGCTACTGTGCATACCAACTTTGGAAACTATTTCATGTTGAGGAAGGCAGGTGTGTGTGAAAATGACTCCTAGTCCTGTAGTTCTTGTGTGYCTCTCTTTAAAAGGGAGGATGGGGAGCTGTACCAGGAAGATAAGGGATAAGTTGGAAGAAAAAGGAACAACTTCTTTTCTGCAGTTGGGAATAGGTACTGAAGTGCTCAGTTTCTTGCTTCTTAAATATTTTTCACAAGAGCAGGTACAAGTCATGCCTTCTAGTCCATTCTTCCTCTGCTCCCCCTTCCCAACTGTTGCTCTTTGTCAGTCCAGACCTCGTTCCAGTGCTTGAGAGTATTGCTGTAGAAGTGAGATAATCAAGTTCATTTAAAAATCAGTTCTAGCATCTGCAAGGWATTTCTTGCTTTGAAAGGCCAAGTTGATGTTATTACTGAATATTTTATTCAACCTYACTGCTTTTTTCCCCTTCATTTACCTCCTATCCATGATATATTTCTATAAGGACCATCAAAAGTTTAGTAGTTCTGTAGTAGATGTGTTCTTTGAATCATAAACTTAGAAGTCAGTTTTTTAGAGGAAATTTGCAATGTAATACAGCTGCAAGTAATGTTGTTTCTTTGGGTTTGTATCTTTGACTTGAAGAAAAGTTGTTTGATTACCCAACTAAATAAAGAACAAATAAATCCTGGCAAATTAATAATGGCAAAAAGTTCTTATAACAGCAGTTTTGAGCACTGGTTTATTAAATAATGGACCACCAGGTAAACCTTACTGCCCAACGCTGCATTTTACATCTTATTTAAATGTTCTGAAATTATAGAAGATCTGGAAAATTCTGTTCTTAGTTATCTTATCCAAACCTCCCTAGGTATAAAGTCTTAAACCTGGAATTTAAGTTTAGGTCCAGGAGTTAGAAATTATTCTTAATATAGAAAGATTGAGAATTCTGTCTCTAACATTTTGAAGAATGCTTTTTTCAGGAGGGGATAAGTCATAGTTGCACAGTGTGTCCACAAGCTTCGTCTTGGGTGGACACTTGGATGTTTGCAGAGTGGGAGAAGAAATCGGATAGCTTGACAGGGAGAAGGATTTTACTTGTCTTTGTTTTGCCTAATCAAATATGATAGAACTTTGGGTTGCTCTTCCTTCTGGCAGGGATTAATGGGCAGTCTGTGAGTGAGACTGACATAACAGACATGGTTTGTCATCCCTATGCTCTATGTGCTTCAAGAGGCTGACATGGACGTGGATAAATATGCCAGTAAATTTTAAAATCTGAAATGCTTGTGATGAGCAGCTGGAAATGGAAAGAGATGACCTCTTCCCCTCCTCCCCATCTAACACTTAAGCAATGGGAACAGAAGGTCTAAAGGCCAGAGAATGTGGCCTGTGGTTTGTTTTAATGTTATGGTTTTCAGAACATGGAGTTGGCTTCCTAAATCGATCTCTGTGTGTGTGCAAGGCCTTGCAGTGCTGTGTAGGAATTCAGTTTTGTGAACTGTTCACAGAGCCTCTTCAAGGCTGACAGTTATTTAAAGCGATCACATAAAACATGATTCCTCATGTTTTTTTGGTTTTTTTTTTTTTTTTTTTTGGTTAGCTCTGCAGAGGCTTTGACAAAAGGCACTTCTGAAAGGCATTTGTACATTTTCCAAATGGTATTAAAAATGTTGAGGGGCACATACTGCAATCTGTCTGCCTAGAATTACCTGACAGAAGTGATGACAATACCTTTACTGAAATAGTTCTCTGGGCCTCTGGTGGTGGGTGAGAGAACGCCTGAAATGCTCCCAGGATTTCCAGCGTGCCTCCCGGTGTGTGAGAATTCCTGTCACGTACAAGAGTGTCACAGGTTTCTGTTCAAGGGGGGGGAAAAGGAACCCAATCACTGTCTTTAGCAGGAGCTTGCTTGTGCCTGATGGAGTTTTTGCAGGCTGGGTTTAATTTTAGTTCTGTTGGTAGGTCTGATGCTGGCTCTGCACTGCACCGGAGTCGTTCTTTAAGCATTACGTGAAATTTCATGAATCGAGACTTACTTGAAAAGAGGATGCAGCCACACTTCTGAGTTACAGAGCCTAGGGGAGCTCGCTGCATCTGTCAGCAGTCATTTCAAGTGGGATTTTTTTTCTTCAGCTACTTTGTGAACGTTTCCTTTAAACTTTATTTAGAGAAATCAGTATGCATTCTCTGCAGTAAATAATTTTAAAATGTTTTGTAGAAATACATTTAGGACTGCTTGCGTTCTTTTGTTTCCTTGTGCTGAAGTCACTTTAAATGCATCACCCCAGCCTGTAGAGTCATCAGGCAGAAATCTTCCTGTGAAGGTAGAGGAGTTGTTCCTGCATCAGTTTTGCTTGAGCATACTGAGGACAGCCATGTAATCAGGTGTAGTAATGAAACCTGTTGGAATTTTGGAGGAGCACCTAGTTCCTTTGATCTTGCTAACGAGCAATGATTCAAGTGCTACAGATTGTAAAGGATCTGGTATCACCAGCAMGACGGAGAACAGATGCTGCCAGGAAAGGTAAGAGCAGCACTGGGATATATTCAGTGTTCTCAGTAAGTTGCTGTGAATCAGAAATATTCTGGAGTTTGGTTGTAGTTAAATTGCGTACTTGGTGCTTAAAAATGTTCTTTGTTGTGGCACGTACAGCTGCCATAATTTGGCTTAGAACTATATTAAGCCTAATTATTATCGTTTTCGCAACTGCAGCTTTCCCAAAGAGAATCCCAGTGACGTTTATTATGCTGAAAATTGAGTTTGTCAGCATCTGTAACTGTTACTGTTGTACTAAAGATTTTCCTTTTTTTGTTTATGTGGTAAAAACATTTTTGTTGTCTGGAGAGCTCAGGTTGTGAAAATAGCAGCTGTATTCTTTGTAATCCCATCAAAATAGTTTTTAGAGTCTTAATGCTCTAAATGAGAATAAGAGCAAAAATAGGCTTCTTTAGTGCTTATGGAAATGAGAGACTGGAAGTACACAGCTGCACTGCTGGTTAGTTTTACAAGTAGATTATTTCTAGATTACAGCTAACTTCAAAATCCAAAATGCCTCTTGCAAGTGTATGAAACACTACTTGAAATACTCAGTGATTGTTTGAAATTAATCAATGTTAAATGCTCTTCTTGTTTACTTCAGTGTGTTCAATATTGTTTTTTCTTTGCTAAAGTATTGCCATCCTTTGTGGTATCTGGCACACACAGCTAATTAGGAACTGATTAAACACTTCTTTTGTCTTTTACATTTTAATTATTTGTAACTGGTGAATATTTGGTTTGTAGAGGAACTAAATAATTTGTAGGGATAACTTAAAAATTTCATTCCTTTCTTTCTAGAAATAATTTTCTAGGATCATTTTATTTTGTATTGAATAGGTCATGAATAATTTAGGATCTACAGCATTTGCATCTGCCTGTAACTGTGTCATTTTTCTGTTCTGCCCTTACAGTAATGTGTGGCTATAGACAAGTACTTTCATTTTAAACCACTCATCTAATAACATCAGGCTGCTCTAACTGTAACAAGTCAGTTAATGAAACACCTCTGTAAGTAAACAAAATGAGTGGAGGTAAAACTGGGCTCAGCTGTTATCCTCTTATTCTGGGAAAAAAAGGCAAGCTGCCTAATTACTTCCTTAGATTTTGCAGTGATTGGTTGAACATCCCCCCCAAGAGTTGTGTAATTTCATGCAAGTGAATTATTTGACTTTAGCACTGTTCACTGTTCAGTTTTTGATTTGTGCTTACACTGGTTTCAGAGAAGGACGAAGGGGCAGGAGTTCTACTTGTCTGTTCTGCACGTACCTCACTGGTCAGGCAGGATTTTTATAGAAGTATTGTAAGAACTTGTTTAAAAAGATAACACCAAACCCCGTGAAAATACTTATTTATAGGAACAGATTCAATGGAATTGAAAGGGAAAGCTTTGAAAAACGTGAGGAAATGCTCCTTCTCACTTCTAAAGCTTCGAGGTTTTTTTTCTCTGTTTGTTTTACTCCCTTCTTAAAATACATTAATTTTGGTTATTGTTTGGGTGGTGTTCGCAAGCTGCTACTGAGCTAATTAGATGTTAGCTCTTGCAGAACCTGGTAGTGCATTTTGACAAGCAATATTAAGATCTTAACATAAAAAAAATTCAAGTATTCCGAAGAAAACATTTTCAAAAGATGCAAAATGCTGACAGACTTCTGTGATAAATACAGTAATTTGAGTAGACATTAGTTTTTTTTCTTCACAGCATGCAACATTAGGCATCTGGTGTACATGAAGGGTTGTATTCTGCAGAAATGACTCATTCTGAGTATTGTTTTCAGTAAATGGAAAAATGTACTTGTAAAGGAATAGTTGTTAGGAGGCCCACTGTGATTGTGAGGTGAATCCATGGAGACATGGGGGACGATGTGTGAAGTGTTTACCAAAGTGCTTTCAAATCGGTGTTACTAAACTGTAAAGATTTTAAATCCCACTCAGGTGCATCTCCCTCTTCCCCTTTAAAAGGTGTTTAATGTTAGAATATAATTTCTTGGGAGGTAAATGTTACAAAGGAGCACAGTGTATTAATTGCATTTTGATGCATAGTCTAAGTTAAAAACTTCTTTAAGACTGAATGTCCTAACCATATAACTATTTTTATTGATAGTACATAAGGTTGTGGGGGGAAGGATTCCTCTGCCCTCCAGTTTTCCTGAGATTTATTTTCAGACTGAGGCTTAGAAGCACAGTTTAATAGCCAAGAGAGTGTCTTTTTGCATCCATCATTCAGCATCAGAAGCTTGTTATAAGGTCTGCAGTAAGCACAGCTACTATGGAGATGAAAATTCAATCCCTGCAGAAGAAATTCCTGCAGAATGCCATTTAAAAGAACCCCATTAGTAATGTTCCATGGGTTGAAATGTGGATTTAATGGGGTAGCTGAACAGCTTGACAGAGTTGTGGAGTCTAATTTTGTTTTTTATGGGCCAGTCTGTTTTCACTGTGGCCATGACCTGTGACACTAGTTAAATTTAATTTTGTGTATCATCAGAGGTTGATAAACAGGTGGTTTACAAGACTAAATCCTGCACAGTTAGGCAGTGTGAGCATAAGTATCCACCTTGTCTCCCAGTGCAAGACCTGTGGTTCTGGTTTTGTCTTCAGTCTTTGGCTGTTGAGGCCAATACCAGAAGATCCTTCAGTAGCCCAGGGGGTCTTGCTTAGTGATACATGCAGTGAGCTAAACAAGGAAGTTTTGATTTATAATACCTCACTTTCCATACTTTTTTTTTAATCTTGTGCTGTTTAAAAATGGAATTATTAATTTTTTTAGGAAAAAAAGTTATAGAATTGTTTTCCATAGTCTTCCAATTGCAGTGAAGCTGAGTGTGTTGAGTTTGTTGTTTGTTTTTTGGGAAAATCCAGACCCTCACCGTATTTAAAAAATATCAGATTAGTTAGAGGAAAAAAATTGCTACCAGTCACTTATTATCAGAGGGGTAACACTTTACATGCTCTGTAAGTTTGAAGGTGAACGTAAAGTTGTGAAGAAATTTAAGAGGTTGCTATTATTTTATTTATGAGATTGAAAGTCTGCTTTGAATAAAATTAAATCATGCCAGTATAAAATTCTCTTGACAAGCGTTCTAATTCGAAGCCAAACATTTCACAAGATCTGAAACTTTTCTGAATTTTAAAAATAGTTCAAATGTTACTTCTAGAGAAATCCATGTAGAGTATAAATCTACTAATTATTTTCTTTCTTTTTTTCCATCACTAAAATCCTGGTTGAAATCCAAGTTGTTTAAAATTAATAAAGAAATACTCATGTTTACTTCTTTCCTCCCTCCTTCGTCTTACAGATGGCTGCAGCAGAACTTAATTGGCAACATCACCTTGATGTTAGGATATAAAAAGAGACGTTGTATTAAAACACTTCTAGCAGATGGGACAAGAAAATTGAAATCACAGAATTAAAAAGGGATGCAATATTTCAGTGTGAGAGAGAGAACTTTGGTTTGATACTTYTTTTTAATGGAATGCAAGAGAAGGGATATGTTTGGTCACGACACTGTTTGGGCCTACAAGGTCTGTAAGTGTTGGGCCAGCCAAGGATAACTCTGTTTTGATTCTCCAGCAGTAGCTGACACTTGAGAAGTTACTGCCTGGATTCACTGCAGATGATACAGGGATGGTACCTTGTATTTCAGACTTAGACTTGGCAAGAAACGGGCAGTGTTTTTGGTTTGTTTCTCTGGGCATGGACTGAGTTGATCAGTTGCAAGATGGAGAAAATAAAGGTCTCACATCAAGTAATCATGGTGTTTCCTCGTTGCCTTTGGTGATGGTAGAGGAAAAGTGTAATCAAATCAAATGCATTCCCTTGAGACAACTAGTGAAATATTGGAAACTCTCTTCAATCCCTTGATTTTTCTGTTTGTTGTAACATCTTTGCATGGAAGGCTGAGAATTTTGCCCTGTATGGGAGGTTCCAGGGTTACCTGCATTTCTTGTTTCATTTCTTCATATAATACTGTTATAATCCAGGTTGAGTATTTTAAGTGATAAAAGCTGGAGTAGAAGTAAACGTTTTTCTMGACTCATATACCTGTCCTTGAATTGCTTCATTTATTAAAGGTAGATTGGCCAGAAGAGCCAAGTTAATGAAAATTAACGAGCTCTTCAGTGAGCTGCAAGCAGGGAGTTTAAAAAAAAAAAAAAATTTTTTGTCATTAAATGTGAAATTCTGCCCACAGCAGTCAAGATAATGTATTGTACATTACGTGTACACGGCTTCAATTAATAATTTACTGTGGCTAAGTTTCTACCAGTCTGACAATTTAACTGTATTTCAACAGTTCTGACGTTATTTATATTAAAGTTTCAGCTCTGGTGTCACAAATAATTAATGTTAGCAGAAATGACTCCCCTCCTGCCTTGCCTCTGCTGCTCACTTTGCCTCTTCATCCCAGTTCAAATCYCCACAGTGCTTCATGCGCGTTTGCGTGGCCATGCAGTGGTTTGGATTGGGAAATGGTGCTTTTTGTTCTTGTTCAGTTACTGTAATCTGGATCAGTTTAACTAATCCAATTGCTAATGCAGTTCCACGAAGGTGCTTGTCAGCTCCAAGGAGGAGCCAGCAGTGGGATGTGAGTGAATCCTTGGGGATGACCTTCCTTCAGTGGTGCTACTGACTGAGGCTCCTGGGAAGTGCTGCTGGGACTTCCCTCTGCAGGAGTGTGAGGAATTCACCTCAGGATGATACAGACACAAGCAAGTAATAATACAGTCGGATCGTTGTGCAACTGGACACACATTGTGACTCATCTAGAGTGTTTTTACCTAAAATACTCATTTCTGTGGCTGGCATTCGCTACCTCTCACTTTAAATAGTAATAACTTTCATGGGTTATRCATACATTTTTGCTTTTCTATTGAATTTCTTATCTTGGCATTTTATTGCCTTCTTACTTTATTTGGAATTTTATTCTTCTCCTTTGTGTGATGCCAGCTGCAGTGATTAAGAAAGGTCCTGGTGCTGCTTCACCATATGTAGCTGTTAATGGCTTACTTGAGTGTCTGTCTCTTTGGTTATTAGGTAGGTAGCATCATTTAACAAAGTGTGTAGATGTTGTATCTTGGGAATTGATTTGTGGCATAACAAAATTRATACAGACAGCTAGAGTTCATTTAGCTGTGGAGGAACTACAGAAAAAAGAAGTACTACTTGTTCTCTCTTTATGCAATTATGTTAGTCATCTGMAGTGAGCTGATTTGCCAGCAGGTAAGCACAGTAACCGCAACTCATCTTCATCTTCGTACCATGATTTGTAATTCCACTTGGTCTTGGGCTTTTTTTGGGAAGGTGTGACTTCAAACCCATGAATTGTCAGCTGTAATATTCTCAATAATCCTGAAATAGGATTTTAGCATTCTTATTTGTAGCACATGGGAAATGTGGGAGCTTAACATAAAATATTCCTATAAAAGTGGGTTTGAAAAAGAAGGAAGGTTAGGGAACTGTGCAGTAGTGTAATAGGGAAGATCACAACAGGTTTGCAGTGATGTTTCTGCTAGATGGGACAGAAATTCAGTTTTGTATACATCAGCACAGCTGTGTTGGCATCAGTGAAGCKGATCTGACTTGCTCTGTGTG
The DNA here is from genome assembly GCA_018881555.1 of Amblyornis subalaris. Taxonomy (NCBI): domain Eukaryota; kingdom Metazoa; phylum Chordata; class Aves; order Passeriformes; family Ptilonorhynchidae; genus Amblyornis; species Amblyornis subalaris. The sequence goes on from JACAXG010000107.1 coordinate 563,468, forward strand.
TGTGGATTTTTTTTGTGTGTGTGGGTTTGTTTTTTTTAATCTTTAAAGACCCACAATGAAAAGACTCATAGGAAAATAACTTACTTTAAGAGTGTGTGTTTGTGCATAGCTACAGAGTTCACAGTTCTTGTCCTGTAGATGAAACAGCACATATAAAAAAACTATTAGAAAGGAATTGGGGGGTGGTTGTTGTTGTTGTTGTTTATTTGGGKTTTTTTTGATACTACTGGAATTGCTGGGTGTTGTGGTTATTTTCAATCCATCCAAGGATGGTCAAATGTAAAGTACAAGTGATCTGCAAACCCTCCTGGYTTCACTGCAGCAGGAGGAACCTGGCAACCGGGTGGAAAGATCAACTGAAAACAAGGTGGATTTGCGGGGTTCCTTGAAAGAAGAGGACAGTTAATGATTCACTCAAGTTTTTGCTTAACATTTGAGAAGATTAATGGGTTACATGGCTTTGAGTTTGAGCTGGTAGGATGAGTGTATTTGGCTTTCTGGTTTCGGTGATACTGCAGCTGAGACCAAGATTCTGTTTTGCCTCTCAAGGCATTTGTCTTCTGTGTTTGCAGTAGAGCTGAGATCTCACGCCTGGATCTGAACRTGGCAAAAAGGTGTTTGTGTCCTCTGCCTTTCCTTCTCTACTGGCTCTTGTGCTTCTGTTGCKTTGTGAATTTTACAACTAAGACATTTTAATTTTGATTTGGAGACTTCTGAGAAAAGGCTGGAAAGCTCTGCCTGAAGGATCTAGAAAAACAAGCCTTATTCTCTGTCTTGCATTTTCATAGTTCAGGTGAACATATTTTTCTGGTCTTGATTTTGGTGGGATGGCAATTGTGCATATGCTATTTTCAAGCATGTACAACTTTTTTCTTATTGACTGTCAAAGTGTAATGCTGTTGTTATTTTACATGACAAAGTATATTTCTTTTCTTGAAGAAAAATTGTGCTGTTGAGGTGTGTGCAGTTAAAGCAATGAGGGATCATCTAATTTTTTTGTGCCTTAAATCATTAAGTTTTCTGTGTTTTATTGTCATGCTTACAAAATTTGGAATCCAGTGTTAAATATGAATGCTAGTTTCCATGTTTTTTACTTGGGAAGCTTATACAGAATTCATTTAATACATCTTAAAAAGGTGACAGTTTTGTTTTTTAAATTGCAGTGGATATGATTAAGCAATGGTGCAGAGATAAATGCTGATAAGTTTGCCTGTTTGTTTTCAATAACTGAAAATGTGGTGAGTATTTCAAAGTGACAAGGTCCCAGCTGGACATTTGCTACAACAGATAATTATAGCAGTTGGGTGGCTTAGACAGTGCTTTGGTGTATATTGACATTTCACAACTTCCCTGGACATGTTATCTGGCTGCTTTCAAGTATTTTTGTCCTGTTGAACTTCTAGATCTTTTGGTATAGCTTGTAAGGAAGATATCCAGACTTCTCCAATCAGCTATCAAAGCCTTTTTTTTTGGTTCATCTCGTCTAACAGCAAATAAAAATATTAGTTTCTCAGTGGATTAGTTTTTACTATTTTGTCCTTCTGGTTGTAAGTCCAAGCAATTTCTTCTAAAGGAAATTATCTGTCAGCATTAGTATTAAGCTATCCATAAAAATGCTAATTTGAACTGAATTTCCAGATCAAACAGAAAACTTAATTCGTGTCAGTTAATTAAATTCTTGGTGGAAATGAGAAAATAAGTACACAGATGCCCAAGACTGCTGCTGTCTCTTTGCTAATAAAGCAGCTAACGAAGCATTTTTAGCAGTACCTGCAGAGGGCAGGTCCTTGGTGGGAATGATTTCCTCAAGGAACAGATTCTACTCCCTTCTGTATAATGTCCCAGGTGATGCAGGTTTTTTTTTTCTACTCATATCTTCTGTAGCATTGTTACAGGTCAACACACTCAAATAAAAGGAAGTATGTGTGCAGACRCTCGATTGCACACACTTCTTTCCAGGAGAAAGAAGAACACACCACTTGTCTCAGGTGTCATGGCCACTTAACTCTGCTCCCCAAGCCAGGGTATAAATCTTGGGACCTGCCAGCCATGAGGGCTCCATGTGTGCAAGTGGGTTTTGGTGTAAAATGAGTCTGGGCTGACTGGCCACAGCTCCTGTGAGCAGACTCTGTCCTTGTGGAGAAGCTTGTGGATATTCAGCTTGTGGACTTGGGATATTCTCGTTTGCCGAATACCACTGCTGGATTGAAGGTGTTCTCTACACTTGACATGGAATTGGCAGTTCGAGCAGTAACTCTGCAAGATTGGATTAGATTGTGCCTTCAGTCTCAGGGCGTTCTGAAGACCTCAGGGGTTTTGTAGCTTTTAAGCCAGGTATCATCTTGATTCACACATTTGAAACCACACATCCTTGGGAGTGAAAGTTGCATGCTGCAGTTGATATTTTTCCTTCTCTTCCTTTCCCACTCTATGTGTCGTGGTTGGTTTTGTTGCTTGTTTGATGTGGGGTTTTTTTTTAACAGTAATTTTTTGTCTGGCACTGTTGTGCTTTCTGAACAACACATTATCACAATCCGGATGCTCCATTCCTATGGCACATTAGCAGCCTTTATGTGGCTATTATACTCTAATGCAGATATTAATGAAATATAAGTGGAATACTAGGAAAAGAAATCTCCTTATTTCCCTGTTGTTTAATTCATCATTGAAAAATAGGTATCTATTTCAGAATCTAAAAATCAAATGTCTTTTTCTTAGCATTCATGTTATAGTGGTGTAACTGATGGCTGTGCCTTCCTCTCCTTGCCCAGGGCAGACAGCAGTTATATCTGAATGTGAAGTGTGCAAATGCAACCTTTCTGCCTATTATTTTTCCAAAAGGAACTAGCAAAGTCCTGTAAGTTTTATAGGTTAATCAGATTGCACAAAACTTTCTGCATTTATCAACTGGCAAATATTTTTATTCCCTGGAAACCGAAGGGGAAATCGGTCGTTTTTGCTTTTCTTTGTTTTTAGATGAGACATTTTTCTTTTGAGATTTAGCTAATATACCAGGCAAGATGAATATGTAAGCATTTGGAGGGAACGTGAGTGTGAATAGGCAAGTTTCACCATATCTGCTAGTCTACACTGTGCAAGTTTTCCCCCCAAAATATTTTGACTACAGGACACTCTCCAAGTCATTTTTTATCTCCAGTTAGTCAGGAGTATCTTACAGAGTTAAAGGCTGACTTTCAGGCTTGTTTTTTTAGAAATAGAGCCTTCAAAATTGTAATTTTTATAGTTTTTTTCTTGTGATTCCTGTAACAGTTAGAATGGAAGTGTAGCTTTTGTTGCTAAACCTCATTTTTGAGTGGGAAATAGCAATAGTCTGAAGGACATGGTTATAGTGCAGTTCACAGGTCTCAACTGGAATGTGAGAAGTTGCCTTGATCTGAGACTTCCTCTTGCTGATAGGAAAGGAAATACTGTTCGTGCTAATGAAGGGACTTTGGTAACTTGAATATGCTGTGATCTCTTCTAGAGAAATATTTTCTGTTTCATTTAAAGTCACATTGTTTGGATTGGTGGAACAATTCTTCATCATTTTTAAGTGTTGGGTGTTTCTGGGATGCTTCCAGGGCTCCCCAGAGTGCAGTGTACTGCTGATTTCAGGCGTTGCACTTCGCTGTGTGATGTCTMAATGGCTGCACCGTTGCTCTTTGTCCTAATTTTTCTCCTTCTGTAATAAAAAAAACCTGACTAATCCTTTCCTTTTTCTGATGACAGCTGTACATTGAAAAGACTTTAACATGTTTTGAAAAATTTCCTCATCCATGCTGCAGCTGCATCAAGTCTTGAAGCCACCATGTCACATCACTGTGTAAAAGAAAATGTTGTGTTTGCAGACTGTAGTGTGGATCACACATTGCACAAATCAAAGATATGTTTTTGTCAATGCTGTGCCATGAATTAGTACCCTGGCTAGCTTTTGAAATATGTGGGATGAATGCTAGTCTGGAGCTTGCCAAATCTATAGATGAAAAAGAAAATAAGCTACACAGGCTCCAATTCCCACTACTATTTAGTTTATAGGCGTTGGAATGACCTTCTAATCTGTGCAGTGATAATTGCCTGTTTTACATAATGTGTAAAGCTTCGCAGAGGAGTGTTTGTAGTGATGGAACATGTATTAAAAATCATTGTCTGGTAACTAATAAGAATGTGAAGCCATTCTATAAATAGTGCAGATAAGCTCTAAAAGGAAGAATGAACAAATATACTTCGGCAAATCAAAGGACAACTGCGCTTGGGCCCAGGCTGGGCATTTAACACAGCAGTGGCTCATGGACCGTGTCCATGCTGGCAGGGAGCATGGCACTGGGGCAGAGATGGAGAGAGGAAAGGTGGGATTTCAACATTCCTCTGCATTTTGGCAGTTTTTTCCAGGCTAGATCAAACCCTGTCCTTATTCTTTGGGTAGGACATAAGTTGGAGGGAGGAGTGCATCTCCCAGATAGTTGAATTTGGAAGGAATCCAGCTTTGCATACTTCTAAGTCACTTCCCAGCACAAACTGTAGAACAGTAAATTGAGATGATCTGGAGCTTTGCTCCAAAGTGCTCTTCCAATTTAGACTAAAATGCTATTTATAGAATTGCGTGGAACATCAGTAGTCTTTTACCCCAGATTTTTGATCTCGACATTGACTAGAATAGCCTAATGAGGTTTTTCTTGGAAATAAGTGGAATTTCTGGTAGGCTTGATATTTCAGGGGCAGAAAGGGGATCAAGAGATTATGCACTAATGCATTGAAGACTGACATTTATGGCTTGGGTTTGTACATGCTCTGCCTCTTGAGATTAAGTGCTAAGTTAACAGGAAGGTTTCTGTTTGGCCATTATGTTGGGCTGACATGGCAAGGTTTTAGCCAGGACTGCGGAGTGTGTGAGAAGAGGGCAGGGGCTGCCCCCTGGGTTGGACACAGCCAGACCAAGCCTGCTCCAAAACAGGCCCATCCTTGGCCAAAGCTGAGCTCATCGGTGAAGCTGGTGACACCTCTGGGATAAGATCCTTAAGAAGGGATAAAAACCACAGTGCAGCAGTTGTGAGAGAGGAGAGAGAGAAAAATGTGTGGAAATCAGCTCTGCAGATCCCAGGGTCAGTGAAGGAGGAGGAGGTGTTCAGGCAGCAGAGCAGAGATTCTWTGGCAGCCTCTGGAAGACCATGGTGAGGCAGCTGTTCCCCTGCAGCCCATGGAGCTCCATGGAGGGAGCAGAGGTCCATCTGCAGCCCCCGGAGTCCCCTACACTGAGCAGGGGATGTGCCCTGAAGGAAGCTGCAGCCTGTGGAGAGCCCATGCTGGAGCAGGCTCCTGGCAGACACTGTGGCCCTGGAAGAGGAGCCCACACCAGGAGTAGGTTTTCTGGCAGGAACAGCAGCTTGTGAGAAAGGCCCACACTGGAACATTTTTGTGAAGGACTGTATCCTGTTGGAGGGACCCCATGTTGAAGCATGGAAAGAGTGTCAGGAGGAAGGAGCAGCAAAGACCAAGTGTTATGGACTGACCTATGCTATTTTTAATTGCCATTTAAATTTAATTTTTAAATTCGTTTCCCCAAGCCAAGTAGGTTTTTCTCATGAGGGTAATTGGTAAGTGACCTCCCTGTCTGTTTTGATCCATGAGCTTTTTCTTCTTTCCTTCTCCCCCTATCCTGTTGAGTAGGAGCAGTGAGATCAGGTCAGTGGGCACCTGGCAGGCAGCCAAAGGGTCAACCCACGACAGCAATGCTGAGGATGTGGACAAACTTAAACTTTGCAGGCCTCTGTTCCTGTGAGTTCTCCCCAGACCAAGTACCCTGAAGCGGCTGGTGACGGCAGCGTGAGCGAATTCAGCAGTTTGGCTTTTCTGCCGTGGGTTGCAGTGCACTCACATGATCCTGTTTACCAGCTCTGCCCAGAGCAGTAACTTCCAGCAGAGCTGGAGACAAAGGCAAATGATGTGTTCAACAAGCACTGTAAATCCAGGACTGGATGTCTGAATGAGGTCCTCCTGCACTTTCTTTTATGCTCCCTTAATGCTCCTAGGTAAAAAAAAATTAAAAATTTAATAAGCTTATTAACATTCCCAGCTACTGGTGTGTAGTAATTGGTTTTGAAACAGTGGTTATTGGTATGCCAGTAGATTTTTTTTTTTTGAGCAGTTCTAGCTGGTAAGTGTTAGAAATTCTAAAGTCGTTGCTACCATTAGGAAACCTCAACAAATTATGTCTTGCATCGTAGCTACAGAAATATCATGATATGAGGAACGTGGAGAAGAGAGAATAGAATTAGGATTAATGGGAATACACTTGAATGTGAGGTGATTGCAGGGGGCAGGTGGATGAGGGGAACACAACATTTATTTGACACATCTGAATCATTCCTGCTGCTGTAGAATTATTATTTAATACTGGTTAATAATGTGGGCTTTGTTTATTTGACTAAGCTGCCTTGGCAATTTCTGAYTACTTCTTAATTGAAAACAACTTTTCTGCAGTATTTTGTATTTCTCCTCTCAAACCTATTTTTACTTGCCTTTTATCTGTCATGCAGCTTTCATCAGTTGAGTTCATAGATTTCTGATTAGTGGGAAAAGATTTGTTTCCAATTAAAAACTAAAAAAAAAAATCTTAGAGCTTTATATTTGGGAATAATGTATTTTAATGCAAAGACATTACAAAATGGCTGTAACATGAAAACTATTGCAGCTCTTTTATAATTTTGAATTCTTTTTTTCCTCCACAATTAAAAAAAACTGCAGATGAGTTTGTTTCCCAAGCATGCTTCTTCATTCTGAGCCAAATGTGAAAAGTTCTTCAATTACAATTTGGTCTAAATCCTACAGTCCCTTGTGAAACGCTGTAAATGTTTGGTATTCTATTTATATGAACTTTGAAGCTTGAACTTAAAGCACTGATGGCTGAATGATCTATCAGGGAACTGCCAGATTTTGAAGTAGTAATGACATACCACTTTCACTGAGGAGCAGTTACTTCTGAGGTGTAAGAATAAGAAATTTGCCTTGCTTGCCCCGAAGTGGCCACACAGCACTTATATCTGGCAGACCATCACAGTAGCTTATAAATATGGCAGTTCCCTGTGTCATATCCTTATATCCTTATAACTTGGAGCTATCTAAAAGGTGACTATAAAGTATTTAAAATGAAGCTAATTTAGAGTCACCTTATTTTTATTCCTTTCATGCTGGTAAGTGTTTTTTCACAAGTCTCAATTGTGTGGTCTTTGGAGAATAACTCTGCTTTTCAAAGTTACTTGCAGTTCTCAAGACCCCTTCACGCTAACCTGTGCCATAGCCTAGTCCTCCCCAATGTCTTCTATTTCTTCTTTACCTTTCTAAGAACATGCAGTTGTTTTGCATCTATATTTTGCCTCCATGAGTTTTCCTTTAGGATTTTGATTTTTTTWAAWTTTTTTTTTCCATTTCAGCATTGCTTGTGTATGCAGAGAGCTACCAAATACTGCTGATGTAATATACAGGTGTGGAGGAGAAAAACAAGTGCAAGGTGGTGGGAAAATTGGTACTCAAATCTGATGGAATGTTGTACTCCCTTACCCCTTACTGWTGATGACCCCTGCGGGCTTTAACTTGACAGCTAATTGCATTCTGGCAATTTTGTACATCATCCTCTTAAAATGTCATTCCTTAGCTAAACATCACACTTCCTCCCTCCACCACCCCTCCTTTCTGTATCCTCTTTCCATGTTGCTTGTGTTTGTACTGTCTGTCATTAGGTGTGACTGCTAAATTCTCACTCCTGTGCTTCTCAAGCCTGTGAAGGTGTTACATTACCAGAAAACAATTACACWGGTCACTGCCTCATTGTGTGTTGTGTGTCAGGGTAAAGGTTGTGGTGTCCAAGTTGAGCAGCAGTGCTTGGGCTGTACCTCCATCAGCTCTGGAGCTCTGAGTGTTGCAGCCTTGATGTGCATCCACAGCATCAGAATAGACTTGGACCACTCAAACAGTGGTAGCCTCTCATTGCATTCCCACCAAAGATTTTTGATTCAGTAAAGCCTGGTTAGCTGAGTTGCAAATCCATGCATTTGTCTTGCGTCTCTGCTTAWACTCCTGTCTGTTTATCTGAAAAAAAGTGACTTGGTGTAGAAGCTGGTGATTCAGTGAAACACCATCTGGGCTCAATAGCACCTGAAGAATAATGGCTGTTTGTGATAGAGTTTTAATTGAGAGAGAACTTCCCCAGGGTGTGCAGCTGACTCATTTTTCAGAGAAACCTGTCAACAACATGTCTGAGGTGGCCTGACTGTTACCCTGGGATTAAGCAGCCTCTTGTACCTCAGGTACAAAGTACTCTCTGATGCTTTTGTTTTTCTACATTTTTATAGCACTTGTTATCACAATAATGTGAACCGTTGGATCCTGTTGTCAATGTTTAGGTTTTGTGTTCTCTTCCAAAACAGTGGGTGTTGGCAAATAAAGTATGTGTGAGTAATTTTATAGTGTTCAATAGTTACACCCCTGGATTTTTCTACGCCAGGGAATAAAATGAGCTAGAGAAAGGAAAAACAGTGAGCAGAATTTTAGACTAAGTACAGTAAAGTTTGTACTGATGACTAATGCATCTCAAAAGCTGTTGTCTTTAGTGTGGATTATACTAAAATAAATTAAGTTGAAAATTATATTTCTTATTTCTTTTTCTTTTCCGCAGCCTTAAGGGAGACTGGGTTGTTTATAAATTCTTTTGAGAACTTGCTGTCATAACAAGAAGTTTGTTGTTAAGTTAAGCAGTTTCAGAAAACTAAAACAGGAGAAATATTTGGTAATTTTCATTCACATTCAGACTTGTGTGACAGCAGATGACAACTATACTTGGGAAAAAAGGGAAGAGTTGATGAAAGGCTGTTGGATTTTCATCCAGTTTGGAGCCCCTGGAGTGATAACTCCTTATCCTTCCAAAATGCTGTAACTGAAGGAACATTTATGATGTTCATCCTCTTCATTTCCTATCCCATTACTAGACCTTTTGGGAATACCTTTGCAGAAATGATTTTGGCTTACTGCTTTACAGTTCCTTTTTTCAAGAAGAGGCTTTGGCTTTGTTTGTAGTAACATCAGAAATGCAGAGTTTAATATGCACTGAAGAAATGTCTTCAGTCATAAGAGGAAACTACAATTCATAACCAAAATATGTTTTTCCCTTGCAAGTAATTTTGGGTTTAATGTCACTGATGCAAATTTCAGACTTGAMTTTGCTGAACTTTCATGAGAAGTTCATGAATTTCATAATGAGTGTTACACCTCGTGGCAAGGTTTCCTGCCTGACCACTATGGCTACATCTCCAAGTCCAAAAAAGGTCTTAAAGGTAATACAGGCATTTGTAGAGCTTTGACCTCTTTAAGTTTTCTATCTGCACCTGCTGGTTGTAGCTAGAGCTCAAAGCTGTTGTGTTGTGATGTTTGGTTCATGCCTGGGTAACCGGTCAGCCCTGTTGCTCCTGGTTCTGTCCAGGCTGCCCAGATGAGAACTTGAACCCTCCCCAAAGTGCTGAATATCTTAATTGCTTGTCTGCAGGCACAGCAGACAGTGGGTGGATCTGTGTTTAACTCCCAGCTGGTGCTGTTCCTCCTTCTCKCTGATGGAGAGGACAGCTCACGTCTGCCCTTGGGGAGGGTTCTGCAGGGAGTCTGCTGTTCCCAGGGAACAGGTTGCTGTTCGCCAGATGCAGCTCCACAGGCTCAACCAAGTCTTGACTCGTCTGTGGATTTTGATTCTGTGAGGGATATGAAATTTGCAGTGATCTATTTGGAATGAAATAGGTTTTATMGGCTGGACTGAAATCCATAGAAGACTTTGTGTATTATCCTGCAGCTAATGCTTGTATCTAGGAATAGGTGTTTCCTAAGTCCTGCATCAGTCTTTGTATTAGATGAAGTAGACTTTCTCAGTGTACTGAGTTCAAAACTGCTTTTTTTATTTCAGGTAATTTTCTGCTGAGATATGAGAGTCTGTGACAAAYGGTCAGATTTTTCTGGGTTATGGGTGGCTTTGTTTGGTTTGGTTTTTTTTCTTTAACAGAGTGTAGTGGTTATAAAGCAGATCTTCATTAGTAGGTTCAGTGCATTATTGACTTCAGCATTAACAAATAAATTGATTTTTTTGCTTGATGCCTATGCACAAGAGTTAGACTAGAATTAACCATATTTGTTTTGCAACAGGAACTTGTTAAGGTGTTCACAGCATGTGTTTGTAGTTCTTCATTTTGCATCAGTACTGAAATAAAAGTACTGATTTTGAGAGAAGTAGCACTGAAAACTTGATGGTGGGTGTSTGTCACGGAAGTACTTCAGTATTTATCTTCTTCTAAGCCAGTAAAAAGAAGGTGTTAATGATGTCTTTTAAAGTACTGATTATTAAAGTAATTGTTTCTGTGCAACAGCAGAATAAACTAATAATTGTCATGTTAAGTGAACACTGGATACTTGTAAAATATTTTCAGAGTAACCAAAGAATGAGCCAAATAGTGCCTTTTGCTGTGATCTCTTACTTGAAGGAGATTTATAACCTCTTTGGAAAATTCTGTTCTGGTTAACCTGTGTTATCCTTTAAAATCAACTATTCAAACAAATGCCTTATCATTTTTGTTTTGTGGTCCCTTAGTACTACAGCTTTGTGCCTGTCCCTCAGTGGTGCTGACATCTCGGTGTTGTCTGTACTTAACTGGTGTCAGAGATCGGGGGGAAAAAAAACCAGACCTTTTTTGTCACACTGTACTAAGTTTTAGGGGTAGATTACATCTAAAATCTAATTTTGGGTTTCATTTAGCAAAAACRGATTGAAATAAAGGTGGGGAATATAATGTAGGCAGAAGGTTTATCTTACTGGTAYAGTGTTTTGTAGATAAAAAGCTACAAAGTTTGTGTTGGTCCACCCCCTCCCCCCCCCCGGGTTGTTTTACCCAAACTCTGAAGCTGAAATTTGTACTGGTATTGCTAATTACCAGTGTGAATGTAACCCGAGTGTGATTTGGTGGGTATGGCATTGGGATTCTCTGCAGCTGCTCTGCTGTGTTTTCCCTCAGCTTGGAGCTGGGACGCAGGCACACAGCACAGCCTTGGAGGCCCTTATTCCTGTTTCGCATGGGAAATGCCATGGCTGTTTACTTTGTTTTGTTTACCAGCTCTCAACCAGTGAAACTGAAAACAACAGAACCTTCTTGTCTACCACGAACTTCCTTTTCTTGTAGCAAAGATGAAGAAACTTCCCCTGTTTCTGCTGCTGTTTGACGAACTTGTTTGCCCTTCATCTGCTTGTCTCTTACTCCTCCAGCCTTCCCTATAACCACTTTATAAATGTAAAAAAACATGGATCTGGTGCTGCATGACACTTAAGATGGTTTCACATGTTCAGGGGGGATTTCAGTGTTTTTGCCCTCTCTCAAATGTCATTTTAGTTCTTAATTAAATGAATGACAGATATTGTAAGTAGCCGATGACTCGGGTTTTTTCAAAGCAGCTCTGTGCTGTGTAGACATGACTGATACAAGCAGGCAGGTATCTAAATTTGCCTTGATGTCTTTCTGTGGACTTACTCAAACTTATCATAGAGCCAACAAGAGAAGGTTTAGTGTCATAGGAGCTTCGTGATGCCATGCAGACTCTTAGTAGGATTCCCTTGGAGGATCCTATTTGTACTTAGGGTATTACTGCAGTTACAGTGTTTGTCTGCTTGAAGATGAATAGCTCAGAGACAGAGTAATTGAAGAAAGCTGTTCAGCTACASAGCTGTAGCATGTAACTCTGTATTTTTTTTGTGTGAAATGCTTTAAATATGTTGAAATTATAATTAAACAGAGGAGAGCCTTGCAGCTCCTCTAACTGGTACTGTGTTTTTTTCATGGTTTCTTTAGTGTATCCCAGTGGCAGATAGAGAGATGCCTGAGATCCACGCTCTTAYGGTATGGATCACAACAGTCTGTCCAGCAGCCTGTAGTAACTAGTGTAACTCATGTAACTCATGCTTTCACTGGAATAAAGCAAGAAATGCTTTTTCATCCTGCCACAACTTTTGCTGTATTTCAGATTTAATTTTCCTGTTGTGTGCTGGGGTGAAACTGAACTCAAAGCATGAAAATGAATCCTGAGGTCTCCCAATGCATAGGATGTGTCCAGGTGGGCAGAGCAGTAGCTCGGCACCTGGGAGGCTCGAGCTGAAGTGTGGACAGAGGCTGCAGGGTGGTTTTCTCAGCTTTTGGGCGAGAACTAATCCCTGTGCACTTCGTGCTGTCTCTTCCAGAAGGCTGAAAAGTCAAAGGCTGGTAGTACATGTGCAGCTGGTGAGTAAAGCCTGGTGGTATCAGGAGCTGCTCATCCGTGGCTTGTTTGTGAACGTTTCCTTTTCCCTCTCATAGGGGCCAGCGAGGTTTGGGCAGTGCCTGTTCAGCCGAGCAAGAGCTCGGTGCCAGCCCTGAGGCTGTGGCTGTGGGCGCTGGGCAGGTCCAGGGAGCTRCTGCTGCTTCCTCACGATGCTGTTCAAGTTCTACTCCTGCCACCTTGAGTCAGAGCTGGAGTTTTTCTGAGCTGGCTTGGAGCTCTTTAGTCTTGTTAACTGGCAGAACAGCATCTATTACAAAAACAAGCCCTCCTTTTCTTCGTGTTGTAATCAGTTAAATCGGCTGTGTAATTAAACGATGAGCTGGACTGTGGGTATGTCAGTGTATTCAAAGCTCATCTGTGTAGAAGAACAAACCTCTTTTTTTTTAGCCAGTATAAACTGATACCAATTTAGATGAAATTTTCTAATTAGAGAACTTTGGTAACTTCTCTAGCCCTACAGAAGAAATAAACCAGCTTCCTCAAAAATTGAGAACCGCCCCCTTTTAAAAAACTTCTTCTAATGTCTGTATGAGTGTTGTCGTGGGGATGTTTTAAACTGGGAATAGACTTCACATCATTAACACCGAATTTTAAAATATAATTATTGTTTGCATCATTAATTTTGACTAATGCTGAGACAAAAATGATTAATCAGGAGACTTAACGTAATTAGTGCAGTGTGGCAACTACCTACTTGAATATAAGTCTGTTAATGTGGGAAGCATAGCTCTTGTTATGAAATGTTCTGCTTTGTGTCAGAATCTAAAACATTAGAACCATTTTGCTCTTTAAATTGATACTGCAGATCTTAGTGCTGTGAAAACATTCATATTCTACCACTAATGAAGATGTTCAAAACAGGAAATCTGAAATTATGTCGGAAATAATGTCAAAGTTTCAGAGAATTTTTTTAATGTTCTTTTGATTTATGTTGCTGGGAAAAATGATTTTTATATGTCATCCTGATATATGGCACTGGGAAAACAAAGAAGAAATTTATTGCATAGAACTGCTATGTTCAATCTTGCTGAAAGATCGTTTTGCTTGTGTGTTTAGTAGCCTGTCATGGTTAAAAGAAGTATGAGCAACATAGTGTACAGAAGGGATATTTTAGTTTTCAAAAGCCTCTGGGAACTGCAGGCATAATATACTTTTAAGGTACAAGAGATCAAAAAAAGCCATTTTCAGCTGAATTTGCTTATAAAATCATAACCAGTACCTGAAAAGCCACTGGTGTGAAAGGATACCTTGACTTCTATTAGGTTGAGGGTAAAGTTCCTGAGATATTTCTGCGTTTTATCTGTCCATATTGCTTCTGAGGTCAAGTGTCTGATCTTACCATGTAATGCAATGGCTGATTTGCAGCATATTTTATTAACACATAATTATAAAGGCTAGGGCTAGTGCTGGGAAAGGGCATGGATTTCAAGGGGAGTGTGGGAGTAATACTCTACATCCCAGTAGATGAAACAGATTATATGCTACAGCGGGACCAGTTCTAGCCACAGTAGGAGTTCTAAGAAATTTAATCTTTCGGTGGAAGACCATAAAATGATTTCCATGTAGTAGAAAACCTCCTGTGTTTTTCCATGAAGGCCGTGTCTGTGTTGTTCTGTTGCTGCTGGGTTATAACATGTTGCAAAAACAAGGCTCGCTGTGTCTCCTGGAGCAGCGGGATGTGGATCTGCTTCCATCGCCCCTGGAATAGCTGTTTGGAGGCTGACATGACTGAGCTCCACACAGTGTTTGCATCTCCTGACAGACAAATGTGTAGGTGAGCGACCACTTTGTTGTGGCCAAAATGCTGCTCTGTCATAGCAGTGAGGAAAGAGAAAAATGGGAATGAAAGGGCCAGATACCAACTACACCCTTGGGAAGAGAAGAGCAAAGGATGCCTTAAGCTTAAGACATTAGCTACTTGTTGCTCAAGTCAGACCAGTCTTCTCATACTGGCAAGCCTCAAATTATACCCAGCCTGAGTACACTGAAGTCTATTAAGAGCTGCCATAAATGTTTCAGGTTGTGTTGACAAGGGTTCTGGGCAGGAGGGTGGGTTGTGTGTTGGTTTTGTCCTCTTCTCCTTTCAAGAAAGGAGCATTGTTCAAAATTGGGCTTACTCTTTTCAGTGTAGCTTGTTGCAAATTAGCAATTATGGTTTCTTCTGGCTTTGCAACTGATTATGTTAACCTTCAGCAAATTAATTATCTCTGGCTCACGACTGCACACACAACACTTTGTAAAATGGAATTGCAGTAGAACCCTGCCAGATCTTGTCACTCCACTCTGTAGCCCTTGTGGTAACATTCATAAGGCGCAGTAGTGAGGTGATGACATGAGCATTCCAACTGCAGCTTCCAGCTGGTTAGGTGTAGGCATAGCTGATGGAGATGATTTAATTTTAAGGTGTACTTATTTACATGAAACACATAGAGAAACAAATTGCAAATTAGGACTAAGTAAATTGCCAAGTTGTGTTTTACTGGAGTATGTTCTTTTTCTGTTTTATTTTTGGTTTATTCTGAGTTTTGTTCTTTCAGTGCTGTGTTAAAAGTATTAGTAAGGCTGTGTTATTAAAAATAAAGCAATAAACATATTCCAGAAACTGATTAATGTTGGTAGAGTTCCTGTAAGTCCTTTAGTCAAGTGCTGCTTAAAAGCAAGAGTAGTTCATTTAAATTCCATGCTGTACATGGACTCCTAAATTTTTATTTTGTGTTTTGACACAGGCTTCCTCTGTGAAATATTGCTTAGCAGGGCTGCCTTTATTTCCCTGTTCTTGCTTTGAGTCCTTTGGGACAAATCACTTTAAAATTGATTTGAGAGAGTTTTTAGTAGCAGTTAATTCTACTAATTTCCAAAGTGACCATTTTCCATTGATAACTATGCAGTGTCTTATAGGCAGTGTTGCAAAACTGCAAGTGTTCAGCCATAGTGAAACTTTGATTTTCATTAAGATGAGAGTTCAGTCACGTTTCTTTGGGGAAGTTAAATTTTTACTTTCGTGTCTTTTGCCCATTACTCCTCATGCTGTAGAACTACAATACTGTCTACTCTGAAGAAATTCTGATTATTAAGAGGAGGAGGGTATATGTGTTTTGCTGTTGCAATGGGTTTTTTTGGTGCAGAGCACAGTGCAATATATTGATTTTTACAAAGAATTTTACTCTTTCAGCTTTTTTCTTTTCTTTGGAATAGAGAAAAATTTCAATTAAGCAAAAGCTTACCTTATTTTTTCCTGTGTAAGTCTACTTGAAAACATCCACAAAACCAGACATGCTAAACTTGAGAGATACAAGAGAAATATCAGGATAGATAGCTCTAGTATAGCTATAATGTATATATATGACAGTAATATGGCTTATTGCTGCCTGGGAGTAGTGTGTGGTAGAAGAGCAGCAGTGATGTTCAAAAGCAAGTTGTTTTCATGTGGTGAAGGTGTGAGAGAATTAACAGGGATCAAGTGTGTGTGTTCATTGCATGAGAGTTCTTTTCATCCTCACCACAAATATGCTCGAATAAAGAAACAGACAGTAGTTGGCTTTACAAAACCAGTTCAGTAGTTCTGTCATGAGCAAAGTGGAAGATTATTTCTGTGTAGCAAGAGGATTGCTGCTGTGTGTGTCAGCAGCAAGAAAGTGCTGCTTTTGGAGGGAAATGTGCCTGGTGGTGGTCATGGCACTGGCTTAGTCTAAACTCATACTGAATCCAGAGACTAAACTATTGGCACCTGGGCTTGGGTGGGATCCATGAGCAGTAATCAGTGGGAAAGACAAAGGAGCTGCTACTCGTTTCCAGGCTCGGTGCTCTGCCAGACGATATGGGGAGGAAGGTTAAAACAATTGAAGGAACTGTTGTTTTTTCAGTCTCTGGGGAAAAAAGAATAGTCCAACACACTTGATCAGATCTCCTGTTCCTGGCATTTTAACGCTTCTCTGAGTGCAAGAAAACCACAGAAGGGTTGAGGCTGGAAGAGACCTCTGGAAGTCATCTGGTCCAACACAGGACCGTGTCCAGATGGCTTATGAACATATCCAAGGGTGGAGACTCCACAGCCTCCCTGGGTAACCTGTGCCAGTGCCACTGATGATTGTYAGTTGGCTTCACAAAGTGTCTGGTAGTGTGTGTGCCCTGACCTGCTTAGATTGGGGTGTGGAATTGGCTGGCTCCTGGCTGCAGGCACCACATAGCAGCAGAATGTCTGTATGAGAGAGCATATGTGAGGGCTGAAGTCTGTGCAGGAGAATGGCTTCATGTGTGTGTCCTGGGATATTTGGCACAGAGATCTGTTTTTCAGGTTTTGAGGATGCAGATGATTTCTACCAATTTTAAACCTGAAGTTTTGTACTTTTAACTACAAAAATGTTCTTGCCAACTCCTGATATCCTGAGTATTTTAGGTCTCCAAGATATCTTGGACAATAAAGGAGTTTTGAGGAGAAAATATGTCAAGTCTTCATCCTGCAAGCAGGGAATGCCAAACAATTACAGAAATCTAAACTATACTTTTAGAGTTACTTTCATGGTTTCTTAAGTAATAAGCCAGAAAGAGGGTACTTCAAGCCCTATTTCTATTAAGCCCTTTCAATAAGATGCTTTTCCTGCAGCTCTTGGAAAATACCAGTAAGAATTCTTGCCCGAGAGTATAACAGTGATGTGTTACAGGAGCCTTGGCCTCTGAGGCTGTTTGTTCAAATCCCTTTGTTTATTATGAGCTGGAATGCAGGGCTGTGGGCTGGGCTGCAGAACACCAGCGTGGTGCCTTCGTGACACTTTGCATTAACAAATGGCATCTTTGTTCGGGTCYCTGCAGCTCGTGGAGCTGTAGAGGGGCCGTGTCTGGAAAAAGGAGCACGTGTCAAGTGGCTCAGTTGTGTGGAGCAAACGCTGCAAGTGGAGGAGGAGAACTTTTCACCCGGTCATTTTTGATAAACTGATTTAGAATATGGTCTAGAAACAAACAGATTTACTTCATGAAGACTAAAACAGAGCTCTACAAGGACTGGGAAGAAAATGACAGTCTAAAGACTGGTAAAGTGTTGTGTAAAATTTTATGTATTGGTCTTTGAATGTTTATATAGTGCTGGTTTATTTCTCTCTTACTTTGAATTAGTGATAACTGTGTGTTAAATACTTAATACTATTAAGGTATATAATTATGTTTAATGGTAATGTAGCTCAGTTAACTTCTGGAAATATGTATATCTGAGGAAGTGTTGCTATGTAAAAGGGATTGTTTTTCTAACTAACCAGTTAACTTTGTTAAAAGTTCTCTATGTTAGAAGTTCTCTCTGCATGAAGAGAAAAAGAAGGTATAATAAATGATACTTAATCCCTTTTGTTCAGAGCATGTTTAATATTGATGTGCAGGTATTTACCAAGATTTTTTCCTTTTGAACATTGTGTACCCACAACAAAATACTACTAAGTGAACGTCATGGCTTTTATTTCATTGTTTATGGGAATGAACTGGAAGGAAAATAAACAGCCTGAATATTTAAGGGACTTTCTGATACGACCAGAGACTTTGTTTATTGCTCTGATATGTGCTTTGAATGTGTAGATGTGTAGCAGCTGGTGGTAGTGCCTGCAGACAGGAATTTGTGCCAGTCTAGCTCTTTGTGCAGTGTAATGTGTAATGTGCAAACAAGCAAGAATTTTAGTAAAGTAATGGGAAACAAATTAACATCTTTCCGTTCTTTCGGGGTTTTCAGAGTGCTCTGCAGTTGGAGAGACAATGATGGTGGGTCAAAGGACAAAAAAGGGAGAAATCTCTTTTCAGAATTTGGGATAAGGTTGCACAGGATGTTGTGAGTATATTGAGCCTCAGCCACATGGAAAGAGACATTACTGCTGGGGGTGCTGGTCCCCAGTGGCTGAAAATGAGCTGGTGTGGGCCCAGGTGGCCAGGAAGGCCAATGGCATCCTGGGCTGTACCAGCAATAGKGTGGCCAGCAGGACCAGGGCAGTGATTGTYCCTCTGTACTTGGCACTGGTGAGGCCTCACCTCAAAACCTGTGTTCAGTTTTGGCCCCCCTGTGACAAGAAGCACATTGAGGTGCTGGAGTGTGTCCAGAGAGGGGAATGGAGCTCTGGAAGGGTCTGGAGCACAAGTCCTATGAAGAGTGACTGAGGGAGCTGGGGGTGCTTATTCTGGAGAAAAGGAGGTTCCAGAGGGGGGACCTTATAGCTCCCTACAACTCCCTGAAAGGAGGCTGTAACCAGTTGGGGATCAGGCTCTTCTCACAGGTAACAAATGACAGAATTACATGAAATGACTTCAAGTTGCATCAGGGGTGGTTTAGATTGGATATTAGGAAAAATTTCTTCCCAGCAGGGTTGTCAAGCACTGGAACAGGCTGCCCAGGGAAGTGGCAGAGTCACCATCCCTGGAGGTATTTAAAGATGTGTGGATATGGCACTTGGGGACGTGGTTTAGTGGTGCTCTTGGCAGTGATGGGTTAATGGCTGGACTCAATGATCTTAAAAGTCTTTTCCAACCTAAACAAATTAATGATTCTTTTTAAATTTATGGCACATCTGTAAGAGGCAGCTTCTGATGCATAAGAGCACTCCAACGTATCTTGTACGTACTACTCTTTCAGTACATGTAAGGAACTCACTGGGGCTCTCGGTGTGCTCATTTCATACTACCTTGATGAGGGAGCTAGTCCTTGGTTCTTGCTGCTTTTTCCAGGTGAGGTACTGTCTAGTCATTTCTTAGGCTGTTTCAGAGAGAATATCACTAGTGAGTTTGGATAACCCCAAAGACCATTCCTGTAAGTTGTATGACTATTTTTGCAGGGACTAGAGATCTGTGCTCAGTAGATTGCACAAGGGGATCACTTCAAAAAAAGTTGTGCCTTACTGGTTTGCAGTTCTGTAGCTGAACAGGATTAGAAGCCATGCAGGATTAGACAAACAATTCAAAATACAGGTACTTGGTAAACCTTGTACAGCAGCAGCTTTTCTTCTTGTGGGAAAGACCAGTGTTTGCTGTCTTCTGGCCATTCCTCCCTCGGCAGCAGCTCAGTTCTGCCAGGCTGTGATGAAAGCCAGGTGTAACTATGGGCTCTTTGTGTTGGTCACCCCAACCAGGAGCAGCTGAGCTGCTGCTAGGCTGTCACAGGCTGTTCAGCTCCTCCTTGACTGCTGGAAAACAAGGGATAGTGCTGCCAGTTCCCCCTCCTTTATTTTGGAAAACTGAGTTACTGCAGGGACTGCAAGAAGGCTCCTCAGTGTTCAGCTCGGTGATTTAAATGAATACAAAATTACATTATTGCCACATTTTTTTCCCCTACCTTCTCCCTACCTCTGCCTTAAAATAAGTGTTTTGAGTGGATTACAGGGGGACCTTGGGTCGAGGTTGTCTGGTGTCTGTAGGTGCCTATATCTTGTTTCATCACATCCATCGAGCAGTAGCTCTGTTTGTTACAAAAATCTCTATCCTTGAGAAGTTTTGCTAAAAGTCAGATTTTAATTTTTACATCTATTTGTAGGCCAAACTGTATTTTTTTACTAGTGTTTATTTTTATTTGTGTCTGTTGTTTTGCTGTTAAATATCACTTATGGCAGTTGGTCTGTTCCATATAGTCTAACATTCATTATAGAGCACAGTGTTATATATTTTTAGTTTGCATTGTGTCTGTTACTCCTGAGGAGATTCAGGACACTTGCAATGACAACAGACATTGGAATAATCTCCCCAAGGAAGTGGTGGATTCCCCAACGTTGGACACTTTTAAGATTGAATTGAACAGGGTGCTGGACCCTCTTGTCTAGACTGTGCTTTTGCCAAGAAAGCTTGGACTAGATGATCCTTGAGGTCCCTTCCAACCTGTCGTTCCATGATGGCTGCTGGGCAGGGTGTTAACCACGCTGCTTGTACCTTGTAAGCCTGACTGATTTTTGGGGAGACTTAAAAGTGCTGTTTAGCATGCCATCATTGACAGATTTTATCATCAGGTTATTGCTAATATATTTCCACATTTTTTAGTTCAGATCAGTTCTCTCTACTAGCTAATTGGCTATGTATTAATGTCAACCTCATCTGACATTGCATTGTTTCCTGTATAAAGTGGTGTTGATAATCTGTAATGCTAACTTTTAATTAGAAAATTTACTCATGCTTGTGTCACATCTTTAACTGCTTTCACTGAGATAACATTCACTGAATAAAACTGATGAGACTTTAGAATACCAGTTATTTGTCTTCAATTTCTTAGTGATGTATTTTTATGCCTAGGAGGGTATTTCACCAAGAATTTTTCTTGTTCCCATATTTAGCTTTTACTTTATCAGGAGTCACTGTGTAATTTCTAACTTGGAGATATTTAAATATTTCCTCTTATACGAAAAATCATGTTTAATGCTTATCTCCCAAAATAAAACCTCTTGTCCCCATCTCAAGCTGTTTTCTGGGGTTTCAGTATTGATGGATTAATGAAGCATTGAACTATCTCAGTGCAGCTGGAAGGTTAAGATGATTCTGGCAGAAAGCAAAGAGGATTACTTTATAGGCAATGAATATGATAATTTTCACACTAAATGTAATTGAATTGTCATGAGACACAGAACATGCCAAACTTTGATTCACACTTTGCTTAYGCAGAGGAAGGGCTGGTAAGCCATGGCCACGTTTTCAGCATAAATCAGAAACTTGCTTTCTGGTCCAAGTACAGTTTGTCATTCTTTTAAGCAAAGGTTTAAACTTTGTTTCAGTTTACAGTGTTATTCTGTCTGCATTGAAGAGATATGCATGTCCTTTTGAGCACATTTTAAAATAAAAATATAAACAACTTTTAATTCTGTTAAAAAAAGGGTATCAGCTACGTACTATGTATTACAATATTGTCTACTTATGGTCATACACACTCTTTTTCAAATTAAATCTAATCTCTCTTTTACTTGGAAATTAGTGATAGGATTTTTTCCCTATTTCTTGAAGCTCAGCAGCAGGTGTACTTTAAACAACAGAGCTTTCCCCCCATATCTGTCCATTGGAGAAGTGGAGGTTAGGGTCAATCAGTACTTGAATTTGCTGAAGGAATGTCAGGTTTCTAAGGAAGTTAAAAGTTTACTTTTTAAAACCCCATAATTGGTCTTCTGTAAAGGCTTGGTGTAAGCACAGATCTGTGTTACAAAAGGAAACACAACTTAATTTTGGTTACAGTTCCTTTATCTTCTCACTTTGAAAGTAAAACTAGGGTTCATCTGCTTTTTGTCAGTGCCGATTTGGTGTCTTTAGTGGACATTGTCAGTTTAGTAGACATGCTATGTCAACTGCTAAAGGATAAGAACCAGGTTGTTGTAATTGTGTTGGGGCATAGATAATGCTGGAATGCCCTGGGAGTGGTGTGGAGTTGTGTCTGTGCCCTTGGGCGTGACGGGGCTGGGGAGGGGCTGTGGGAGCTGTGTCTTGGTCAGAGCTCACATGGACGGCTGGGCTAACAGAGCCCTGCAATGGCTGTAAAGCTGTGTCAGAGAAGATCAAACCTGAGACCAAACTGCTTTGTGTCTTGAGTCCTCTTTAAGCTTAGGAATAAAAGCAGATCCAGCACCTGAAAGCACGGGAGGAGCACTGCCCTGCTTGGACACACGGAAGTCTGAGCAATATGAAATGATTCTGCTCTCCTCTTATCTTATGGGAAGGAAATTATTTATCAGTGCTGTGGCTCAGAGGTGTAAAGCTTCCAAATATAGCAGATGGAATTATTTTTTTTTCCCCCTCAAATAATTGTGTAAATACA
Source organism: Amblyornis subalaris (assembly GCA_018881555.1). Classification (NCBI taxonomy): domain Eukaryota; kingdom Metazoa; phylum Chordata; class Aves; order Passeriformes; family Ptilonorhynchidae; genus Amblyornis; species Amblyornis subalaris. Next base: position 585,546 of record JACAXG010000107.1, read on the forward strand.
TGTGTACTGGTTCTGCTGTACACTGGAAAAAATGACAGAGCTCTATGTCCTTGATAATAAACAGGACTCATATGATTGGCAAATGATGGTGCCAAGCAGAAGGGGGCCAGGTGAGGGTAACAGAGTGTGACTTCTGGGGATCCTAAACGAAAGCTTTAAAGAAGCAGTCAGACTTGCCCTTAGGGGAGGCTTGGGACAGGCAGTGCTGGTGCCTGAATGCTAGTGCTTGTGTCTGTGGTGGGTCAGCCTGAGGTTCTCTTTGCGTTGGCCCTGAGAAACTTGAAGTGAAAATAAGCAGAGACCATGCTAAATCTTTAACAGAAGGCTTAGAAGGCCACTTTGGCACAATTTCTTGTCTAAATGTTGAGAAATATGTAGGTAAACTTTACTAAAGAAGCACTAGGTTTGAACAAATAATTGTGTTAATGTCATACGATAGAAAACTGTAATATCTGATCTGTTTTTCTATTTCATGGCCCAGATGGTTGGTATGTACAATTCCTGAAGTTCCTTATGTTGCCATGAACTAGATGGTGAAGAAAAAACACATGCTTGGAGTTATTTTTGTAACAGTGTTAGGTTGAAATATATTTCAAACATTTCTAAAGCCTTGCTTTATCTGAAGTTCATTGCTTTTTAATAATCCGAAGAAATCAGCTCTTGAATTTTTCACAAACTTATTAATTTAAGCTGATTTACCTCACTGGTTTAATACAACTATATTTGGGATACTGAAGTACATTGTGTTGTTGGGTATTCAGAGCAACAACTTTTTCTTTCTTGGTGCTCTTTTTCCATTCCTGTCTATGTTCAGAGATGGTTTCTGCTCAGGGAATGGGACTTAGCAAAACTGGAACTCCACTCATGTAGTAAATGCTGCATCTGCAGTGTCCTGATGTCCAGTGCTTACTCACACATTGGTTTTTTTTCTTGCCTGTCAGCCTTCCTGTTGTCATGTCCTTACACTTATTCCAGCTCTAGGTTGCTCAAGTTGCAGGTCTGACACTATAGCAACATCCTTCCCTGTTTTCTGAGAAATAAGTTTCAGGCAATTTCCAAGAAGAAACCATGCAGTGTTTCTTCAGTATTCCAATACCTCTCTACAAATCCTGTAAATAGTTCACACTTTTGTTTTAAGCCAGTAGTGAATGTTTCAGCTTTCTTTGACTTTCAGAATGTTTGTGGAATTGCCAGCTAGTAGCTTTTAATACTTTCTTCAGTCTTTAAGTTAGTAGGTTGTGCAGAATTATTTTTTTACTGTATCTAATATCTGCATTGGTGGAAAATCAGGAATATTCTAAACTCAGCAATTAAGATGTTGTGCAGTAAGTCTACTTTGCTTTGAGCAGTGTATTCAAGACATGCACCAAGGTCATATTTTGCTTTGATACAATAGTTTTGGCATTTCTCCACTGAAGTAGTCTCCCTGAAGTTGGAGTTTATTTTCCAAGTATTTGGCTGCAGTTCTTTGTTCACAAGGGAGAAAATCTGAACAGCATTATTTTAATTCTCTACAGGTGCAGATGCTGAGCAGGATGCTGCTATCAAACTTGCCCAAGAACGAGCAGAGATAGTTGCCAAGTATGACAGAGTAAGTGAACTTGTTAATAATTTAAAAGACATTTTATAATTAATCTTAGCAATATGTCTGTTAAAAAATGAATCATGATTCCAGCTAGCTGTTGTTTAAAATACTCTGTCTAGTACTAATCCAATGGTTTAATGATACACTGGCCTCTGGGTGAATTAGATTCTCCCTCCACGGGGGATGTTCTGGATAATGACTCAATCAACTCATTCTTCAGGTGCATAGCAAGTTGCTTTGGGACTATTTCAGGGAGTGTATTGTATTAGAAGTAATGAAAGTGGGGTGTTTGAGGATGCTCAGTATATCTGAGATCAGAAGGACTGTCATTTTACTTTTTATTTATTTAATTTTTGATTATGGTAGGAGAAACTCTGAAATAATTACAGACAAAGTAAAAGATGCATGAGCTGTATTGTTTGTCAGCCTGTTGTGTGGAATTAAAGAAATGCCCTGGTCACATCATGTTTTTTCTTGGACCACTTGTCCAGAAAAGCCTGGCACAGAGTATGCCTAGAATGCTTACACTGTACTCAGGTATTTTTGTGACACTTACGGACTTTTTAAGTGTCACTGGAGTACTGAGCAATAGACTTGTTTGTAGAGTTCATGAAATATTTTATATGCCAGACTTACTGGTGGTTTGCACAGTGTGCAGGTGAGTGAGTGGCTGTGGTCCTTGGAATAAGGAAAAACAGACTTCTGTGTGGTTGGTTGACCCTGGCTGACACCAGGTGCCCCCCAAAGCTGCTCTGTCACTGCTGTCCTCAGGTGGGCAGGGGAGAGGAAATGTAACAAAAGGCTCATGAGTTGGGATAAGGGCAGGGAAAGATCCTTCACCAGTGACTGTCATGGGCAAAGCAGACCTGACTTGAGGAAATATTTTTAATTTATTGCCCATCAAATCAGAGTAAGAGAATAAAAAAATAAAAACTGAATCTTAAAACATCTTCTCTCCACCCTTCCCTTCTTCCTGGGCTTAACTTTGCTCCCAAGTTTCTCTACCTTCTCCACCCAAGCAGCACAGGAGGATGAGGAATGGGGGCTATGGTCGGTTCATCCCACATTGTTTCTGTGGCTCCTTCCTGCTTGGGGATCTGATTCTTTAAACTCTTCCCTTTCACCAGTGTGGGGTGCCTTCCACAGCCTGAAGTTCTCCGTGAACTTCTCCAGTGTGGGTCCTTCCCGTGGGCTGCAGTTCTTCATGAGCTGCTCCAGCATTGATCCCTCCCACAGGGTCAGTCCTTCAGGCACARGCTGCTGTCCCCCATGGGGACGAGTGCTGCCACCAAACTTGCTCCGGTGATGGGCTGGGCCTTGGCCAGCGGTGGGTCCGTCTTGGAGCTGGGTGACTTCAGCTCTGTTGGGCGTAGGGGAGGCTTCCAGCAGCTTCTCCCAGAAACCACCCCTGGAGCCCCCTGCTGCTAAAACCTGGCCGTGTAAACCCAATACATTTCGTGTTCTGAGTGGTGGCCTCTGCTCAAACCCAGTAACCTGTGCATAGCCCATACCAGAAGCAGGTAGAGCTGAAATAGAGTTAAATTTCTGCGAGCCTTAGGACGACTGGCAGTTGGAGTAGAAGAGGGGGACATGGATGAACACCTCATTAAGGGAAAACTCAGTGCTGCACTGTTCGACAGCTGCTACGAGTCAGCGTGGACATGAGCTCAGGACTGTCTGCAGGATGTGCTGGTGCAGGTGATTGTTCAGGAAAGATGGACTTTGGAAATGAAACGAGTAGAAGGCTCTCTGTGGGGACCTTGATGGATTATTGTGGAGTTTAACAAGAGGTGTGGGATTATTATGAGTCTGTGGTTGAAATGTATTCTGTGTTTAGCAGTGACCAAAAGAGATTTCCTGTGATGAAAATACTGTTCATATGGGCTGGGAGAGGTGTGCTGCTCTCCTTTTTCATGGCTGGTTAGTTTAGGGCTGGTGTTCTCTGTCTCCTCTAACCTACTACCAGCATGTCCCAAAGTTTATGCTTTGAATGATTGAAAGCTGCTTTATTGTATCATAAAACATAATTTGGCTTTTTATTTTTTCCTTTCCACTCAGGGACGTGAGGGTGCTCAGATTGAACCATGGGAAGATGCTGACTACCGTCTTTACAAAGTCACAGATAGATTTGGGTTTCTACAGTAAGTTGCAACCTTGTAAAGGAAATAAGATTAAAAGTTTGCTGCTATTACTGTTTAGGGTTTTTATTGTATTGCCTATTGGGTGAAAGTATTATTATGCCTTTCCTCTTTTGGAAACTGCTGTGTAAGTGTTACTACTGGCTAATCTTTCACTGTGCTTTTCAATTCAGTTTCTATGTGGTTTTTTTTTCAATTTCTGTAACTTGATCCTGCATAGGGAGTGAAATGTTTTAACACGTTTTATTTGGGAATAAAAATTAATAGTCTACAAAAAAGATAKTTCAAGCTGAATTGCAGATAAATTTTGGTCATGAACAACTTGGATATAAACAAATGTGAAGTTCTTGGAAAGATTTATAAAAAAATTGTTTAAATGTTGATTTTTAAAAAGATCCCAAGACATTAAGGTTACTTAGTGGTTGTATATGAGCAACTGTGTATCTTAGTCTTTCAAAGATAAATATAATTTGAGTTAATATATTTTTTAACCTTACTGAAATCTCTGCTGATTTAGGACCTAATGTGGAATCTTAAAATTAAGCCAGAAAATGCCAGAATCCAGATGCAGTTCCCCTATAGGTGCCTCCTTTGTAACATAATCTCTGCCTTTTTGGCAAGTGGAGGATTAGAGTGTTAAATTGTATTAGGGTTTTTGTGGTTGGCAGATGTAAATATCCAACTTGCAGAAACCGAACACAAGCTGACTTGCTACTTTTGACAATACCAGGACTCTGTGGTGTGCTTGGTGTTTGGCATTTATGTTTGAATACATGAAATGCAGTTAAAATCCAGGAAAATCAGTGATAAGAGGAAAACTTAGTAATACCTGTGTAATTTATCATATTGGAGAGGGGGATGTGTATGTTTTGGTTTTTGTGGGAATTTTCCCACTCTCTTCCTTCCTATGTCATTGTTTTTATAAGCTGTCAGTTAAAAAGTCATCTTTACCTGCAGACTGCTTGTGCTTCATTGGGGTGAGTTAATTTGGTGTATGACATTCAAACAGATCTGCTGTACACAAAGAGGTCCTTGTTTTGGTAAATCACAGCTGCAGCACCACGTGCCTGGTGTTGTAGCTGCAGTTGTAGCATTCCTAAAGGAGAATGGATGTCAGAGTTATTTTATTTCTTGGGCAAAAGTAATGGGAACCACTGCAGGCTTCACCTCTGACTTTGGTATCCTTGTGAACCCCTGAACTTTTCCTGTTACTTGTACTGTGATACTTGCATTTTTATGTGTTAGGCATAGAAGATTGCTACTCGAGGCCTCTCCAGTAGCTGCTGCTGTCAGTTTTCAGGACTCTTGCGTTTCACAGCATCGATGCCATGGGATTTTTGGGATGCAGTTAGGGAGGTTCTGCTTGCTACATCAACATGTGCCAGTCTCTGTGCTGCTGTCACTAACTCAGAGCTGCTGTGGGCACCCTTAGATCATTCTGAGTCATTCCTGGGGTGTGCTAGAGGGGTGGACCTCAGTCATTAGCCTAGACCTCTTCCCCGGGAACATCTTTACTCTCCAGTGCAGAATTCTTCATATGGTCAACTTCAAGGGATGAAAGCTGAAAGATTTAAATTACATTAAGACTGCACAGGTTAGCAGTGTATGCAGATAATCTCTTCACTAATTGTGCCTATTTGTAGCTTATCCATGTCTTCTTACAGGGCAGATTTCACCTGGGAGTGCTCTCAAGGCTGCTTTATGATTCTTTAAGGCAAATTCATTGCAAATGATATTTTTATTTTCCTGAGAACCAAAATCTCTCCTAACAGAAGAAATATAATTAGGATAAGCATATTGACTGTCTTGCACTGAAAAGACAATTTATATTGCACTATAGATTTTAACTGTGGTCTGGCTTCTTGTGTGCTGTGATACTGGGCCTGCTGTGTCTGAAAGAAACTCCTGTTCTGTGAGAGCTTGAAATGAAGCAGGATGTACCAAAACCCTCAAATGGTTATCATCCATGAGAGTCATGATTTCCTATGACTATCAGGTGTTAGCAGTGTAAATTAACAAACAGGCTGATGCACATTGAAAACAAAGTCTGGGGACAGTACCGAACTTAAGTTGCTCTAATCAAGGTCTACAGTGATCTGTAATCTTGTTTATATTGACATCTTAAAGTACGAAGTAGCTGAGAGATGTCTTTTATATCAGAAGGGTGCTGGATGAGGAACCTGATATGAAATTAGGGCTTGTTTTCTCAAGTACAGTCGGCCTTGATTGCTATCAGTAGTTTTCTCTTTTTCCTTGTCTGTGTCCTGTTTGCAGCTTTCCTTGGCTCTGGGAAGGGGCATTCAAAGTTCGGTTGATTGCTGATAGGGCAGAAAAGATAATTTTGAGGGAATGAAGCTCTCAGACTACCTGTGTAACTTGTTACTGGGTAGAAGATGGGAGAATGTGGACTAGAGACATTTAAAGAGTAGCTTTGGTCTAGATCTACAGTTCTTCTGGTGTCCCAGTGTCCTTACTTGTGTTAAACTGGGAATTTGTAAACTTGAGGAACCTGAAGATTTAATACTTCTATTGTCTTCCTGCCATACCAGGAGAAGTGGGCTCAGATTTTCTTCAGAGAAAGTATTGAGAGGTAGAGGGGAAGGTGCCTTCTTATTTAACAGTGGAGAAATTGGATTGTGATTGCAAACAGATTTCCCTTCAAGTGAAATATGTCACTTTAACCTTGTTATAAGACCCTCAGTTGATGTATATGGGGTGTTTGAGCAATTCTCAGTCTTGTAGTACTTAGTGTTTATAATAGTTAGGACCATATTTACCCAATACTGTCTTAAATTTTTAGTGGCTGCTGCCTTCAGAACACAATTTAATTTGTTTGCTGCAGTACTTTATTTTGCGGTTCTGCAAATGAATGTGAATGTTCTAGTTAACTTTGGATATTAAAAGGAAATTGGTGTGGACAGGTTGTTAAGATAGCTGTTTAAAACAAAACAAAAAAATAGCTGAATTAATACCTAATGAATTTAGGGAACAAGAAAGCTTGTTCAGTGAGAAGTACCAAAGTATTATAATAATGAGACTTTTTTAAAATGAATAAAAGGAAGTTTTAGAGGGAAGTTGGATGTGAGAAGGTTTCCGGCAAAGCTAAGCTGTAAAATAACCTGTGAGGAGCCCGAGGGGTCTGTCTCTTGAAAAGTTCTAAGACCACATTGTAAAAAACAAAGTGCAGCTATGAGGATTTTGTTCACTGGCACTGACTAAATTGTAGCAGGTGTGAGCTACTCTAGTGAAAACATAAATTGTACACGAGAGGCATGCAGGAACCAGGAAGAGTTAGAATCTTACTATTGGGTAAAATGTAGAAAATATGGCATTTACCAGCTACTGTTGTTGCAAGGCTGTAAGGAAGTGGTGGGCTGGGGTTTAATTAAGCCATGTGGTGTTGCAGGCAAACGAGCCTCAACTTGGGGAATTTTTTTCATAATTTATTGCCAAATAACACGACATTCTGATTGCTGATTTGGATGCTGGGTAGGAACATTCCAAAACGTAAAGCTTTAACAGACACCTAGAGGAAACACCTGTCTCCCCTCTGCCTCCAGGACAAACTTCCCTTGGTTTTTGTCATGGGTTACCCTTGGATCACCCCAGTTCCTTTGGTGAGGTGACACGCAGTGTGGGAGGTCCTGCATGTAGTGGCTTCTTCCTGCTGCTCCTGGTTTCTTTCTTGTTTTCACCTACTGCTCCTTGTGTCTTAACATGTCTTCCCCCACCACGGCATGGTGTGCTTCCCACTAGGACTGCATCTGCAGCCATGTCCTGACATCTCCTTCCAGGTGTGTCTTCTGTCTCTCCAATTAGTATTGTTCCTCTTAATTAGTATAGACTTGTTTCTATCAAATGCTCTTGGTCTTCCTCAGTGTCACCTGGTATACATGGAATAGTATATTAAATTAATAGATYAATTAAGTAAGTTAAATATTCCTATTACATGGAATAGTACATTAACACTTCACTCTTCACTTTCAAAATGTTTCTTTCAGAGAATCCCATGTCAGCGAGCTCATCTTAGTCATGACCACAAGTGTTGAGAGAGTAGACCAGTATATTCTATATAGGAGCATTGTGCTTACCAGTAAACCTAAAAATACTTAAAGAGAAAAAAAAAAGGCAGCAATATCCCTTCCCAAAAAAACTCCAGCCGTGATCTTTATTCAATACAATTTATTTTCCAGTAAAAATCCTGCTGGACTCCTGATTTCGCATGATAGTGCAGGAATGCTGAGCAGTCAGACTGATGTGAAAAATGCCATTCAATTTTAAAAGGAACATTTTTTCCTCTGAAGTCTAGCACCAGTGTCTGTATATACAATCTGCCAATGTTTTGATAAGATTGGATATTCTTTTCTATAAAGTGCAGGAGGTGGATACTTCGTGCTATGCCTGTAGTTGAYGTAAGGCCAGCAGACCATCTCGGGGGACTCCCTTGGGGCTCAGATAAGCCTGTAATAGATGACTTTTGCAATCAAGTATTTTAGGAATGGGAGAAATGCCTAAGATCTCTTCACAGATAGTCATAACAAAAACTGTTTTAGCTGTTTTTGGAAATGAAAAAGGCAGAGAATGCGTTTGGCATTCAGAAAAAGTAAGGGATTGTTTTGGGGAGTTTTTTCCCTTTTTATTTCCCCCCTTCTTGGATATATTGTGTCTTTTTGGTCAACATTGTGTTAATGTTGACCCTGCACCTCACAAAAAAGCAGTTGGTTTCTGTCTTATCTTGGAACCTGGCTAAATTTTAAAGTAAATGTCCTCAATACTTTCGCTGTGGACTGTTCTTTCGTCAACATAGATACTTCTATTTGCAGGTTTTCTAGCAGCAGTCATTGATAAGGGAATAACTTCAGGGAGAAAAATCTAAAGGAATTTCTGAGTGTCTTGAAGCTCATAGCAGGCATTCCAGTAATGCCATGGGATCTAGGATTTCCCCCTTCCCCCTCCTTGAATTCTTTAGTTGATTTCGTGCTGCTTTGGGGTGGTTAAAAAAGCGACTGCAATAAATGTTATTCCTTGGGTGGTGGCAAGTTCTACTACAACTAGGAATGTTTTAAAAGGTATTTTATTTCTTTAAGCTGACACTTTATGTAATACCTACATTGATTTGTCTGTTTAGATGTGACAAATATATAAATTATTTTTATAGTTTAAAAACTATTAAAGGTCTTAAGGCAGCAAAAGAAAGCAAGAAATTCAAATGGTAGTTTGTATTTTTGAAAACAAATAAGAATTTAAGCTTTAACTGCTGGTCATTCAAGCATATATTTGAAGATTTATTTTTCATGAATATATCCTTGTATTTGTATTTTGTGAAGCCCTCCAGTTAGCTACAAGGGCAAAATAACTTTATTCCCTCCCCTTCCTCCCTGCCCCATATAATGTTAAGGTTGAACGGTCACAAGAGCATTGGCTGAAGTTTGCAAAACAGCCCAAACTTTGTACGTGATCCTAAAGTAGGGTAGAAGCTGAAAGCAGCATTTTGCAACTAAAGGTCAACACCAGTTTAAAGAACTGGTCCTCTTTGGGGCCTTTCAACACCAGGCCAAAAGTCAGTGCAGGATAAGCCAAATGGCCTCAGTGTCTTCCTACGATAGCAGAGAAAGCTAAAACTTGAGCAAATCTGAACAGCATCTTCCTGCACTTCCACCACACCAATATGCTCGGGTCAGTGTGCTCCAGGTTCTGAGGGGCTTTGTTCTGAAATCTGTAAGGTATTGAACAACATTCCCTGTTCAGGAAGAGACATCAGCCGTGTTCATTTGTTTGGTACCTGTTGGAATTAGTCATTTCAGTCCTTCACCAGATGGTGACCAAGCAAGAGTATTTAAAAAAAAGAAAATGTCCTGCACTTTTCATTCTTACTAGCAGTTAGGATTTATATTATCTGGTCTTCTTTAAGCATCCTTCTGTGCCTATGCTTGATTTATATTCCTGTCTCTGTACATCACCCAGCTGTGAGGGAGATATTCAGTTTCAGTTTTCTTCTATAAGAACACAGTTTTGCTTTTCTCAGTAAAATGAAAATAACATTGGTTTTTGGAATTTGGGGCAGGTACAGCTCAAGGCCAAATTTTACTACTCCTTATTAGGAAATATAGATTCTGACTGAAATACTAATACATTGTGGAAAGCGTTTTAATAGTTATTAAGTAGAAATAACGGAAGAAGCTACAATTTATTTACTGCAACTTTCCAAGAACTTTCTTCTTTCCATTGTTCCCTGATGAATGCCAATAACAGAATTGTCCTGGTAACTTTTGGTAATGAGCTGTGAATATCATAGCAGCCATGACATGATTCAAAAAATTAAAAAGTACTTTTATATCTTCAGCCTGTGCCATATGAGTTCTTTTCAGGCCTTGTTATTATGATGATCTGTGTTAACTTGTATTAATAATTGTTATCCCTTAGCAGCAACCAATATTGTCAGATTTTGTTGTCTAGCTTGTATGATTCAGTTTAAACATGTTTTTCCTTTTACTACCTGCTCAATAAATGGAAACTGGGGATGTATGTGCAGCGTRACAGATGTTCTTATGGTGGTAAATATTCCAGGATCAGCGTAGTGAGATTGGCAGATTGGAGGTTTATTTTGCAAGGTTGTTTATGTTGATTTTTATCCCCTAGAGAATCAAAAGTTGTACGATAGAAGTACTGGTGGTAGAAAATACAGATGTGGTCTGCCCCTCACCCCATTCATGAGGCTCTCTTCAAAATTTGGGTTAGATTCTTGTGCTACTCTTACAGTAGCTCTGTGCTGATTCTGATGGAATTGTACCAATTCCCAGCAGCTGAGAATGTGACTCATACCCTTAGTCTTTATCCCATGAGCCTGTTAGAGCAGTGAACATGCTTTGAGAATAGTTTGCTAATGATGGAGATTATCACATTGCCAGAGGMGCTTTTCAAATAGCAAAATTCAATTCTTCTTTCATTTGCTGAGATAGAGACCTACCTGCTCTTCTCCATCAAACTTCACTCTTTAAAAAAMTGTACTGCATTTTTATTAGCTCTAATGCATTTCTACAGCATGCTCCAAAAATGAGTTAGGGGAGCAAAGAAATGGAGAGCTCAGTCAAGGATTGAGATTCTCCATTAAATGTCTCCAAATGAAACTATTGATTTTTTTTTTTTTCCCTCTCCAGTATTATTATTTTACCCCGAACTTTTTGATAGGGAGCAACATGATGAGCAACCAGTTAGCCCCTCTTGGATTCTATTTCTTGGTAATTTATATGTTGCCTTCCCGGAAAATAGTTCTTGTCTCTAAAGTATTCTTTGTGCATTCCTTAATATTTTCTCTAATGTGCGTGTTGAACCACATGTYCAAGAGCAATAACTCTTGCACAGCTCTCCCTGCTGATTTGGGTAGGTACCCAAGTGAGTTCTCTCCAGATGAGAGGTGTAAGGATAGATCTCTGAGGGTTCTTGGCAGCGAAAGAAGTTATGCTGAGATTTTGGGTAATAGAAATTAAAGAAAGCAGCATGGTTGCTGTAATTTGGTAATAATCAAAGTAGCATTCAAAAAAATAGGGATTTCATATAATTTCACATTTTTAGTAGAAGAGTCATAGAATCATCAAGGCTGGAAGAAACTTAAGGTCATCAAGTCCAGCTGTAATCCCAGCACCCTCACTGTAACCACTAAAGCACATCACCCAGTGCCAGATCCAGATGCCTCTTAAACACCTCCAGGGCTGCTGACTCTCCCACCTCCCTAGGCAACCTGTTCCAATGCCTGACCACCCTAACAGTGAAAATTTTCTTTTCTAATATCTAATCTGATCTCCTCTGTCTYGGCTTTAAGGCCATTTCCTTTTAAGGCCATTAAGTCTGTGCATCAAAGCTTAAGGAAAGAGCTCCAAGGCTACTAGGAGAGTTGCAAAGTTACTGTGCACAGTGACATGCAGCCACGATCCTTGATTTTCTAGGCACTGTTTAAGTATTGCCAAACACGTTAAGTGATATGGTGATGTGCTAAAAGAGCAATCAAATGTTTATTCTTAATAGTTCAGTTATAAATACGAATCTTACTGCATTTTATTTATCCTGGTCATTCAGCAGGGATTTGCCCTCATTTTCCTCTGTCCTTCTCAGCTTTGTGAGACAGGGTCAGAGCTACTTGTCAGGAGAGTGGCTAAACTCTTCCCTCCCTTGGGAAGAAGTGTGCCAAGTTCTACCTCTTACTGCTGCCAAAGTCAAATCTTTATTTAAAAAGAAGTTCAGATCTCTCTTGTTAAAGTTGTGTTTCTCTTCTTTCTCCTAAATATATGAGTATGGCTCATTTTAACTGTCTAGAATTTTTCATGTGGCATTATAAAGATTTACCAAGAGAACTCCACTGTAGCCTTGCATCATGTGCCATGAGTTCTGCCTTCTAATATGTGATACACTTGCCTGGAGTGATTTTGCTCCAAAATATTCATTGCTGATCATCTTATTGAGGAACTGCTGTTAAAAACCCTGACCACAAATTTCAGCTCTATTTAATGTTCTTTCCTTTTGCCCTGATATACACTGAGGATGTTATCTTTATTTAAGGAGAGAAGTGGTCGTTTTCTTGGGTTAGTAATTGAGATTCAAAATGCTTTTTTTTAGGTCCATCTTCCTGGCATTAGACAAATACTTTCTTCTTTTTTTTTCTTTGCATTCTTCCATGGGGAACTACTTTTAAAATACTGTTTTAATTGCATTTCTGTATGACAAAACCTGGTTTGAAAACACAGCAAACCCACTATTTATCAGTTACGGAATTCCTGATAGGTTGAAATGAATCCCTGCTTTCTCTGCAGTTGTGAAGTGGTGAGGCTGTTTCAGAGACCAGGCTAAATAGGCAATTTCATTTAAACATCACTGACAGTGGAAGAGTACATTGGACCTGCTGTAAAATTGGCTTAGTCCTGTCCATCCTGACTGAGTTTACATCTCTGCTTCTATGATGGACAATGAACTTCAGTCTCTGAATGTGTCTGTGCTTACGGTGGTGGTTGTGTTGTGGTTCTTCTCTTTGCATTCATGCATTTGAGCTTGTGTCCAAAAGCAGGAGATGTCTGTGGCAATTTGCAGTATTTGCTTCCTTAACACAAGGTCTTATTTTGCAACAGCATGYGGTCAGAAGTGTTGCTTTAGAAGGTGTTTTGGTTACCRCAAGAAACTCTTCAGTGCCTTTGTTGTTCACTTTTTCTCACACTTGCTACTTTAACAAGTATTTTTTGTCAGCCTGATGGTGAAAAGTGGTTATATATTCAAAGCTGTTTCATGACAATTGCCTAAATGAGACCTAGCAAAGGGAGAGGAACCAGATCTTCTCTCTCARATGTGAACTTTACAATTGTATATATTTGCACAGCACTTGTGTTCTTGGTGGTAGGACTTCACCGGGGAAGGAGGAAGTGCCTGCAAGTTACGTGTCTAGAAGATACTAATGAATTTTTCTGTGACTTGGACTGTGAATTTCATTTCTTTTACAAAAGTATTTAAGATGTACTCTTTAATTTTTTGTTTGTCTTAATGTAAGTKGGATTTTAAAAGACTAACTTGAAAGGGTTTTTGATTTTTGATTTTTCTTCTTCTTTACATTTTATTTTTCGCCTTGTGTTATCATGGTAATCTAGTGTGTGGTTCTTCTAGCACTCTCCCTTCATGCAARTTCTTCCTGTGGAAGGAAGAAATGTTCTGTTGTTATTTGCTGTATGGTCTTTTTCCCCCCCTAAAACTGTCACAATGTTATCCATTTCTTTGGCTTAGCTTTAGTCTRAGCTTATTCTTAGGACTGGAGTTGAAATTTGAATTTTAAATCCATTCTTTCAGCTGTGTTAGTCCAGGCTGTCACTTCAACAATCCTCTGCAGATACAGAAGGAAATGAGATGAATGCAATCCTGCAGATTTGATGGCAAACAGAAAAATAAGCTGCAGGATAATTCTGCCAACTAAGGACAAATAATGTGTTTTTGTTAACAGCTGCTGCTACTTGATTTGAGTAAAAGATCACCCACTGTGTACTAGGAATTCAWAAAGTACTTCCTTGTATGAAAAGAGCTATTAGGTAGCAGAACTGAAAAAAATGATTGAGTATGTTAATATGGTTTAATTTATACAACATTCATAAAGTGATATGCAATGGTTTTGAATTACTGCTTGAGCTSTAAAACATCAGTATTTAGCATAATCATTATTACTTCTTGTATTTCCTACTAAATTTAGCATTTATAGAAGATTAAAGTAACTGAATGTAGGGAATGGCTACAGTGTGTTTCACTGGCACAGATTAAGGATGYTAAAGGAGGTTTGAGGGGACAGTTTTTAGAAGTTCAAAGATGCTACTCTCGACCCAATGGAGGACCCACCAAAGTGGGATTTGAGACCACTGAAGGTTTTCATGAAAGAAGCAAGTGTAGGTACAGAAAACRCGGAGCTTCAGCAGTGAACAAGTACATATTGCTGGAACAATACCATCTTAGTTAATTTATGTTGAAATACACTTTGCATAGCACATGAATTTTAATACAGATGAAGCTGCCAACATGCAAACCATGGATCGCTATTAATTTATGGTGTAAGTGATCTGCTCAGGAACTAACCTTTGAGCAGTACTTCAAAGCAGGAGATATGTGTTTAAGGAAAAAATCCTAGGTGTTTTAGACATTCATCAAATGTAAATTAGAAGCAAGGCATTCTCTTTCATTTGCCTTTTAGACTCTTGAGAATTTAAAGGTAGCTTAGGCTAATTTTATCTCTTTTTAAAAACGTGATTCTGAGAAGACATTTTTAACCTCAGTGTTCATTTATGTATCATTAAGGTGACATCAAAAATCACTTGAAATGCTGATGTGCTCAACTAAGCAGGTTATAGATTTTCTYAAAGGTTTTCTGATTCCAAGCCGGGAAAACTTTAAAGTTTGCATATACACCACGCCTTTCACTAAAAACACAGGAAGGCACATATTTTAGCATTTGGCAGTGAAAACACAGTTATATCTCTTTTGTTAYGAATTTCTTGATCATTTTTCATATTGACAGTAAAAATGTTCCATCTTCTCCCCAGCAGCAAAGTACTTTACTAAAAAGTCACCATTTTGAGATAAAACTGAATTTGATAAAACTTTTGATTTTATTCTATCTTATCTCTCACAGCGTGGATTACTTGAGACTTTTTGGTCAGGAGTTACATGTTCATGACACTGTGCTGTGCATATTGCCAGCAACATCCACAGAATCCACAAATAATAATTGCMACTAAAACCTAGTCACAAAATCACATGTAGTCCAGTGTTTTGCCAGCATTAAATTCTTTCTTGTAGCATATTTCCTGATAATTATGTTGTGGAATATCACATTGGCTTATCCCATATGTTAATTAATTGCTTTGGCTTGCTTATGAATTTTAACAAAAATTCTGAAAGCTGTTTTTTAATCTGCTGTAGTCACTACCCCCATACTGTGCAGAGGTTCTTTGGTGAAAATTCAAAGTGGATGATTACAGTAGCAGAGCTCCAATTATTTTGAGAGACAGACTCAATCAAAATTGTGAGTTAGTAAGTAATTTGTGAAATAGGAAGAAGGAAGTGAGCCATGGAATTTTCTCTGTGGAAAACAACAGCTTTCTTACTTTCTCCTTAATATTTTCAGAAATCTTTTCCATATATTGTTGGTTTTGAAAATAACACTATTGCTTTAATTTCTTTTCGAAAGTTGGAAGATTAAAGCAATAGTYATAGTCAGGGATTCCTCTGAAAATTAACTTGTAGCAGGGTGTGTATATAGAGCTATATCTATACATACATATCTAAAGGTGTGATTCTGTTGCAAAGCACTGTTGTAACTATCCATAGTGCTGTGTATTGCCCTGACAGCTTTATGTGCCRTGTATCAGACACTGGAGGGGAGGCAGACCTACTAGAACACCTCGTTAGTGTGTTTATTGCTGTAGAATTGGTTTCCCAGTGTGAATATGCTCATTTTTTTTGTCTAGTACAGTGATAGACTCCTACAACTCACTTCTGACAAACTCCACAGCTTAAAAACTGTACCTRTTTGGGAAGATTTACTTTTTGGTAATCCATCTGGATACTGTAATGTTGCAATTTGTTACCCAGCAGTCTGAGTTTCATATTGTACAGCAAAAGAACTCCATTTGTACTAAAACTTTTTGTGTTCAGACACCTGTCAAGTGAATTCTTCCCTTCTCATACCTCACCTGTGCACGATCACTCTTAGGAATTTATTTCATGTCACTTTTGTTTTTGAGTTTTATGCCTTTCTAATGGTTTTGTGGATGTTTGACTCGCAAATTTCTAGATCATGGAAGCTTCAAAATTATACAAATGACTGGTTTTTAATTTTTTTTTTAATATTTCCTTCAAAATAAGTCTCTTGGGCAGTAGCAAGTATGTTTTCCTCAGGGATTTAAGCACTTAACAGTGCATCACAAATGACAAGCTGAATGCACAGCATCTATTTCTTCATGATTAACTCAATGAGACCATGAAAATCAGTGTTCTGCAAGAAACTTGTCCCACATTATATTCAAAATGCAACACCAGATATGATTTCAAAATACTTTTCATTTAAAATGAAACTGTGTGCAGTGATACAAGGTGATGCTATTGCACTTAGAGTACTTTGAGGAGAGCATAAGAAAATAATTGAGGAATAGTTTGAGAAACCGTTTTTCAAAGGCATTKCTCTGCAGCGTTTGAGGATTAAAGTTTTTTAATGATTGTGTAATACTGAGTTCAGTAATACAGGAATATTGAATGTAATTAACTTTTTCATTAGATAATGACTTGCATGTATCACAGTTATTCCTGCAAATGTTTCACAATAATGAGCCCCAAAGTTCTTCCCAGTGCCCTGGATAGTTCTGTCTGGTCAAGACAGACTAGAGCAGGGTAGAGAGGGTCTTAAAGCAAGTGCTGTGTTTTGATATAGAAATTAAGAGAAATGAAAATACAGCCTAAACCCAAAAAATTTTGAGCATTTTGAACAATTCTTGGGGCAATTAAGCTTTGTAATAAAAGATTTCTAGTCTTATTATGGTCAATTTTTGCCACTTTTTTTTTTCCAGTGAAAATTTGATTGTCAGGCTTTATCCAGCTTGTAACTGTGAAGAAATGAATTGGTGCTCTGGAATTTAGAGTTCTGGGGTGATCTGTGTGCCAAGGCTGCTGATTATTGCACTAAACATCTTCCATCCACAAGTGAAGCTGCAAAGGACAGAGGAGGCTTTACATTTCTTAAATTTAAGCCTAACTAGAAGCAGGAAAATGCTGCGATTTGAGTCAGCAGGGAACATACTTGGGATTTAAGTACAAATGTAGGAAAAGAAGAACTCTGAGTGATGAATATAAGAAAGTCTTTCCTCGTGTTTGTATTGAACAAATATATCAAAGTGCTGTTTACAGATGACTGATTTAAATAGCAGCAGTGGGGAGGGGACTGTGAGCTTGTTAAGTCTTGGACTTCTCAATTTATTTGAACTACCACTGTTACTCCAGGAGGYGAATTACAACACATACTGTAATGGTCAAAAGCACAGATCTGCATATTTAATGTTCTAAAGTAACAGATATTTGTGCATTTAAGATCATTATTTCTTTTAAGTTATCTTTAAACATTCATGAAAACCTGTGTTAGCCGTTGTGGTASATTTAAAGATGTAAGATCCATTCATCCCTTATAATGTAATAAAAAGAGGCATTTTCAATCAAGTCCAATAAATGAAATATTTTTTCTTCGAACTTGGAGACCTTCTCACCAGAAGGTGGGAATAGTCCAGATTGAAAGATGGGAAGATGTCACTGGGCCAGTGCTGCAGATCACCACCAGTGAGGACCATGGGTAGAGGTCCTGAGTTACGGCCAAGCCGTGGAATCCAGTATTTACTTCCTTCCAGTGAGATGTCTTTGAGGAGCCTCCTAGTAGGAAGCCCATCAGGCACCTTATTGGAGTTGGGATTTGGYCTTGCAGTGTTCTGCAGCTCCCAAGCCTGTAGACAAGATCTTCAGCCCTTTCTCTTAGTGCTGTAAGTCCAGAGCTGCTTGGCAGTGACAGGCAGAGCCCTGAGCTGCTGTTGGGATCCAGTGTGGCTGCCCAGGCTGCAGCTGGGAGCTTTTGTCTTCATGCCAAGGCACAGACCAGGTGTAGTGATTCTTGATTCCTGGCTCGTTCAACAGCTGACTTTATCTTGTTCAGATTTTTCTTTAGTGTGGACAGTGGAGTGTTAAGATTTCATTTCTGCTAAGTGAGACCTTATTTTCATGAGTTCAGCTAAAAGCATCCCTGTGACTCCTCTTTTGGATATCAAGGATTGTATGGTTCCAAGCTAATTACGTTAATCAGTTCTGTTCTCTGTGTATCCCCTAAATGAATATTACTTGAGCTATTAAAGGAAAACAGTCATCTTAGGGCAGGATATGGCTGTATTATGTTAATATTGTTTACTACTTCCCATTCTTATTTGGTGAAGTATGCAGATAAAAACCATGGAGAAATGCAAGTTTAAATAGACTGGGAACGGTGGGAGAAGATTCATTTTTAAAAGAAACAATTAAGGTATAACAATATTAGATCGGCTTGGCTGGGGAAGGAAGGGGAAGATGCATTATTATAAAGAAAAAATAGAAGGTACAATAAAGTAACATAGATTAATAGACATTAATTGATTTTGTGTCTGATCCTAACTAATCATAAAAAAAAAATCTCTAGGTTTCTTCTGCATAGAAAACACATACACTAAATGGGAATGTGTTTATTTAAAATACCTTTAGGGGCTTGAGTGAGTTTGTGTGCCAACTCTGCCTTTCCTTCAGTCCTGGCAGGATAGATTTGAGTGTTAGGTATGTGAGTATATGGATGTAGTTGGTGCCATCTCATTAATGGAGAGGAAGATCTCCAGGAACTCTGCATGTCCAGTGAGTTACTGAGCAGCCCAGGGCRATTCATTTGGCTTCTGTGCTGTTCGCCTGGTGCTCAGCAGCATCTTGGGGAATACAAACACAGGGCTGCCTTAATGTGCTGCTGTGGAATGTCAGTGTAGGTCTGTGGTATTAGTGCAGAGCTGTGCAGCTCAAGAAATAACGAGCAATATGGGCATAAATTTGCTGTTGGATTAATTTAGTGAGCGAGTACCGTGTCTGCTTCCCAGGACATGAGGGCCTGCTTCTCCTGCTCGGGAGATTCGGCCGTGCCTTTTCTTTGCGCGTGGATGGTAACTTGCAGAGTYAGCAGTGAGCAATTCCTTAATAAATCACTGCAATTCGTTCTTCCTTTGCGAAAAATAAGATTTGATTAATCTTTCATGTGATCGGCTCCCATGCCAGTGTGAGGATAAGCTGTCAAGTGGTACCAGTTAAGCAGAGGAGCTGCTGTGTCCGGTGTGAGTCCGTGGGGATGTGGAGCTGTCAGATCCTTGTCTTGCACGCTGCAGGCAGCACTGGAGGAAAAAGAGTTTGTTGTGTGCACAGCCAGCTGCTGGTGTGACCTCGTAGGGCCAGGAAGAATGAGGCTGCTGTGGAAGGCTCGTGGAGGGTAGGCAGGGCCTGCAAATGTCACTGAAGAATTGGAAATTTTAAGTGATGTGAGAAGGCCTAGCAGTCTTCATACATCAAACCAAATGACAACCACCCCCAGCAGATTGTATTAAATGGAATTTTTTTTTCCCGCTTTGCTTTCTTTTTCACTTCAAAGTAGCTGAATTTCTAGGTGATAGTTATTTGATTTAGTTATATGACAGCATGCACAATACTTAATTTTGTAACATTTCAACCTCAAATAGCACTGACTACAGGCTGTTTCTAGTGTGTTAGATGGTAATCAGAAATTTTTTTTCATTTTGATGTTGTTCGCCAAGAAAACTTTCAGATATTTGGAAAGTGGTTCTGAATGAACGAATTATACTTTTTTCACTGCCGCTCAAAAGGAACAATCTTTTGGTTTTAATAATAGTTTCTGGGCTGTGTGCTGGAAATTTTGCCTTATGTGTGTGGTCTCTGAAAAGGTGTTGATGGGAGCAGGTTATTCCATTAGGTGAAGTGATTCAAATGTGTTTTTTATTCAAATATAACTTCGGAACCTGAAACAGCATCTTATGGTATTCAATGAGATTGAATACAATTCAAGCATTTTGCATCAGTGTATTCTTACATTGACTGCAGCATTAACTCGTCCTGTAGCCTTCCTCAAGGTCACCCTGGCACAGAATGGGTGCAGGTCTGAAATACTGGGGTTTAATGAGCTTGCTATAGAAAGCTATGATGATGTGGGTATGAGGTTTTTTTTTTATAATATCAAGACTCAGTAGGAACTCTTAAAAGTATTTCACGTTTCCTGTGTTTTAGTCCCTTTTAAACATGGYTTTGTTGGGTGTGTTATTTATCTGACCTCTAGAGCAGAAGGGAGTTGCTTCTTACACATGAGCTGCTGTGTTTTCAGAAGCTGCAAGGGAAGGCAGGCTCACTTGGCATCAAAATGCTCCAGTTACTTTTGAGAGGAAAAACACAAATTTCTTTGATAAGGAAAASAGAAGTTAGAGCCCTCAGAATGAAATGAAAGTAATGGAAAGTCTGAAGATGGATCTATTCAAAGGTTGCTTTTCAAGCTTTCAAATCCTACACTGCCTTTTTAGGCTTGGGGTAAGAAGTGAAAAGACTTTAATTTTTAGTATTAATTAGGTACCTAATAACAAAACTGATTTTTTTTTTTCTGCTACTTCCTCCTTTTTAGAGTGAGTTTTGTAGTTTTGAGAAAATGTGARTTAACTCTCCTCAGTCAAGCAAAATTGCAGTCTCTTTCCTTGACCGCAGTATTAGAGAAAATAGGTTTTTTTTAATTGGTGAATCAGCCAACAATAGTATGGTCAACAAAACAAAAATCACTTGGGTTTCAGTTCAGCAGTTCAGCACAGAGTGCTTTTACAGAGGAAAAAATAAGTTACTGACTTCTTAAGCTATGCAATGTTTTTCTTAACTTATGCAACTATTTTGATTTAGAATCCTAGTTCTGTACTTGAAGTATTGGTTCTTACTTCTTTACAGTTCACAATTCTTGTTCGCTTGTTACTACAAATTGCTGCTGTAAATGATGACTCGTAAGAACCTATGCAGAAATCATTTTGTGCCAAGATTAACCAAGACTAATATAAACTTTGTCTTTGTTTTCAGTCCAGAGGAGCTTCCTGTCCATGATGCAGCGATAGAAAAGGTAAGTCCTCTGTCTTCCAGGTTTTTTTACAAGGAAGTACCCATTTACAGATTTACATCTTTAAAAAGTGTAAATCATTGTGAAATGAGTTGATGAAGCATTTTAGTGATTTGCATTTCCAAAGAAGYACATTCTAAGTCCCCTAAGAACTGTCGTCCTTGAGGCCACATTAACTCGCCCACAGATCCCTTGGGGCCGACTCGTTCTTACATTTGCTCCTGTCAGTGAGAGTGAGTTTTCCTCACCCATTAAATGACCTAGTGAAGGAAATGGAGCTACTTAAGAGCTCTCAGCCAGCTCTGCCCTGTGAAAGAGTGTGAGCTGTTGTCCTTGTGCCAGGAGCTGCCATCGGGGTGGGTGGGTTGTCAGAGCAAGGTGGTGGCTTTGATGCCGAGGTGTGTGAGGTGTGTGCTGCTGTSCCCTGAGGAGCGTGGGGTGCTTTGCTACCTTGGGAAATGGTGACAAATATCCYGGCTGCCACTACAGCGTGAGACCTCCCTTGTAATGCTGAGTTGYTGAGTTGGTCTATTCCAGACATGCGGGTCCGAGACCAAAAATCCTTCTGCTGCTGGAGGGCACTGGAGGAGAAGTTTGACAGCTGATGCGCTGGGAACGTGGAARGCGATAAAAATAATGGGGAACTGAATTTCTGCTTATCTGGGCCCRGTTACTGTTGGTATTTCCCCTTGGTCAGTTAGGCCTGTTGTTATCTCCAAGACCAAATCAGATCAGAAAAGTCAAGATAAAATGTTTAAAGCTGYAAGTTTAAGTTAAGCCCTCTTGGCTGCAAAAATCAGTAGAATACATGGAAAAAGGATGGAATGACTTATTCCAAGGCAGCTCAGCTCCTTGAGTGTTAAGAGCAGCAGTGCTCCTGAAAATTAATTATTTTGAGCTTCAATTACATACTGATGATAGTAAGAGATGCTTACTGTAAAAGAATAAAACTTGAGTCCCTTTTGTTTTCCTTGACTCATGCGTGGTTTTGCATACACAGCCTGAAATAGTTGTGTTTTCCTGCCATGTTTCATTACATTTAATAGCACAGTGAGTGTATGTATAACTTCATTTCCATCAGAAGGACACAGCAGGGGGGTGAGTCTCTGAGCAGAAGTATTAGGCAGCTTGCAGTTACTGTGGTAGATGTGTTTTGAAGCTCTGATTCACTGTGGCTTTGTAGTTAGCCTTAAATTACTGGGGAAAATAATGTCTTGGTTCTCTGTCCTATATTGTATTTGTGCTGTCTCAGACAAAGCATCAGCGTAGGAACTGTGTTTATAGAGTCAATGTTAAATTGCAAATCCAGTGTGTTTTTGTAATCATCCATTGATGCTCTTGCATTAGACTCCTGGTTATACTCCTGATGATATCCTGACCTCTGCTGGTCTGAGCTTTATCTGGCTCCTGTCAGCAGGGCTTGAATCTTTGCAATTTTCGAGATACCATTCATAAGAATTACTGTGTTATGTTAATGTAGGCKGAGATTAAAAGCTTTCTGTACAATGTCTTTTGAAGTCACTTACTTGGCAGAACTATTCATGCTTTCCTTTTGCCTTGTGAATTTTAAAAAATATTCCTAAATCATATTTTCATTTAATTTGCGACCTGTGTAAAGGGTTGATATCCTAGTGAATTTTGAATCTGTTCTTCATATATAAAAAGGGAAAAAAAAAAGCTTAGACTGGGTTTTCTGTGTGTGTATTTGTGTGAGTGTTTTTTTGGTCATAAYACCTTTACTCTGCATTCACAGTAATAATTACTAATTTTGATGCTTCATTACTTTGCTGCACATTTGGTGCCTTAAAAGCGTCGAATCATTTTCCTGTGTTATGAACTACTTAACCTTGAGATGAATCATCCAGCACATTTCAGATAAAACAAGGGGAGGGAAGATTTTTTGCAGGAAAGGRGACAGAGAACTCACCTCAGGAAATCTGGAGTCTGTGTCTGACTCTGGTTTTGAAGTTCTATGAAATGTTTTGTAAGTCATTTTCAGTTAGGTTTTGGTTTTGGTTTACTTGATCATAAATTCTCTGGGGAACAGTTCAGCAAGTTCTGGTTTTGTCTGAGGCTTCTGCTGAAGCATTGCTCTAAGCTTCAGCCCTGGCACATGTGCTCTCCAGGAAGGTGGAGTGCTGCACACAAGAATGATGCTTGCCAACTTCATGCTTTTTTTGCTTTCACTAGTGCAGTGTTTATTGACAAGAGAGTAGGAAACCATCTCTGCTTCAATTAGGGATTCTATTACTTTCACTGGCAAAAATGCTTCAAAGTGTAAAATGTACTCAGAAGACAGATAAATGGATTTTTTTGCCCTTTTTTTGGTGACAACTACATGGAACTTGCCTGAAAGAGCAGCAGCAGCGTCCCTCTGCTCTGCAATGAGCCGCCTCAGATCTGCCTGTGTTTTCAGTGTTGTACCTGTTAGACATGAAAGTGAACATAATTCAGACTGGGAAAGAAATAGCTAAAAGTTTTCAACAACTGAACACAGAAATAATTGCTATTTTGACTACAGTAGCATCACTTGAGAACGGGGATAAATTGACACAAAGACATAAAAGCTTGAACAAACATTCAATTGAAGTGAGCTTCTGGCTCAAAAGACCAAAAATCTTGAAAGCAGATCAAACATACAAAAAGGCTGTTGAAGCAGATAGGGTTTTATTTTTCTTACCAATTATCTGAACAACCTGTTGAGGGCAGAGACCTTTCCTGACTTCCTGTTATTCCTGCAGTCTAAACTATGCCTAGAGAATATCTGCTTTAAGAGAGGTTAAAAATGCTGATTCCTTAAAGGACTTGCAAGTGTGAAGGAGAATCAGAAACAGTGTTGTGAAATCTGAGAAGCAATAGTTTTTCTACCCTTCCCCTTTAACATAACTCTTAAGAAATGTCTTTTAAAAACTTTTTTAAAAAGCAAGTATTTGGCATATTGCCCAATACAGCCAGAACCTGAACAGGAATGTGGGCAGTTGATTGCAACATGAGTAGTTAGATAARTTAAGGTTGAAAGAGTAGAGGCACTTCTTTTCCCCATGACTTTCTTAGACTTGCGTCAGGCTTACATCAGTTGAATTCAAACAAAAATAATTTAAAAACCCAAATCACCTTATTTCCAGGACACCTTGTGGACTGAAGCATGATTGGGGTGGATGTAAACCATCATCAAGTTGTACTTCTGCTAGTGCAAGGCTTTGAGCTGCTGGATTAAAGAACTTCAAGAAGTTAAAGAAGCCTGTTTTGTTGCATTGATAGCCAAGAAAGAGTGCACAAATTCTGATGAGTAAAAGCCAGAAGTAAAATTAGGATTCTATTGGGACAATAAGTAATAATTTTCTTTTACATTTTCCCCCAACATTTTGGATGCAATTTTACTTTATAAATATTTAATGAAAATATTAATGTTTTTTCGGTATCCTGCAGAGCTCTAAAATTAAACTTTTACCTTGTTACCGGATTGAATCACTAACCATATGAATATCCTTCCTGTCTTTATTAAGCCCTGGATTTGAAGTGGAGGTAGAGGGGCTGTCCTTTACAATAAAACTAAATACTTGTTTATATTCAACTCTGAAGGGAAAGGAATAGCCACACACATACATTCTTCTGCTTTAACTTTTCCAGTGTGRATCTTCTGCTCCAAAGCTTTGTGAAGGAGTTGAAATACTGTTGTTAAAAAAATGCAAAACCACAGAGTTAATAGTTAACTTTGTAGTATAATTTGAGATACTTTGTAAAATATAAAACTGGGCTGTAAAATAAGTGTTACAAATGTTATCATTGGAGCCAACAAAACATGAATTTTTGGCTGTGTAGGGCCAAAGTGCCTTGAAATTCCGTGGACTAAGATGGCTAATTCCAAGTGCTTGTCAGTAATACAATTTAAGCAAACAGATCTTCAGAAGAAATCCTTTGTGTTAAGATACAGGGTAAATCAGGTAAAAATGCACCATGCCAAGGAGGAGAATTATGRCAAGACTTTCCAGCTTTTAATGTCCAGAATTAAAGCTTATTCCCACTTCTGCTCCTGCACTGTCACTCTTGTATGCCCTTGTTTTTGTGCCTTTTAAGAAGGGATGGTTTTTGTGATCACTGGCAAACAGAAGCTAATTATGCTTAGGACAAGTCTGGGTAAATAAGATCATTTCAGAGGCAACTAACTTTTAAGTTGCTTGCAGCAGAAATTATTTGCCTGTAAACTTACCGAGCATAAAAACAAATTGAAGATTTTTTTTTTATGTGCCAAATATGTAGAGAAGAAACCTCTATAAATCTTGTACTCAACCTCCTCTTACAAAATACAATTCTTCCATAGTACCGAAAATAAGGCTTTCTTGTTGGTTTGTGGCTGGCTGGTTTTTTGTATATTTTGAATGCACTGATGTTACTCTTTGCTGTTTTCAGATGACAGAATAAAAAGTTCATAATGCTCTGTTAAACTTTTTCTCATTATTTTTAGAAAAACATAAATAATTTTAAATGTGTTCATTTTGGAGATATTAAAGATTTCTAATTCCTTTTCAGCAAAAGCACCTTGAAATTGAAAGAACTACAAAATGGCTTAAGATGCTGAAAAGCTGGGAAAAATACAAGAATAGTGAAAAGGTAAAATTCTGCATGCTTTTGTCATTAGCTGTCACTTCTGAATKAATGAATACCCTGAAATTAGATTGCCTGTGTTTGATACCAGAAAAAAACCAAACCCCACACTGAAAGAATAAGGTTTTTTATTCTTTCAAAATGTAATAACACCTAATAACCCAATAGTAGTGGTAATTACCCAACAAAATTGGTGGTCAGATGCAAGGAATTGTGTTCAGTGTGTTCATGTGTGCAAAATAATCTGTGGAGAGAGTGGGTTATGTCTGGTATGCCATTGAGTGGCTAACTACTTTTATTTGCTTTAAAAGCTACGTAGGGATGTTCATGGGAAGAGTTTATTTGGTGGAACTGTAGTCTTGGTCATCTTAAAATTACTGAAGAATTTCAGTTGGAATAAAACTTGCTGGAGAGGCTGTATTCCCAACACTGAGTTCAGGGGATATTTTCATCTGGTCTTGTGGCTGTTCAGTGGATAATGCACAGAGTCCCAAAGTCAGATTCCCTCTTCTCTTCAACACAGCTTAAGACTTGCATTTTCTGTTGGGGATTCTGTTGGTATTTTTTGATGCTGCTGATCCACCTGTACTGTGCTGTGGACTGAGGACAGCTGTTACACATCCCAGGTTTCTGCCTAGATGACTGGCCTGGAATGTCACCTTACTCCCTTCCTGGCTGTTTGCTTTAGTAAATTATCTGTGCAAAGTTGAAAGCTTTAAAGAGAGAGATTGAGACCAGAATACTTGTTAACCTGATGAGCAGGGAATTGAGATGCTACAGGTCAAGTAGAGGGAGAAATTTACTCAGCACGTGTGCTACTCATCCTTCTGCTCACTACCTGTGTTTTTGAGACTGGTAGCTGTGTCTTGCACTTGGCTTTAGTTAAAAACCAAAGCCAGCAGTTGATACTTTTCAGGGTGTAGTTAAAAAGCTAGAAAGTCCATTTTCTTRAAATATGACGTGAATGCATGAAAAATAATGATTTGTTCCCAAAGTTTTTCTAATAATCCTATTTTCTGTCCTGTCATTTTCTCTGGGAGGAGAAACTAGAGGTCATAACACTTGTGACTTCATTTCATTACTGTGACAATAAGGTGATTTGAAGATGCAATACGTTCCCAAGTCAAAGGGACAATAGAAAACCCTCTCTAACAGCTACTTTGTTTGCAAAGAGAATGTTAAATGTGACCTTTCAGGTAGCACAGTAACCACGTGTCATCCAAGCAGCAGTGGCCCTGCTCTTTAGCCGTTTGTGACATCAGTCCACRAGACACTGACTTCAATAAATAATCCTCTCTTCACCAGGCATGCAGAAGGTATAGCAGATCAGCTGAGCAGAAAGAGTTTCAGTTCATGTAACAAATTACAGGCTGAACTATAAATAGTGGCTGGAATAATTCAATATGTTCATAAAGGGATGAACTTTGCTTGAGGCTAGGAAAAATTTTCACTCATTGTTGAACTCTAGTGAAGCACATGAGATTTAAAAACAAGGGTGTTTTCCTTATTCTTTCTTGCATCTCATGGGGTAAGTGAACCAGAACATATAGAATAAAGAATCAGCTGCCTCCTCTTCCTGATCACCCTACGGAAAGGCAGACATTATTTGTCACTGCTCTTATGGAAAACCTGGCCATGTTCTCAGGGTTGTGCAAAACTCACAATTAAAGACAGTTTTTACCTAGAAGTGTGTTGGAAGAATGCACCAACTTTCCATGCTCCCATTCTTGAAACATGGAAAGAGTAGTTGCAGGAACAGTTCCTGACTCTTGTTTTCTGTCTTCACTTGACTGGATAAAGTGGTTAATGCTAGAGGAACAAATTGCTAAAGAAAATGAACAGCCTGTGTGTTAAAAGACTCAGTTCACCTGACACTGCCATGGTTTCTGTGCAGTCAGGCTGCTTCTGAAATCGGTGTTCTTTAGAAACAGCACTGAAGGGAACATTGCAGCAACAACAACAATAATGTTGTGGGATTATAGATGATAATTGTAGTGATGGCTTGGTTTTGGAAAATGGCATATTGGAGACATGCTTGTGCTCTTAAACAGACAGCAAGGGAGGCTCAGGGAAAGTGATGGTCCCAGGTATACAGCAGGTATGTACAAAATACATGACTTTAGACAGCCTATTTGTAATGAGCCTTCATAATATACAGCTAAAAGAGTTCTGCCTTGAAGGAGTCTGTTCATACTGTGCACATACTGTAACTGAATCCATGTATTTGATTACATTATCCCAAATATGCTTAATTGCAAAATACAGTTTTCATTCAATACTCATGCAGAGCTGCCTATAGGCTGCTTCTCTACTTTTTTTCTGTCATAACTTCACAAAGAATTGAGAAAACGTGAACACACTGGTGGTATGTGTGTGCATGTGAGATGCTTCAGTTTACATCTTGCCCTGATCTTGACTGCTGAAGAATATCTCAAGGAATAGATGAGGCCTCTGGGAGCTTCACACTCGTGTGCTT
The DNA here is from genome assembly GCA_018881555.1 of Amblyornis subalaris. Taxonomy (NCBI): domain Eukaryota; kingdom Metazoa; phylum Chordata; class Aves; order Passeriformes; family Ptilonorhynchidae; genus Amblyornis; species Amblyornis subalaris. The sequence continues at coordinate 613,559 of JACAXG010000107.1, forward strand.
AAACTTAATAAAAAAGAGGGGGTGGGGAATAGAGGGCGGGAACGTATGACCATGAGGAACTGGATAAAGGTGGAAGAATTGTCACATTGAGACCAGAAATGTGCCAGGCTCTACCATATTTGAGTAATCATTTAGAGGTAGTGAAGTATGACATAATAAAAGGAGCCCATGTACAGCTCCATAAGGGTGTAGAATCACAGAATCATAGAATGGCCTGGGTTGGAAGGGACCTTAATGATCATCAAGTTCCCTGCCATGGGCAGGGACACCTTCCCCTAGACCATGTACCTCAGAGCCCCATCCAACCTGGCCTTGAACACTTCCAGAGATGGGGCACCCACAGCTTCTCTGGGCAACCTGTGCCAGTCTCACCACCCTCACAGGAAAGAATTTCTTCCTTATGTAGGAGGTTTTCTTGTTGCCCTTGATGTCCCTGGCCRGATTTAATCTTATCAGGGCTTTAGCTCTCCTAACCTGATCCCTGGCTGCTCAGACAGTCTCTCTSTATTCCTCCAGGCTGCCTGTCCTTGCTTTCCCCCTGTAGGCTGCATTTTTTTTGTTTGAGGTTGTCCAGGCTCTCCTTGTTCATTGCTCTTTGTGTATAAAAYTCCTTGATTCCTGTGTGATTATTTAGGCAGCTCTTTCAGTGGAGTTGTCATRGTTCTTACAGACACCAATCTCTGAAGTGTGTAACTGCCCTTGTGTSTTTGTGTGATTGATATTTGTCAAAACAAACCTTTCATCTCCCCATCAGTCATTTCTTATGCAGGAAGTGTCACAGAGCAGCAAAGTTTGTGTTTCAGTGTGGTCTTTCTCTAGTTCATGCTTTTATTTCCTATTTGTATTCTACTGTTTAGTGGTCCGGGGTACAATCAACCACCCACAGATAGTAAATCCTTCCTGGCTTAGTATGATCATAACTTTCAGGAAAGATTAAATAAAACTGTTATATGTTGTATTCCCATTTGAGTATTTCCACCAAAGTATTTCTGTCTTTCCCTGTCTGCCTTCATCTGTCTGTGATTGAAGTTGCCTAAATTGAGGGGGAAAGGAAGAAGAGAAACAATCAGGGTAGCTGCCATTTCCAGCTGTTCTGGCATTCACACAGAGTATAATAATCAAGTCTCCAGTTCGTTTGGAGTCTGAACACAGAGCCTTAATGAAGAACCCTCTTTACATTCCTGAGATTTTTGAATGAGATGGAGCAGATCTTGTATTTGCACTTTTTCTTCCTTTTATGCAACCCACAGAAGTTGAAGAACCTCTAAAGGCAGCAGCCTTTATAAATATATTTTCATTATAAATATATTTTCTTTTCATTATAAATATATGTTCTTGTGAGACTTCAGATTTTCAATCTTATACTTCTCATCACTGATTCTATTTGAGGTGGCAGAGTCCCACTGCTACTTGTGCAGCTCTTCCTGACACAGCTGAGGAAGTTTTATTTTCAAGAAAACCAGTTTTATATCTTGCAGGAGCAGTGATGCCAGTTGCCACTCTTCAGGCCAGTGCTGTGTGACAGTGACCTCATTTCTTGTCCAGAAACCAGCTGGGTTTCTGAGCGGGAGAGATTGGGGCTGGGCAAGGAAAGGGAGGTTGTATGTTTTCTGGGTATTTTTGCATGTTGGACATTCTGGGCTTCATTGAGATGATAGCTAATTTGGAGTATTGCAAATTTGAAAGGTTGGTAGTTTTTTTTCCCTTTCTTTATAAGGGTTTTAGTTCATTCTATATATTCAGTGTATTTACAGGCCCAATTTCTTTTTGCRTGGGAAGCTCCTTTTGAATTCCCAGGTCACAGGGCCTCAGCTAGTGTCAGTTTCTCCCATCTACTTCAGGATCAACAATACTAGTAATAATTGCAAGAGTTTGACAGTTCTCCTTGGCTGAATGTAATTTTAGATGTGATACAGAACTTAAACCTGTATTTTTATGTATCCTGTGTTTATATAGTATATGTATCGAGGATCACTTTCTTTTTTCTGTGTCCTGTGCTGATGGAAACATCCCAGATCCCAAAACCTCACTCTTTGAATGATGCATGTTTTTATCTGAAGTCTGAATTTATATACTTGTATTTTGTTTTGTGCTATTATCTTAAAAAAGCATTAATTTTAAAGAACTTCTTGAAGATYGACTCAGTATTTCATCTTCCCAGAAGCAGAAGAAAAAAGTAACTTCCTGAATTTTCTACTTTCTGTTTTAATTATTAATTCACAGAGAGCAGAAGAGTAAATGAGAGTTCTGCAAGTATATAGACCCAACCAGCATTTCTCAGCAGATTTTTAACCTGGTATTACATAAGGACATAAAAGACAGCAGAGGGCACTAGCATGGTGCTTATGGTAAAGGCATTCAGCTAGCTAATAATCAGTTTGCTCATTTATATTTTCTTTAACTGTTTGGTGACTGATTGTCAGAAATGAATTTTGCAGTGAAGTGTGTATGGGTTCCCCCCCACCCCCCACTCCCCAAGATGCAGCACAGTTGTGTCATTTTCACCAAATTGCACTATCACACAGGGTCACACAAAGGTTGAGGTTGGAAGGGACTTCTGGAGGTCACCTGTTCCAACCCCCTGCTTGAAYAGGGCCACCTGAAGCTGCCCAGGACCATGTCCCAATGGCTTTTGAATATTTCTGGGGATGGAGACACCACAACCTGACTGGRTGGCCTCTACCAGTGCTCTGTCACYCTTACAGTGAAAAAGTGTTTCCTGATGTTCAGAGGGAATCTCCAGTGTTTCAGTTTGTGTCCATTGCCTCTGGTCCTGTCACTGGGCACCACTGAACAGAGCCTGGCTCTGCCCTCTTTGCACCCTCCCTTCAGGTGTCCATACACATTGATAAGATCCCTCTGAGCCTTCTCTGCTCCAGGCTGAGCAGTCCCAGCTCTCTCAGGCTCTCTTCACAGCAGAGATGATCAAGTCTCRTCATCTCTGTAGCCCTTTGTAGTATGTCCATGTCTGTCTTGTGTTGAGGAGCCCAGAACTGGACACAGTGCTCCAAGTGTGGCCTCACCAGTGCTGTGTGGAGGAAAGGATAACCTCCCTCAGCGTGCTGGGAATGCTTTTGTTTAATGCAGTCTAGGATACCTTTGATCATTTTTGCTTCAAGGGCACTCTGCTGGCTCCTGTTCAACTTGATGTCCACCAGGACTCCCAGGTCCTTTTCTACTGAGCTGTTTTCCTGCTGGTGATCCCTAGAATGTTCTGGTGCCTGGGGTTATTCCTTCCCAGGTGCAGGACTTGGCACCTCTCCTTGCTGAACTCTGTGAGGCTCCCGTCAGCCCATTTCTCCAGCTTGTAGATGTCACTCTGGATGGCAGCACAGCCCTCTGGTGTATCAGCCACTTCTCTAAGTTTTCCATTCTATATGAAATGTTTCACACTTGTTTCTGTGTTCTTGTCTGTGCTATGAGAGGTTCTGTTCTTGAGTGACATTTCTCTCTCCTGTATCAGAAGGACAGTGAAAGTCTTTGGTCTTGTGTTCTGCTGAGTCTGTAGGCATGATCTAGTAATGACTTGGGATGACTGAGAGCTTCTTCTCTGCCTCAAAAGAATAGTTGGAACAGCAGAGTCAGCTGCATACAGATCTAAAATGGTTTGCAAGAAGCTGTGAATGTTATTTGGGTTTATTCTGTCAGGTAGTGCAATAATTCAGAACTTAGCTACTGAAAGTGTTTGCTTTCCTCCTGTGTTTTTTTTTTGGCATAACTGTAGTGGGCTGGATGAAACTCATCTCTGTCTTTTCTGCTCTTTTGAAGTTACATTTGCAACACACTTCTCAAACTTTTCTGTGAAAAGCACTTCCACAATTCTCTGTCTCAGTTTTTACTTACTGCTTTAAGCACTCTTCAACATTTGTCTGTTTCAATCTGGGCAGTGCAGAAGATGGGAAAACTAAATGCCACGGACTCCTCTGAAACTGGTGGTTCTTCACCTTCAGCTTTATTTTCCAAAAAAACCCTGAACAACCCCACACTTTGGATGGATGGTTTGAATTATTGTAATTCTGTTTGGATGAGAAGCTATTATTATAAGGGCTTATTTCTGGCCTTTTATATCTACCTGACCTTCTCCCAAAATATTAATTTACAAAACAACAGTCTTGAGAATTTATTCTTTAAACAGTTCTTTTCGTTAATAACCTTTTTTTCTTGGAGGCATTTGAAAATTAGTTACAAAATTATAATTAACTGACAGAAATGTTTGTTGTGAAGGGACTCTGTTGCTGTACCATGGGTCTGAGGAATAGAGCAACCTGTCACTGGGGACATAGATCACTGCCTTCCCGCTCCCCTCCAGAAAAGATTTTGCAAATTTGGCTCATTCTGCTTTCCAGTTGACAGGCTCATCTCTTCCTGGGATGACTCCACTGCAGTTGGTGGACTTTGGCTTTTGAAAGACTGAATTCTGTCTCACAAGAAGTTACCCTTGAGTCTGGGTTGACACACACTGAAATTCTGTGACCTGAGCTCAGGGTATTCATCTATAGGGGAGGCTGCTTTGTAGCTSTGTATGTTGTTCTTTGTCTTTACAGAAGAAACTGTACAGACACAGCTGTGCTCACACTACAAGTGTTGCTGCCGTAGCATTCTTAGTATTAAGACAGCAAAGTTTTCTTTCTAAAGCACAACATTTTTTTGTGGGCAACCTCCAGGATTGCTATTGTATCTTATACAAGCTTATATATTTCATTTGAAAAAGGAACAAGGGGAAAAAACTCGTAACCTTACTTGTGCAAGAGTTACAGATTCTGCAATCCGGACACAAATCCTTGCTGGCATTAAAGACACCTTTAAGGAGCTGATATATTCCAAATGGCAGGAGGTTTGGAAATATACTGCAATGAGGGGCTCATTAATTTTCCGAAACTGGAGATGTGAAATATGTGAAAAGAAAAACAGTCCTGTCTTTGAGGAGGACATTTCTTTTAAAAATATTTATTATTGCAAACATAACTTTTATAAAAATGTTTAAAGGAAGTGTTACCTTTGTCAACTGAAATTTTTAAGGTCTAACTTTTGTTGTAGGGTAAACACAAAGAATAAATTGTTTGGAGAGCGGTTGTGTGTGTTTTGTTCTCTTTTAAGTCTGTCTCCCTGTGTAATCATTAAAATAATTGYAAAAACATAACTTCAGAAAGGTTCATTTTCTTTGTCAGAGTTATCTTTTTTATTTCCCTTGTCTTATATATGTCTCCTGCAAGATGATAACTTTTTTTGGTGTATTTTCCTTGATTTTTTTGCAAATGTTTCAATATGCATTTTAGAAACTGATTGGTAGTTAAGAAATAAATCTGAGATTGGCTTTAGACATGGCACATCCTGTTTTTTCACATCCTGTGACCCCACAGTTTGTTTTATTGCATACGTACATTTCAGCACACTGTTGCAGTTTTACAAGAATTCAAAAATMAGTCCTGCTTTTGGTTTTTTACTGATAATTTTTAAAGCTTTGTGATTTTGTTGCTTGCCTTTCAGTGTTTCTATTTATAGACTGCAATTACAGTGAGTTATTTGTGGCTTATCCTGAAATAGTGTTGCTAAGAATCTGATTTTTGGGATCTAAATTASAAAATTTGCTCTGCAAAGGTGATACAATTTTGATAGACCTTCCAACATGCAAARGTCCTGGCTTGCAAGCATCACCTGCACAGGAATGGTTTGGCCTATGTGTCCATTTTGTGCCTGTGCCTCTGGATTCTGTCAAGAGGTCCCAGATGGCATTGCTGGACACSTTCTGTCCCTCAAAAGATGCTGGAACACTTTGTCCCCAGCAACTCATCCCTTTCCTAGGGCAGTTGGTGTAACTGCATTTTTCTCTTTAGCATGTCATGCATCACTATTCCTTTTATTCAGAGCATTGTAGATTGTGCTGCATTTTTATCTTCTTTTCTTTTTTTTTTTTTGCAGTTTCATAGGAGAATTTATAAAGGGATCCCACTGCAGTTCAGAGGGCAAGTCTGGTCTTTGCTGCTTGACGTTCCTAAGATGAAAGAAGAAATGAAAGACTTTTATAATGTGAGTTTGTAGAATTTCCACTTAATATTAATTAAAAAAAATCAGATACTAAAACTACAGACTTTATTAAGCTTTTGCTGTTACGCAGTGCTAAAAAAATAAATTAGCAATTACATTGCACTTTCTTGCTTGTTCTAGCTTTTTCTCAGCTAGGAARAAGGCTGTGTATTCAAAAGCACTTTCCCAGCTTATGGTTTTTTGCTCATGGAATTAATTTGATCTTGCTTCTGTTTCTTTTCCCATCCTCAAATACTTGCAAAAGCCCTTCTGAAATCAAAACAAAATAAGAAAAAATCCCCATCCCAGTAAGAAGACAGAAGCCTTGGAAACTACAGCTCTGAAAAATGTCTATTAAGGAAGTACCTTGTTAGCTGAATATCAGTAAAAGGAGTTCCAATATTCTGGAAGGGATGCTACCTTAATGTTGTAAAAGCCAGAACAAGCTGTCTGTCCTTCTGCCATCTCATCTCCAGGGGAAGCTTAGATATGCTTTACAAAGCACTGCCTGGTTACTTGAGAGTATTTTCAGAGGTGCAACTAATGACAGGATGTAAACCCCACAAAACTCTGCAGGCATAAATCCACCATGTAAGTGTATCTCCTATGTGGAATATAAAGAGGACAGCTGTGCTACCCCCAGCCCCTCTCCTCACCCTGAGTAGCAGTTAAAGCAAACTCTGAATTACTGTGGGTAAGTTCCTCTAAATTTTTCACTGCTAATTCTTAGTTCCCCTGTGGGTGTGAATGCAGCTGCTGGCAATGAGAGCTAAASTTCAGACCCAAGAGTGGAGAGAAGGTTCATGTGCAGGCTGTAACTTAGGCAGAAGGGGAATCAAACAAGTGATTTTCCTGTCTTTTCCTCTCTGCCAAAGGATTACAGGGAGAGTTTAGCTAAAAGAAAGGCAATTTAGTATGATAGTGTGTTYGAATTTTTCCCCATAGGAATTTAAAAGTTCACTGCCTTTTAAAGGAATAATGTCCAGAGTTTCAAGGAACTTGCATTGCTTGTTTGATTTTGGCATTTTCTAGTACTTTTTTGGAGCTGAGACTGGGTCTGAGTAGACGAGGAATCTTACATGGCCATGAAAGATGATCGGTGTTGGCACTGATACTATCTAAATTTTGGGGTCTGTTATCTTTCTCTTAAATTATTTCTCACTCTTTAGTCTAATAGGCTGCTCTTTCTGACTATTGTATTTTATTTAACTTCCAGAGTTAGACAACTGGTGGATCCAAAGGTGGTAAAACAGAGTTAATGCTGAATGCTGTAGTTGTGGGAAAGAATGCTGAGTAAAATCAGAAGCATTTAAAAAATAGGTGAATTAATCTTCAGAAATGATTAATGCAATCTAATACTCAATGCAAAACAGAAGTGTTTGTMGTTCAGATGTAGAAGGAGTTTCTTCCATTGTTATCCTGATTTCTTTATTTGCAATAAGCTCATCTTGCTGCTCTCCATTTTCCTATTTTCTGGAGTGATACCAACACTGCTCATTGCAARTGTCACTTGCAAACTGCACCCCTTAAAGTAGAAGGATAATACAAGTTTGTTGTAAGTCAAACAGTTTCTTTCAGTTCTCTCTGCAGGGCACATACCAGTTCTTAATCTTCTGTCTTTGTTTCTCAAACTTTTGTACCTTTCTGTTCTCTCACACTTGAAGCTGCCATGATGGCAAGGGCTCAGGGTGCTGCTTTTCCTATATTCCATCAAATCGTAGACTTTGGGTCCTCAGGCCACCTCAAAACTGGAAATTTTGCTGCTTTTCTGTCTGTTGGGGGGACAAATCATTCTGGGTGTTATCAGTTCCCTGTTTGATCCCTTTGTTATTATTATTTTGTCTTTATTCTTGTCTTCTTGCAACCTGAGTCCATAGAGTTTTGCCTTYTGATTGTCTATGGTATTCTCTAATACTCAGATGTAATGTTTTGAAAACACCATATTGAATCCAGGGTCTTGCAAACTCAGCTTTTAGGGACAGAAGTGAGAATAAATGAATGAATGTCAAGAGAAAATTATTGTAAGAGCAAAAAATAAGGTGTCAGTCTGAACCTGTGCAGGCTTCCTAAGTATTCAATTACAAAAATGGATTTAATTATAAAACACTAAAGCAAGTGCTAAAGTAGACATATTCTACAGCTAAATTAGATTAGAACAGAAAGACAGAGGAAATTACTAGAGAAATGTCCATTATCTACACTTAGATAATAACTGGCAGCTATGTAGSTATTACTTCTGCTTGAGAAAAAGACAGGAAAAGTATGAAAACCACACTAAATCATTTGCTAAAAATCTAGTCTAGAGCACTTGCATCTCAGGTTCTTGTTCCTGAGTAGTAAAATTAATTTTCTGTCTTTCTCTAGTGCTGTGCCTGCCTGAGAAATAGCAATAAGAAATTTGAAATGCTGAAACAGCCTTAAATATGGGTAGTGAATGATGTGTCAAAAAAATGTGTGTTATGGGATYGGTCTTTTTACATCACTATTGTGTGGCTGGCTTTGACTATAGAATTCGTACAGGTATACGCTTATTTTGGAAGTTRAAATTGTTACCTTGTTGGTATTCTATATTGTTTTAAATCACATAATGGCAATTACTTCAATATAGGTGTACAGTCAGGCAGGTGTCTGCTGTTTTAGAGTTCACAATTTTAACCTGAACTTCTGTTCATGACTGTTTTCCCAGAAATTGAAGTGTCAAGCACGAGGGTCTTCTCCAGATATCCGGCAAATTGACCTTGATGTGAACCGGACGTACAGAGACCACATCATGTTCCGGGACAGATATGGTGTCAAGTGAGTGAATGGAAGGGTTTGTTTTGCTTGCCTTACAACTSTAGGCCATAATGCTTTTGGATTTCTTCAGAATGTTGTGGTTTTTCGTTGTTTTTTTTTTTTTGCTGCTACTAGATGAGGAATATTAGGCAGCTGTCCTCTTTAAAAATGCTTAATAGTGAAAAAAGTGGTGATACAAACATCAGTATTGTTGCTCGCTTGCAGCATCAGGACCCTGCTGAGCAGAAGAGGGTATTTTTTCCCTTCTGCCTCTGTATTAGTTCAGTTTTTAATCTCCTTTTCTTGCCAAGGCAGTTTCTATGGTAGTCTGCCATTTTCAAAAAGCAGTACTCAGAGCTGTGGACTTTAACGTGATAATAAAATAAACATTTTCTAATATTATTATTCTAGATATTTTGTGGGAAAATTCTACAGCAGGGGAATCTCTCTGATGGCTGTAAGGAAGGAGCACAGAGCAGCAATTGCTAAGCTGAGACTCTTCCATGCAASCAGTGTAGTTCAGGTCCATTTGTGCAGGGCTGTCAGTGCCTGTGCTGCTCGGGCCTCTCTTCGTTCTCTGCACACGTTTTCGATGTCAGCAGAAGCTCRTTGCTTCATCAGTTTGGGCTTAACACAAGCAGAGCCAGTTCCACTCCCTGTGGCTGTTGTAACCATGCCCTCAGAGTCCGCAGGAAAGCCTTTGGCTGCCTAAAGCAATTTCACMCTTGGAATAGATCTTGGAATTACTGTACATCTATTATGCATTTCCAGTGATGCCTCGATGAAAAATTCAGAAATCATTTCACATAGCAGTGAAGTAAAGTCCCCTGGGTAAGTCAATAGCTTGTTTGACTTTTAAGTCTTTGAAGGTTCATTCTTTCGGAGGTCTTTAGTGCTACCATCTAGTGTAAATAATACTAAAATCACCATTACTCTATGTATGTTACTGTGAATGAGATTGAGCTCTTATGCTCAGTTTTGTATGGTCAGCTGAGGGTATAGGAGGTTCCTGCGTGCATTGGGGACCTGTTAGTTTGTCCTTGTAAAGTAAGGCTCCATCTAAATATTGCACTTTGTTACACTTTTCTTTGGTTACTGAAGARTGGCTAAACTTCAGTTCTGCAAGAAGGTAAACCAAAATGCCACAATGTAGGTGTTTTGATAAAATTCTCCAAGTATATATCCTCTTCCCAAAAGAAAATAAGCAAATTTTTTGATTATGCTTTCTTTTTTTAGCCTGCTAATACCTGTTTCCATACATTGATTAGTAACAGGGAGAGAATTTCACTGGATGGAAAAAGGACAATATGTAAAAACTCAGCAGATAAATTTTAGCAGTTTCATTTGTAGATGAGAGTAGGCATTCAGGTAGCCAAATTCTCTCCTGAACAAATCACAAAARGTAGGTGTGAGTTTAAATGTTCATTATGAGAGCTCTCTACCATTACATTCATATACCAGTTTGAAAGAGCAGRGTTGTGTTCGTTGATTTGTTGTTGTTTGGGGTTTTTTTGTCTGGCTACCTTCACAAGTTAGACTGTTTTACAGAAAGCAAATGACCTTTACAAAGCTCTTTGTAATTCTAACTCTGAAGTACACAGAGATCAGCAGAGGCCTGAGCACAGGATGCCGAGTCAGAGTTAATATTGTTTTTCTTCAGGTTGACAGTAGCAGTCAGTAGAGCAGACTTTAATTTTGGTGCCAAGATGAAGACACCTTTGTGGCTGCTTTGTGTATTTCACATCTTCACTCCTGCATCTCTGTTTGGAGTCAGTAACAGCTGTTAGTGTTCTGCAAGCACAGAAATCAGGTTGGGGGGGTTTAAATTTTGACATTCAGAGTAAATCAGTGTTTGAAATGTCGCCCATCCAATGTTTAACTTTACCTGTCTGTAAAAATGATGATGTGACACCACTCTATTCTAAAGTATTATAGATATTTTTTGAAACCTTTCAACATGTAAAACATCATAAAGGTGCTAATTATGAAATAGGCTCGAAATCAGAAGCACTTATCATAGTGAAGTGTGGTTTATCCTGTTCCTTAGTGCTAGACAAGTTAAATTGGGGAAACATGCTTCCAAAATACAGTTCACTACTTCTATGTTTTTCTGTTTTTACAAAAGATAATATTATAGAATTTTCATTTTCTGCTCTTATTTCTCCAGGCAACAATCTTTGTTCCATGTTTTAGCTGCATATTCCATATATAATACGGTAAGTTGTGTACCTTCACACTTAATTCTGATTTCTCTGCATGTGCTGTAAGATAMTAACTTGCATCTCCATCTTCTTTCTCCCTAAAAACCCCCAACAAACATTTCAGAAGTATATAGAAATAAACTATTTCCTGACATGTTTTGAGCTGAAGTTAAAATAAAGCATCTCAGTGATGAGTGTCTTATTGGACAGACTGAACTCTGCTTAYAATTTGGCTGAAACCAAGGATTGTGTCTAATAAGAGTAATGAATTTGTGTTGTGCTGGAGTATTATGTGACTGATATTTCCCTRTTATATTACCTGTCTCCCTTTCATTTGAATGATGGTGAGGAAAATGCTTCACTTAAGATGCATGTTGGACTCCACAGGTGTATTTCATAACCTGACAGGTTCTATGAAATAGAAATTGGTTTAAAAGGTTGCATTTTCTTTGCTTAAGCCCTTGGTCTTGGCTGCAGTCCTGGCATGGGGATTTATTAGAGTGAGGTTTCCRGGCTATATCATAAGGGTTAGAAACTTACGTATTTTGTAATGTCTTTTGGCTGAATGCTAAAAATAGAAGAAACAGAAATGCCATTGTGTCCACRCTTAACTGTGGTTTTAATGCACTGTCTCCATATTCCTTGGGTCCATTTTGAGCATTTCCATACATCTTCCATTTTATATCAATCAGCAACTCCCTAGAAGTCAATATAAAAATATGTTAAGTTTAGAAGAGAAAAGTGAAATTAAGCAATTACTCAAATGAAGTACTAGTTTGTTTGGTTTTTTTCAAAGTAACCTTTTTGTCTGACCTTTATATACCTCCTATAAATCTCTGAATTAGTATTTTCAAGTTGCATGAATAATAATGTTTAAAATCAACCATTAAAGTGCAATGAGAATATTACAGTGAAGTTTTCATTTTGCACTTCTGTTGTTGCATTTTTCCTCCTAACGTGTAGCAGTTCTTATGCTTTGGTTTTATCTCTAGAGCAAAGTTTCGCTRAGAACTTGTAAACCTGAAAAAACTTACTCAACAATTAAGTCATTCTCCTTAAAAATATTTTATTGATGGGGTTATCTGAGCAGCTGAATGATAGTGACAGCTGGTTCCTGCCATAAAAGTCAAAATTAACAGCAGAGGAAATAYTCGAGTTCAGTTTTGGAACAATAAAATTTTTCTTTGGGTTTATTACAGTTACTTKCTATTGGGCAGCTACACTTGAGCAAGTTTATGGTTACAGGACAGTCTTGAAAAATCCTATGTTTATCAAATGGTGCTGTGACTGTAAAACAAAACAAAGCCAGATAGTCTTCCCCTCCYGTAAAAACTCCCAAATTACAGCTAAATGAGAAATGCATCCATTGACAATAAGATGATACAGTAACGTGAAAATATTAGAACTGACCAAAGATTTTGTTCATCAGTAGTGAGCTCTAATGAGCAATCAGTACTTCCAGGTYACTTTTCAGTTGGAGGGTTGTGCATCATCCCTTCTATCTATCAATATTTGGAATGTTTACGTATGAAGTGTGTTTGGTGGGAAGTTACACCATCAGGACAGGCATCATCTTTCCTCCACTGACTCAAGGAAAAACTAAAAGCTYGTGGTTCTGAGGCTTCTGTTTTTACATTTGAATATTTTCACTGCAGGAGGTCGGATACTGTCAGGGAATGAGCCAGATCACAGCTTTGCTCCTGATGTACATGAATGAAGAAGATGCCTTCTGGGCCTTGGTGAAACTTCTCTCTGGTCCAAAGCACGCTATGCACGGTATGGAGTTTCATGTCACTTAATATATTTAGGTTTCARCCTGTCCTGTTTAAGCTGTAAATTATTTGAAAATGGAACTATGCTGTTCTGACTGGTCAAAACRAAGACATAATGAGAACTTGATACTTGGGGTAGATATTGGATGTTACTGGAGCTCTCACCCTGAAGAGTAAGTAATTGTTTTTATATGTGATAYCTTTCAAATAGTTCTTAATCAAAATCAGATGGTTTCCTCTTCTCTAATTCTCTCAGGGAATGTAACCAATTGAAAGCTGGTTATGTAGACATCTATATAGTAATAAAATAGTAGTGGAAACCTAATACAGAATGTGTTAAATAATATTGCAGCTGTGCTATCATTTGGCAGGACAGGAATCTACAGTAAAAAATGGACTTGTGTCTAGGCATGAACTTCAGGTTTTTCWGTTTTATCTCTGCCTCACACAGAATTTCCTGCTCTCGTGGTATCGTTGCTCTTATGTTATTGGTAGTTCTCTTTTTCCATGCCAGATGTAGTATGATCTATGCATGTTCCATGGTTATTGGTATGGAACAAGTCCAGAAATTCCAAAATCTTTGTGATGTTACTGTTGTGGTGATTCGAAAAAAGCTGTGGTTCTTGGTAGCCTGAGAAATCAAATGTCATCCAGAACTTGGACTTTTTAGCAAATTTCCAACAACCTCCAGCTGCTTTTCCCTGCATAAGACTTTGTCATTCTGTGATATCTTCCTTCCCTGGCTTTTCAGTGTCCTTGGATGTTCTCCACCCCCAAAACAAAGGGTTAGTTTGTTATTTTGCCGTTTGTACTTACACAAAGCTATTGACTCTGGGGGGAGGGAAAAAAAGTGTGATCTGATGTGAGGATCAGTGTCATACGCGAAATTTTGAACTCATCAAATGTTCAAGATTTTTTTTAAGTTTTACACAATGCTAACACAGCCTAAAAACATCTTACAAAAAATCTATAGATTTTATAATAATCCAAGATGGATTATTATTATTACAGGTGCGACTGCAACTGGATAGAATATTGAGCTCCTCAAAGCTCACAGAAAATGCTAGGTGTTTTGGGGGAAGTAAGTCAAAATCAGCTCCTTRTTTACCAAATCGTGTGCACAGGAGGGTGAACACAGGCAGATGTGTTGCTTGACATGCTGCACACCTCCCTCTTTCCCACCTTCTTTCCTGTCACACACCTGTCAAGTGATGCGAGAGGAAAGGAGGGAGCTTTGAGGAGCCCAGGGCTGGATGAGCTCCTCCACAGGGCATATGAACCCTTGTGCCACAGGTTTATACACATTGACACTGGCTTGGCAACATCTGTTAGGCAAGTTTGCATTTCTAGATGAGCTGACAAAACTTTAATTATAACTCAAATGTTTTCAGTTTATCATTTATTAAATGTTACCAGCTAGTCTTAAGGATCTGCTTTCAGCAGGTTGGACCAGATAATCTCCAGAAGTCCTGTCCAGTCTGGATTTCCTGGGATTCTTTGGATGTATCTGTTTTAAATGAGTTTATCACTGTGTGTCTGTAAATATCACTGTAGATTTTGGAAAAGAAACTTGAAAACTGATTTAACTGATGTCACATAACAATTTGCACTTGCTTTGTGTTCTTCTTTGGGGAAAGTAGCTTAAGGCACTGTCAAATCTTTAAAGCTTAAGTAATTTCAATTCTAAATTGCCAAAATCCGTGAAAAAAACCCTTATAATTGCACTTGATGCCACAGATCATCGTATGGTTCTCTGAAATGGGCATCTCCCTATGGAAATTCCCGGGGTGGGCTGAGCAATTCAATCAGAATCAAAATGACAAATGTAGGATGGTTAAAAGCTCCTCCCCACAGACAAAGTTTTTAATCTGTTTTTCACTTCTGCCTGTGATCTGGTAACCTAGAATACTTCTTGGGTTCAGCCCATTAGCCAGATTCATTTCTAGTGTAACACCACTTGAAATCAAGAGATGAATTTGGCCTTTCTGATGTTTTGTGTGGATGGTGTGAGGTCTCTAAATGATGAAATCCAGGTATCTGACCTTGAAAATGATCTAYTTTTTTGGAAACTCTTTCCATTGATCTTTCTATAATCTTAGAAATTCAAGATAATGAGTTGATGTATATAAATGTGAAAGTGCAACCTTCCATGGAAAAAGCACCTTTGAATGTTATTATTGATGGCTAATTAGCTTTGATGTAGTCATTCACTGTTTACATTAAGAAAAAAACCAAGTGCCTTGCCTATGGTATTAAAATTTCCTAATATGCAACCTGACATTTAAGTATTGTAGAATTTGCATTTGTATCTGTGAGATACTAAACCTCTGTGAATCTGAGGTAGTAAATCTTGTGTCTTAGTGGCTATGCCCTGAATTACACAATTGGTAACTAGAATGACTTTGCTTTTTGGTTTGGGACTTCCTTACCGATTCCTTTTTTTTTTTTTTTCCAAGTGGCATGGCTACCATGGGTCCATACTTGTTCTTCCAGTTTTCATACTTCTTGAAAGATACCAGGGTTCATTATAAAAATATTTTTAATCCTAAGAATATGGAACTGCTGTATTAGATCTATGTAACCCAGTGTGTTCTGTCTGTGATTCTTGCCTAGTATTATGTGTTTGCTCTGAGCCTTTTTTTAACTCTGCTGATAACTCAGTTGGAAGRGTATCTTAGAGCTTTCCTTTTCCAGTGTATGATCACTAAAACTATCAGATGGTTTTTATATACCCTTTGTTTGAGTTGTGTGAGCTCACAGTCTTCACTTATAGTATATAATCATGATATTTGTCTTGGTAGAATATCCTTCTTGTCTTTTTTATGGTCTCTTCTTCAATGCAGATGGTTCTAGTGGATACCTATGCTATTTGCCCTTCTATCATGAATTTTCTGGGCTATAATTTTAATTTATGTTGTTTTGCTTTTAGAAGTTTTAGTGGGTATGGATTGTGATTCTTTGGTTTGGTTTTCTTTTAAAGAATAATTATAAATGTGGTTTCCACATGATCTTATATTGAGTTGACTAATGTGGGACTGATGGATCTCCTGTCATTTGTCATTCTAATCTACTAATAGTCACTAAGGGAATGTATTGATTGTAGCTATTTAGGCAGGAGTATGTGCATATCTGTRTATAGACATCAAAATATTGTAACAAATATCTATTCAGATCCAGGAGGTCTTATAGAAGGATAATGTTCTTAGAGCCTTAATGCCTTTTTTAATGTCATCTTTATAGTAGAAACACCTGTTAAATGATCAACTTCTTTTCTTAGGTTTTTTTATTCCTGGTTTTCCAAAACTGTTGAGGTTTCAGGAACATCATGACAAAATACTGAAGAAATTTTTGTCCAAACTTAAGCAGCATTTGGTAAGTATTCATATCACAATACAAGCAGTGCTAATTTACAGCTTTCTACCCTGTTTCAGTTCAGGTGAACCCACTAGATCAAGAATACTCAAACCTGAGGGAAAAATGCAAAGCTTTAAGAGGCAGAAGTCCTGTTGCTTTCATTATAGACAAAGTTATGGTGCACCTTGGCCGAGTTATGGTAAAATTGGATTGTAAGAGTAAGTAATTTGGGTGTCTGTCTCACTTTGGACCTCTGAGTTAAGGACAGTATGTGGTTCTTCAGTTTGGCCTTGTGCAAGCTGCTGTAAGCAAGCTGCTGGTAAAACATTTTATCAAGGGTTTTTTGTATGTTTAGCTTTGTGGTTGGCATGTGGACAGAGGTGACTTTGTGGTCAAGCAGTTTTAATCTCTGTTTAAAAAATAACCTTTATAACAGGGATTAACGGTCCTTTTAAAATTTGCACGTACTYGTATTTTCATGAAGTTAAATGCAGAGTTTTATCTCTTCTAATTCTCTTAAATGGAAAATAATACGCTTTTTTTYCCCCTAAAATTGGCTGTATTTATTCTAAGAAGTAAATTATTTTTTCTAATGGGAGGAAAATACCCTTCCAGTTGTCATCAAAATTTTCTTCTACAGTACATTGATACTGCCAGAATCCATCTCCAGGTCTTAAAAGGTAGTGTAAGAGATGCTCACTGGCATCAACACCTTTTTCCTCGTGGGTTCCTGTGATGAGCCAGTGTTAACTCCTGAAAGACAAAAGTAAAGCCTGCATGTAAACCAAAGGGATTTGGTCCATTGCTTATTCAGTTTTTGTTAAACTAAGTTCTTGAATKTGGTCCATAATTTTTGGAAAAGCTGAATCTGGCAAGCATGTTATCSCACAGTTAAAATTCAGGATTTCTTAACTTTCCAGCCTTTATTTTGGTTTTTCCTCTGCCTCTGCAAAGAACTTTAAAGAGCTCCATCAAACTGCAGAGAAGCTGTAGCCATCTTTGGGTGTCACACCACATGGGTTTCTATAGATAGTATTTTTGTAACAAAATCTTTTCAGCCTTTGGCGTGAATTGTCAGCCTTGCTACAGAGGAATGAAAGACTTAATGGACCCAGTGCTTGAACTTGGGTTGCTCTAGAATGTTGATGTATTTTCTTGAGAGAGAATTTTGTCCTCTGCTGCCTCTGTCCCAAGAACAAGATAAAGGTCTAGGATRTATTAATACTTCTGCATCTCCGAGTGCTTGTTGTTCAGGTGGTGAAATTGATGAAGAAAAGCGATAAAAGACAGAAATTGCATTTGGTGGATTGAAGGAACAGTGTCTTATATAGTTAAATTAATTATTTATGGTGACTCTTGAGTACATTGCCTTCAAGGGGAAAACGTTTTTCTTGGACAACTCAAGGTATTACTTGGATTTTTGAAAGTATTTTTCAACTTCAATTTTCTTTGCAGGACTCCCAGGATATGCCCACTAGCTTTTACACAACCAAGTGGTTTTTCCAGTGTTTTCTTGATCGTGTGAGTATGTTTTTCTTTCTGTTGCTGTTTTTAATTGTGACTTGGGACAGACTGTTTTCACAGCRTTGCCTGATTCTGTCATTGCAGACTCCCTTTACATTAAGCCTCAGGATATGGGATATCTACATACTTGAAGGAGAGCGGATTCTCACTGCTATGTCTTACACAATTCTGAAACTGCACAGAAGTAAGAAATCTCTCAAACATTTGAAAGCTAAACAGAGGTTCAGCTAGTTCGGTAGTTTGTGTGGTTTGACCTTAATGTGTGGAAATCTTAGTTTCCCATTTGCCTTATGCTGCTTCTGACAGGTATTTTTCATTCCTTACGCACAAAAAGTTAAAAATCTTCACTTTATTAATGTGTGCCCACCAAGCTGCTCYATYCCTCCCCTCCTCAGYAGGATTGGGGGAAGGAGAAAATAAAATAAGATGGACCTTTCTGGRCACCAGTACACAGCACAGCACTGCAAGGGTGGCTGTGGGAAATTAACTTCAGCTCMGCCAGGCCCAATACAGTGTGATTGTCAAAGAAAAGTATTTATTAGAGTAAGAAGGTTATTTAAACATGGACATAAAGTGAGTGGTATTGCTGACTAAACAATGGGGAAAATGTGGTAGTTCTGTGRTCTGAAAGTGGCTTGTTAGCCCCCATGGTATTTAAATTAATTGAAAAAACACACAAAGAATCCAGAGTGTGCCCTTACATGCTGAAAGTCTACCAGCAAACAACTCAGCAATGAGGCATCACCRGTCTGGGTCTATTTATACAATTGTTCGTCCAAGAATGTAATTAAAATCCAGAATTTGTGTAGTCTGCCTGTGTGACCACCTCTTTCATCTCTGGACTTTGGGTGAAGTAAAATTTGAGGTTTTGAGTAGAAGAATAAAGCATCAGCACTTGGTTCTCCAAAGTGATTTAGCATCCTRAGTTCCAAAGGATCCGAAAAGCTTTTGAGAATGGATGTTGGCTTCTAAACAGACTTGAGCATTTCTCAGGATGATACCTGGTAGCTCCAGTTCAAAACACTCTTACTGTGGGGCTTTGGCTTTCTGAGTGAAGTCATTTGACTCTGTGTAAATTCAGAGGTCTGTATGGGACCTGCAGAATTGATGCCATAACTTCCTTGCTAGTTTATCTTTCTTGAGCTGTGGTGATGCTATCTCACTGTCTCACTGGGGTGTGCTCATTAGTTTCTTCCTAAACTGCTTTGAAAAATGGAAAAGGTTACTTTTTACAGTATTGCACTTGAGAAAGCTAAACATTTAGAGGCAAATCATTAGGCTTAGCATTTTGGTTTCTCTTCTTTATTTGCTAATAGACATCTACTTGAATTTTGTTTTATTCGCCGCTCTTTTAATGGGAAGACCTGAGGAAAAAGTCTGAGTGTGGATTTGCTTGCTTAGCAAGTATGTAGCAACTTCCTCCCTGATCAAACACTGAGAGAACCTCACGGCAACAGAGGAGATGAGAGGGCTGGCAGAGAAGCTGGCAGAAGACAGATTCTGATTTGTTTTCCAGTTTCTTGTCTACCCTTAAAAGTGTGGATGGAATAGCTATCCAATGTGTCATTGTGGAATACATGCCAAGAGCATTTTTATTACAGCTCAAAAACATTTTTTTTATGGTTTCCATATTGAAATTATACATTCTGAAACTTTTGATGACACACAAATTATTAAAAAAGCGATGTAGGTATGCAGTTACAGCCTTGCAATTCACATGGCCTTACTGCTGTGTGAAAAGTGCAAGAAAAATAATCTGATAACTGTAAAATGACTTTCAAAATATGACCTGAATTTTCAGAGTGCCTGAAGCAATGGTTCTGAAGTGTGAACTGCCATCATCATTTCATTGGGAGTTAATTCCGTTGTGAATGAGGATACTGTAAATAGCGATTTTAAAAATGTTTTTCTGCTTTTCAGAGCTCGTAATAGGAGAGATGATGTATGTTGTGCAGATCTACAGCAGTGTTTGTAAGTTGAGGGTGCAGGCTGACAAATAAAGACCTGAAGCTGTTGGACGTGAGAAGGCTGAAGGAGGGTGACTTGTAGTTAATTTCCTGAAGATGCCCCTTTTTGGAAAACACTGTCCTAAGTAGAGAATGATGTGTAGAAAGGATTTCCATTTAGATCTGCAAGTGAATTTTTAATGCATTTTTAGATCTCTGGTGTAGAAATCTGTTATCTGCCTAATTAACAAGTGTTTTTCATTCTRCTTTGAAAACAAAAGCACCTAATGACTGAAGTACATTTTCAAGTGTTCGTTATCAGGATATCTTAATGTATAATATAATATTTTCTCCTTATTTAGAGCATCTGATGAAATTACAAATGGAAGAGCTTGTAGAATTTCTGCAGGAGTCTTTAGCCAAGGATTTCTTCTATGAAGATGACTTTGTAATAGAGCAGCTCCAAAATTCTATATCAGAATTGAAACGAGCAAAGCTGGATTTACCAGTAGCTGGTAAGAAACTTGCACATACACAGATTTAKATATTTGGAACTATTCACACATTGTTAGTTTTTAAAGTGTTAATTCATGSTGTTAAAAACTCTGCAAATATTTTCCTCTTCATCACTGCATAGATTTGGGGGGTTTTTACCCAAAAATGTTTTACAATGTAAAATCAACACTTTTCCTTTAAAGAATTTGCTCTTTTTTTGGTGTTTTGTTTACTGGTTTTAAGCTAATGTCAAAGCACTTCTAAAAWTTTTGTGTTCTGATAATTTTATTAACTTGAATTTATAAAACCTTTCAGGTAGAAGATCAAATATTAAGATTTCGAAGTGTTTGAAGCAACAGCATTGTCTGAGAATCCACACTGTTTTGTAGATTGATTAGATGTGGAACAAACTTCAGGTCAAACAGCTKCTTCTGTTAGTCAAATCCAGATCTTTAATTTTTGCAGATGATAGACCTGCTAGGTGTTTAATGGAATAATTTTCTTTGTTTCTTCTTAGCCATTGTGCTTTTTGGTTGCAGAGCAGGGATGGTTGTTTCATGTGGCACTACTTATGAAATGTATAGGATATCTTCTTCCTCTGTTAAGATTCTGTTCTTTTTTCTATCCCTACCTCSATAGTCTTTAATTAGAATTTTTCTTGTGATTACATAGAGTCCTTTTTCTTTATCCTTGCTAATTGTACAAAAGTATGTGAGAAAATACATGTTTTTGAAAAAATTACAAATACGGCAGGAATCAACTTGAAGTAACTTCATTAAGTTGCTGTGGGTAACTTTGAGAAGTTAAGAAGTGTCAGAATAAAGGTTGCCTGTGTAGCATTGTTGTGATGTTCATGAATGAACTTAATTTTTCTGTTTCTGTAGACATTTATTGCATGCAGTATTGCATCAGAACTACTAATCACAAATAAATACCTGTTTCATCTGGTTCTTCAGCAGATCTGTTCCTCTGGAGCTCAAATGCTTTCTGTACGTTTGTTTCTTATCATTTTGGTTCTTGCCAGAGTTTCCCATTTCTCTTGCTCCCTGTTCCTGTGKTTTGCCCTCTCCCTGAGTTTCTGTGCAATCTCTCCAGCAGACTTTCTTCCACCCACGATAGGTCTAAATCTAGTTTCTACGCTTGTCTTTTCATCTGTTGCTTCTGCTTTCTAACCACAACCTTCTCACCCCACCTTCTTTCTCTCCTTTTTCCACAAGTTTGGCTTGTCTTGACTTTCTCTTCAGAAGAAGTTGGTCTTTCTGTCCTTACTCTTCTGCCAGGTGCTGTCTCAGGCATCTTGTCACAGTGGATCCTTGGCCATGGTGACCAATGTGAGCAGCTGTGTCCTTTAACATCAGTCCCACACCACCATGTTACAAGGAGATASATCATAGGAGTCCTGTCTCTTAAATCTTAAATACAGAGTTCTCCATGGTAATGTTTGAACAGTGAGGGAGTTATGCCAAGAACTTCAGTTGTTTGTAGATGCATATATTTTTATGGATGTGGTAAAGTAAATTTCATCAGYGAATAGTTTCTAGTTTCCACTKGAAACTGTTGTAGCTGAAGAATTGGGAAAGATTTTTGTAGTTTGCTGCATGATGGAGTTAATATCTCTTCCAGCCTAGAAGATCTCATGTATGTAAGTCGTGTTGAGATTTTCTGTGGAAGAAGGTGGAAAGTCTGTTCCCGACTTCTTTATTATGGCCTTTGTTTCGGTAGAATATAAAATGCCTTCACCTGAAAGTTTGTTTGAGAATACTGTGGATTTTCACAGAAAATTCAAGGAGGCTTTGTGTGACATAAGAGTCATCCACCTTGCAACAGAAAGTGTGAGACTCAAGGAGTCTTCTTGTGGACACCAACAGCAAAGGAGAATGAGTGTGTCTTCTTGCTGAAGAGGACAGTTTGGCAGTGGGATGCAAGTTGTTTGGTTTTGCACTGTGCACGCTTCGGTGTAAATTCTGATAGGGTGAGCTGACAGGATGTTAATTGATTTGAACCACATTGGTTTTTTATTTTGGATAGCTAAAGCAACATCAGTAACAAAATGTCTTTTGTGTGTTCCTTTTTTCCCCTCCTCAACATGAATGAAGGAGGTTTAATTTTAAAATRGGAAGAGGAGAGCCGAAGGTGAAGTGTATTTTGGTGCTGTGTGAGGAATTGAGCTTTTTCCTTTTTGATTTCAAAGTAGCCTGGGAAAGCCTTTCTGTGTGGTATGTTTTTGATAGGGGTAGAAGGGAATATAAATAAGAATAAAAATAAAATGCCTTCGTCCTAATCCTTGGGAATCTAGCTGATCTGTCTGTTCTTATCTGTACATGAGTGAGGCTACCTCATGTGTTCTTCATATGAATTTCACRAGCCTTTGGTTTTATTTTTTTTCCCCACTCTCTTAATTTTGGTTTTATTAATCACTGTATTCAAGCAGTATTCTTTCASAGGTTCTGAACATTCTCTAGACATTCAACTTTGTTCATGTGTTGTGGCACATCAGTCCTGGTAGGACACCAGGTGCCCTCCTCAGCTRGGCAGGGGAGAGAAAATAAAACAAAAGGTTTCTAGATCAAGATGAGGACAAGGAGAGATCACTCACCAATTGCCATCATGGACAGCACAGATTTTATTTGAGGAAATTAATTGAATTTATTACCAGAAAAATCAGAGTCGGATAGTGAGAAGTAAAACAAAATCTTAATAAAAACCTTCCCCCCCCACCCCTCCCTTCTTCCTGGGTTCAACTTCACTCCCATTTTTTTCTACCTTCTCTCCCCTAGTGGTGCAGGGGGGTGGGGAATTAGGGTTGTGGTCAGGTCATCATATGTTGTTTCTGCTGCTTTTYTCCACAAGGTGAAGACTCCTCACACTCCTCCTTTGCTCCAGTGTGAGGTCCTTTCCACAGGCTGCCAAAACCTGGCCATGCAAACCCCACACAAATGTCTGGCTGACTCTACTGTSTTTACTACCTTTTACTGGTTTTCTTCTAATTTCATCTAAAACATATGAAACTATTATGTGTCATGCAGACACAAAAAATACTGGTCTGTTCATTTAATTCACTGTAGCCTGAGAAAATAATGTTTATTTTAGTTTTCTCAGCTGAAATCAAAGCACTACTTCCTATCTTGTACTCTTTTTTTTTTCTGCTGAGCAAGAATTACACCTTTAAGAACTAAAGTAAAAATGCGTGTTAGGAAAAAGAAAAAAAATCTTCATCTTGCAGTTGCATCAGTATCAGTCATCCAGGAATAGCAGTGAGCTAATTAAGCTCAGTGGAATTTTCCATCTGGCATCCTTTGTTAGGCTGTATAGATTTTCCTGCCCTAGTAGGGTAAGCTGCAGTAGGATATTAAAAGAGGTAATAACTTTCGTGTTGCTTTAAAGTGGATGTCTGTTTATGTCTGATGTAGCTTTCTCTGGCTCACTTCCTCCATGGCTTCTCTCACTGAATTAAGGAGCTCCTTGTTCCCTTCAGAGCAGAGAAGGAAGGGACTTGTTTAACATTTTCTCMCTGATAAAGCTCTTAAAATGCTCAGCCAGAAAACATGGGTGTTAAGGGGATCTTGCTAATTTTGTCAGTGAGATGCTTTTGCCAATAGTAGGCCTATTTTGCACAAAGCAGCCCATGGATTTTCCTTCCTATCTGTGGCAGTTTCTAGTCAAGTGCTGACCCAGTGTAGGGTAGCCCATACTTAGCAACTACAGCCTTCAGAGGATGGCTTGCAATTCCAGTGCTGTTCCTACAACCCACGGCAGGCATCCCTTCTCTTCCAGTGACTCTGGAGACAGTGGGCTGTGTGGGTGAGCACACTTCTTACTGGGAAACYGTGTGGTTATTGAGCCCTTGGAGAAGGCAGGCATACATACAAACTGTCCTTTAAGGTACTTCTCCTCTGACACACCCTCACAAAGAAGGAAAGACRCTTGGTATTTTCTGGATTGCCTGGAATGTGAAGAAGGGTGTCCCCACCGTGGCTGGCTCTTGAACAGCTCTCACCTAAATCGCTGTGACTTTACATATTCTCCTGCAGCCAGATCTGATGCAGATTTGACAGTCTCTTCCTTAATTCAATGCTGATGCTAAGAGCCTAATGAGAAGAATTTTCTTGGTATACACTGTTGATTTCCAAAATTTCTTGATGCAAATTTTTTCCTTGTCTGTTATTCAAAACAGCAGCTAAATTCTATAAGTGCTCACAAGATATGGATAGAATTTCCAGCTTTGCTGTAGTTCTTTCCTGTAGGAATACATGAATAATGCAATGCTTAATAAACAGTATTTATATATGGATAGATTTTTATAGTGTTTGACTTTAATAAACAGAAGTGCTTACCAGTGAAAGTTTCATATTAAAAATATGTTGCTGAAAATAGTTTATTAATCCAATGCYTTGTAAACAAGACAGCCAGGCCCACCTTCAAGGCTTGAAACCCTCAGSTCTGTTCTTGAGACTATTTCTCACCTGCATTTCAATATAAGGTGTTTTGGAAAGTGAGGGCAAAGGGGTCCTGGTTGGACTTTTTTTTTAAGACTGGATGTTTAATAGACTTTACAGCAGCTGAGAWGGCCTTAAATCAGAGATAAAGGTCTTGTACCTTAATTTTGAAGCAATATTGGCAAATTTGGAATCTGCCCGTGTCCTTGTGATGAACACCAGCTCTAAACTCCAATTCAGTTATTCTAGTTTTCCCAATCTTCTGTGTATTCGGGGAAAACGAGCAAAATTTGCATCTTGCATTTGTCATAACTTTTAAAATGTTTATCTGATATTTATCTTTAAAGTTATATTTTATGAAATTTATTCTCACTATCTTTTATCCAATTATCTATTTTGCATACTCATCCGTGACAGTGCAGAAATGTATACTACATTAGTAATCTGTTAAATATTGTCTGTTCTCTCCTGTTAATGTGCCTTATAACAACCAAAACAATAGAAATATGTAAATCAGCTTGATTTTCCTGTTTCTGATGGTGTCTTTCTTTTGGTTGTGTTTTGTTTCAGAGGAATTTTGGATTTTTCTCTTGTACTWCAAGAATACACAAGTAGCTATTTCAGACAATGCACTTCATGTTTTAATCAACTAAACTATTTTTCTGCCTTGTTTCTTGTGTGATGCAACTACTTTACAATACTACGAACTAAAATAATGTGTGGAATTATACTAAAATAATTAGTATATATCCTCAACAGTTTTAGGCTTTGGCTTTGCATCATTTAAAGATCTTTACTGTTTAAGACTTGCATGATCTTTTAATATGTGATCCAGATAGTTGTGTTGGTCATTGTTCATATTCCTGTTTTAGACTGACTTTTCAAGGAAGTATATTTTTTGGAAGAAATGTGGAATTAGGGATGTAAAGCAAAGTGGTTAATTTTAGAAATTTCTTTTTGCAAGACTGTTCACAGACATGCAGCTGGTCACCTGTATCTTCTGGCTGATGACGAAATCTTTTAACATTTCTGTTGTTTATCTGAATGCAGATGTTTATAAAATAAGTTTTCCTTACTGTCAGTACTACAGAAGTGACACAGCAGCAGGAAGGCAAACGGTGCTCTTTGTTCTCCCTTCAAGTTGTCTGGCAGTATTTCATTTAGCAACTCCTTTGCCAATGATGGCATATAAAGGAGGAGGAGCAGAGGTTGACTTTCAGACAGCAGCTTGAGCTTCTAGTTCAGGCACTTAAATTTCTTTAAAATTCTCTTGGACTTGTAAACCGAAGAAGATGGGATGTCACTGATGGAAAATAAACACAAAATTTCAAAATGTCATTTTAAGAGTTGTTTTTATGACCATTACCATCCTTGAAAATTGTGTTAGAACAGTCAAAGTGCATGTATTCTGGTGCTGAAATTAAGGACTAGACTGTTATTCACCGGAGAGAGCACTTAAAGCACTTTACTCCAATTATATGTCTGCTACTCGATGCATGAGGCTGTTAGTGCCTCCTGAAGCAATTATCTGTAAAAGTCTTGTAGTGGAGATCGACTTCCACTGGGTGGTGGCCAAGGCTTGTTTGAGCAGGAAGAAATCAAGAGACAAACTTTCTTTAATATGACTTGAATTTCTTTTCTTTTGGGGAGCAGTCAGATCTGCTCGTATTTGCTTTGCTCCTTTTCATGTCAGGGAATATATTTGCCAACAACAAACAAGCACCTGATTATTCTTGTTTTGCTKAAATTGTCTCCCTGTATTTCCATTGCTCTCCTTCCTCACCCATTTTTCACCCTATTTTCTTTGTTGTTTGCTTATTTTATGCTATACTGCATAGAAGCCAACTAAGTCACTACCTTTCTTTTAAAGGGAAAAATAGGATATCTATAGTTTCTGCTCTGTAAATTCGGATACAAGCTATTATAATGCTTGTCTTTGGGAAAAGCCAGTAACCAAACTGTCTAGAAACCTGCCCTGTTGAAGGAAGGAAGGGGAGAAGGATGAGAGTGAGAGTAGAGACATCCACGTTTCGTAGGAATACTGGCAAGTTGGGAAAAACCTGATTGTCCAGATCCCTTCAGAGGACAAAGCCACATTTTGATGATTGTAGAGGTCACTGCCAAAATAGTCACAGCTGAACTAGACAGCTTTGCCTTAACTTCTAGTTTTAAAATGCTTTCGATTCTTGTATGTAAACATCACAGATTGTGTAGAAAAGTACTTGTCCCAAAAATACTTCTAGTACAATTCAGCAGTTTATCCATTTCTCAGTCAGACAGGTATGTCCAGTGACTTAACTCAGATCGTGGACCAACAACACAAACAGACATTCAATTGAATGTTGTTGAAAACCAAAACAAAATTTGTTCGTGCTCAAATCTGAGGAGTTTGAACAGTGAGTGTAGTTGAAGCAGTAAAGGAGATGGTTGAGAGCTGTGTGTGAGGCTTTAGGCAGATTCGGAGTGGAAAACTGGTAGATAAAAGAAACGTGGCTTGAAGAAATTGGTGTTTTTGCATGCTTGTCTGGCGAGCTGTTTGTATACCTCTTCAGGTAGAGATGTTTGTTGTAACTTGGTTTCTTTTGTCTGCTTTTGCATTGTGGTTTCTTTTCCTTAGCTTTTTGCTTTTATTACCTTCTTTCTTTCTTTCTTGCATCACTGGTTTCTTGCTGTTAYTGCTGATCGTGGACTGCTTAAAGCATTCCCAGACACAGTTTGCATGCTATTTGTGCATTTGAGGAATGTCCCATTGTAGTCATGTGCATGGTGGTAATTTGGTTATCCTCTACTTGTTTAATTTTGTGACTTTTTTTTGAACTTCAGGAGTTATTATTTGGGTTTAAGTACTTGTTTGTTTCACTGGAAGTGACAGCTCTGTGCATGTATGATCTGTACACTTCAATTAGAATTGAGTATCCATTTTGCAGTTTAAAAAAAATGTTCTTTAGAGGGCGATTGGTTTGAAGGATGTCTTTTTGCTGCAGCATCATAGATCCTTACACAACTCCTGTCCTTCCAGTGCTTTTTATGGCAGGAGGTGATCAGTGCTGAAGCATCGTTGAACCAGAACAAGGCCTGTGCTTTGTAGCCTTGATTACTGAATTGGTACCTCCAGCAGTGTGGCCTTTCCTAGTTCCACAAGCAGATGTGGGTGACTGAGCAACCAGTGTCAGTTGTTTCTGTCCAAGGTCAAGTTGAGCCAAGTTCTGTGGAAGCCCTGTGGCTAAGATTCAACCTGTATTTCTTGTTTTCCCCACTGAGCCTCCTTCCACATGTTCTCATTGTTCTATATTTTGTTTTCCCTGAAAGCACTAAGCTCTGGTGTTACCAGACTATAAGCAGGGTATCATGCTGCTAAAATGCAGAGGTTTTCTTCTAAATGAACTGTTGTCTTGCAACACTTTCCTTGTTACTCAGTACATGAATTAATGTAGAGTTTTAACAATTTCACTGCAGACATGGCAAGATTTCTCTGACAGTCATTTTACATCTATGATTCATGTTACATAAATCATCTAGACTGTGCAGCCCACATATGCCTGGTTGTAGTGTGTTCCTTTACCCTGAAATGGGAAGGAAAGGTGACAGAAAGTAATCTTCAAAGCAGCCTTGATAGAATTCAATAAAAATGTCTGCAGCATTCTCACTTGGGTTTATTAGAGCTTAATGGTAATTAGGAAACCTCAAGTGTGTGAAATTAAAACCCAAAAACTCACACAAACGCCACCCTTATGTGCAACCAAGTGTATTTAAACGATCTCCTATTGCTCTGTAGGTATTTCTTAGAGTAAAAGTTGGAAGGAAAGAAATCAGTTCATGAATGAAGTATTGCAGCTACTAGAGGAGCTGGTCTTCAGGTTTTTATATATATTTCTAGGATATTTTAAGTTCAAGAGTGGAAGAAAATAAACAGTTTTTCTAAAACATTTCTTGCATGCAAGGACAGAAATTAAATAATTTAGAGATGTTGAAGAGCCATTTTCTTATGCTATCCCATAACTACTTTGGATCCCCCAGAGATTATAAATGGATTAGCAGCTTATAAAGACTAGTTCTGTTTGATTTAGATGGCAAGTTTTTGGTACATACTTTGTACATACCAAAGTATTGTTTCTTAATTCAGACTTAATGCTATTTTAACCTTCAAGATCAGTAAGATTGAAAACATTGTAATCTTACTAAACTTACTAATGTAAGTTCAAGTATTAGGAATATTTATTATGGTCAAAATTTTATTTAGGAGACAAGATCTTCAGCCTTGCCTAACAATGTATTTGAGGATGCAGATGGAATTAAATGGTACAAATGCCTCTTGCCAAATTGAAGCAAGTTCAGAAAGTGAACTCCTGTTCATAAAGATTAAAGAACAATTTTGAAGAGGCTGGTGCAGCAGTCATTATACTGCTGAGCTGTTAAATCACCTATTTACAGCATCCATGCAACTCATTCCTCTGTCCCCTCACCTGTTCTTCCAGTGGTGGAACACTCCCTTGGTGGGGAGTGAAAGCCATGCTCCACATTTTAGGGTGATTTGGGAATAGTGGGGCCTCATATTGAAAGAGACCAAACACGAGACTTGTAATTCCAAGAGCTGCTCATTGGAGCCTAATGCTGGGGCCCTGCCCCACTATGTGTGCTGTGTGTGAACCGAGGCTTCTGAAGTTATTTCTGAAGCAAAGGGTAGGTTTCCATATCCCCTTTGGCTCTTAGGAAGAAACATCAAGAAAAGACTAGTTCAATTGTTTGGCAAAACCAGAGTGTTTCTATTAAATGCTTTTATTTAGTTATCTTGTCGTGACGCACGGCGCCGTTGTGTTCTTCKCTGCTGTCCTCCTGCTACGGCCTAGCTGGCACAAACTGAGTTTTCATTTAGTTTATATAGCAACTGATCCGTGCTGGTAGTTTGTTACGCTGTTACAATAAATAACACTGACCTTGSCTGCTGGCTTTCCTCAGTGTAGCTGTATGGTGAACCAGTCATCAAAGACTGAGCTTGTACTCGTGCCTGTATAAATGAACATAGCTCACTTGTAACCACAGCACTTGTCAGGGAGWGGCATTTGTGTGTGTTCGCTCCTGTGAACCCATATAGACAAACAAAAAGAATTTTAATACAAATAGCTAGAAAGTGTGGTGCTAAGTTTATGGTCTTTGATGGGAAGAGATTCTACAGTTCTTGTTCTCTAGGAAGAAGCAGGGATTAAATAAAATTATTTTACCAACAGCCATTATATATAACTTACTTTGCATAGCATTTAAGCAAGGTAGCCTTTTCTTTTTTTCTCTTTTCAACAGAACTTCTGCTAGATACACAGCAAGTAGGCTTTGTTTGGTAATGCTGACTTTAAAAGTTTTGTGGGTTTTTTTAAAATGCTGAACATCAAATGAATTAAATCTAGATTAATACATTTAATGAGAAGTGCATGACCTTTTCTTCTTATAATGGGAAAGTAATGGATTACACAATTAAATAAGTTATATGCAAGTAGATATGATAAAAGACTTTGKCTGCAATTACGAAGGGCGTTGACTGCTGAGGAGAAGGATTGCAGCAGAAAATTTGATGTGAATTGTTCTATGAGCAGCATCAAGCCATGAAACACTTCTTTATTCTTTCTGTATGTCAGTGTGGGTTGTTCTGGGTCCCCATACAGTTGACATTTACCACTGGCTGTTGCAATGTGTTGAGCTCCACTCTGGAAGAACTTTCCTTTCGCATCCTTGTTCTGTAAATGATGTCCTTGTGTTCAGCAAAACCCATCTGTGGAATGCTCAATTGAAACCATGACATAGCCAATGTTGGTATCAACTGCTTCAATTGTTCTATATTGATAAAAAGCTGAACTGAAAAAAAAATAATTGTGTAGAGCATTTTAGTGGAGCTTTTTAATACTGAGGATGAAATCTGGGCAGGGGTTTAGGGGAACAAGGTCTTAACTGTGCAGATGTTAATGAGGAGCTTCACCCAAAAACTGAAGTGAGAGACAGTTCAGAGATGTCTTCTGGGAACTTTGTGCATGTGAGGGAGGAGCTGATAGTGTAGCTTGCTAGAGGGGAACATTAAAAGACGAATGAATGGAAAACAGTAGATTAGGAGAGGAATACTGGGAAGTATTTTTAAAGTGGAGAAAATAGTTTGCTTAATGTTACAATGTGAGGAGGGTTCCATACAGAGTAGGTACTGTAACCAAAATGTCATCTAGGAAAATGTTCTGTTTTTCAGCATTATCATGATAGAGCAAAAAAGCCTGGTAAGATTGCATCAGCTGTAGGAAGGAAGACTTCCTAATATAACTGGTTGGGATGAGAGGCTAAAGAAAATCTGTGTTTGATGTCAGTGTATGGAAGAACCTTTGAGGTGTTCAGCAGAATGGTGACCCAGAGAGAGGCCCTGTTAATTCATAGCTATTTTTGCTTGCATGACTAACAGATCAAGGAAGACTTCTGCAAAAGGTGAATTCATGCTATTCTTTTTCTTGTTTTAGGTAAAGAAGATGAATTTCCAAAGAAGCCATTGGGGCAGATTCCATCGGGACCTCAGCCTTCTGTGCTTAACTCCACTCCGATGCTTAATGGACAGAACAGCACTGGTACACAAGGAGCAAGAAGGCCAGAGAGAAGACCATCCACAGAAGAGGAACCAGAAACTTCACCAAATGACCGAAAAAGGATTAATTCAGTGGAAAAGAAACCTTCCTTAAAACAGCAGAAGATTCGACCAATAGAGACACAAAACAGTTTGCCTAAGAACGAGGTAGATACCAGAAAAAAGCCTCAGCCAACAGAGCAAGACAACTCGAGTCTATACAATAAYGCAGCTGCTAATCAAAATTCTAATGCTACTTCAAATACAAGAAGGGAATTTGTACCGAAGTGGAATAAACCGTCTGATATCAAAATAATGGAAAAGACAATGAAACTCACTGCAGAGGTGAAAGGGAGGCCAGTAAACCACTCGGTTTTGGGCCCACCACCAAGTCCTGGAGAAATGCAGCCTTTGAATGTAAAGCAAAAGACRAGGGTTTTGGATGCTGATGAAGGTAAGCGAGGGTCCAATGCATCTCAGTATGACAATGTTTCAGAAGATGAAACTGAGAATGARAATCTTGTTGAAGAAATGCTTGAGAGAGCTCATCCACAGAGCCCTAGGCATGTAGCGTTTTCTAACAGTCCAAGAAAGCAAACAGAAAAAATACCAGCTCCATTAAAAATACCCAATAATTACACCTTCACTTCCCAACCCAGATCTCCAAAATATGCATCTCAGTCTGATGGCCCACCTCATGGACTGAATGTAAAACAGTCACTGCCAGGTTATAGTAATCCACCTACTTACCATGGGAATTCTCCAAAGCATGTTTCCAGTATAGGCAGTACAAGTTCTGCACCTCTGCATTACCATGGGAATCGAACCAGCCCCTCTGGAAGGCCATATGCTCCTTTTATGTCAGTAGATTATTCCCCAAATAAACTGCAAATGAATTCCTATCCTGCCAGTCGCCAAAACGCTGTTTCACCAGCCCSTGGTCAGATAGAAGTAGCTCCTGTTGGTGCTTATACCAGCAACTCGAGGTCCTCTGCGGGTGTCAAGTTCATAATCCCCCCAGCAGGTTATTTACCAGAGGAGAGAAAGTGGCCGGATGCCGCGTACGTCTACAGACACGAACCCTACAGGCAGCCCTGGAGCCAAGACCTTAACAAAGGCCACTTGGATAATTATCAGAAATACCAGCATTTTCAGTCAACACCTTTCCAAGACCACAATCTTCCTGCTGTTTCTGTGGATAGTCCAGTAAGATACAGGACTTCCCCAACCTTTGAAGAGAATGGTTCAGCACAGTACCAATATTCCAGCCCGTCAGCTCAAGCCCAACACTATCGGAACAGAACTGATGGATTGTCTATGCATGAATCTGTGCTTCTCTGAGAATCTTGCTATGCTTAGTAAAGTGGCAAGAACCAAAACCAGTAGAACATTACTGTGTTAGTAGTAGTCCACCTCAGTTCTTCTCTGAAATGCGGATGGTTCGCGTGAGTTCAAAAATAACAACACTATTTCAGAGATGTTTCAGGCTTGGGTTGAAGGCTGGTGGAGTTCTTGGACTTTCATGGAAGCTATTGGAAGTGATCTAATGCACATAGACATAGCAATAAGCTCATATACACCATGTGGTTCATGCTGTCATCGCTCCTTACATTTAAATAACTTGTGTTACAATCCTTCTGCCTAAAACCTGTAACACACTTAAAAGTTTTATTTTGACTGACATTGTTAATGCACTGTACAGATGTGTGTGTGTGCGCGCCTGTGTGAGTGTGCACTTACAGTACACAAACTCATATGGAAAAGAGCTAAAGAGTTGAAATGTAAATGCATTTAACTTTGGGCAAAGCTTGTGAAGTACTTTTATTTCATATTAATTTTTCTTTGTAATTTATTTGAGAAGCCATTCATTTTGAATGGGAATTTCTGTCATTTTTATACAGCTGCCTCAGCATCCCAGTATCTGTTCTGGGCAGGAGAGATGCTTTGGGATTATTAATTTAATCTTACGTGAGTTAATTTCCTCTCCTTTGACTACTGTTTGTCATTTTCCTCAGCAGGAAGGAGCAGGCAGGCAAAAGCAGAAAGCCAAAAATGTCTCTCTAATCTGGCTAAGAAATGGTGCTTTAAATTCAGGGCAGTGTTTAGGGGTTTTTTAGGTGCATTGAAAGTGGAGAATTTTTACCTTCTCACCCAAATCTACCTTCAGAATGTCATCCTATATGCAAAATATTGGAGCACAGCGAGACTAATGCCCTATACAGAAATGGTGCTGCACCCTTCACTTTTTGCCATGCTGTGCTGTCAGACTAAAACTGGTTGCAGGGSCAAATCTCGCAGGTATCAAAGAATTGCACAGCTCCTCGACACCCCTGTGAAGTGCATGCAGGAGTCTGAGCTTTGCTCCAGGCTTTGATATTCCCCGAGCTGTGTGAGTATGCAGTGTCCCTTCTCTTAAGCTTTGTGGAGTGGATTCCGTTGTGTTTTGCCCTTTTTCCCCCCAAATTGCCGTCAGGTTTGTGTCTGTGACAGGGCGTGTGCTGCTGTGCTGTCAGGCTGCTCGCACTGTGCGGTGTTTTACACTAAAATGACCCTGACTGTTGTTAACAGGAACCTTAAGCTCCTGCTA
Organism: Amblyornis subalaris; assembly: GCA_018881555.1. Lineage (NCBI taxonomy): Eukaryota > Metazoa > Chordata > Aves > Passeriformes > Ptilonorhynchidae > Amblyornis > Amblyornis subalaris. Next base: position 647,259 of record JACAXG010000107.1, read on the forward strand.
ATGTAAGTAATTCTAATTAGTGTTTGCAGCCTTTTCTACTTCGTGTTCTCCTTTCTTTGACTGTGAATTGGGGGTGGAATAAAAAGCAGGTGAAGTGGCGCGTGTGGGATGTAGTCCTGCGAGGTGCAGGACGCGCTGACCTCTCGCCGGGAGCTGAGGCAGAGGAGGGTCTCGCCAGAAGAGGTCCTTGGAGTGCKGAACAGAGAGATTTCTCTAATACTGAAGTACTAAACATGGGTATCAACACCATTTTGGTATGGTTTGGAAGGTTGTCCTGTTCCCTTTTGTTTTGTAAGGTTTGTTAACTGAAATCGTAGAAATGGATATTATTTTTTTTCCTTTAAAGAATGAGCTTTAGTGCCTATTATTGCTGCAGGTTGGCTCTGTAAGTTTTAAGGTACAGAAGTAAAACAATTTTTACAAATGGAAGTAACATTTACTTAGTATGTTTCAAACCTTTTTTTTGTGTATATAACGTGTCTGATGTAATTTTTAATAACAGGGCAATTTTATATTTTAAAAATTACAAACTGCAGCGAAGTAACAGTAGCCAAGCACTACACTGAATTCCTAAACTAAAATTGTGAAGATAATTATGACTTGGGCTTACTTTAGTTCTGATTGCTTACAGCAGCTTAGAAATGTATGTATATAATATTGTGGCTAAGTGTAATAATCTCAGTGTTTAATGATGGTTCTGTAATTCATAACGAAGCTGTACAATTTATTTGTGCAAACAACATGAGGCTCCAAAATATGTATCAGCATTAGTAAATACTGTAGATTTTTATATATAAAATATATACACACTATTTTCTTATTTCATCTGCAACAGTTTTATAACTGTGTACCCTATTTTGATGTGACTGTATTTTTAACATGTTAAAATAATAATAATTAAGCTTATGTTGTTTTGTCTTCATTCTTAATTGTTTGATTAGCTCCAAACTGTACTTTTGCTATTCTCAGCACAAATAATTGCTTTTCATAAATGAATCATGTGTATATATATGTGAGGTATCCTATTTAATTTGTACATGTTTATTTTTAGACTAAGCAATGTGGATACAATCTATATAGTGCTTTTGCATTATTACAGAAGCAGCAAGATTATTGATTATYGTTTATTACAGTGCTAAACCTTAGCCTATCATTTGCAAAACCTAGGATCATAAACTGTGGTCATAATTTTCTGGTTTTGTTCTAATAATCTCACCCAATACCAGTTTAAAAGAGGAGAATTGTTGGCATGAGGAATTTGCAAAGTTGCATTGATCAAAGTGCAAAATAATAGTCTGACTGCGGCTGCTGTCTCTCACATGTTTGAAAGATGGTATTGAGTTGGTTTTTTTTAAAAAAAAACCCAGCTTTGTGTCATCTGTTTGTAGTGCAAAATACATTTTTATCTTCATTTAACTGGACAAACCAAACTCAAGGTACAGCCAGATTTGAGTCTGTCATTTGTACCAGTAACAAAAACCTGCYTGATGTAGAGTGAAGTGAGACACAGCTGTGCCAGTGCCTTGCTGGTGGAGGGAATCATCTCAGTGTCATGGATTAGATATCCTCATGAGAGCTTTGCTGTCATTGTTTTCTTTGATCTGAAAACAGTGAAGCGGTAAGTATCAACATAAAATACTTGAGACCTTTTTTTTCTTCCTATGGTTTCATAATTTTCCAAGATTTGTCTGCTTTGAGCTGTATAAACTGTAAGTTTCTCRTCCAAGTTGGTTTTCACGGCTTTCCTTGTGGTTGGTGAGACAAATTTAGGGTAGGGATTTGGAGAATTAACACAGAAGAACAGAGAAGACTAAGTAAGGAGACATGTCCAACTTCTGTGTGGCAAACATTTAGTGAAATTAAACTAATTAGAATTTAAGAGGGAAAGGAAATCACTTGAGTATATGCTGTGGTCTTCTGTGGTTGCTTTTCCTTTTACTGTGATGTCTGCTAGATTAAATAGAATTACTTCAGTGTTGGACTGAAGCATTTCAGTCTTTTGCAGGACAGATTGTTGTGGCTATGGAAGAAAGACAGGAAGGATCATGGTATCACTGGTCCTCTTAACCTTCTTGGTGACTGGGATGTGATTACATGATCCTGCTGCTTCCTTATCTCTCTAATCAAGCCATGTTATGCACTGCAAGTGAAGACAGAAGCCATCCCTGCTCCTCCTTCTTCAGCTGACCCAGGGGAAGAATCTGGCATCAGATTTGGTGATGAATTTGAATCTAAACATCCACTGGCTTGGGCAGCTAAGGAAGAGAATGTGACCTCAGGAGAATTATCTTACCCTCTTCCTCTCCCCAGTCCGCCTGTAGCCACTCTGTAAAGCTTTCGGGAAGGCGGCACAGGGGAAAGAGAAAACCTGTCTAGCCAGAAGTCTGTTAAGGAGAGTATTCCCTCCTAATCCTGTTGATGACTACCTAAAGCCTTAAAGCATGGTACTGTTTGCAATTGTTTCAAAATGATCAGACTTGTGTGGACAATYGTGTTTTTCACAGGGCCAAGATGTGTAAATGCCAGTTATCTCTGTAATATCTGTCAGCAGGATTAATCCCTTGTTGTAAGAGTAACTGCTCTATCCTCACAACCAGTAAAAGTTTCAAGACAAGCAGTGAGAGATTTTTTAGAAATTGTGGAGGATGCAGAAGAGAAATCTCTTATTCCTAGTCAAAGATACACCATTATAATAAACCACAGAATAATTCCAAAATTAGATGCAAACAGTAAACAACATTGAAATGTCAAAAGACAGAACAGCCTTCCAGTGTGGRGAAGCAAATCCAAAGCTTCCCTGAGGTACATACACATTTTCCAGAGAGATTTCTCTCAAGAATCCTATCCCGAATTTCACATCATCCTCAATATGACTTTGAAATGGACTTGCAAATTGCAGACTTTTTTTTTAATCTTCCCCTTGGGTGGCATTACACTGCATGCACAAAGAAGAATACTATTTAAAATATGCCATCAAACGCCCACCGTTTCATTTCCAGCAGAGAACATTCCACTTTCAATACTTCAGTGAGAGGAAAATATAATCTTTTTTGTAGTCCTTTAAATGCTGCATTTTTGTAAAGTTCTGTAAACGTAGCATAGTTACAGTTTAACAGCTACTTAACCAAGTATCGTTCAGACTCCACTTTGGATGGCATGAAGCTACTGCATAATTTGCTGCAGTTTCTTTTTTCTTTTGGGCAATATTAAGACAATCCAAATGCTTTTAGTGGCAGAGTTGCAGTGAGGAGATGACTAGGCCAACAATTGAAATTGGAAATATAATTGCAGTCATTTTGGAATAGCCTTTTAAGTGGTTGCCAAATCTTAGGAAAGACACCATTTTCTGGGTTCTTTGTGCCAAGAGAACTTCTTGCTGCAGCAAGGAACACATAGATCCCTCTCCTGRGTGATTTAATTCTCTCTGCTCACACTGACTGTTTTTCTTTGTGCTTATGGAGTTAATATGYTAGTAGAAAATCAATGGTACTTTTAGAATGAATAATCAGAAAACTAACATATCTTGTTCTGACTTTCCTTTTTTTTTTTGTTTGTTTGTTTTACTGATGCTATTGTCAGCCTTGTCAAGGTGAACTGTGCGTGATGTGATTCTGCTGTCTTCTTTCTCTGATAATGTGCCAACATGTGTTTTTCAGAGGCTTTGTGATGCCTTTTTGCTGCTGTTTATATCCGAGGTTACTCTTCGCCTCTTCAGCTTTTTGTTTCTAAGTTATGTGCAAATTAAGAAAAAAAAATTATATTTCAGTATTGCAGTTGGTCAGAAATTTTCCAGGAAGGTTTTGTTCCTGACAGAAAGCAATTTAATTTGGCAATTGGTGAAGGATGCTGTAGGGTGGAGGCTCTTGTGCAAGTCCCTGCAATCCAAAGTCCGAGGTTGCTTCTGCTTGGGATCAAGCATCAAAAGCCATATTACACACAGGCCAATGAAGCATTTTTTTTTTTTGTAAAATGACGTGTTCTGCCACAGAAACATGCCAGCTTAGACTGGCAGGAGGTCAGCTGTAGCTCCAATGTGCTTGATTTGGTTAGGTAAATAACCTAACCAAATTATTATCTCTTTTCCTGGTAATGCATTGCTTTGTCAGATTTTTCTGCTGGAAATGGGATGAGGCAGAGAATTGAAGCTTGTGCTTGGGATGCATGTTGGCACCCAGCTATGAAAACTGGGTTTTTGCAATACAGGTAAGTGGAAAAGCTTTACTGGCTGAAGGCTCCTCTTGAACCCASCAGTAATGTTTGTTTTTATACTAAAACTCACACAACTTTGAAGGAAAAGGGCTGGTTTTCAAACATGGTGGTGCTTMACTGCCTTAACCTTTGGGAGTGGAGGTAGAGCTCAGTATAAAGCCTGTTTCTAGAAATGCCTGGGCTTTCTTCCTCTGAAATGTCATGGAATCACAGAAGGAAACMACAAGRATCATCAAGTCCAACTCCTGTCCCTGCGCAGGACACTCTTAAGAGTSACACCATGTACSTGAGAGCATTGTCCAAATGCTTCTTGAGCTCTGTCAGCTGTGACCACTGCCCTGGGGAGCCTGTTCCAGTGCCCAACCACCCTCTGGGTGAAAACCTTTTCCTAATATCCCACCTAAACCTCCCCTGACACAACTTCAGGCTGTTCCCTCAGGTCCTGTCACTGGGCACTGCAGAGAAGAGATCAGTGCCTGCCCCTCCTCCTGCCCTCACAGGGAAGTTGTAACTGCAATGAGGTCTCCCCTCGGTCTCCTCCAGGCTGAACAGATAAAGCATCCTCAGCCACTCCTCACACGGCCTCCAGACCCTTCATCATCTTCACTGCCCTCCTTTGGACTCTCTCTAATAGTTTAACATCTCTGTTACCTTGGGGTGCCCAAAACTGCACACAGTACTGCAGCTGAGTAGTATCCTGGCTCACATACTGAGCTCACATCCTGTGGTCTCAGAAAAGGAGGAGTTGGGTCCATTCTGCAAGTCAACGGTTTCAGATTCCTGGGCATGTGCTCTGTAAAGGTAACCTTGAACAAACTGGGTATCACTGTGTTTATTAAAGTGGTTTTAAAACAGTCCTTTTGGCCTCAGTGTTCTTTAGAGGCAGCTCACCAATAGACCTTTCAGGCTAAGGGAAGTGATTGTATTAGATGATCTTTCTTTGATGTCAAGTAATGCTCAAGGTGTTGAATATCTTTAATTTGTTCAGACTTTGTGTCTGGAACTCCTGAAACCCTTCACAGTGCTGTCCCCTTCTGTTCCCTAGGTTTTACTGTGTCAGGTTTTTTTCCATCACACTTGTTTCAGTTCCAGCAGAGATGTCCACCTGTTTGCTTCTGCAGTGAATGAGTTTTCTTTCAATTCTTGTGTCAGCTTGTCATGAGCTTCATGCTCTGTGTCAATTCATTGCATTCTCCAAGCCATCTCAAATTCTGTCTTCAAGTTGCAGTGCTGTCACTTTCCTTCGGAGAAAACACTGAAAAAGGGACAAAGTACATGGCTTGGAGATCATAAAACAGAAATGATGAGTGTAAAAGCCAATCACAAGCACCTTTGGCCTATCTGGTGGTTGTGCTGTGAGCAGCACCTGTATCACCACAACTGATAGAGGGGCTTATGTATTACCCAGTTAATTGGAAGGACTGGGATGATCAGTGGCTTTGCTGAGTTCTTTTTCCTGGCGACATCTTGCTTGATTTGACATGTCCCTGATTTGACAACTTGGTGCTGGTCAGCACAAAGGAGCAAGCTACCCTTTATTGGACTTTATTAGCTGAGCACAGTACCCTCTGTAAATATTTCATCACGTATAGTGAGTAAAGAAGGAATAGTCTCTCCTTGCCATAGAATGAGTATGCTTGCTGCTGTAGAAAGTTATTTGTGGCTGCTGGAGTTGTACAGAGCTATACCTCAACCTTTTTGATCCTGTACATTGTGATTTTGCTGTGTGATGTGTAAAACTGCAGCATTAACCTCTGGTGTGCTCTTGCCAGGCAGTTGTGTGTCTGGGTGGGCAGTGCCCATCCTGCCTGTGCCCATTGCTTCGCTGATGGGCCAATTTCTGTTGAGCACATCTTGTCTGGCAAGGGAAGAAATGAGCCCCTTGTCTCCTCTAAGTATTCGTAGCTCCTCCTGGGTTCTGGTTGTGGGGCTTGTTTATTTGTTTTGTGACAAAGCTTGAGAATGTGTTCAGTTTGCACATCTCCTGGTCCTCCCTGCTCTATCCAAATTACGCCAAATACTAAGGGAGAGGGAAAAATCATAAATTCTGGAGTTAAACATCTGTGGACTTGACCTGCTGGAAGTTGTGCAGCTCCGTCCGCTCCCCACAGAGAAAAGTTCTGGTAGCAGAACTTCAGGCAAGGAACAAAATAGTTTTGCTCTTTAAATGCCATTATAAAACCCCATGATTTCAGTGACTGGGTGGGGTGTCACGCTGGGCACACATTTATCATTGTAAATGTTATGTCTGAAAGGCTTTGAAATGCTTTCAGAACATGTGATTTTGGGCACATAAGCAGATCACTTTTATTATAACCTTCATGTTGTACTCCATAGGGTTGGTCAGGTGATGTTTTTCCCTGTTCATTTAAGTGGTTTCTTACAGAGGCCTTCGAGTTCCAGAATAACGTTTTGTGCAACCCTGATAATTACTTTGTTATTAACTCGAAGGCCAGACTCCCTCGTCTACCTCCCCTTTTAGAAGTGAATCATGTTCTGATATTAACATGACCCTAAGCTGAGATCTCAAATTTCCTTTCCAGCTGGACTAATGGGGCTTGTAGGAGGGAAGCCAAACTTCCATGCCTGCTAATTATGCTCGGATTGGATTAATAAAGGAAAATTGCTTAACTACCCATCCAAAGTTGGAGCGGTAGCTATAACTTTGAAAAGACTTGCCAGCTGCTAACAAGGTAGTTGAACTGGATTTGCCTTTTTTTTAGATACCTTGGGTATATCATCCCCTGAGTACTGTAGGCAGAAGGATTCATCCTTGTGTGCACTGTTTGCTGGAAGGGCTCAGCAAAATCTTAGCTGGCAATTTGGCCACCTCAGTAGATGTCTCTGGAGCAAAACCAAGGACTGTGTTTCTATCTACAAGCCTAACCCATGACCTGTGAAGGTCATTGGGGATTTATAAGTAATTTTTAAGGGGTTTATCTTCAGAAAAGCAAGGTGAGCTGTCTGAACTCCTGTCTTGCAATTCTTTTCTCTTTAAGCAATACAGTAGGAGTCAATTGCCATGGGGTTGGAATTGTTCGCAGCCATAAAAGCAAACACAATTCTCATGCAGTGCTGTCCATGATGGTGCTCCTGTGAGGGAGTTGCATCTAATTATTTTAAATTATTAAAGCAGGTCAAAGAGTTTTTTGACCAACTCCTCAAGTGACTTAGTACCCACTATTCACCATAGAATTTGAGGAGCTGAAGTCCATGTTGCTTAGGAAGGCAAGGAAGAGCTCCTGCCTTTATATCCTTGGCGTTTAACAGATGCGCAGTTTTACCATTAGCATAGCTGAGCTACTTTATAAAACCTCCCCAGCCTGCATCTTCTGTCTGACACTTCACTGATAGTGTTGTTTATACCAAAAACCTGTAGCCCTTTTATTTTTAACTCCTGTGTTAATGATGGGGATGCTTAGGGAGAAATTCCCTCTTTGCTTTTTTGCCTTTGCTGTGAAAAAATAATAAATGCTTGTCAGCCTAACAAGATTTAAAGTGCCTCCCATGCTTTGCAACATTTAATTCCTAAGGTGTCTTTGTAGCTGCACTTTGTTGTGCTGAACAGAATTTCTCAAATATTTTTTTATCCGATCATTTTGTGATAAGTTTAGTCTGAACTTTTGGACTTATTTTTGGCTTGAGGCATTATTTTTCAGTCACTGGCTCCTTCCTTTTCTCCCAACTAGGAACTGAAGAGACCTAGAGGATGCTGGTGGTGCTTTGAGGTGGGCATACCTGAACCTCTCACTGCAGCGAGCTAACAAAAGAAAATGAGAATGGCTCTTTGAATTAAAAAAGCTTTATTAGAATGTCAGCTAGAATACTTAATTATCTTAATTAGAATTCAAAGCAATGAAGAGCATTCTTAAATATTTAAGTGCTCTCTGCCCTTGTCCATTAAGTCTCTTCCTGTGCAGATCTTTTCTTCCAGGACTTAAGTCAACCCAGCCTTGTTTTTGGGGGTTATTGCAAGCTCTGAGCTGCCCCTCTCATCCACAGAGAGTTGTCCCCATGGGATGTCCTCTCCCTGCCCCTCTCAGCAGGTTTTTAATCTCTCTGATGAGCCTTTCATTGCCAAGGTTCTGCTCTTGGCCCCTTGTGCTGCCAGCCCACCCTCAGCTCGTGGGGCTCTGTCCCGTGCAGGCTCAGGCACATCCAGCCCAGGAATCTTCATCCTCTGTTGACTGAGCCCTGCCTGCCCTGATCACTGTCTCCTTGACCATGGGAACAGAGAAACCACCTGGCACAGTACCACAGCGAAGGCTGGGGCAGATTTGGATGGGTCTTACCTGGTACCTGCTCAAACTTCCCTGCTTCTTGCTTGCAGCTGGAGAGTTCCTCCTGTCCTGGAGAGGAAAGCCTCCCATGGCAGTTCAGTCCTCTGAGACTGTAAATACAGAGTGCATGAGCCCACTGAGCACAGCAGAACTGGGATATTTATGTGTGAGAGAGTTTTCCGTAAGCAAAGTGAAAAACCCATCAATCTTTGCATGTTTGGTGCCTGAGATTAAARATTTTGGGCAGGTCTTCATACCTGTTAGTGATGCATTTCATGCAGGGTTGGCACTGTACAAACAGCTCTTCCTGTGTCTGATTTCCATTTTTCTTTTAAATTACATTTCTTTAATTTCATTCAGAGGGGTTGAGGTTTTTTTGCATACACAGGTGTGGGATGATGCTTTTATGTCTTCTCAGAAGTACTAAACTAAGTTGGTTCTCTCTGAGGTTCTGTGTAGGATAGCAAATACTTTCTTCAATTTAGATGAACCTGTTGCTCTGCAACACATTTATTAATTCACAGTGAAAAACATTTTTTTGGTTATTTTTATGGGAGTCATTTCTGTAAAGATGTTGTTTAAAAGCATGTATTTGAAAGGAGATTTTTATTGTAACTGCTCCAAGAGGCTCAAAATCCCTCATAGCCTTGACGTCTGAAGTCTTCCAGAAGAAGCTAAGTGGGCTCTGTGTTTGAAGTGGCAGCACAATGCAAAGATGTAGCAGGAGGGAAATGTATTGTATTAATTCTAACAAACTTTGAGAAACTTATTATATCTCTGAAAGTTCTTCACATCTTTGGTTCAGAGGTCCCAGATATAAAGGAGCATTGAAATCAAGGACAAAGATGCCAACAAAGGCTTGTGGGAGATGGAGGACCCAGACCTCCCATGCAAGTGAGATGACTTAGGCTTCTTTCAGAGAAATAACAATAATAATAATAAAAAGCCACTCAGCAACATCTCTGAACACAAAGGCTGAACAAGTCTCTGTCCTCTGAGACTGAGAGGATTATTTAATAGGTAATTAAACATAGTCACAGACAGTTGTCATACAAGGTAGAATCTGTGTGACTTYGGTTGCCCGCTCAGGTCATCACTTGCCCCTAGACAGGCAGGATCAGGCTGTGAGTGCCCATTATATGTATGCAGAGGAATTASTGACCTGCCTTACCTGTGAGTTTGGGGTTTTTTAGCAATATTTGATGTGGGTTTTATGAGTASCAGAAACCTTCAGGAATACATCTATTACTTGGCTGTAAAAATGGGAACAAATCAAGGGAACTTAAACATCTCCCTGTTCTCACTTAGACATCTCCCTGTTCTCTGCTTCTAGTTGACTCATCTTAAAACTTAGAGCTGAAGAGCCTAAATAYTGTCTAAAAGAATAAATTTCCAGAGTAGAGAGTGGATTTACAAATGCACTAACTTCCAAAGAGCATTTGCTGTCCTGTCTCTGCAAACTACTTTGGAAATCTAACTGATGGCTGTTTGACTGGTGACTTTGTGCTACATATCACAGGTCTTTATAGGGTTCTTTAATTTTTTAATGCCATATTCAAATCCCTTGGTTCAGTAAGTATGTTAATATGAAGTACCCATGGAACCAAGCTCTTGTTCCCAAGCAAGGATGAGTTGGATTAAGACCTCTATGACAGATAAGAATTCATAATGCTTTGGYTTCTAATTATTTGTTGATAAAATGCTCAAGCCTTCGTCATTTCATGAAGGATTTCTTTGTGTTTAGTTATGTTTGAATCAATTTGCCTGTATTGTGATCTTTCAAAAAAGACCCCCAAAGCCCAAATGAAGACAACAAAAAACCCCACCCCCAAGCCCAGTTTCTTCTGTAAAACAAATTTCTGATCATTCACTGCCATCCCATGTGCTTGTCATCTACAGAAATTTTTACATGAGCATCTAGAACATTGATAAAATATTAAATAATATTGAGCTAAGAGTCAGTCCCTGGGGAAATCTGCTGGGAAAAGCCCCACTGATTCCTATCTCCCACTAATGTGATTACATGAAGTCGCCTTTTGATATCAGTGTTTACAATTTTAACATTAATGTCCAACAATAAAGCTGTACCTGACACTTGGGATTTCTTTGTTTCAAGTTGCCTTCTTTATTATGCTGAATTCTTGAAGTTTATATAAAGTTTTCATTGMATTTTGTACTCTCCATTATTACTTGTCTATATTTTCAACCTGACTGAAACTCTTTGCCGTTTCCTGCTCTGGTTTTTATCATTCTTCTTTATTGAAGTATTTGTACCTTTAACTAAATGGATTTTTTGCAGATCACAGCTTTTTACATGTCTGCTGGGTTTGGGGTTATTTTGCTGTCAGGTGGAAGACCTTTATTTTTTTCCCCAGAAACTCTGTATTTTGTTAGGTAGCCACAGGCTATGTCCAGTGATGCTTGCTTGTGATAGATTAGCTTTCCTTTCCCTACATTATACAGTGATTTTTTTGGAATAATCCACTCTGTTGCCTCATGACATCTGGTTGTGTGCTCAGATGTCAGTTTTTTACTGATTATAACACTGAGTATTCAAAGACCTCAGAGTCTGAGTCAGAATCTATCGGAGGACTGAGCCATAGGGTGGGCACTTGCCCATGAGGAGCTGAATTAAAACTTCATACTGACTTTGAGAGGAAAACACAGCATAATATACATTTCCTACCTACCTGGGTAAAAAGTGTCTTTTCTGGTTGGTAGAGATACTATATAGAGAGATAATATGTGAGATATTAGAAAAAAATATCTATTTCTTTACCTATTACAGGTGTAAATATTTTAAAGACAGYATGGAGGTGTATAGCTCAGGTAGCATTTATCTGGAAGGAATATTTTGCAGAATATTTTGCAGAATAATTATTTGCACCTTCCTCCAGAGCTGTGAATCCACCTGCACTTGCCATTTGAATGCACAGACAGTGTTAACAATACTTGTGCCAGGAAGCTTCTCCTACCCTCCTCATATTGCCAAAGGATTTATTGTCTTTTCCAGTCAATACTTCATGGACTTGTATGATGAATGTTTGTTGCTTAGAATTTGTCACTGAGGAAAGGCCAGTTCCGGACGTGGCGCTCCAGATTTGCGATGTCGTGCAAAGCCCAGCTTATTTTTCATAATTATTAATATTGCTTTGGTGACAGTCCAGAGGTGAGTTGTATCTGCTCATCTCCAAATGACCCTGTGAAGATGAGCAACATTTGTGATGATTTTGCCCAGTGGCTTCTTAGCTGCTCTAAGTAATTTCAGAGTCCAGCCAAGGGATTTACATTTCCATAAACAGATCCCACCTTCAGGAACTGTCTGAGCATGAGGGATCTGGAAGAMCTGGCTGTTCTATCAGTGTGTCCAGACTTTCCAGCACAGGAATCAGTACAGCCTGTCTGTGAACTGGGAAAAAACCCCGGGTGGTGACATATAAAAAGGATGCAGAGCATTCCCTTGCTTTCAGAACATCTCTCTCCTGCTGGCATTGGGTGATTCATTATTAAGACTTTGTGGGTTTTGGTCAGAAGGTTTCTGAAATAATTTTATTAAATATATTTCACTGGATSAATTAAAACAAAACCAAATCCCAAAAAACAACAGAAAAAACAAAACCAGATGCTTTTTTTTTTTTTAGTATGAACGTTTTTATTTCTTTTGTTCAGAGTTACTTTGGATTGTTGTGGTGKTTTTTTTCTATTTTTGGGGGGCAGGGGACATGGACACAGACACATAACTCAGAGGATTTTAATTTTTAACACTAACCTTAAATATTACCAAGCTCACTAAAACCTCTTCAATGGAGATTGCAGAAAAGAAATAGGGTTCACAGACCTGCAGCTGAGCAGYCTTCACCTTTGCTGATGGGAACAGCTGTGGTTTGCTCATGCTCCTGAATGAACTCTGAAAACTAAATATTTCCATGGGATAGTCCAAAAAAAAGGGATTTTTTTTTTTTTTTTTTGAGACAGAGATTGTCTAAATGCTCTTTTAGGAAGACTGGGTGATGATTTAGCTACTGGGAAACAAACCATTAGGAACTGGTAGCCCACCTCTGGAGAACAGACTGTGTTGGCTTGACTTGACCCCCACACACACATCACCTGCTCACTGTTGCACTCCTTTGGAAGTACCTGACAGACAGCCCCATTCCCAGAGGCCTGAAGAGGGGAGCAGACTGGGAATCTGTGGCATTTGTGGCATAAGAGGAAAAGCAGGTGTYGCTGCACGTCTTACTGTGGGAAACATACCTGGAAAAACATTTCACAAGTGTCCCAGGGATGTCCTGTATAAATTAATGGGAGGTTGAAGAATACCATGTGGGTGAGGAAGAATTGCTTGCTTTGGAGGTTACAAAAACTGTAAAGCTTCATACTAACCCAAGCTCCTGGYATTTGTTGTCTTGCAGGAGAAAGTCCTGGGAAGAATATGCTTTAATGCTGCCACGGTAGGAGAAGACCCCGGGCAGTTCCTTTGGGATCCATCCCTGGRGACAAAGCCCCACAGTCAGGGTCGTTAGCAATCTGAGTCCTCTCCTGTGCCAGCAGAATGATGGAGAACCCCAGGAGCCTAAGGCTGTTCTGGCTTTCCAGAGGGGAGGAAGAGGAGTACTTGTAGTGTGTCTGCTTAGGTATGAAGCAAAACCAGAGTGGCTCAGTGGAGGCATGTTAGGAACCACAAGCTGCTTCCAAGGCAGGCTGCTTTGGGAAAACATCTCAGCAAGCACAACCACTCCTTTGCTCCATCAGGAGCTGGATGAAAGCTAGAGCACGTGCAGCACTGAAAACACCTGCCCAACAAACAGGTGGAATCTTGCACTGGATGTGATGGACAGCCCAGGARAGAGAGAAGCTGTGACTCCCCCAACCACCTTAAGGCTTGTTTTCCAGACCTTTGAGAGGATTTTCCTTTGGAGGTGTTCGCCCTAATGTTTATATTTGCTATCGTCTCATCTTCCTGCTTATAATTATTCACTGCAGCTCAAGGTGACTCCAGAGAGACCCCTGGGTCCATGGTCACTCCCCTCTGGAGATGGCCCTGCTCTTGGAGGCAGTTTCGTGGTTTTTGGAGAACTCAGCTCCCTCCTCTAGAGCAGCCCACCAGGGGCCCAGGTGCTTTCTGCTCCTGCTGTGTCACCAGGGATTTGAGGAGATGGTTTTTTTTCCCTGGTGGAATAGATCGACTGTGTTTGACATTTAAATTGTCATCCAGAATTAACCTGCCACTGAGATAACAGGAGRAGGACAGAGCAGCTTTCTCTTCCAGCTATTCCCCCCTTCCCAGATTTTCCCTCCAGAGACTTCAGTTTCTTCTCCGAATCCTTCTCCCTCTCCAACTTTGCATCAAGCCAGACCAAAAGAGCAGCAGTTCCTATATGAACATTCAATTAGTCCCATATTTAAATCTTGTCACTGTGACCTAGTGAATTATGCAGGGGGCTGGATACCAGAAATCAATTGAGCTCTAATTCCCAGCCCTGGCATCGGATCTCTCAGCATATTGCTACAGGCAAGTTATTTCAGCACATTTTCTCTCTCCATTTCTTCCCTATAAATTGCACATGTTAACATTAGGTGATGCAGCAGCATCACAGATGTACTGAGATATTTGGGTAGAGGAATTATAGCAGCACATCCCACTCTTACATTGTGTGCTCAGATCTTTGAATCAGATGTTTATTTAAAACTGCATCCAATAGCAAAACATTTGCCAAACACAGGATGATTCAGGCTTTGTCTAACTTCTATCAAAGATAGCAGGTCTAGGGAAAATCTTTTAAATTATCATATGAAAGACAGTTTAAGATGAAGAGAAGGTTACAAGAGACTAAAATACGCGGTATTTTCTATCCCCAAATGCTAAGTTATCACTTACATGCAGTCCAGCACGATGGCAATTCAGAACCACGGGGGTCCTTATCTCCCATGGCTCATGCAGAAATTATTGCATATATTGTCATSAAGAACAGACCAAATCCAGTCTGAGAGGCTGCATCAGTGAGAAAGGGTGTCATCACAGGCAGGGCCTTAGGATCCTTGTGAAGTTTTTTTTCCACCTTGATTGAAATGTTTTGCAGAATGGCTTTGTAAAAAGCTAGCACCAAGTCTACAGTGCTCTTCAGTGATGAATTTGTAATGCAAAGGAAATTTAAGTATGATAGAGAAAAMAATAAGTATTATAGCAGTTTACAAGCCTTTCATGTTGGTTTCTTAGAAATATTAGTTGAGTACTTTGTCTCCTATTGCTCTCTCTTGCTACCAGCCTGGTTCTTCCCATCACACTGCACTCACAAGTTAATCGCTGCACTTTGGAGTTGTTATCCACTAATGGAGGAACACAAGTGATTTGTGGCAGAAACTTAGATGTTATTTATATAAAAAAACTACTGGGAAAAATGTAGTTGGGATCGGTGTTTCCTGAACGGTTTAAATTGTCATCTGAGACAAAGTTCTGTTCAGCTGTTCTCCAGTGTGGTATTTTCATGGTGCAGCATTTGTAAGGCGTGGGAGAGCCAAAATGTGAGCTCATGGAAGGCAAAGTCTTTAAGCCGCTTAGGTGGCTGCATGAAGCATCTTGAAAAAAGCACATGGCAAGGAGGGAAGAATAAATTAGGTGGTTTACATGTCCTTAATTTTAATTAAAGATGGTAGCACTGAAATTGGAAATGCATTTAGCCTGATAATTTTCCTCTCAGAAGCATCCTTGGTGTGGCTTCTGGGGATCCGAGTTCACTATCTATGTTGCTGAAACCTCTTTGTGTCACACAGGGCTTGGCTGAAATCAACAGTTTATTCTTGGCTTCAACAACTTTTGGCCTCTTTATGCCATCTTGATGCTACCTTGGTGAAGTCAAGCTGTTTGCACATCCTTTTCCTCCAGCCCTTAGTGGAAACTTTGATATGAATGTAAAATCACTTGCTCTGAGGTGATTCATTGGGTAAGACATGTAATGCTCTCTTTGGTCTCTCAATGTTTCAGCCAACTGATAAATAATCAAGAACCTTGAATGTTCCTTTCTGTCTGTCTGTCTCCTCAGAGTGCTTTGTTTGACTCGCAGTAATTTATTGGTGAGTGCATTAAAAGCCAATCACTGTAATGTCACAGACATGAATTACCACAGTACACTCTGTCATTTGGTGCCTTCTTCAATGCCAGGCAACAGACTCATCCCAGGGCAGGGTGTGTTTGGACTTTGTTGTTGTTGTTGTTTTGCTCCTCTGCATTTTTAAGTGTCTTAATTAAATACTAGACTGAAAAAAATCAAAATTTTAAAGATTCTTCTAAAATATAAGTGCCATTCACAATGAGGGCTTTTTGGATTATTGTTGGGTAGCTATAACCCCTTTTTTCTTATAATCTTAAATCCAAACTTTTTAACCTTGATACCTTTGTTATTGTTTTCTGATTGCCCAGGTGAAGGTGAATGCAGTGAATGTCTGTGGAGCCAGGTCCTTGAAGGATAGCTCTGCAAATTGGGATTTTCTCCTGGAAGGTCAGGTGCAGAGTCTCTCCTAGGTTGGCCTCCCCTCCTTTTCCCTCCTGGCAGTGACTGCATGTCAAATGATTGCACTCTTGAACCGTGAACTCCAAGGCCTGTGCTCCCACTGCTGCTTGGCAGGAAGAAGTGATTTTCTGTATGGAATTAAAGAGCCTCCTCTCTTCCTCTGATTTAAAAAATCATTTTAAAAAGACTTTTCCACCCCACATCTTCTGAAGTTAGCGCTACACCCTGCAAGGCTGGCAGCCTCTGAAAACAATTAGAAAGAGACCCTTGGAGGCAGGATCTGGACATTCTTGCAAGAGACATAATTTTAATCTCATAGAATGTCTTGGCACACTGGGTGAAAACAGGCTTTGTCCCTGGGATGAGAAATGATTAAAGCCAAATTCTGTCTTGCGGCGATTATGGAACAGGCTAAAGTACAACGCAAGGCATGGCTAAATTGGTTGTCTTAATCCATGGTCTAATAGACTCTAAAATATCTCTCTAAATGGGGAGAGGAGAAATCATCCATTTGGGTGTTATCTGCATGCAGGTGCTGACTGCCTTGACCTGGCTTCTATCCCCAGGAGCCTCTTCTTCCTCCGGCCTGACTTTGGCCCACTGCCCTTCTTGGCATCTGTGGATGTCCAGCACCTGCTCCTGCCTCCACACATTCACACAAACACAAAACACTAACCAAAGTGTGCGTTCAGTGCCCACTTGCTTGTCGTGTGCAGCCTCTCCCTTTGCAGGCAGATGGCTTTGGGCAGGACATCCCACCCTGCTGTCTCCCCACAGGATGCTGCCTTATTCTCTGGCTACACACCTACATGCTACTGCCTCTCTTTTAGAAAGACCTTCAAGGACAAAAGAAAACCAGAAACACAAGAGAAAAACCTAAACAGGACCCCCCCTTACCCCCATTTAATCTCATCCTTATTACACACCACAGCGAATACAAACCATTGTACAGCAATTTTAACCTCTGCTTAATTTCTCCTGTGTTTCATTCGTTTTGGCCAGCCCACAGAGAGGGGGACCCCTCCAGCCCTGGGACCCCACCAGCCCTGTGAAAAGCAGGAGATTTCACACAGGGATCACACTTTGTTTCTGAGGCAGCAGCAAAGCATGTTGCTCCTGGTTTTTGTCAGAATCATTAGCCAAAACTCTGGAATTTTGCAAAGCTGACTCAGGGGAGAAAGTCCAGGAGATTGCTGGCACAGTATTTATTTACATATTAAGTGTCCAGGGTCTGTTTCTAGGTGCCCAAGCAGAACCAAACACAAGAAATGTCCCTGATTAAAACTCCAGATCTCTTTTGTCAGCACCCCAACCTCATCTCACAAGGTTTCACTCTGTCCTTTCCACACCTGAGAGTTTAGTGCTGAAGGATTTGGGCTCCTTTAGCTGCCACACTCAGGTTTTATCCACTGTGTCCTTCAACAGTACTTCCCAAACACCCAGAAAACCCCTTCATCTGCTGTTCTCCAACCCCGAGAAGACTCAAACCTGCCTTGATTTCAGCTGAGGATGTTCCTTTTTGTTGGTTTCAGCTTTGTTTGGATATCAGTAATGAGCGCATGCAAATCTGGGCAGTGTGGGGTGTTTAGTGTGCTCTGTATAACCATAAATCACTTAAAAACGGGAACGAGGGATCCGTTTTCCTAGCAGAGGGCTTGGCTGGCCCCTCTTGGTGGTAGTCTGTGCTTGCAGTCTGTCGTTCAGCCCAAAGCCATCTCTGCTGCACAGCTCACTCTGGAGGAGATGAAATAAGGAGCAGAGGTATCACCAGGCATTTCATCTGATACAAGCCACTCTCCAAATTTTGCATGTGTGTGATAATTTTTGTGGTTGTTGGAGTTTTTCTTTGGTTTTGGGGTTTTGTGGGGGTTTTGTTTGTTTTTTGTTTTTAAGATAAGTTCACACACAGGTCTCAGTCATTGAGATCTGTAGCAGTAACCCCATGGGGACAAACACAATCTGGAGGTTTGCTGTTGCGGTTGGACCAGTTTAGTGTGGTCTGGTACCCTGACTTAGGAGCTGTGGTGTTTAGAAGTCGCTTGGCAATCAGTGGGTGAGTTTTCCTCATCTTTGTGCCCGACAAGGGTGTGAGTGAGGAAGAGATGTGGCACTGAGATAAGGAGAAGCTTTTAATTCATTTCGTGGGTGACCTAAATTCAGCCCCTGTGGCCATCATGTCAATCCCACAGTCTTGTCTGCTAGATTACTGATGTAAGTAATGGTGACACATGTATTTATCGAATGTCCTTCTCTGTGGCTTCAGGAAGGACATCTCAGGGAGAAAAAAAAGTTACTTGGAGATTTAATGATACTTGTCATCAGTTCTGTTTTCCATGAACTCTGGTTTATCCTAGCACTGAGAGAGCATCTGACAGTGCATGTCACAAAAATATAATGCATTTATCCTGTGAGGGCAGCTTATATTGTAGGAGATCAGACATCTCTTCTGCTGCTGAGGCAGCAAACGTGCAGAATTGCTACATGACCTACTGAAAATAATGCAAAATGCAGACGTGGTTCCTGTACAGAGACTRGAAATCCCAAGTCTTGGTCCCAGGTCAGAGCTTTTATCGGGACTGCAAAATCGTGTGCTCTCTCCCCCTCTCTCTCTCCAGCTTTAGGTTTCCTCCTGTGCTGCAGCTGTTTTGGGAGGGGAGGTGATGTGTCCTATCTCCTGCTCTGAGTGAGGTGTCAGCTTCTGGGTCATGAGAGAAAATCTGTGCAGAGCACTTGATTTTCCTTCATACCTAAGGAAAAGCTGAGACTGCTCAGGGAACTTAAGCACAGGAAGACCTAATTTGCAGATCCCAACAGGCATGTACATGACATAGATGCTAACCCACACAGTCCTGCTGAGATGACAACATTTCTGAGTGCAGCAGCAAAACTCCAGATAGCTGGGTAATTACAGTGGCAAAAAGTATGTGTTTATGGCCCTTCAGGAGCCTCAGGTGATAAATGTCCTGTGGATTGCACTCCCACGCTGGAGTGCCCACACTCTGTCCAGGTATCCCGCGGTTCCTCGTGCCGTCAGTGACACCTTGGGCGTGGTGTGTGCAGCTGCTTTTGTTCTGAATTAACTTCTCCAAAGCAATCCCAGTTTTCCTGTATCCTTTCCACAGGTCGGCCCAAGCTCAGCAGCGACTCAGCAGCACACCTGCCCTCGCACACGTGACTGAACACCTCCTGCTGTGTGTTTCATCTCCAGCACTGCTACTTCCTAAAGTTAGAAGCAAATAAAAGTCATGCTTCATGAAAAATAGACCTTTATAATTTAGGTCTCCAGCACCACCTGGTCTTCCATCCTCTCCCCTAACCTCTTCCCGGATAACATTTCCCGGGCTGATTGTATTAGTGGAGCATGGAGTGAAGTACAGTCAAAGGCTAATCTTTTTGTGATTGAATATTAGAGTCTTCATTTCGAGAGGCTCTTACAAACAGCTTTTTGTCAGACTGATGGAAGATGGCAAGGATGGAAGAGAACTTGAGGGACGAGTACATGCCTCTTCCCAAGTGTTTTATTCTCTTTTCCTTCATGGCTTTTACATTATGGCAAATCATGTAATTTAAAGTTGTAGTTTCAAGAAAGATGTTTATTACTGACAAGGCAGCTTGACCAAATCTTCCTCAGAAGGCACTTAATTGACAATGTTTAGGACTGACAACACACCTGAGATGGGTTGCCAGCAATTCATCCTTGAAGTAGAAGAAAAAGAACAGAAGGACCAAAAGGACAGGAAGGAAAAACCTGGAAAAACCTGGAGCTGCAGGATCTAAAAGGGAGTAAACATGCAACTGAATAATACTGATCCTGTGCTTCCTGAACCATCTTTAGAAGTGCATAAAATTACTTGTTAAAATCCATTAATTGCTATTTTCTACAGGTTGAAGATCCAAGGCAAACACTGCTGCTCCTCAGGCAAAGCCAGTCCTTTACTCCTTATGCAGAAGGTGGGAACTTTCCAAGAGACTTCCCATTCTTATCTCAAGACAACCCTCTGCTGTTTCTTCTTTTAATCACTTTTAATAGTTCTATGAATTGTTCTCCTCTCCCTACTCCCCAAAGAAAATGCTTGCATGCAAGGCAGAAAGAGTGGTGTCCAGAAGGGGCCTGGCAGTTAAAGCAAAATATGACACTGAAGCAAGTAAAATACAATATAACAACACATAATACCTGTCTCCAACCACCACTCAATTCTGGAGGGTCTGACTTTGATTATGTGTCTCCTTGCACTTTGTAAGTTCTCTATAGCTACATGTTTGCCTCAACAGTTGTGCTTTTTCACCTTAGATAAAAGCAGAAAAACCTACAGTCTGAAGTCCTGGTTATTYTTGTTTATCATGGGAGGGCGAATTAAAGATAAAGGTAAATCCTTTGGGTTATCCAGCCTGCTAGCAGTTCTCAGAGCAATGGGCAGTGCTGAGATGAGGCTGCTCAAAGACAGTGGTGGGATCTCCCTTCCTGAACACATGGACCTGTGCACCAGTGTGGTTTCCATCCCTCATCCTTCAGGGGTCAGATCTGCCATCTCCTGGAAGAGCAACTTGGTTTTG
This sequence comes from Amblyornis subalaris, assembly GCA_018881555.1. Taxonomy (NCBI): domain Eukaryota; kingdom Metazoa; phylum Chordata; class Aves; order Passeriformes; family Ptilonorhynchidae; genus Amblyornis; species Amblyornis subalaris. The sequence continues at coordinate 667,810 of JACAXG010000107.1, forward strand.
CTTGAGCTGCTGTCCAGAAAATAATATGGGATTTGGGATGTTCATGGGAGTATTGGGTCAAACAGGCAGCATGGCAAAGGGTCTCTGCTTTGTCACCTCACAGTTTAAAGCTCTTGCTGGGAATTTGGGAGTGAGGGGGGAAGTGACCAAAAAGCCTTCCTTTGTTTGTGTGCAGGTTGTGGTTATGTTTAACATAGGTTTTAGCAGTTTTAACACTGACATTCAGCAGAAAAGGAGGATTCTTTGCAAAGACCCTGAGGAGATGGAGCTGCTTCCCTGCAAGCCTGAGTGAGGATTCCTCCAGGAGAGGTGGGATTGCAGACGTGTCCCCGTATACAGCATCCTCTGTGAGCTGGCACTGACATGACTTTCTGCTCTGTGTGTGTGTGTTTATGTGGGAGGTGCCCTGATCTCTCCCTGTCTGTTGGAGGCGAGGCAGCTTCTGGATTCATTCCCTGAAGCACAAAAGTCTCAAAACAAAACACGATGTCACCTAATTGTGAGAGCTGAAATTATTTATGGACCTGGCCTTTGGAGTCAGAGTCTCAAACTTCTTTAATTACCTTTGGGGATMTGTGCACAAGATACCATGGTGATGAGAATAATATTTGGAATTCAAGTCTTGTCTAATGTGCTTTAGCAGCTGGAATGGGCAAGCAGCTGATTATGACCATAACAGAAATAATGCCAAAAACCTACATGCACAGAGTTTGGAGTGTTGGCTTTTTAATCAGATGTATAAAACTCTGGTTATCTTTCTTAAACCCTTCTGGAAACAAAATTTGGAAGGAAAGCTCCTGTTCAATATTCAATGTCCCTGTGCAATGTGAATCTTTAACTATAAAACTCCTCACCAAAGGAGGAAAGACTAGAATGTAAATTGTTGTCTGGATACTGCTATCTGTAGCATTAATGTACATCCACTAAGAAACAAAAAATGAGCATGCAAAATAGTCCCACTACAGATCCATATCAACATTGCTGAAATTAGTCTGAATCTACCACTGTTTAATTCAAACTTTGTAAAATCTTTGGGGACAACTTAAATGTTTAAGGTGATTTGTTTCTCCGGGGAAGCCATCCAAATTCATTAGCAGACCATGGCAATTGTCAGAACCGATGATATCTGGAGGCAGTTGCTGTTTTCCAACTCACCTCTAAGGATCCACTGAGGCACAACTACAGAGGATTCTCCGTAGGGTGATGTAAGACTTGGAACCAGAGACAGTCCACATTCAGCCAGATCATAGCACMAATCTATCAGCCCCAGCCACGTGGGATTCATCTGAGCAAATAAACTGGTTGTCTAGTCTTGCTTTGGCACCACGAGGAAATTGGCACACTCAAGGCATGATTCATCTTGCCCTAAAGCTGATATCTAAAATAAGTCAGCTGAGCGTGCTGTAAAAGTGCCTGTTTCCCTTCATGGTTACAAAGGATGGGAGGCTCAGAGAGGCACAGATGTCTCCAGCGTGGATGTTTTGAATTAGGCAAGATGAATCCTGTCTGTGCTGTATTTTTTAAAAATGCCTTGTGTGATGGATGCTCGGGTCTCAAATTGGAAGTACAAGTTCAATTAAAAAGTACAGTGTCCTCAAGGGCCCTCCAAGAAATGCGTTTGCACTGAGCTCAACCCTGACCCAAAGCCCTGATGTATCTTTTCCCAGTATTTAGTGACTATAACTTGACAGACACTTTACTGTTTGGTCTTCTCTATCACTTTTGTTTAGCCACTGAATTCAAAAATTTAATGGATGTTTTTAGAGTTTACTCCCATAACTTTAAAATTATTTGGATCAAGTAGCATAGACATTTCCCCCTTCCATCATGAAGAGCTCTAGGACTTGTAACAATGAAAACATGGCTTCACCCCAAATTGCTATTTTCTTCCTTTTATTTTTCCCTTTGTCTTGTATCATCCATAACACTGTGGTTGTGCCATAGGTCAGAGGAGGACATTTTTTGAGTAGTTTGGAACATCCTGAACTTTGATTTCTAATCAATTTGCACTAACAGCTATGGAAGCCAGTATAACAAGCCAGGCCTTTTCTGTCTCTTTCTCTTTCTTACATTTGGAAAACCAAATCTGAGCAGTGGCGTGAGTCTTGTATAATTACTCTTCCATTTGTATTTCTAGACTTGTCAATCTGGCAAGCATCACGGAGCGGGATTAAAAGCTTTCTCCTTCTCTCTCAATCAGAGCTTTCATTTGCTTCCGTGTTTCACAGCAAATATAACCAGTTCAGCAGGAGATGGTTTTGTTCTCTGCAGTGATGCCTTCCTAGTCGAGGGAGTTCCTATCAGCAGTCCGGATGGGAAGTCAATTGACAGGCGCCCCCGACACTGCGTGTCATTGCMGCTGCAGGCAGTGATCGGGGCTGGGGTCCCTGTGGGGCACCTGGAAATGTGTCTCCCCTGCATGAAACCCAAAGGTCTCTACTCCTCCATTTCTGGTTGAGGTTTAGGGGCTCCACCACCCCTCCAGGTGGGARGAGGGTGATGCCATAAATCAGTTGCTGCCAAGAGCAGACTGTGCAGATTAACCTTAACTCCTGTTTAGTCCCAAACATGGGGTCTCTGGGAAGCTCCACCAACCAGACATGGTCCACAGCCAGGGACACAGGGAGTTTTGCTCCTTTGCCCTGGGATTGATCCCAGTTTGGTGGGAAGAGGAGGTGCTGGAGCATGGCAAGGGTTAGCTATGGGATGGAGAAGCTTGGACTGAGGGCCATCAGTGTGGAYTGCGAATGGTTTGGCACACTGTAGAGGAGAATAATAAAGGAATTTTTGATTAGTGAAGAATTGTACTTCGGGCACTTAGATATCTCTAAGTTTAGACAGCAGCGGAGCAGAGAATTTAAATATTGATTTCTGTGCATTTAAGCACCTGAATTCCACTGGYACCTCACTTAATTTGTCTTTGTCCTTTTTTTCACCCTGACTTGCAGGCTCTGTGCCTTGCTTTCCAACACGTAAACACAACACAAAATACAATAAAAAGAAATTGGAAACACTTTGGTTAAGCCTTGATGACAGCTGGTATGTAAATGCAAAGACTTCAGACTGTCTCTCAGTACAGAGCAACCCTTAGCACTTTGTTGTTTATAAYTTTTTCATGGTCAGACCCAGGGATATGCCAGTGCTTTGGTGCTTTCACTGATTGCTTCATTTCTCAGCATTTGAATTTGAGAGCAATGTCTGGTTTCATGCAGTGTAAGTCCTTTGCCAATCCTTCATTAAACAAAAAGCAAACCTAACCCTAAGCCCCAAGGATTTGGTTTTTTCCCCCCTGTATCTTTTCCAACAAGTTTAATCCCTTTATGAAGACAAATTGTATATTTTTYACTTACTGACTTTGCAAAAGTCAACCTAAGAGTTGATATTTCTATTCTTTCCTGTTGTCACCACTAATAAATATTCTGTGGTGGGGCCTGAGCTGACAGTTGTGATGAAGAGACAGGGTGGCACAGAAATACTCGATCCTCTGTGGCTGTGCTGACAGCTGGTGTGGACTGGCACGGCTCCAGTGGAGATCTGGCCCCTGGTCYTGGATTCGTACAGGGAATCCATCTGCAAAGGCAGAAGCCATTTTACAGACTGCATTTTCCCTTAGCCTGACAGCTTTCGATAGCTGATATCTGGGTGCTGTTGCRCCACGAAAGGTATCGTAGAAGCTCACAATTAGGAGCAAGCTTGCTTCACAAAGCTCTTAATTTAAGCAAAAACCAAACGGGTGCCAGAGGATGCGGCGCCGGGCACAGCAGCCTGGTTTTCCCAGCAGGTGCGGCGCTCAGCGTCGTGCCGCTGGGATCCGAAGGAGGATGCTTGAAGCGCGGAGCTCGGGAGCGCTCCTCTCCCGGCAGGGGAGCCAAGGCCGCCGAGGCAGCCGGGCGGGCAGCATCCCCCCGCGGCCCAGCCCGCCCGGCGGGGCCCGCAAGCTGCCGGCAGCCGCTCGCCAGCCCCGGAGCGCGGCCAGCCCGGCGCCAGCCCCGAGCCCAGCGCCAGCCCCGGGGCCAGCGCGGCGCTCCCGCTGCCGCCGGCGGGCGGGGACGGGCAGGGGCGGCCGGGCCCGGGCAAGCTGCGCCCCGGGCAGCGCCGCTGAGGCGCGGAGATATAAGGAGGCGCTGCCGGCACCGCTCCGCGCGCAGCGACGCAGGGACAGGCGGCACCGAGCGCCTGTTCCAGCTGCGGACCCGGGAGGTGCCAAGATGCTTCGCCGTTCCGCGATTGTGCTCTGGAGGCGGCAGCGGGGCTGTTCCGCTGAAGGGTCTGCTCGGTTGGCGTTTTCTGCTGCAGACCTCGTTTTTGAAAGGGGTTATAATTCGGCATCTTTTAATTAGCGAAGGGATTAAAGTTGGCACGCGGGCACTCAAGGGCTGCTTGTTGCTGGTTTAATTTATTTATTTTTTTTTAAATCCAATCTGTTAGGCCCATCTCAAATAATATTCTTTGTTTCCACTTGGCGGGATTGACTTTAAAGATCTCTATGCAGATGCGTGTGCCTGTATCTGTGTGTAAGAGAAAAAAGACTTATCAAGGTGAAGAGCCACATCAGAGGAGGTGAGCAGGTTGCTGAAAGATCCCACGTTCCCAAAGCTACCATAACTCATACCAACTATGTGCTGGAAAAGGGTATGCAGAAGCAGTTGCAAATATTTTTGCTGAATTTTGCAGAATTTTGCCCACTTGGGACATGCAAAAAGTTTTTTCCAGACTTAGGCATCGTTCTATACTTTGATAAATAAATATGAGAATTTCAAAGCTTCAAAAAGAACCAGGCAGCTTGCTGGTAAGTCACTATTAGAATACATAAACCCATGTAACTACAATGACACTGTCAGTAGTTACCTATCATAGACTGTATAATTCTAAATCCCAAAACTTGTAGGGCTGTAAACTTCTCAACATTTATTCCCAGCCACTGGAAATTTTTTTCCTCATATTTAAACTGAAYCTCTCTCTTCTTAACTTAATCACATTAATTCTTTTCCTATATGCCCTGGACCTGCAGAACAGACTGTCCCTTGCCTCTTTGCAGCATGCTTTTCATGTGCCAGAAGGCCACTGCCTCTTGGTAGTTCTTGCTTCTTTGGGCTTTCCAGCTTTCCCAACACAGCCTCTGAAAATTTGTCAGTCTTTTAAAAAAAAAAAAGTGTCTTACCTCTTTCTGACTGGTCTAGAATTATTGGGAGTGATGAAGATTTGGGGTGAAGTTCCAGCAGAGCCCTTACTGCTGTGCCTTTGAGCTCAGCACTATTGCACCTCTTGGTCCCTCTGCTCTCTCACAGATGTTTTGTTAAGCGTCACCCACGATGACCACGATACATGGAGAGTGCAACTGGGCTCCCCAGGAGGAATGGCAGTATCTCTGTTTTTTTACAAGATGCCTCAGCAGCTGGGTGCTTCTGGCAGCACACGCTCCCTCTGGGCTGATTTCACTCCATTTAGAGGTGACACAACACCCAGAACAGTCCAGAGCACTGTTCAATAAATGTCACTGCCTTCTGCTCTCTGGAGGGAAAAGCTCCTTGTGAAGCTTTGGTTCCTCTTTCCAGTTTCTCTGTCCTGCTGGCAACTGGGTGGGAGGCAAGGGCAGGAGCAGGGTGTTCCTTTCCTGTGAGGGCTGTTTCTGATATCGGGGATGTGAGGAAGGGTATTTTTGGGGGAAGTGTGGCAGTTTGCATGGCCTGGGGGTTGTTTGTCTCGTGTGAATGCTCTGCCCTGGAGCGGTGAGGCCGCAGTTTGAAGGGGTGCAGCAATCAYTGTGTGATGGGTTTGTCCTCCAGGGCAGTGCTGCTCCTGGGGTGTGTGTGTTTGTCAGTTCAAATTTTTCTGCAATTTCCTTGACGGGAGCAGTGAGTGACATGCCTTCCCCCAGGAAATATTTCCATGTTTTCACTATTCTTCAGGCCTCTGTGACATTTCCCAAGTCCAGTTGTTGGAGCCTCAGGTTTGATCATCTGCACTGCCCGGGACAAGGTGCCAGCAGGGATAATTTGGCCCTTCAGCAGAGAATACTTTGACTTCTGCAGCTCATGGTATGCACAGTTTGGGTGTGGGTTTCTCATGTAAAACCTTAAAACCCACAGTGGAAACCTCAGTCATTGGCTCCTCAGTGACAGCAGGTCCAGCTTAATTTTTCATTCCTGCGAATCCCAACAATGGCTTGAGAATGAAGTCTAGAAAGAAAACTGAATCTGCTTTTTCATTCTTTTTAGGTAGAGGTACATACAAGATTGAAATTTTCAAGCTTTCAGTGATACACAAAGTACGTGTATACAATTCCAGGCATGCTGCCTGGAGGGAAAAACACCACTTGCTGTGAGTTTCTTGGTAAAATCATGACAGTTGAAAACACCAAGCAGCAAACACAAACTACATAAACCAAACTGCACTTCTGAGTGTGTTAACACAGCTTGCACTGCTCTGGCCTGAATATTGATATGTTTTAAAAATCTCTGGTTGGCTGTGAAAGTTTACACAAAGCAACTCTTACTGTCCCTGGACTTTAGAGGTCTCTGATGACCCAGGTTGAGAGTGAAGGGCTGTTCATGGATAGATCATGGAGTTCTTCCATCTTTATCAGGGTGAAAGGAGAGGATGTCACGGTTTAACCCCAGCTGGCAGCTAAGTACCTCACAGCTGCTCATTCCCTCCACCCCTGACCCAATGGGGAGAAAAATCAGAAAAAAAGTCAAACTCGCAGATTGCGATATGAAGAGTTTAATAATGGAAACAAAATAAAAAATAATAATAACTTTTATAGTAACAATGATAATAATAGTAATGAAAACGGGGGGGAGGAGAGAGAGAGGAATAAAATATAAAAAAAAGAAAAGTGATGCAAAACACTATTGCTCACCACTCTCTGGTCAGTGTCCAGCCTGTCCCTGAGCAGCGATTGGACCTCCCTGGCCAACTCTCCCCTGATTTATATAGCAAGCATGATGTCCTATAGTATGGACTATCCCTTTGGCCAGTTTGGGTCAGCTGTCCTGGCCATGCACCTCCTCACTGACAGAGCCTGGGAAACGGAAAAGTCTTTGACTTAGAGTAAACTCTACTTAGGGACAACTGGAGCATCAGTGTGTTACCGACATTGTTCTCATCCTAGATCCAAAACACAGCACTGTACCAGCTGCTAGGAAGAGAATTAACTCTATCCCAGCCAAAACCAGGACAGAAGAGAAGCCACATTTCTTTTTTTTTCCCACCTGAAGGTGCATCTGCAACTAATGGTTTGATTTTCATGTTGCCCCAGGCCATCTGTAGTGTGCCCATGAGTGTAGGTTTGTTTGTGTAGGCTCAGTCCCCAGCTTTCARCCAGCTTGTTCTATCCAACAGGCAGCTCTGAGGGCAGTTTGCTTCAGCAACCTCTTCTCACTTCTTCTCTTGAACTCCACCAAGACTGGTCCTCTCTGCCCTTGCTTCCCTCTATACCCCACCCCAAGGTAGATTTCKAATATTTTCAGTAAACTTGAGCGGGATTAAATTAAGGTTTTTCTGTTTCTGTCCTGAGGAAGGACCAATCCCAGATACCTGAGATCTCTCACCAGCCACTATGGAAAAAGATAAACCTGTTTTATCTATTATTGTTGCTTTTGTTATTGATATTATTATTATACTGAGAACCCASTGAGGCCCTCTTATTATGTTGTTAAAGTCAACGTTTCCCCTGTGCTCTTCATTCTCCAACTTGGGAAAAATGAAGAATTTTTGATAAAGTTATGCTGATAATGCTGCTAATTAGTTTCTCATCTTTAAAAAATATGACTGCAGGCGATTGGAGAGATCTCTTTGTTGCAGGACATTGTAGGCTGAAATGTCTGGATGCTTGATATCCTCTGCAGGGCTCTCTCAACATGCTAATTTGTCCTTGCAGCAGAGTTCGTTTTTATAGGTCTTTGCCACTCTATTTTGCAAATCCATTATGTCAAAATATGATCAGTCATATGTGCACAAGATGCAGGCCTCCACCAACATACACAGATATGTGTGTGTGCATGTTCACACATAAACAGGTTAAAAAAAATCTACAGATATGTGTGTATGCATATATTTACATACACACACTGATATATTTACATTATTTTATATTACTTAATGAAATAAAATGTTTAATGAAATTAAATGTTAATTTTTTATAATTATCTATAATATGTGCATACACATACACATGAAGTTTGACATCTATTTAGGAACGCAGCATGTGAATGGCTGATTGAACTCAGGGCTCAGCTCTTCTAGRGAACATTTCACTCTCATTTCATTYAAAATATATAGTTTATAGGCTCTATTCAATACATACAGATTGCAAGCTGAAGTTGTGTGCTTGCCTATGCATTTCCTAACACTTCCATCTGAACACTCATTATAATTTACTTTCAATAACTATCATCTGTCATTTTTAAAAGTTGCATAATAATGTGGTTGGTTCATGTGAAAAGTGATGTTTGCTCTAAATTTGGCTACGATTTTGACATTGCTGTTGGTATTTTTTTGTAAGCTTGACACCCACAAGCTGAAAAGACAGGTGGTAAGTTTATTTTTTAAACTTCCCTTTCAACACCTCCCCCCACAATTAAAAAAACAAAAAGTCACATAGAATATTTTGAACATATTCACTGGAATTTCTATATTCCTTTCCAGCAAAATTTCACTAAGAAAAAGGAGAAAGGCTGAGTTTTTTACCCCTTTGGATTACAAAATATTGCACTTTTCAGATGCTGAGAATTAAAACTATTCCTTATCCAAAGAAAACCACCAGCTGAAACACTGCTGTTTCTTCCCTGGTYCTGGTGTATGTCCTGGCTCCTCCTCTGTGCTGAGCCTGTGCATCATTATCCAAAATCAGTTTTTTCCCCTCTCTCCTTCTCCARGTGCTGGAGCAAAGTATCAGAAGGGGCTCCTGGTGTTGCATCTTTGCTCAGCTGAGAAATGAGAATGTCTTGTTCTGAGCAGCACCCTGTGGCTCCCAGAGCTGCCAGGAGCTATGAGCCAAATGTTCCAAACACAGAGTCTTGTGGCAAAAGTCCCAAACGTGGAGTTTTGTGCCAAGGAAAAACAAAAAATTCCTCTTGAAATGGCCGAACTGGGTGGTTTTCTTCTCCATCTTTTCGAAATTTGAAAATAGTACAGGGAAAATCAGAAATTTCTAGTGACTGAAAACCTGGGTTTAGAGCATTTTCAAGAACACACTTTGGAAGAGGAGCCATGACATCTTTCATTAAGAACAACCCCAACAACAGTGATTTTGATAACTTTTTAAAAATTCAGTTTTTTTCAAGTTTTCTTTCTCTGTCCTGCTTTTGCCTTGGTTACTCTCCTGAAGAGCCAGCTGTGGCAGAAGGAAAAGTTTTGCATATCTTTTCCTTCTTGTTTTCCAAGAAACTTACAAGCCAGTTGTGAATCACATTGAAAATGATTCTGTTTTCATTGATGGGGCCAAAGCAAACAACAATCCTAAATCATGTTCTTTCTAGGACTGTCCTGAGCAAGAACAAACAAGTTTTCCTAATTAGACCAGTTCAGTCCCTGCTCAAAAGTAGTTTGAGATCACATGGAAGCTGTTTTATCATCCTGATGGTATTGCTTCTATTTGGAGTCTTCAAATTTCGTGTGACAGCAGAAAACTAGTAAATCTCAGAGAAGAAAACATTAAACGCTTTGGGGGAGTGCTTTGGGGAAGGCTCTCTTTCTTCTTCCCCCTCTTCCCCCCTTCTGATTCCAAGCTCTTTACTGGATTCTACTCCAAACTACACTTTCTTGTTTTAGCAGGTGCTGCCCTTTTCAGGGTGCAAACTGTTCCCATCTCCAAGGTCGTGGTCTTGTGTGGGGAAGGCGTGAGGATGTGTGGGCAGGAATTTGGGGCAGAGGGGGGTAATTTCTGTGGGGCCAGCGTGAGTTCAGCAAAGGTTGGCTGTGACCTGGAGCAGTTGCCAGCTCTTCTGTCACAGATGTACAGAGAGTTGGTTGTGACATTTTTCAACTGTCAGGGAATACGCTATCCCAAATACCACAGGTAATTGTTTTAGGTTTTTACTCTTTTTTGCAAGCAGTTCCTTGTTTGCTGTTGTAAGGGCTGGGGATGAGGAAGCTCTGGTGCTGTACCCACATCCCCCTGGACCCAAGATGAGCTGTGAGGGTTATGTGTGTTGCTTTTTCCCAGAGCTTGAGACTCCCTGCACACCTGGGAGCTGCAGGAATGTGTGCCTTATTCAGGGGCACATTTGCACAGCTCGTTGGTGATGTGATGAGTGGTGTCCCAGCTGCATGGCAGTGAAGCATGGGAGCATGTTGAGTTTCAGGAGCACTGGGTTGGCTTTGGATGAGGTGGGACATGAACATTTGAAYGCAGGGTGAGCTGGAGAGGCTGTGAGTGGCTGTGATGGGAAGGATGATTTTAGGGAGGGATGGGTTAGATAATAAATGGTGAGGCTGCCAGCAGCAAAGACAAAAGGGGTTTTTGGATGAAAAGGCAATTATTTAATCAAAGGGGAAGTGGAGGGGAATAGATACCAGGGGAATGACAGACTGGTGCTCTGGAGTTGCCTCCCTCTGACCGGTTGGACGCTGACTGCCTGCCCTACCTGTCAGCTGCTGTCTCACACTGGCTGCCTCTGCTGCTCCATTGCTCCTGCCTTTACTTCACCCTATGGATTGTTGTCTTTAGATTGACTGATTGGTTGTCTGTTCTTCAGATCACCTTCTCCATCAGTTCCCACCCTCCAGCTTGTCATCACATTTGTTATTTTCAGTCCCTGCCACCTCCGCTGCTTTTCTCCTGAGATGTTTCACTGACCCTGGTTAGCCCTGAATTGCCAAATCCTGACTCAGCTTTCACTAGATAACCACATTTTATGTCTTTACTGACTAATCATGCCCCATCTTTACATCTGCTATGGCTGAGGATGGGTGGGCAGGCACTGAAGGCCACCCTGGGTCCCCACAGGCACAGGAGGCTGCTTTGTGCTAAAACCCACCCCAGCTGTTCATCTTGAATCTTTATTTTGACTCTGGTACAGCTCCAAGGAGAAACAACATCATCTGGCCTCCATCAGTCAGGATGGCCTCTCCTCTGAGATCCCTAAGAGCCAGGGTTGGCACCTGAAGGCCAATTCAATATAAAAGCCTCAGACAACTAAATCCATAATTAGACTTTAACTGAGCTCCCCTCTTACCTCCTGTCCCAGTCTTGCTGAACCGGGGGATGAGCCCACCTCTCTCCCAGAACAAAGGAAATGGGCAATGTCACAACGAGGGGAAGTCTACTGCAAATAATGGAAAACCTCTTCTAACAGTCACTTGCAATTTTTCCAGGCATGAACCCACAACCTAGGGCTCACGGGGAGCCCAACGCCCTGTGCCTTCTGTCTCCCTCACCACGGCTCTGGCAGCACTGTGGGGCTGATTCCTGTGCCAGGCTGGGTGCTCCAGTGTGCCTGCACACCTTCTTGGGCTCAGCAGGAGAGGGAGACAGGAATGTTATTTTTGCCTGGCCTGGAGGTGTCTTTTTCACCTCTGACTAGTTCCCTTTTGCAGGAGATTCTGTACATGAGGCTTCGTCAGAGGATAAAATTGATGCCTCCCAGCACGTCTCCCACATATGCACTCTACAGCTGAGAGCTTCATCACTGGGTGACGTGGCAGAGAGCCTGGAAAGGGCAGAGCATCCCTTCCCTGTGATGGGGCCACCCAGGGCAGCCCACGGTCACCAGCAGCAGCTCGGGGTCTTGTTTTCACAGAAGAGGATGTGTCCTCCAAACAGCTATTGCTTGTTGGTTATGCAGAGCAGGTAATTTTTGCATGTCTATTAACAGCTAGAGGAAGGGCAGGAGATGCTTTTATCACTGAAGAGTGATGTGCTGTTTCTCCAGAGGTTTGCCTTGTGCAACACACAGAGTTTCAAGGTTGGCTCACCTCGTTGTGAGCCCAGAGCAGGATGTTCAAAGATCCAGGAAATCCTGGCTGAAGGGCTCAAGCTGTGATGTTTGGTTATGTTCAGAGGGAACTTAGCATATTTAAACTGATCCTGCCATGCGCTTTTTCACAGATAAGAGGTCTCTTCTCTGGGCAATGAGTCCGTGGGGTTGCTGGGAATTGCCTGAGTCACTGAAGGTGTTTTTGCCCAACTGCTTTCAGACAGCAGGAGCTCTGCCATGCCTAGCAAAGAATGTCTTTAATCTGTGCCACATTAACCATGGCCATGGGGGCATTGTTTTGTCAGGGCATGAATGGGATGATATCAGGGCAGCCCACAGAGCCACGCACTCAGTGGAGCTGGCTCTGTCTGTGAGGCTGAGGGAGTYCTCCAGCTCCCAGATTTGCATAATGGCTTTTATTTCTCTAAAGAAAATAGGCTGAATTTGCCAGGACACTCACCTGAGCTATCTTTTAGGTGCAGTAATGAATGCCAGACACATTAAATACAAATTATTTGCTCATCTCTGGAAGTGTTCAAAGCCAGGTTGGATGAGGCTTTGAGCAACCTGGTCTAGTGGAAGGTGTCCTTACCCATGGCAGGGGGGTTGGAACTGGATGTTCTTTAAGGTCCCTTCCAACCCAAACCATTCTGTGATTCTACTCTCATTCTAAGCCTGAGCCAATGATAATAATACAAAAGAATGAAACATCAAGAATTAAAACCCTACCTTCATGCCTGGCTATGCAAGGTAGTACAGCTCAACCTGTTCAGAGTCCTTCACAACTAAAAACATGGAAATACCATCCGAAAGTGGGATTCCATAAAAGACACACCAGAGTGGGATTTGTGAGACCTGGAATAGCTGTTGGTCTTTGCCACCTCTTTCCACTCTTTGCCTGACTCATCTCTTTAGGCTCCAGGTTCTTTGGGACATGGGATATCTCTTCCCATCCATCTGCAGAGTGTCTTGGGGCTCACCCCTGGGATGTTGGTGTTATAAGCAGCATTTCCACTGCACTGAAAACACTGCAAACCAAATGATTACGTTTCCCCATATTTAACTTGAACTTGGTGAAAACATTCTGCTTTGAACTRTTCCTAACTGAAAGAGGTCAGTCCTTTGAAAATGTCCATTTTTTATCTTCTTTTTTAAATTTGATGTAAAAATAATTTTCAGGTTAGGGAAACTGCTTCTRTTGAATGTCAACTTCCATTTCTGTTGCACTGTGACCCTGAAACAGCCGTCTCCAAGCTGCTTTTCTCTGTGGCTGCAGATGGCTGGGTGGCAGATGTGTTCTCATCTGACAAGTGGCTGAATTTTAGTAGCAGAGTGAGCGATCCCCAGTAGCCATTAAAGTTGACGTTCATCACCAGTTACTTTATTCTAGTGGCTTAGAGAGTGCAATTTTCATTTCTTGAAGAAGAAACTGCTGTAATCCTGTGTCTCCTGTCATATGAGAGTGTACTGGAGCTTCCATTAATCACTCTAAGTTGCTGAGAGATCTTAAGCAGGAAAGCACTTGAAAGAGCAAAATGATCTGAACGCTACAAACTTAAACAAGAAAAACTCAAAATCACAGTAAAAATCAACTTCAGAATTGAAGGTTATAATTATTTTATACTGCTTGTAACTGGGATCTTATGGCTGGAAAAGAAGAGCAGATTCAGCCTCTAATGGCTCACCGTGCTTGATTGCTCTTAGCTCAAGTCAATGTCACCCAAGATGTACCATCAGGAAGACATCAAAGGTGGCATTCTAGTCAAAAATGACCAAATCAAAATCCAAAAATGACATCTGAATTAATGATTTCAGCTCTAGGCAGCAATACTGTAGAACGCCATGGCCCAAAACAATCTGAATTAATGATTTCAGCTCTAGGCAGCAATACTGTAGAACGCCATGGTGAGGGGAGTTGGAAAATCCCTCCTGATGCTCAGTTCTCTGGCTGGAAAGGACTTTTTAGAAGTTTCACTTCCATATTGAAAAGTAGAGATCAGGGTGGAAATCTGATTTTGATTAAATTGCCTAAGAATCTTGGGATTACTTCTCCTTCAGGATATGGTTTCTTGTTCCAGAACAGCAACAAGTGGTAAGGAAAAAAGATCAGCAATAGAAGAACGGGAAAGAGCAGTATAGAAACTATACCCTTTATAACACCCATGAAGAGACTCTTTATGCTGCAAGGCCCCTGGGAGAGGGACATGTCATGCTTCTTGTTTATCTACTTGACCAGGACATTGACCTTTTTACCACAAGAATAATTTTCAGATTGCTCCTAAGAAATCAGGAGGCTGTGGGCAGCACCAGAACTCCTGATCTGAGGGGTCTTTTTCCAGAAGAAAAGTAAGGATAATATCCAGAGGCTCAATGCCTCCTTCAGAGACCCTGTGGCCAAAATTCATGACCCAGTCGTCAGTATTTGCAAAATCCCAATGGGAGAGAAGTTGGGCGATGTTTGGGGTCTTTTGGCGGCTTCTTTTTTTTCTTAATTTCTCGCCCCTTGCTTATGGGCTGAGCCTCATGGAAACGTGTTTGTCATTTGGAAGAATCTGCTAAATGGGCTTGTGCAAACCCCCCCTTGGATTCAGCTCCCGTGGTGTTGCTGAGTGCCAGGCACCAAGCACAGAGTGCACCATTTGTGCTGTGTCATCAGCTTCCTCTGTTGCTGGGGATTATTGCTTCTCCATGGCTGGATGCTTCTATCTTTTAAAGCAGAACAATCAGGAATAAAGAATGTCAAATGAGAAATGAACTATGAAGGACAAATATTTCAATTCCTGCGCAAATAACCTGTCCTTGCTAGCCCCGGATGATGGTCTGTGAGCAAAAAAAAAATAGAAAAAGACATTATCCAAGTACCTGGATAAGCACACCGATTTCATGTTTATTTATGAAAAATAAAGGCAACTCCTGGCCTGCAATCCTCAAAAGGATCATTGTCTTATCTAATTTGGTCTCCTCTGTAGGAAGCCTATTGTTTCCACCCTGTTTCCTGCTTGAAGTTTTGTCAGGTTTCCACTTCCCGTCATGGCTGGTTCAACCATGCAAATGAATTCCTACAACTCTGCATGACATGTCAGTTATTAAAGATTACGCTGGCAGGTCAGAAGGACTTAGAAGATCATGCTTGTGGCAGGCTGTAAGCCTGAGCACAGGTTTTGTGCCATCAGCTTGGTGGAGGTTGCCTGTCCTGTAAAGATTGAAGCCTTTTCAAAGGCTGTGGGTCAGTCAGCCCTGATCACCAAAAACATTGAAAGTCTTTGTCTCCGTGCTTTGAAGTCACTGATGACAGGTCAGTACAGGAGATAAAAAGATCTGTCTGGGGCTCTGGCTAATTGAGAATTTACTGCTGCATCTTATGCACCATGTGCCAACGAGGGGGAACACAACATGTGGTTACTTTATGACATTGGTTTTCTTTGTCCTATATGAATAGCCAGAAAAAAAGCTTAAAAAAAGATGAAGCAATGATGATGGGAATAATTAAATCACACTGAACTAGAGGCTGGTAGCTATGTGACACTGCTTCTGCTGAACTGGGTTTGGTAATTTATGATTTGTAAATGCAAATATTGCTGACTCTGGGAGTCCTTTGTAAAGAGACCTGTTGCTTTTTTTTTGTCACTGAAAGAATAATACAGATAGATTCTGAACAGCTGGACTAAACACAGTTTTACCTGGCTCCCAGGCAGAGGATGATGCTTCTGAAAGCTGCACTGCAGGCTCACATTTGAATGAGGCTCTATTCTGGGAACAGAACAAACTAATTTCTCATTTCGCCATTTATTAGCCAATTGTGTGAAACCATTTTTCATGTTTTAATTCACTCTGCGTTAGCAGGGTGTTCGTATTTCTGACCCTCAGGCCACATCGTGCCTTACAACTTTCACCTCTTCAAAGAGAGAAGTATGAGTAAAATCTACCTTACTCTGAAAACGGGGGACACAGAAAAGGCGCGTTCCTACCTCGGTAAGCCTGGATGCTTTGTGTGTGTTGGGAATTGTGGTTTCTGGGGAAGCACATGCCATTTTTACTGCCCTCAGCCCCGGTGTACTAACAGAACTCAGGAACTGGAGCCTTTTCTCTCTTCTGCATCATCTGAGAGGAATGATCATTAATTTCTAATTGTAGGACACACGGTGTAATCCCACTGCTGTCAGACCGTGCTCTTGCTTACCCATGTGTAACCTCCAGGAGACACTTTATTACTCTTGATGGATGACCCTGGAAGAGCTCATCTTGACTTTCAGATCCTAAGCTGCATTTACAGCCCTGGAAGATGAGAATCTGGATGAAAAACATTTTGCTAGTAAACAGAGCAAATGAACATACAATAAACCTCTGAGACACAGTAATCTCAGAAACCCATGACACTATTAATAACGGGTCCTTTTCAAAGTGAAGCCACACTTCATGCCCCAAAGCCTCCAGAATTATGTTTGGGTAAGCTGCAGACATCACATTCCTTGGAGGGCAATAGCTTGTATATTCCATTTCTCTGATGCAACATATTTTTTTCCCTTTATCAGACATGGATATGGTTCCCTTAAGAATCCTCATTTATGTAGCTTCAATCTTTTTTCCACTTTACACTTACTGATCTTCTGGGCAGAATGGGCACTCTGGTTAGTGGAAAATTTTAGGGTTTTGCAGTTAGTTTTTATTCTCAGGAAGGACTGTAGAATCACAGAATGGTTAGGGTTGGATGGGACTTCAAAGATCACCTAGTTCCAACCCCCCTGCCATGGTCAGGGACACATTCTGCCAGATCAGGTTACTCCAAGCCCTGATGGAGCTTTGTGTGCTCAGATTCCTGGCTCGAATGGCCAGTGTAGGGGTTTGAGCTGGTCTGTGGCATCTCTGGTAAGTTCTCCAACAGCTCTTGGGAGCTGCGGATCTGCAGTGAGTTCTCTCACACTCAGTTTGAGCTTAGAAACCAAATCCCAGCTCAATCACCATGGCTCAGGTTCACAAAGCACGAGAGATGCCTCCTCCCCATTCTCCCAGGAGCTGCCTCAGTCCTTCCTTGGGAGGAGGCACATCAATGTTGCAGAATCCATCCCACGTTTGGTGCTGCAGCACCCACATCCCATTTGAGGGAGTGGRGTGGGATCTGCTGCTGCTGAGTCTCCTGCCCAGAGTTTATAGCTGTGACATCAGGCCACTGTTGTAATTGTCAGTTTAGCAGTTTTCAGTGCTTTAATAGACTGTATTTCTGAAAATTTCCCTTCCTGCTCTACAAGTGTTATTGATTATAAAGTGCATTGGATTGCAGCTGGAATGGTAATAGACTCATAAGGGATTTTTTTTTTCTATTTGTTTTCTCTTTTTTTTTTTTTTCCTTTTTTAACCAGACTTGGGGGTTAAGTGGATACTACATTATGCCATTATTATAGCTACAATATTATTTTTCTTTAACTGGGATTGTTTATTATGCATGCATTGAAGCACAAATGTGGAACAAATGAATCTGATATCAAATTAATGCAGCGATCAGGTTCCCCCCCCCTTCCCTCTTTAGTTGCCATAACAATCTGTGATCTTGAAGCAACAATAAAATTAGAATTGCATTAAAGGTGTTTACATCATGTACACTCTGTATCCCATTATTGTTTTTCACTGTAATAAAAGCATTGAGTGTTTGCTTTGGAATAGAACACCATTACATCTCTTGCCTTGCCACGTCTCACATTGCTTTTTGCAGCCAAAACTTGTTTGTTTTTTTTTKTTTTTTTTTTGTTTTGAGAACAGAGAAGGTTATTCTGGGCTGGAACTTCTGGAGGAGGGATGATTATGTTTTTTAAGATAATGTTTGTCTTTCACCCGTAGGATGCAATTTTGGGTGTGCTACCTTTGGATTTCAGAACTCCAAAGAATTTCATCTCTGCTTTTAAATGTGTGGCAAATCTCCGCCCTGACGGTTGTGGAAAGTACATCTTCTAGCTCTTGCCCTTACTGACAAAAAGCAAAGTAAAGGGAGAAGATTCCGTCAGCACGTGCATGTGCGTGTGCGTGGGTGCACGTGCGCACGTACCAATGTAGGTATGAATTAACTTCTCCTCCCCACGACTGCACAAGCTTCTGCCCCTGGGGACAGGATGAAAGGAAAAACATGGCAGATGTTAGTCATATTGCCTGGTGCATGACTTGAAAGTGCTCTGGTAGTTCAGCTATGAGCGTTATGGAAAAACATTTATGGAACAAAGAGGCTGTTATCTCAGGATCTCGGCTGTGCCGGGCATCACGGAGCCCCTTTACTGCTGCTCCTATCCAGTCTGGCACATTATTCCTTGCAGTGACATCTTTCTGGGTAGCCTTTGTAGATAAACCTTGTGATAAAGCTCCCTTCAGAAAAATGGAAGATTTTCATTTTTAAATACATAATGTGATCACCTTATGCTGAGGCTGGACTTGAATAGAAATACCGTGAGAAGATTTTCCTTCTCCACCCGCTAAGCCTGCTGTTCTCAGATGCAAACCATCCTTTGATTTTTTTTTTTTTGCAAGTTTAGCCTCTGTTAGGAACAAGGATCCATCTATTTATGAACATTGTAGGTGATTATTTCCCTGATTAACCTGAATATAAGATGTACAGCAACCAGCTAATTCTAAAGCCTTTCCTGGTGGCACTAACACACCTTTGAATTCTTTATTTCAGATTCTGTTCAACACAGAGGAGAATTCCTACACTGGGCACAGGGATTTGGGGGAGGTGGGGGCAGGATAAAAGAAAATAAAATGCCATGTATGCTGAGAGAGGAATGTAGTTAGCTGTCATAAATCTCTGGAGACAAGATCTCTCCAGAGCTGGATTCATCTAGTGATCCCCTCACTGACTCCAGTCCTAAAGATCAAAGACTGGTGGATTAAGTAGCATGTATCCTGCAATGATGTGCTCCTGTTTGCAGTGATGTGCTGCTGGGGATTAGCGAGGTAGGAATCACCTAAATAAAAGATCACAGCACCACAGTGCAATTCTGACTGGAAAGGACCTTGTGAGGTCCTAGTTCAACCCGCTGCTCAAGGCTGGGCCAACTTCCCTGTTAGCTCAAGTTGCTTCAGGGCCATGCCTAGTTGAATTTTGAATGTCTCCAAGTAGGGGGCTCTCATCTCCTCTCATGACCCGTGTCCCAGAGCTTAACTCCTTTCATGGTGAACTTTTCCTTCCTTGTATCTAATTGGAACTTCACTTCCTGCAAATTCTCATGCCCATCCTGTCCATGTAGATTTTTGTCCTTTTGTTGTAGGCTCCTGAGAAACATCTGGCTCTGTCTTCTTTAGGTTATTGAAGACAGCCATAAGATCCCACCCTCCTCCTTTTCCCGTCTCTCCTCCAGAATGAACAAACTCACTGTCTCAGTATCACCACGCACATCATGTGCTCTGGCTCCCTCAGCATCCTGGACAACAACCAAMCTGGACTCACTCCAGCTGGCTGAGCTGACCACTCTCTTGGTGGCCCAAAACTGGCCCCAGTGCTCCAGATATGATCTCACAAGTACCAGATAACAGTGAATAATCACTTCCCTTCACCTGCTTGTGAAGCAAAGGGGATGCTCTGGGATATCATTGCTAGTGATACTGCAGAGCCTTTTGAAGCTGGCGCCAGCTGCCAGTGCCAGTGACCTGTATAAATGATGGCCCTAGGCCTGTTCTCACTGTATAAAGCTTACATTGATCCAGGAAAAAAAATCATTAATTGTCTCAAAAGAGCCCAAAGACTAAGTGATGCTGTGTGGGGACCTTTTAATGTGGCCTGTCAGGACAAGGGCTAAGGTTTTTCCAGGCAGTCGGGAGTCTCCAGCTGCCAGTGACATTTCTTGGTTTGTTATGGTGATGGTCACTATGGCCGTGCTTGTTGGCTGCAGAGGCTGCTGCTGGGGTAAGTCAGCAAAGTCACTTGGTTTTTGGGCATAGCTGCCGTGCTAACTCAATGTATGCTCTGAAAATAGGATTGGACCAGTTCTCCCACATGTTCCTACCAGGCTTTGCACCCTCAGGCATCTTCTCATCCCTTGGTCTGGGGCTCTGAACTCCCCCTCAGCATCATGCTGCAATGAGAGAATAAGAGCAGTCTGTGAAATAGGAATGGGGGGCTCTCGCCCCGCTAATGTTTGAGGGCTGTGAGGAATCCCATAGAAAGCCTAAATCAAGTTGCTGATCAGTGTTCACAGTGGCCCACAAGCTGCTGTCCTCAGGCAGTCAGGACWTAGAGCAGTCTGCCTCAACTGCTCTTGGCAAGGGGAAGGGAAATGGGTTGGCTTTGCTGGGGCCAGTGGTGTAGCAGTAGGGCCAAGAGAGTTACTTTTAATTTTTGTTTGGTGTTAATGTGGCTGCTCAAATTTCTCTGCAGATGTTGTCCCTAAGCTTTTCTTGTGATTGGTACTGGTGGCTAGGAAGAGTCAACTGGGGCCAGGAAAGGAGAGAGGAGAGCAGAGGATGCCTTATGCTGGCTCTTGGTTTGTGACCACACAGGGGATGTACTCACGCTGTGTCGCACAGCAGAGACACCTCCACGGTAGCTCCAAGTGACATGGGGCAGCCCTGTCAGTGTAGCTCTGTGCCCAAGAAAAATCTTATTGGCTTTGCTTTGGAGAATGGAGATCCCTGCAGATGTGCCTRTATTGTCTCCAAGACCCGAAATTTCGTCCTTGTGTGACGGATCCAGCTCCTTGSAGGTGATGTGGTGGGTCACCGTGTCAGAGACACGTATGTGACTCTCAAACCMGTGAGCTCCCACATTTCAGAGCAAATGCTTTATACCCCGAGCATTTACTGTTTTGAGAAATCACACAAAACCCACGCTGACTACTTGATTACTTTGTTCTTCGGATGACCCAAATCACAAGGTTTGATGCAATGTTTTGACATACTCGCTGCTGTACTTGTACCTTCCTTTGGGTGACCTAGTGCTGCACAGAGCGGCTCTGAGGGTACTSCAGTGATTTGTAACATGCTTTCTAGTTGAGGGCATGTATTTATTAAGTTACAACAAATGAATGATTAATAGTTGCCATAGTGATAAAGAGAACTTGAAGTCTTTGAGCACTACAGAATCAAACGCAAACCTTGGCACATCTTTGCTGCAAAGCATTCATGGTGGGGTCTTAAAAAYAGAGGCTCAAGAAGCAGCATCTCTTAATAACATTAACACCCTATGGAGAAAAACATTTAAAAAAATATCATATGCTTATTGAGAAATGTGAAAAAACATATGGGAAAGACTCAGCTCAGGTTTTTCACTGTATGAAGACATTAAATGTTTTCACAGAATCTACTTTTTCTCTTTTTTTAAATACAATTGAAAGCTGCTGCTTTTTACTGTTAACCTTCACCTTTTTTTCCCCTGGCACTACCTTGCTTATTGAAATGTTGCATGGACAAAATCTCTGCTTTCCAAGGTCCTGCCAATTCTTCTCTTTAATCCGAGCCACATAATCATTTCTCCTGAAATTTACTCGCCAGCGACTGACAAGAAGTCTTTTCAGGGATACAGAGTTTCTTCCACTATTATTTCTTGATATTCTGTGAAGGGAAATGCCATTCAGACGTCTGTGGGACACTGGGGCATAGGAGTAGCTGCTGAAGATTACAGCTGTTTGTTCAAGCCCAGGTTGGCCCAGCCCCTCTGTATTGAGCAGCTTGTGCTGCATAGTGCAATGGCCAAAGAGGAGCTTGTTAGAGATGGTAAGGTTAACCTGGGTGATGTGTCCTGACAGTCCCAAACTGTTTCTCTAAAAATGGCAGTGTGCAGGAAGAGCTTTGCCTTGGTTATCCTCCACTGGATCCTGTCACTTTGCTGCAACATTTGGCCTGGAAGTGAAGGCTCAGCAGTAAAGTAAAAACTTTCGAGGGTCAGTGTGGCAAAGCCCTCTGCTTCTACATGATGCCTCCCAAAACCATTTCCAAATAAGACTTTCATAACCCACAGGGAAAGATAGAGAGAAGACTTGGTGGCCATTAACTGCTACAAGAACTAATTAAATGAGAGGGAAGGATTCTGAGACCATTGGGACACACAGAAGCTTTGTTTGGCTTGCTGGTACACTGAGAAACTCCAGCTGAGGATCTGGAAGATGAGTCAACTGATTTATCCAGGAGATCAGATAAAGAGCAAGGCAGGAATTATTGTGCCAGACTCAAGAACATGCACAATATTTTTTGGCATCAATATGCAGCCACTATCCTCTGAGATGAAGGAACAGTGGAGAGGAACCTTCTCCTTGTGTTACTTCCATATCCCCCTGCTCTCCTCGGGGCTTTTCCTGTGAACAACTCTGAAGCATCAGGATCCCATACTACAAAATTGATGTAAAATTGTTTTCCTTGCTTCCTCAGCCTATGGTTGTGAAAATCTGAAATCACTCTCAGCTCTTTGGAGCACTGAAGTTTTGAAGACACAATCTGTGGCTAGGGATACCTGGCAGTCCTCACCTCAACAGTGCTAAATTAGAGAAAAGGGAAGAACATGCAGTGTGATAATTGAGGGACAACAAAGAGAAATAGTTTTGGTGTTACCAGCAAGTTACAAAGCATTAATTATTGGCCAGTAGTTCTCTGCATGCCAATGCAGGTTGGAGATTCAGTGCCAGCAGGTATTTCCCATTATCTGGCACAGGCATCAAGCACCCAAAAAGCTTCAAAATCCATGAGTCCCTATCACCAGGTATTGCCATGCACTGGCCTCTACTTGGCCRAAAGTCTGATGGTTGCTCCAGTCACTAAGAACTCATGAGACCCATGTGTGTAGAAGCCAAATCCACAGCCCACGCGTGCGCCACACAAAGCACGCAGGTGGGTCAGGATCCTGACTTTGCCACGTGAGATGATCTTGTGCCCTGCCTTTCTAATTGGTCCCTCAGACAGGCTGGAATGGAGGTTTGTAGTAGTTTTCTCACACTGTTGTACGTGACAAAATTAATGGTCCTCTGAAGATGGGCTTCACCCAAAACAACATTTGGCCACTCACAGTTCCCTTGGGTTGCCCACAGCATGCAGCCTAACCTGAAGGTACCACTTCATCTGCAGCCACAGTGGGCCAAGGGTGGATATTAGGAAAAATGTCTTCACTGAAAGAGTGGTTAAACATTGGAACAGGTTTTCCAGGGAACTGGTGGAGTCACCATCCCTGGAAGTGTTCAAAAAATGAGTAGTTGTGTCCCTTCACGGTATGTTTTAGTGGGCATGGTGGTATTCAGTCAGAGATTGGACTTGATGATCCTGGAGGTCTTTTCCCACCTTAATGATTCAGAAGATAATCATGAGACTGCAGATAAGCAATAAGTTTGTGTGCTATTCCMGAGCTGTAAAGTGTTCCAAAGAAAGTTTTTTTGTACAAATTTTTGTTCAATTAGCACAACTTGATTTATTGCTGGCTGAACCCTCAAACAGCCTGTAATTACAGAYCCACAACTGCAAAGTAGGAAGATTATGAAGGTTAAACATATCAAGTCTTTGCATGAGAAGAAAGTGATCATTGAGAAAAAAAAAGAAAAGATAATGAGAGATAAAAGGATTCAGGAGCGTGGCAGATCAGCTCGTGCTAGGACACTCTGTAATGAAAGGRGACAGCCCAGCAAATGAAAGCAGAAAACCTTGATTTTCCTCAGAGTGCCATTAGAAACTTAGATGTAGTCTTCACAAATAAATCTCATTTTAAGGGCTAGTGCTCTTTCTTTTCTGTCCCAAATTTACCTGCTGTGTTAATGCAGTGTCCTCTCACATCCGCTGTTGAAAATTAATTACTCGAGTAATAAGGAGATATAAAAAAATCCCTTCAAACAGGTTATAAAAGGAGTTGTTTGCGCTGAAGGGAAGTTGCCCACTGCATTTTAAGTTTGCAGCATGAATAAATCTCTTTGTGTTCTCGTTTCAGTGCTTTCTCACACACTGTGTCCCACCATTGTGCCTAGAAGGGATAGACAAATACAGTCTTTTGGGCTGGCTAACCTTGTCCCAGAAGGATTCCTCTTAAAGACCATTTTCTGCTCTTTGCAATCTTAAATCCCATGGGAGGAGAAACTTCCTGTGCTGCCTCAGAGGCAGGCTTGCCCTCTATTACATTTCACTTTAAGGAAATATTTTCCTGATCTTCAGCCTTTATGTCTCACTTGCTTAATTCCTTCCCACTGCACCTAGTTAGATTCCCTTGTACAATCCTAAATAATTAATCACCTCCTTCATTCATTTCAAACACTTGTTGAATACAGAGCAGAGACCAAGAATTACTCACAGGAAGAAAAGGAATGGGAACTAGATGAGAGAGGACCAGTTGAGAGGCGAGGAACGGAGAAAGAACAATGCTCCAAGCATAAAATCCAAGCTGCTGGTAAGAGTAAAAGGGATAGAGGAGAGCTGCAGTGCCCCGTGGCTGATTCATGCTGCTTACTTTTGCATATTAATTTGGGAAGGCATAACACACTTCCTCCTGGGGTCTTGAAGTTCTCTGCTCAGAAGAAGGTACCCTTTGATGCCTGTCAGTCTGAACGAGCAGCAGTGCACAGGCAGTTCCCCAGGCATGGCTGGGCAACCGAACGTGAAATGAGAGCGGCGGTGAGTGCACCGTGAACACAGACCCTGCAGCCCTTTAGGTGCCCAAAAAGCCTTCAGCAGGTGAAAGCTGCTCAGGTGAAGGCAGTCCTGCATATATGCAGAACTCAGGAGAGCTTCCAGCAATGATGGTAATGCTCCTCACAGGCTTGCTTTCCCCAGGACACGGGGGGATTTTGCCGCAAAAAATCCTGTTTGAAGAGTTGTGTTTTGGTTGGTGTTTTTTTTTGTTTCATTTTGTTTTGTTTGTTTGCTTGCTTTCCCTGGGTATTTTATTTCCATGACAATCACAAATCTCTAGGTAAGCCCAGAAGTGTATTCCTAGATCACAAGGAATACTTCTTATCTCCTTATCTGCAGAAGGTGTGTCCCAGAGCTCTGTGTCCATCCCAAYTGGGATGCTAAAGCCGGGTGTCTTCACCAGGATCCCTTTCTCCCCCTCCTTCAGCAGAGAACAAGCATTTTCTTGGGATGCGTAACAGGTCAGGCTGAGGTCTGCCCTACATCTGGTGATACCTTTCCAGCTTTCCCAGTGTACGGGGATGCTCAAACRACTAAGAACTGCGGTTAACCGAGCCCAGGGCCTGGCCACACTGAAGCTCTTATGTCTCAGTAGGCGTTTGGCACCAATCCCCTGGGCTAAACTCCACAGCCCAGATAGGAATGTTCAGATAGGAACATTTCTGTGCTTTGCCAAGGAAGAGAAGAGCAGTCAGCAAGCAGGGAGGTGGCCAACTGTTAACAGAACACAGTAAGGCTAAATGAGCTGAAAAAAATGAGCCTGGAGAAGAAGGSGGCACTCTGAACCCTCTTATTACACCTGTTTGCCCTCTGTAAAAAGCCACAATCCAGCTGKTTGGTGTTGTTTCTGTGAGTTGTGAACTTTTTATTTATTCACACCTGGGAACATGACCTCTCATCCAGGAGCTCTGTTCCACCGAGAGTGAATTTATGGCTGGCATCTGCTCCTGCAGCAGGCACAGGGAGGTGATTTACGGCAAAGAAATTACGTTCTGACCCAGTGACAAGCCATTTTGCTGAGATGTTGAAGATATAAACAGTCAGGCTGCGGCATAATCAGGGATACAATTTCAGTAGTCGTGGTAGCACTTACACTGCCCAGCCCACCCCTCAACCCCACTGCTGGTGTTCAAAAGTTGGCTGCAGCTATAAGTCTTTTACAGGAAGCAGGAACTCTAAAAGGGAGGCACATGGGCTGGGCTGGGACTGTGCTGGGGTTTTCTTTTTATTGGGAAGCATATTTTGGTATAAATGAGAGCTGTCAAGTAAGCAAGCACTCCCAGTCATCAAGAAGATGCTTGGAATGGGACAGGGAAGTGGGACATCTCGCATGGGAATCTGTGGTAGTATTTACTGTGTAAGGTCCATGAAGATGACCATGGGATCCACTGGCTTGGCAGATGGTGTTTGCAAAAAAAAAAAAAATTAGCTGACGGCAGATCTGCCTGTGCCACCTCATTTTCTTGGGTTGTATGGCCATGGTTTGGGACAGGAACCTGGGATGTGGGAAGGGGAGGAGAAAGAGTCCCTCATGACCCCTCTGTCTCTCTGCACATCTACAGATCAAGGTCTTTACAGTTTTCTTTCTAGTCTGCATGTTCTCAGTCCCTGCTTGAGTGATGCTGTTACTATTTCCCCTTTCCCCACCCACAAGTTTCCTGGAAACCGGAGGTTTGCTGAGGGTGTGGGGGAGAAGGGCGAACTGCTAAAAACACTGGGATCAGGACAGGAGAGCAGGAGGCCCAAAACCTTGTGCCACAAGTTGTGCTCATGCCTGTGGAAAGGAAGAATGTKTTCAGCTGCCTGCAGCAGACTGACACTGGTTGATGAGGAAATGTGTGGGTGGATGGGTTCCTGTCACCTGCAAGCACAAGGATCTTGGCCATGCTGGCAGTGCTGCAGCCACAGCTTTGGCTTTGTCACTCCTGTGGACATCCACCACCAGTGGTAGGTGTTTGGACCAGTGAAGCAATGCCTGAGTGTGCTTCATAACGTGGTGGTGAGCAGATATCCCAGCTCTGATTCTCAGAGTGTGCCCAGAGCTGGGCTGTGTGACACGTGGCTGCTAGAGAAAAACGTTTCCTTTGTAAGCACCTTCTGGAGTGTCTTTGGTTTTTATTTTATTTTCATTTTAAAGTAAGAGGAGAGGGGAGTAGGTACCATAGTGTGATGTGTCCTCAGCCTCTACTTGCCTCGAGTTCACCCATATGTAACAGGAGAAGTGCAACCCAAGGTGAGTGCAACATCCATATTTCACACCACTTCATGTCCCATCCTGCGGATGACACAGAATTGGTGGGGGATGACCAAGGACAGGGCTGTCACTCAGAGCAAGCTCAGCAGGCTGCAGGAGAGGGCCAGCAGGAAATGTGTGAAATTCAAGAAGGACAGATGCAGAAACCTGCACCCAGGAGGGAAGAGGGGCTTGCAGTGGTAAAGGCAGGACTTGGGGTGGGTGTGTGTCCTGCTGGGAGGTGACCACAAGCCAGCAGTGAGCCCTGGAAGCAAAGCCAGCCAGCATCCTGGGCTGCATGGAGAGCAGCAGAGCCAGGGCAGTGAGGGGAGTGACTATCACCCTCCCACCCCCAAAAACACCCTACCTACTAAGATATGTGCTATACCACATCTAGACACTGCATCCAGTTTCTGGTTCCTCCAGTACAAAAAAGTAATGGCCAAACTGGAGGAGCTTAGGARAGGGCCACCAGCATGGCTGGGCAAGGTCAAACTCTCACTGGCCAGCAGAGGCTGAGGGAGCTGGGCTTGTTCAGCCTGGAGCAGAGACAGCTTGGGGGACACCTGACAGCAGCACACTGCCCTAGTATCTTTGGGGAGCTTCTCAAGAGGTTCTGGCAGGGCTTTTTGCAGTGGCATCTGGCAGGTGTGAGCGGCAAGGGGCATGAGTTGCCACAAGAGAGGTTCAAGCTRGATATCAGGAAAGACATCTTCACCATGAGGACAGTCAAGGAGTGCAACAAATTGTCCAAAGAGTCTGTGAAGGTTCCTGATTTTTATTTTGTTATTATTTAGAGCAGGAAGATCCGTGGTCTGGGCATATGGGAATCTAAAGTGTGTGGCATGATTACACCAGGATCAGAGACCCAAGTATCACTAATTATGTGATACTTTGGCCACATCCACAAGAAATGTAAGCGATCGTTTCCAAAGGATCCTCAAGGCCAAAAGCTGAATAGGATGAAACTAATGCCAGAGGTGCTATAGATCACATAAGTACAAGTCCTTGGGGGTTTGGCCTTTCTGTCAGAGGGATATTCTGCATACATCTATCCCCTGAAAAGCAGTTCCACTGCAGCTGGTGTTTTTATTGGTATGGTACAATTCCCACTTAGGGCCTATGGGACATCACCCGGGGCTCATTTGTTAACAATAGGATTCACTGAATTTCACCTTCAGCCGTCTACAAATGAGACCCCTAGAGCTCAATTTTTCTTTAATAAATGCAGAAATCAATGCCATTTGAGTTGCCCTGGGGTATCCAACGTGGCCCAGGTTTAGGAAAGTGAATGTAGTCCTTAAAGTGGGATTCAGCTCACAGACTCATCCTTCTAAGCATAGGAATCTTTAGCTGAGTACATGGATGCACCAGGCTCCAATGCTTGTACTATTTAGAGCCCTTGAAATGGCCTGGGAAAGCTGGAGGTCACAATGCCCTATTTGTCCTGCATCATGGCTGCAAGCCCTTGGAATCCTAGAATTGTTTGCGTTGGAAAAGACCTTGAAGTTCATCGAGTCCAACTATGAACCCTGCATTGCCCTCCTGTTGCAGAGGCTGCAGCTAAGCAGTTAACAGGATATCCTTGGGCACTGGGGGCAATATTTGTTGCCTCTGCTAAGAAAACTGAATTTTGCCATCCTCTTACAGCCACTGGAAAGTCAGCGACACCTCCAGACAGCTCCTTCACTGCCTGGTCTTTGGCATACCCTTCCAGGTGGGAATAATCGTCTCCAGGATGCATTTTGTTACCCTGAYTAGTGGAGATGTCTGCAGGGTAAAGCAGCAGCTCGTGTCTGCTTTGAGGAGTGGTGGGCTGAGGCTGGGGTTCCTCAGCAGATGCATTATTGTCTCAACACCTCTGCGCCCTGTGTCCAAGATACCTGCATGGGACCACTGTGGCCTGAAACAGCACCTGTGCCTGTGCTGTTGCATGAACAGCACATCACCTTCCTCTGTTAGTGCTGCTGCTCATCCCTTTCGAGCTGTGCAGTGTCAGGTCTTTTGACTAACTCAGGTTTCTTCCAATTTCCAAGTGACTTCTCTTCTCTAACAGRTCCCAGGTATCCCCACTCCTCAGGTGGTACTAGCTCTTCATTTTCTGCTTCAAAACCACAGGGCTTTAACTCACATGTGCACCAATGAAAGCAGCTGTATCTATTCAGAGGAGGATGATGAACGAAAAAGTATTTTACTTTCACAYGTGCTTCCTATTGACCTTTAAATAATATAATACATATATTATTATAAATAAACATGCATTACCCTGTAGTTCTCTACTACATGGTCAGCTCTACCTGGGTGAGAAGGGCAGGACAACTGCAAAGATTTCTCTAAATATGTTTATTTCATCATTGAACTTAGGCTTTTGGAGATGGGAAAACTTCTAGTCATGCTGCAGAAACAGAGGTAATGTTGAAAATTCTCTTCTTTCACATACCTACATGTCAAGAGAAGGCTAAAATGGTTTCTGGTCCAACTCTATAACAGTCTACTTAGTTACTATTTTATTAAAGATGTGGTAGCCTCAGATAGCAGGGGCTGAGATTAGGACAGAGAGCTCTAAACAATTGACACGGACCCTTAGGAATATTTAAGCACACCAGCAGAATCCCAGATGGGATAGGGAATGTGAAATTCTCATGCACTCATAAAAGACAAGCAGGATGGCCCAGCCCGTGGTTGGCTAGTTTGACATTACTTTGGCAAAATAATGGACATATTGATATGGGTATAAAGACATTAAAGAAGAGGTAAACAATTAATGCCAATCAACATGTTTTTTAAGGGAGGAAGGGTTGTCAAACTGGATTTTATTCTTTGATGTGATTGTAGGTTTTGGCTGATAAAAGTAATTGCAAAGATGGAATATATTCTGACTTTTGTATGTTTGACAGCACAACAGATTCTGATTAAAAAATTAGCATTCTACCCTATCAATACAAGGCACATAACATGGATTAAGAACAGGCTGACATGTCAACAAAGAAGCTGTCAAAGGAGATTCACTGTAGGAGAATGTTTTTTTTTAGAGGGGGTCTGAATGCTATTGAATATTTTCACTAATGACTTGGAAGGAAATATCAAAACTGCTGATAACATTGGAAAATGTTGGAGGGGACTAGAAGTTACGCTGAAGTGCTCTCAGTGTGGTTGTAAGGAAGCTTGCAAGTGGAAGAACAGGCAAGCAGACCACACATGCAGGAACATGGAGCACAATGCATCCCAGAGGGATTTCGGCATGCTAAAGGAGCAACCCAAAAGAATTCTGCCAATATGGTATTTTGGGGCTTTTGCATGTTATTTTTGTGAGGACTGATGCAATCCCTGACTGTGTCATTCAGAGGAGTAGAGTAGGGATGAAATTTTTGATTTCTGTATGTTGCACCACTTGATGTTGAAATAATGCRTCTGGCTCTGGTACCCCAAATTTAGAAAGAATGTCAGGAGAAAAAAAAAATAGAAAAAGGAAATGTTGCATAAATAAAGCACACAAATTATTCAGGGACTGAAAACCCACTATTGTGTGTAGATGCTTTCAGAGCATGATATATTTATTTTATGAACGAGGGTTGAAAAGCAACTTGAGACCTGCTTAGGAGTGCCTTTGGGGGGAAATGGCAGATGCAGAAGGGCTCTTTAATGTAGCAGAACTGAGCAGAGCCAGAACCCACAGAGAAAACATCTGCAGAAGCACGGGCAGGGATTCAGCAGATCGTGCACCTCTGGGAAGTGGTGGACTTTTGCCCCAACTCCCAGTGCCTTCAGATTAAGATTGAAATCTTTTGGTTGTGTATTTGTTGATCAAACATGGGGWGAGGGAGAAACTGTTGACCTACACATGAAAGCTGAGACCTGGTGATTTACAGGTCTCCTCTGACTCTCTACTGAAAGCCATGGAGCTGTGAGACTGCAAAGGAGCTGATAAAACCACCAGTTTCTTTCCTACAGGGCTTCATCTGTGCTCTTCCTCCTGCCTCYTTCCAAAATCTTTCCCTCCCTCCCTCTGTGCTCTCCATCCCGAGGCGCTATGCAACGCTGAGTGAAACTTCCCAAGCCGTTGGTCGGAGGGACATGAGACAGTGATGAAAATTTCACCCGGTGTGTTCTCAGGCAGGTTTTCAGAAGGCAAAACGCCAGCAAAACTTTGTGCCAGAAGTCGGCCCGCTTTCCAAACTGACACTGTCTCCTTTTGCAGGCAACTCAGGAATTTATGCGTGTCCTGTGAGTGAGATGTCCCCAGAGCAGCCGGGGAGGCTGGGACATCACTCCCTGAAGTGCTGTCTTGAGGAAACAAGTCTCTAAGATTCAAATGCTCCTTTGTTTATGAAATAAAGTCCACCAGACCTATTGCCAATTGTTTATGCTAAAGAGCGCACTCCCATTAATGCTAATGGTGCTTTGGAGCATAAATCCTTGCTAATTGATATAGGAATGTATCCCAGAAGAGTTTACTTTACTGCTGATTTAGCTGATAGATATAAATGTGTGAGAGGGAAATATTAGCATTCATGTAAAACAATTAGGTTATCAACAGGGGCAAATGATTCAGAAAATGACTGCAACTTTCCAGTTCCCTTTAACGGAAAAAAAGAAAGTCTGCTAATGAGGAAAATCAGAGGGAATACAAATATGAGCTAATCATTGCTATTATTTAATATTTATGTTACATCAGCAGCCCTTGAAAACCGGGGCTGGGTCCCCACCTGAGCTCTGTGCAGATGTGGGTTGGACAGGACCATCCTGCAGCCCACCAAGGTCAATCCTCCCCGGGGCCTCTCTGGTGGAGCAGTATTTTGGGCTTGCAAGGCAGACACACCTGGCCACTGGGTGTTGAGCTCAATAACATTTACTGAACATGGATGAATAGAATGATACAAGCAGCAGATTGATTTCCACAATTTAATTTTTTTTTTTTTCAGATAATATAATGGCATATGAAAAGTGAGGCAGTAATGCAGTTCAAAAGAAAAAAAGAAAGCAACCCCTCTCCCTCCCCTCCCCTCATTCTCCTGGATCTTTCTGCCAAAGGCTGACATTATTGAAAATTTGATAAATACAAGAATTATGGGCATTTCCATAAAAATCCAATTGTTTAAATTCTACAATTTTGTGGCAAATGTACAGCCATTGAAGGAATAATTTTTTCAGTGTACTCAACAGTTTTATCTATTCAATTCCCATTTAATTCATGGATTTTGATGTGAAAATGTTTTCCTAAGAGAAGGCTCAGATACAGGAAACGTACAGTAAGCCACACATCTTCCCCCAAAAGATGCTTTGACCTCCAGTGTGGAATCTGTGGAATTTTGAGCATATGGGGTTTCATTTTTTAACTCTAAACCTATCTAGAATCAGGAGGAAAAAAAGTCACATACCAAAAAATAGAGTATCGTATCGTTTTATGACATTTTCTGATTCACATATTTTGGTTATTTTTTTTTTAGTGCAAAACCAAGCGCATTTGCTTCTGCAAATACAGAAACAGATCAAAATTTCTGCATTTTAGAATCTTTTGCTGCAAGTCACTGAATGGCAAGACTTTTTCTCCCCGCAGATTTCAGTAAGCCTAATTTTCAAAGTCTCTGTTATTAATGAAATATCAAGCGAATTAGATAACATTTGCCTGGGCATGGTTAAAGACCATGCACCCAGGAATATTTCATATAACAAAAAGCGCCCAACCCTAGAAACATTTTTTTTTCCATTTAATGCTCATAAAATTTTACAGACAACAGAATCCTTTCTTAAGCTTTATTTAAGAAATCGAATACTATTATAGTTCAATATATATAAGACACATCCAGTATTGTGTTCCTGATAGCAAGTGCATAGATTTTGTTAAGATATCATTTTTATATTTAATTTTTTTTTTTTATTTGTTACTCAGTAGCACGCTTCATGATCACACGAAGGGATATTCCCAGTGATTTTGCTAAGAGCATGAGAGAAAAAACAGAACACAGCAAAGTAGTGAAACTACAACAGAGATGAGGAACAAAAACGATCAGGCAAACTATCAGTACAGTCGATTCCTGATAAGTGAATAATCTGATTGCTTGGTCACAATGCTTTATTCACTTATCAGGAATGATTCACACTACATTTTGTTAAACTGTTTTCCTTAGCCTAATACCTAAGAGTCACACTGGGCAAAGGCACRCACACTCTGGCAGGCTATTCTTTAATCAGCAAGTCTTGTGACAGTTTGGTAATTTCCCATGGCGATACACATATAGCTAACAAAGAGACATTTTGCTAACACTGCAAGGTGCCTTACATAATTGAAATTAAAAGCATGCGTTTAAGCAGGACAAACTGTTCAGCTGCATTGCTTTAAGGAACTCATTTTTCCCCCGTTGTTGAAATTAAAAAAAAAAAAAGAAAGAAAGAAAACCCTGTATCTTTCAGCCCTGAGTATTTAAAAGAAACCCAACTGCAGTACAAGTCTTGCTTTTTTTGTTTTTTTTTTTCAGTTGTATTTTTGGAAGAAAAGACCCTTCACAAAGCTCTAGTTTCTTTCCTAAGACCAAGTCTGGAGGAAAAAAAGAGAAAAGAAAAGAAGAAAACATCCACAGCAAGCTAAAAAAACCCAGAGAGCAATTCTGATTTATCAATCATGCAAGTCAAGACTTACTTAACTGAATCCACTGATGTCAAAATTACCCAAATCGAGATCATAAACTCTAGAGGTGTCAAAGACCCAGGATATATAGTCTGACCATCGGGTTCTGCTTTCCTGCCTGGGCTGTCCACCACAGGCTCCTGTGGTTTTAGATTAAACTTAAGAGTTTCTTGGACCCCTGACCTCTGACAACAGACCCTGCGAGGTGGCACTGGAGCTTGTTGGGGGCTCCAGACTCATCGCTTGTTTGCTTCTCATGGAAACGGAAAAGCGAAAAAAGGAAAAAAAAAAAAAATTTAGAAAAAGATATCGAGCAGTAACAACCAGGCCAACTCACAAGCCACCAGAAAATTTCAAAAGTCTTCCAAACGCAGGAACCAACGTTGCTGCTGACACCACACGAATACACCCAGTGCGCCAGGACCTTGTCGGACGGTATTGATGGGGCTGTGTGTGTGTGTGAGCCAAAGCCAGAGCGCCAGAAAGACCAGGGGAGAGGAGACAAGAGGGAGGAGTGTCGTTTGGGTCTCATAAGAGCACTTTTAAGTGGTCTTCGATTCCTGAGCATCACAGAAAGTGGGACAAAGGAAAGGGACGGGGGCGTATGGCTTGAATTCCAGAGAGCACTCGCCAGTGCTTCTCTCTCCTCCTTAGGTTTGGTTTGGTTGGTTTTGTTTTGTTTTTTTTTTCCCCCCCTCCAAATTTTAAGGTTTGTATCTGTGATCAAACAGAGGAGAGAAGAGACTTTCTGTAAACCAGAATAACATAGACTTTTCTTTTGCAGCTTTTATTTCATCATGGTAGACACCAGTTGGGGGAGAGCAGAGAGATTCTTGCGAGGAGGAAAAAATTATAGGAAATGAAAGAATAAAAAAGCTAAGAGCCAACTGTAAAAAATAATGAGAAAAAAAGTGCTATGGTATTTCTTTAGTCCCTTTTGAGATTTGTGTAATACTATCAGCCAATGCTGAGAATGATCTGCTTTGTAAGCCCACAGCAAAAATATCACCCATTGGAACAACGGGGGATCTTTTTCCCATCATTTATTTCTGTTTCTTTTTATTTTGGTTTTTATTTTCTTTTTTGCTTCCACTGGCTTTAATAGAAAGTCTTCCTGTGCTCACTTGGATTTTATTTTATTTTTTAGAGTATTATATGTATAACTGCACATAACAAGCTTGATCACCTGGTAGGATTTTGCAGGCTCTCCCAGCCCTAGTTAAGATGTGATTAGTTTCTAAGGAGAGTTTGACTAACACCATATGCCATCAGATTACTGTGCAGTTTGGAAGAAATCCCAAGGCTATATCCTCCTTTTCTTGAATGTTTCATATGCTTCTGCAAAGTAGTGGCAGAGTATTATTATTTTTTTTTTTTAACAGCTAGGAAGAAATGATCTCCATAATCCGCATCTTCCAGACTGACTGAAATGTCACAGCAAAAAAAATATCTTTTCAGGTGGCTTCTGTGTGTTTGTGTGCAGAAGGTTTTGCAGTTCGAAGGCTAACAAAGGCTACCTTCAACAGGACTTTGCAGGAAAATCATTTAAAATGCTTCCTGCTCTGAGAGATTATCCAAGTGATAAGGCATGACTAGGGGGAGGAAGAGAGAAAAAAAAAAAAAAAAATCAAAGAAACCAGAACATGTCTAAAATGTACAAATCCTCTTTTGCCCCCCAATCAGCTATTCACTTAGGTGGAATCGACTGTATCTTTTGTACACAACCAACAAATAGAGAAAAAAAAAAACAGGCACGTGAAACAGTGAGGTGTGTAGATGTATTACCAACACAGAATGACCACCAACAATACAACACACAAAGTAGAGAGACAAGTATTAGGAAAATGGTTTAATATTGGAGACAGAAGCAAAAAACTGCATCACACAATAACATACGTTACAAAAATAAGTCTGACTGTTTCAACTACACGGTTATGTTCACAATGAGGACAGAAGAATCAGAAAAAACTCTGATCTAAACAGCAAAAAAGCAAACCCCTAACGTTTTAACTAATACATTTATCCACGCAAAGTGACCGAGTACTCCTAATTCTAATTACCTTATTGTGTAACTGCACGATACAGAATAAAAAGTGAAACTTACCGCTTTTGTTAAGACAAAATTCTAAACACTAGATATAAGCAAAGGGAAAAAAAGAAATCAAGCCAAAGTTTTGAATTCTYGAAACAAAACCAACTCTCTTTCTACCGTCCAGAAATCAAACTTGAAAATCTGTCATGATCGAGGGGGCCCACGAGAGTAAGCCACAAAAATTTCCATTTGTTTTTTAATCTCCAGTATAAAAAGTTCCACTGGTACAAAATGCATAAGTACAATCAAGTTGTAGAAATAGGAAAGCCTGCTTTTTTTTTTTTTGCTTTTTTTTGTTCTTTTTTTTTTTTGGCTCAAATTCCATCAAACAACAAAATCCAAATGCATCAATAAAACAGAAACAATACTCAAATGGTCTTACAGTTTCCACTAGATTGCATTAACTTTGGCTTTTCTCAGACAATACTTAAAAACTAGTTTGTAATTCTAAACAAAATGATAGTATTATTAATCTACAAACAACAATTCCCACAGCACGAAAAAAACACAAATACATAGGTTTGTTTTTTTTTTTTCTTTTTGTATGACATTATCCAAAAAGGTAATGAAACTACAGGATATTTTTTCCTTTTGTTAATTAGCACTTAAGATAATAAAAACAGAAACAGTAAAATGATTCCAGAGTAGCACAAGCCAAGGAACTGTAACCCCTATGGTGAAAGAAAGATGAACTTGTTACTCCTTTGAGGACTGCCATTTCATTGCAATTAGCTAATTTGTTTGAAAAAACAACTAGTCTAGTCTTTTGATTAGAATTTTGTAAAGCAATTTCCCTTGTTTTACTTCCTCTCTTATTAGGCCCTTGCACCCTTGCAGCTTTTTCCTTTCATTATTTTGTAAGAGAACTGGTAGATAATTTGCCTCCCAGGAGGCATATGTTTGGGTTTTTGGTTTTGTATTTGAATTTCATTTCATTTTTGATTTTCTTCTTTTTTTTTTTTTTTYCTCCCCCAAGATGGACACTTTTCTAAGCAATGACTCATCTCAGTTGATTGGAAGTACAGAAACATTCCTCCTCTCCCACTGCTAAGCCAATGTCCCGTGGAGTAATTCAGGGCAGCCTGGTGCCGAGTTACACTGCCCGAGGACCAGAGGCATCACCGCTCTAACTGGACTGGAAAACCCACAGGACACACCAGGGCATCTAAAAAAGCTTTGGAAATTTAGACGGTGGGTACAATGAGAAAAATTAGTGAAACAGTCTCTAAACAATCCAAATGATGATCTCATATTATATATATATATATATGTACATATATATAATATTACGTACGTGAGATGATACTTTGAATAYGCACAATTGCTGCAAGTAGTACAAAATAGCCCTCAAAGGGTGTAGGAAGGCCCCAGCAGTAGTAAAAACGTGAGAAAAGTATAGATCATTTATTTATAAGTGCATGTGCTATAAGAAGGAAACTTTTTTTGCATCACTAGAGGCTAGTCCTTTCCATCCCAGGGCTCTACGTAAAGAAGCATTTAAGTTGGGGATGAGAGACAAGAGTGCACCAGCTGATGTTGCTCATATAGGGCTTCGTTTTTAATTTTAGGTGGCTTCAGATATAACCAGATAGAAGTAGGAGGTGGAAGAAGGTATGGCACTTTATGACCTGTAGCAGGTACTGCTGCTCACACACATTGGATTGGCAATGAATTCTCTAAACCGGTGGCAAAGAACCGAATTTGGGTGTTGGTCACTATTTGTGCGGTAGAAACGCAACCTAATCAGACTTACAAGGCAGTGAAAAGGGCTACCGGCATCTCTTTTCTGGTTCCTTACAAAGAGCTTCCTCCAGCAAACACCCACATCAGTCACACAGATATTCCCATGGATGACTGGTACGAGTAAAGTTACTCCTCTCTGTACGAGTGTCTGCAGGAGTAAGCCAATATATTGCCGTGACAAATAATGGCAAATAACACCAAACATTACAGTGTATGTAAACTTTATCCATAAAAAGTAGTTTAACTGCAGTGCACACTGAATTTTCACCCAGGAAGATCTAGTGCATCTGATTTAAGCAAAAGTTCATTTATTTAAATTACAAAAATATTATTTTTTTTTTTCTCCTCAAGATTTTCAAATGGTGGATTGACCGCTCCTGGCTGGGAGTGGCTCACACAATAGATAATT